>CM077162.1:50708543-51308543 GCA_039583875.1 Platanthera guangdongensis
AGAAACCGCTTGGTGAAGATATCTGCCAACTCCTTGTCAGAGGTGACAAAAGGAGTACAAATCTGTTTCTTCAAAATCTCTTCCCGATGAAGTACAGTCAACCTCTATATCTTTTGTTCTCTCATGGAAGACCGGATTTCTGGATATGTGTATAGCGGCCTTGTTTCACAGAACATAGGAGAGGACAGTCATATACCTCGCCCAGGTCAAGCATGAGAGCCCGCAACCACTTTAACTCACACGTGGTTGACGCCATACTCCGGTATTCTGCTTCGGCACTGGATCTGGAAACAACAGACTGTTCTTGCTCTTCTAACTCACGAGATTACCTCCAACAAAGGTACAAAAACCTGATGTGGATTTACGATCGCCTTTGTCATCCGCGTAACTTGAATCTGAGTAGGCCTCAACCCTCAATGACCATTCTTCTGAAAGAGTAACCCTCTGCCCGGTGCTGCTTGATATACCTAAAATCTTCAGGGCGGACTGAAGATGGCACTCCCTGGGAGCTTGCATAAACTGACTGACCTTGCCTACAGCATAGGCGATGTCGGGTCTAGTCACCGTGAGATAGATGAGTTTGCCTACCAAACGTCTGTACCTTGTGACATCAGATAGAAGAGGCGAGTCATCCGTCCACGTTTTGTCTTCTCCAACAGCCATGGGAAAACGAGCTGTTTGGCACCTGTCAATCCTGCTTCTCGTAGAAGATCAAGGGCATACTTCTTTGTGAGAGAGAACACCAAGGAGTCAAGTTTCCGAGAGATTTCTATCCCCAAAAAGTATTTTGGGGAGAGCCCATATCCTTCGTGACCAAGTGCTGACGGAGGTGCTTCTTCGTCAAGTCCACCCCCCCTCGGTCATCACCAGTAAGGGAAATATCATCCAAATATACGGCCAAAACCACCAGTCCCGAGGCCTTTTGCGAATGAATAAGAGTGATCGGCCGAACTCCTTTGAAAGCCGATGGTAGCCACAATACCACTGAATTTGTCGAACCATGCCCGAGGGCTCTGCTTTAGGCCATAAATGGCCTTCTTCAAATGACATACACGTGTCTCCCCCCTGAGCAACATACCCAGGAGGTTGCTCCATATAGACGTCCTCCTGAAGATCGCCATAGAGAAAGGCATTCTTCACATCAAGCTGGGAAATAGCCCAAGGCCCGGTTAAACAGCCACAGAAAAGAGAACCCGGATGGTGCTGAGGCGAGCAACCGGAGAGAAAGTATCAAATAATCAACACCGTAAGTCTGAGTGAAGCCCTTGGCCACCAGCCGGCTTTGTAGCGATCCACAGTGCCGTCGGGGCGAAACTTCACAACGAAGACCCAGCGACATCCAACCACATCAGTGCCCACGGGAGGAGGAACCATGGTCCAGGTACCCCGTTCAGTAAGAGTAGACATCTCCTCATCCATGGCAGACTTCTAATGAGGAGGAGAGCAAGAGCCTCCTGGTAGGTACGGGGAGTAGAAGTAGCAGAGATAGCCAAGGCAAAACACCTGCGAGAAGAGAAAGCTGATCATAGGAAACAACAGCCGTGAGCGGTGTTGAGTACACGCCCGCACCCCTTTTGCGAAGAGCAATGGGAACATCCAGGTCAACGGGAGCGGTCAGCGACGGAGAGTCAGCGACCGGAGCGTCCGTGGCGGAGAAGGCTGGCCCGGGACTAGAGAGAGACGGCAGCGGAGAGGAAGGTGGAGTGGTGGGTGGGGAGACGGACTGGGAAGGAGGTGGTGGAGGAGGAGACGAAGGTGGAAAACGTCGAGAGGCGTGGAAGGAACGGAGATATCAGAAGGAAGAGAAGAGGGTGGAGATAAATAGGAAGCAGTCTCGAAAAAGGTGACATCCGCGGAGACAAACTGCTTGCGGAGAAGGGGGTCAAAGCAGCAATAGCCTTTTTGAGTGATGGAGTACCCAAAAAGACACACTTGGTGGAACGGGGGGAAAGCTTGTCGTGGGTAGCGGAGGGAGCGTGAACAAAGGGCCGTACAACCAAAGACACGAAGAGGAAGAGGAAAAGGTTCCTGGTGGGGTAGAGAAGGGAGAAGGGAGTCAGGCCGTGGAGAACCGCGGAGGGAAGGCGATTGATGAGATAGCAGGCGAGAAGCACAGCGTAGCCCCAGTAGGAGCGAGGGACGTGCATCATGCGTCATGAGAGTACGCGCAACATCAAGCAGGTGACGGTTTTTACGCTCCGCCACCCCATTCTGCTGGGAGGTGTAAACACAAGTCGTTTGATGAAGGAGGCCATGTTGGTGAAAGAACGCGGAGAACTCATGAGTCAGATACTCCTTGGCATTATCAGAACGTAAGACTTTAATAGAAATAGAAAATTGAGTCTTAATCATAAAGTAAAAGGATTGCCAAAAACAGAAAATAGTTCAGAGCGATCTTTTAACAGATACACCCAGGTACATCGAGTAAAATCATCGATAAAAGTGACAAAAAATAGGAATGCCCCGACCAACTGTGAGGGTAGGAGCAGGACCCCATACATCAGAATGAATAAGATCAAAAATGCGAGAGGAGCCACGGCCTTGCTTCGGTGGGAAGGAGAGCGATGATGTTTGCCAAGCTGACACGCATCACAGTTGAGCGGAGAACTGGTAGGAGGTAAGTGAGGCAGAAGCTGGTGAATAAGCCGAGGAGGAGGATTCCAAGACGAAGATGCCACTGAAGGAGATCGGTGTAGGAGGAGTAGGCAGATAGAGCAGACAACATCGTCGAGGAAGAAGAGGCCGCCGCTCTCAGTCCCAGTAGCAATCGTCTGCGGGTCCTCGGGTCCTGAAAGACAAAGGAGTGGGAGTGAATAAGACGGAGCACTGAAGTTGCCGCCGGCACAAGTAGTAACTGATAACAAATTGCACGGGAACTTCAGGACATAGAGGGTATCCTCCAAGCAAAGCGATGGAGTGAGTTGAACCATGCCCGTCCCATGAACCGGGGACGGGGAACCATCCGCCACACGAACCGGGGTAAGCGGTCATGGGTCTCAAGACGGGAGAAGCAATGAGGGTTGCCCATCATATGATTGGTGGCACCGGAGTCAATCATCCATTTACCATGGGTAACGACGTGGGCACTACCTGACGTCGTGGCCACAGAGGCAGACGGCCGAGAAGAGGCAGAGGCCGAAGAAGGAGCATCACCGGAAGGGCGAAGATGAGGATGTTTCTGCCAGCAGCGGTCAACAGTATGGCCAGTACGACCACAGTGAGAGCAAAGGAACCGGGATAAACCCCGTCCGCCAGAGGAACCGCGGCTACTAGGGCCCCCCCCGCTGAGCTTGGTGAGCAAAGGAGTCCTGGGAAGGGGGGGATGCCAACAGAGGCCGCTGGAGTAGCGAAGTAACAGCGGCAATGCGAGCCGCAGTGGCATCCAAAGTGGGAGATTCCGCCTCACCCAAGATCTGCTGTCGGATCATGTCATAAGAGTCAGGAAGACGAAGAAGATAACAAACAACCAGGAGTTCCGGAAGTGTTTGTGCTGGTCGGCCAAGTCCGCGGAGAAGGGGCGATTCTGGAGGATTTCAGCACCAGGAGCCTGAACCTGCTGATACGCCGCAGCTGGTGACATGGAAGGGCGGGCGAAGAGGTCCGCATAGAGAGTATAATGCGGGACGTCTGACCCCCCTTAGAATAGAGAGCAGCGAGGTGAAGCCAGGCGGCCTTGACCGTCTCATCATGGCGAATGACGGGAAGGCACTCATCAGAAAGGCTGTTGGCCAGCCAGGTGCGGACAAGAGCATCACTCGCATCCCAGTCATCAAACTCAGGAGAGGTGCGAGGAGGAGGGTCATCGGTTGAGAGAGGTGAGGTGATGACGCTTGCGTTGAGAACGAAGGAGAAAGGTGAAAGAAACGCTCCAATCGGGATAGTTGGAGCCAACAAGCTTGGAAAGGGTGCCAAGGTTGCCCGAAGGAGGAGGAGGAGAAGGAGCTGCAGGAGTAGTGGTGAGACCGGAGGTAGTCATAGAACCCGGCAAGCAGAAGAAGCCGCGCGAACAGTAGCGTTAGAAAATAGAAGAAGCCGCGCGAACAGTAGCGGCTAGAAAGAGGTCAAAGGCACAGCGGGGAAGAGGTCGCGCGGACTGAAAAGGCCGAGCGAACAGAAGAGAGGAGAAGAGCAGGTGACCGCGACCAAGATGCGGGTGAGAAAGGAACAACACGCACGGTCAGACAGATCACCACAGCAAACCGCGAGTACAGAGACAAGACACGCGGACAAAGACAGACCGCAACGACTTGGAAGTCGGAGAGGCAAGAAAGAACAAGGGGCGCGGCGACAAGAAAACAGGTCGCTGCGAGAAAGAGCAGTAGGAGAAGAGACCAAGAAGAAGCAAGCCGCGCGAACAGGGCAGCGGACAGAAATAAGCCGCGCGAACAGGGCAGCGGACAGAAAAGAAGGCAAGTCGCGAGACAGGTCGCAGGAAGCGGAAAACAAGCCGCGAGCAGCATAGAGCGCACAGAATCAGGAGGAAATGACCGTGTCCTCTGATACCATGTTAGAAAGTAGCGAAAAAGAGCGAACAAGCGGATAAGCTTTTGAATAATTGAAATTTTATTATCCAAAAAAGATATCATTTACAAAGGTATGACCTCCCTTATATAGAATGGAGGAGATGAGAGAGAGAGTATACAAACAATGTGGGACTAAACATTTACAGTACTGAGCGGCTAGAATATGGGAGACCGCACAGGCCGCGCGGTTAGACAGATGGGCTAACCGCTCGGCAACTCCAGCACGATAGAACAGGCCGCAATGGTAGACCAATAGACCGCCCGGTCTCCAGACCACTGGATCAGACCGCTAAGCCGCCCGGTCAACAAACCGCTGGATCAGACCGCTAAGCCGCCCGGTATAATACTTCAACAATCTCAAATTGTCCTTGCATTAGTTTTGCAAACTTTTTGCAAAGACTACTTTCAGTAGACCCAAATATTATGTCATCTACATATATTTGGACTAGTATAACTTTGCCTCTAGATTCCCTAAGGAAAAGAGTCTTGTCTATTTTCCCCCTTGTGAACTTATTCTCAATGAGGAAACTAGACAGGGTTTCATACCAAGCCCTAGGGGCTTGCTTTAACCCATATAATGCTTTCCTAAGTCTATAGACATGATTAGGTAAAGTTGAATCAACAAAACCTGATGGTTGTTCCACATAGACTTCTTCTTTAAGATTACCATTTAGAAATGCTGACTTGACATCCATTTGGTAAACTTTGAATCCTTGAAAGGTTGCATAGGCCAGGAACATCCTTATGGCTTCCAGTCTGGCTACTGGAGCAAAGGTTTGATCAAAATCAATACCTTCTTCCTGCCTGTATCCTTTAGCAACCAATCTAGCTTTGTTCTTAATGATGACTCCATGTTCATCCATCTTGTTCCTATAGATCCACTTGGTTCCAATTATATTGTGGTCTTTAGGTTTAGGAACAAGTTACCAGACCTTGCACCTCTTGAACTGATTCAATTTTTCTCGCATTGCTTCAATCCAATGTGGGTCTTGGATGGCTTCTTCAAACTTCTTTGGTTCAACTTGGGATAGAAAGCTGGAGTAGAGCACTGCATTCAGATTTCTTCTCCTTGTCTGTACCCCTTGTCTTGGATCACCAATGATCTGCTCTACTGGATGATCTCTCAGATGCCTATTGGCTGGAGGCATCCTGACTTCAGGTTGAACTTCTTCATTTTCTTCATCTTGCTGCACTCCTTGAACCTCATCTGTATGTAGTACTCCCCCTGGACAGCAGCCACTATCTTCTACTTGCTGCCTTGCAGTAGATTCTTCTTCTATAGTGAGCTTGTCCATTTTCTTTGTTATACCTGTGGAGCTGCATACACTACTAGACAACTCATTATTAATAAGTCTAGTCTCATCAAATACTACATGTACAGATTCTTCTACAACTTTAGTAGGCAAGTTGTAGACTCTATAAGCCTTACTGTTGTTACTGAACCCAACAAAAATTCTCTCTTGGGACTTGGCAGCAAACTTTGTCAAGTAAGACTTTCCATTGTTAAGTATGAAGCACTTACAACCAAAGATCCTAAAGTAGGATAGGTTTGGTTTCCTGCCTTTCACAACCTCATAGGGGTCTTGTTGAGACTTTTAGTAATGGTAGGCCTATTTATAACATGGCATGCAGTATTAACTGCTTCAGCCCAGAAATATTCTGGTAGTGATGTATCACTTAATAGGGTTCTACCAGCCTCAATCAAGGTCCTATTTTTCCTCTCAGCAATGCCATTTTGCTGAGGTGTTCTTGGTGAAGAAAACTCTTGAAATATCCCAAATTTTTCACATAGTTTTGTCATACTTTCAGACTGAAATTCAGTACCATGATCACTTCTAATCTTGACCACAGTACTGTCTAGTTCATTCTGAATCTGTTTGACAAAGCTATAGAAGACACTAGGTGTTTCAGATTTCTGTCTTAGAAAGAACACCCAGGAAAACCTTGAGTAGTCATCTACAACTACAAAGGTATAGACCTTCCTACCTAGGCTATGAACTGGCATTGGACCAAAGAGATCCATATGCAAAAGGAATAAACACCTTACAGCATCTTTGTGTTCAATGCTTCTAAAAATGGATCTAGTCTGCTTACCATTTTGACAAGCTGAGCAAATACCATCTTTAACACACTTAACTTGAGGATCATTCCTCACTAACTCTTTGCTAAAGAGTTTGCCAATTGTCTTGTAATTTAGATGGGCTAGCCTCTTGTGCCATTTGACACAATGAGAGACTTTCTCATCAGCTACAAGACATACTGGAGAACCATTGTTCTCACACTTAATGTCTAGGCAATAGACATTCCTCTTCCTATATCCAGTCAAAATGATCTCTTGATCATTTGACCTCCTGATATGACAACCATCCTTAACAAATGAGATGTCATATCTTACATCACTTAATTGACCTATACTAATAAGGCTGTGTTTCAAACCTTTAACATAAGCCACTTGAGTAATGGTAACTAAGTTTGTAAAGATATTACCAAACCCTTTGATGATTCCTTTTTCAGAACCATCAAAGGTGACTTTAGGACCATCATTGATGGGTGAGTAGTCCTTCAACAATCCCCTTGTTCCAGTCATGTGTCTGGAACATCCATTGTCCAAGTACCATATTGGGGCATGGCCACTTGGACTCACCTGCAAAACAGATTAGTGAACCTTAGAACCCAATGTATTCTTGGGTCCTTGGTACTTGTTAGTTTGCATCCTGACAAGACTACCTGCTGGTTTTCCAACAGGGAGTTTGCTACTCACTTTGGCACTAGCATTGTGCCAACAGTCCATTGCAAAGTGGCCTACCTTGCCACAGCACCAACACTCAAACTTATTGTACCTTTGCTTAGGTACTGTCTTTGCTGTTTTATCTACAGCTGACTTGTTGTGAGTTGGGGCTTTGCCCTTGGACTTAGAATTGGACTGAACAGTCCTAGCAGGTTCTGAAAACCCCAGTCCAGCTTTACCTTTTTGATGAACAAATTCATCAATTATGGGTAGAATAGACTTTGGTTTAGAAAACCTAGCAACTAAGTCTTTCTCCTTCTGAAGATTAATCTCCAGACTCTTGATTTGATCATTCTTAAATGATATAGTCCCCATCTGAATCACAGTTATGTGCCTCAGTCTAGCTATCTCATTAAGTTTCTGATCAAATAACTTCTCAAAATCAGTTGCAGCAGCTTTGAGAATAGCAATTTCTTTTGCCTGACTTTTGGCTAGGGACTTGCTCTTCTTATAAGCTTGCAACAGAACTTTATATTCATCTATTAACTAATGAATATCCTCTTCAGACTCAGATGCACTCTCATCACTTGATGATGATGAATCTGATTCTGTACTGGCACAAGAAATTGAACTTAAAGTTGAACTTTGTACCTTACTAGGTCCTGGCTGCTCCAGGATTTTGTCACTTGCTGTCAATGCCATTAGTCCTTGGCACTGACTATCTTCTTATTCATAAATAGAATTCATAATCTGAATGAACTCTTCTTCTTCTTCTTCCTCAGCAAACAGTCCTATATATGCTTCTGCATCTGACTCAGTTTCTGATGAAGAGATTTCTGACAGGCTCTTGTCCTTTTTGGCAACAAAAGACTTTTCTTTCTTGCCCTTATAAGGAGTCTTTTTCATGTCACTAGACTCCTTCCTCTTTTATGGACAATCTGCAACAACATGACCTTGTCTATTACAGCAATAACATACTATTTTTGAAAGAGTTGCCTTGCTAGACTTAGTCTTCTTCCCGTCTTTCTTTGAAGACTTTCTATTCTGATAATAGTCTTCCTTTCCCTGTGAAGTAGATGGCCTTGTCCTCCACTGTTTCTTCTTTAAAAACTTCTGGAAATGTCTTGTAAAGGCAGCAAAGTCCTCATCACTTTCACTGCTCTCAGACTTTCTGCTTTCTGAATCTTCTGACTCAGTTTCAGCAACCTTTGGAGGTGGAGTTGGTGACTTACCTCTGTACTTTCTGGGGGCTTCTGTTTTGAAGGCCACTGTCCTTTCCTTATGGTCACTTCTTGTAGACTTCTCCTCTTCTTTTCTCACCATTAACTGCATTTCATAAGACAGCAGTTTGCCAAATAGTGTTGGTGCAGGAATTTCAGCCAACTTAGCCATTTCTCTAATGGCACAGATCTTGGTGTCCCAATCTTTTGTTAGGGACCTTAGAAACTTATCATTGAGTTCATAATTACTGAACTCTCTGCCATAGGACATGAGTTCATTCACAATCCTATAGAACTTTTTATAGCATTCAGTTATGCTATCAGCGTTACCTTGTCTAAAACTTTCATATTCTTGGTTTAGCAAGGATTTTCTGTCTTGCCTCACCTCTTCAGAACCCTCCATATACACAATCAAGGTATCCCACATCTCCTTAGATGTCTTGCAGTGTATCAAATTCTGAAAAGTAGCATTATCAATAGCACTCACTATGATATTTTGAGCTCTTTTGTCCATTGTGGCTAACACTATTTCATCATTGGTCATTTCAGAGAAATCCTTGGGAATTCTCTGATTGGCATCTAAGACTGAAATCTTCATGGGCACATATGGCACTTCTTTTACTGTGATATATATCCTAGGGTCTGAGGCTTCCATAAAAAGTCTCACCCTTTCCTTCCATATACCAAAGATCTCTTTTCTACATATGGGTAGCTTCATGGATCCCAATTCCTTGTGATTCTCAGTGGAACCCATGGTTCTTGATTTTCTTGATTCTGTAATTCACTTAGACTGAATCTGCCAACAGAATCTACTCAGACTGTTAAGTCCCTTTTTGAGGAACCTGGCTCTGATACCACTTGAAAGATATTGTACCTAAACACCTAGAGGGGGGGGGGTGAATAGGTGACTTGAATCTTTTTAACTTTTTATGGCAGAATACAGAATCTAACACAGAATTGTTTCTACTTTATCACAGCACACATACAACAATCTCAGAATTTCACAGCACACAGTAGACACATAGTTTTTATAGTGGTTCCCCAAGCTTTGGGTATATCCACTTTCCCCCTTCGCCTATCTAGTAGTGTACTAGATTCGGCCAAACTCCTCCACTATCTCAGAACCCCAAAATAGGTTCTTACAACTCAGGCTCAAGGCCCTACAACTCAGCTTTTTCACAAAGCCTACACTCAGCCACCAAGGCCTACACTCAGCCACCAAGACCTACACTCAGCCACAAAAGGCCTACACTCAGAAATTCCAATCTCCTACACTCAGGCACTCAAGCCCTACACTCAGCCTTTATAATTACAGGCTTACAAAGACTCTGATCCCTAAGGATCCTACAAGATATTAAGAATACAAAAAGTTTACTCAACAACTCAGAGAAGAGAGAGATGAATTGTGAGTTTCTTGATGAGTTCATGGAAGAACTCAGTTGAAATCAATCCGACTTGGCTTTCTTCAAAGCTTCTTGAAAGTAGAACACAATAAGACTGATTCCTTCTATAGTTGATCCTTGATCTCTGCTACTTAAGATTCAGAATAAATCTGAACCCTTCTTCTCAGCTGGGTTCCAACAGCTGACTTCTTGGATGGAGCTCTCTCTCTCCAACTTCTTAGATCTTCACTTGAAAGCTAGATCTTCTTGTGTGTTTCTCTTGTGAATGATTGCTTGAACCACTTCACCAACCTCAACAACCCTTTTTCAATCATCTGATCATCTTTTTCTGTAGACAGTATAAGCCTATTTATAGGCCTTCTTCATGGTAACCGGCTGGTCCGGTTCCTAACTGATTTCTGACAACTCTGACAAGTGCTGTAGACCGGCTGGAAAGGCAGCTGTCAAGTCATCCAGTCAGTTCTTGAAAGTTCTGTAACTGTCTAAAAGTGTCGAGACTCTGTCTTTAAGTGTCAACACTTATAGTCCAAGTGTCGACACAAGTTGACTAAGTGTCGACACTAGCCTACAAGGTGTCGACACAACTCCTTGTGTTGTAGATTTTATATCTCGACACTGCTTCTTCTTTATGTGTCGACACTGATAGTGTGTGTCGACACAAGCACTTGTACTTCAGTATTTTGCTGAATTCTTCGAAGTGTCGACACAACACCTTTGTGTCGACACATCTTCATGTGTTGAACTTGTCAGTGTCGACACTGCTTCTTGGTGTCGACACATGTCTTCAGTGTTGATACTTGTTGAGTGTCGACACAGCTCCTTGTGTCGACACAATCTTCTTCTGTTGAGACTTAAGCTGAGTGTCGACACATCCCCTTAGTGTCGACACTTGTACTTAGAATAATTTGTTGAACTTTGTTGTTCTTTGATAAGTGTCGACACAGCTCCTTGTGTCGACACTTTCTTCAAGTGTTGAGTCTTCAGCTGAGTGTCGACACATTCTTTCTTATGTCGACACTTTATTCAAGTGTTGACTCTTCTGTTGTGTGTCGACACATTGTTCTGGGTGTGGACACTTATACTTAGTCTCTGCAGACTTTTGCTGAGTGTCGACACAGCTCCTTGTGTCGACACTTTCTGATGTTGACACAGTTTCTCTGGTTGTCGACACAACTGTTAAGTTTCGACACTGCTTCACTGCATTCTTCTTCACTGAGTGTCGACACAGCTCCTTGTGTCGACACTTTCTGTCTGGTGTCGACTCAGCATCCCTGGTGTCGACACAATGACTCCAAGTGTCGACACTGCTTGCCTGGGTGTCGACACAAGCCTTCTTAAGTGTCGATACTTTGCTCCTGGGTGTCGACACATGAACTTAGAAATTTTTCCATCTTTCCTGTAAATACTTAACCTGCACACGTAACTCAAAATACATCAAATACATTTTGATGTATATCATTGAGTAAGGTGAGGCTTCTTCAAATCAGGTACATTTAGACCAATGTACCCAACAGGCTATCATAACCATCTCTTGGAGGCTATAGAAGGAGTCTCAGGTCTCCTCATTTCTCACTTTTTTTGCTCCCCACGCCTTTTTCTTTCTCAGGCTAGAGCTCCGCCGAACGCCTCCCTCTGGTCATCTTCAAACCTCGTACGGGCTAGAGGAACGCTCAACTACCCAAGTGCGTAGAGAACGGAAGAAGACGGCTTTCACCAATGATGCTAAAAGATCACGGCAGTGAACCGGTCGCACAAGTAATATAAAATGGGGGTTTTCCCAAGTATCGATCTCACAAGGAACACAGTAAGGTGGATTTAATTTCGAGGAGGACTTGAGATTGAAGTCCTTAGGTCGGAGGTAACGATGGGGGCTTTAATATTTGTGGATAAAGAAAATAAAATACTAACAACTACTCCTATGCAACGCCGCTATGCGATGCTTCGCCAGGCGGGATGAAAGACTAGTCGGGCCGCTATGCACCGAATCGCTAGGCGGATGGAAGAGTAGGCTCACGGATGAGGTGATGAGAATGGCGGAATGAGGGTCGTGATCACCTCTTCGCTACGCACGCCACTAGCAATTGCTAGTGCGTCAAGGGCGGATGGATGGTGGATGGACAAATAGGCGCACCTCAAGTAAATATAACGAAAAAATACAATCACATAGACATGATTACACATAAACGTATATTACACTAAGCATAACTTCATCAAATACAAGAGTTCAACTACACATTCAACAACCAATCAAGAAAAGAGTGTGCGAAATCGACCGAAGAGGAAGCCTTGCTGAGGATTCACGGTTGGAGTCGTCGGGTTGTCAATCCGCGTCGAAGCTCGGTCCGCAACTGCATCCGGGATAGAGAAGGGCTGTCACCACCTTCCAATGGCCCGTCTTCTTCATGTCACGATCCGGTGGAGGATGGTACAACTTCTCCTAGCTTGGTGAAGAATGCTAGGTCAAGCTCTTCTTGAAGCTCAAAGATGAAGGAGGAGGCCGAGAGGAAGCTCCGGCTTGGATTTGGCGGTGAAAGCTTGCCCGGAGCACCTCCCTAGGGTGGAAGATGAAGGGGAACAGCGGAGAAGGCGGAAAACGGCGGATAAATTTCAAGCTCTGGATCCTCTCTTAATTATGGCGAGACCTGCACTATTTATACAAAAGCAGAAATGAACAATGCGCACGATCACAGGCGCACGACCAGTGGTCGTGCGCACTATGTCCTGTGCTCGTGCGCACTGGCATGGAATATCAGGAAGAAGAACTATGATAATGCGCACGAGTAGTAGCGCACGATCAGTGGTCGTGCGCACTAAGTCCAATGATCGTGCGATTACCCAGACAGGACTCCAGAAAAGAGGAATCAATGCACACGATCAGTGGCGCACGACCGGTGGTCGTGCGCAGTATGTCCAGTGGTCGTGCGCTTACCCCAGTCTGATTCTGGAAAACATAGAGTAGTGCGCACGATCAGGGGCGCACGACCAGTGGTCGTGCGCATTAGATCCCATGATCGTGCGCAGTATTCCTGTTTCACAACCATCCCGGAACACGCACATGACCCCTGTACCGAAAGGAAAAACCAATCACTAATATGTGCAGACATTCCGGACAATCACAAAAAGGAGTGCAGACTATAAGAATAACAAAATACATAACCACAGGCATAAGTATGCACTTCCTATGGAAATAAAGATTAGATGAAATAGGAACGATAAAGAACTAAAAGTGAAGTGCAACCGCGTGAAAACTAGCCCAGATGAGTCCGAAAATAGGTATATAAAGTGGACTCATCACACCCCCAGACTTAACTGTTTGCGCGTCCGAGCAAACAAAATCTAAGCAGATAGGGAAAAATACTAGTTAACAAAGAAATTGCGAAACAGAGTACCATGCGATGTCGCATGCTCGCGTGCATAAAAATACAATAGAGAAAATTTCTAAGTATATAGAATAGTTTATATTTTTCACAATGCGTATCAAAATTTTATTATTACTCAAAAATGGAATCACGTTGAATCATCCGGTCATGTGTAGGGAGAAAGTAGACTAATCGCTAGGCGAACATTGGCAAAGATCGGGGCTCCGGATAACCTCCAAAGGAATCCACCAATGTCGGTGACCATATGCTTGCCCTTTCGCATTCTCTCCACGACACTGGTTTGGTTCACACACGAATCAGTAGGACTATAGGTGAAGAGATGGGGCTTGGGTTTCGGTGAGGTAAATAAAGATAAACAGGAAGTCTATGCACCTAACCCAAATGAGCTAGCCTAAAAAGAATCCAACCGCTAACCACAATATATGCATGTACACCACACCTCCAGACTTAACTTTTAACAAATGGGTGTGTGCACCGCCTACTTCAAATATAATCACATTTCCAAAAAGATTTTCAATTTAAACTTTTCTTTTCACTTCTTTTTTTTCTTTATAAATATATTTTTTTATTCAAATCATCTTTTTTATTTTTTTCAATTTCAGCAAATATAACATTGGAGCACATCCACATAATCACAAGTAAAATCACCACATCACACCCCAACATTAAAATGTAAACAATAAAGCTCAACTTGGGTGTGCGACTAGGATTGACTATGAGGCTTTGGTGAAATCATGGTGGAGCTGAATCAAAAGGAGGGGTAGACATAACAGGGCTAGCGAGGATAAGACGTTAGGAATGGTACAAAGCTCAACCGGGCCAAAATGATGGCGCACATCACACTCATGTATGACTAACCTATACCCATGCTTCAAGAATATCTTGGGGCAAGTTCTTAGCCAACGAGAAAGACTATCCCTCCTCCCGACTCGAGCAATACAAAACTAACGGCCATCTACACACATCCCTAAGTTACCGTCGGATTCACACCGGATTCACCAACTTTTGAGTAGAATAAAAAGTATTTCCGCAATTAGAAAAATATAAAACTAAAAGCATACAGAAAAATTAAATCTACTCCAATTTCTACACGAGATGAGAGCAGTTGACTAGAAGCACAGCAAGGTCAACATTTTACTCCGTCTCACAATCCTATGTCAGCACCATAATTTTCCCAAATCTAACGAAAAAATGAGTTTAACTCGCAGCACGCAAAAAGCTAAGCACGCGCACATGTGGGTGCAGTGGTGTGTGATGCAATGAACTAATCAAAATAAAACAATAAAGGTTTCTAGTATGCACATGAGATGTGTACGTGCAATAGGTAACAGATCTCTCCCCTAGACTTAAATTAAGCAACAAATCATAAGATAGAGAAATTAAAATCATAAAGAGCTAAGGGAAGAGTTTACCCCATGCTCAGCTAGTGAGCATACCAGAAGACGCGTGGAAACCTGAAGTAGGCCCGCCATACGAAGAATCAGAACCCCGCCAATGCATTTTGCCAAGAATATCTGCAGGGGTGAGCTCCGCAAAAACAAAACAAAAATATACCAACTACAAAGAAATACTAAAACAAACTAGGCATGAAAAGTAAAATGCAGAAAATAAAAGATAAGTACTGCGGTTATTGTCATCCCAGCACGACTTATTAAATTCTAAACAATTCTAGCTTATAGGACTATGAAATAAAAAGTGCACAGGTAACTAGCCTAATATCCGTTTCGGTAACGGGTACCGATACGGTGATAGAGCAGTGACCACTCTGCCTAAATAATCATACCTGCTCCTCGCAGGCAGAGGAAATAGGAAATAGGATGAGGAGGAGGCCTGATCCTCCCTTATCGTATCACAAAAATTATCCTCTCCTAGCAAGGCATCGTCAACCACAGGTGTGCAGGATGTGATGGCAACGGCAAGAACACCAGGCTCATCATCATCCCAGCATACCCGTGGAGACTCAGCCTGCACAGGCTTAGATAGAGAAGGGGGATCAAGAAATAAAGGAGAAGAAGAACTAAAATAATCAGAAAATGGGAGAGTGATCCCGGTGTCACTCTCAGCAGGATCCAAGCAGAGATCATCATCGGTATCATACGAGTCGTACCGAGGGGAATCCGAGAACTCGAGGTCTGCAGTGGTAAGAGGAACGGTCTCCTCCAATAAGGAGGTGCAAACCTCTGCATCGGAAAGATGGTATTCCTCATCGCACCGGGGTGCGTAAAAGTGTTCCGAAGATCCACCTTCTCCGTCGGAGATAGAGGAATCATCATCCCACTTCGGCGCAACCTCGGGCACCGAATCATCCACAAATATGACATCATCAACTGACTCACAAAAAAATGGAGTAGCACAATCCGGCAAAAATTGCGGAGGGGCAAAGCTGCTCTCAAAATCAAGCACTGAATGAGCAGGCCCCATCGCAAAATCATTCGCTGACGCCACCCCGTCGACGATCGGAACAATCTCATCATCCCATACAGGAGCGTCCATGAGTTCCTGCTCCACCTTTTGTTGGTTAACACCAGAGTGATCATCATCACTCAAGGAAAGCTCGTAAAAAGGGATCGAGGGACCCATGAAAGAGTTGTATGCGGCCAGAGATTCTTCAGTAATCTCAACGGGTAAAGAATGAGCAAAGTGTGTTATGTCAGTGTATGGGCCAGGCAACACCCTGGTAGGCCTGTCCACAACAGTCTTCCGCGAACGGGAGGTTGTTGTGCACACGCCCTTAGAGGGAGAAGGCTTGCACAAATGAGGGAAATCCTTCAACATGTGGCCCACACCTTGACATAACAAACACCGAATGCAATGCTCGACATTCATAATAGCAATGACATCGATGGATAAGCGCAAAGTGTCAAGGATACGTCACTCAGCATCAGGATCCATCATGAACAAAAATAAGTGCTGAAAAAGTGCTACACAGCTAATATAAAAATAGCACGGATCTACTATCTAAATCAAAAATCAGAAAAGGGCAAAAATAAATAAGCAAAATAAAAAGTCTAATAACCAAAGCAAATAAAAATAAAAAATGATATGCACAAATGGAAAAGGGCTTCAATCTATTATCTCCCTCTCCACAAACTCACACGACTGTGTTCCCCGGCAACGGCGCCAAAAACTTGATGCTAAAAGATCACGACAGTGAACCGGTCGCACAAGTAATATAAAATGGGGGTTTTCCCAAGTATTGATCTCACAAGGAACACAGTAAGGTGGAGTTAATTTCGAGTAGGACTTGTGATTGAAGTCCTTAGGTCAGAGGTAATGATGGGGGCTTTAATATTTGCGGATAAAGAAAATCAAATACTAACAACTACTCCTATGCAACGCCGCTATGCGATGCTTCGCCAGGCGGGATGGAAGACTAGTCGGGCCGCTATGCACCGAATCTCTAGGCGGATGGAAGAGTAGGCTCACAGATGAGGTGATGAGAATGGCGGAATGAGGGTCGTGATCACCTCTTCGCTACGCACGCCACTAGAAATTGCTAGTGCGGCAAGGGCGGATGGATGGTGGATGGACAAATAGGCGCACCTCAAGTAAATATAATGAAAATATACAATCACATAGACATGATTACACATAAACGTATATTACACTAAGCATAACTTCATCAAATACAAGAGTTCAACTACACATTCAACAACCAATCAAGAAAAGAGTGTGCGAAATCGACCGAAGATGAAGCCTTGCTGAGGATTCACGGTTGGAGTCGTCGGGTTGTCAATCCGCGTCCAAGCTCGGTCTGCAACTGTGTCCGGGATAGAGAAGGTCTATCACCACCTTCCAATGGCCAGTCTTCTTTGTGTCACGATCCGGTGGAGGATGGCACAACTTCTCCTAGCTTTGTGAAGAAAGCTAGGTCAAGCTCTTCTTGAAGCTCAAAGATGAAGGAGGAGGCCGAGAGGAAGCTTCGGCTTGGATTTGGCGGTGAAAGCTTGCCCGGAGCACCTCCCTAGGGTGGAAGATGAAGGGGAACGGTGGAGAAGGCGGAAAACGGAGGAGAAATCTCGAGCTCCGGATCCTCTCTTAATTAGGGAGAGACCTGTACTATTTATACAAAAGCAGAAATGAACAATGCGCACGATCACAAGCACACGACCAATGGTCGTGCGCACTATGTCCTGTGCTCGTGCGCACTGGCATGGAATATCAGGAAGAAGAACTGGGATAATGCGCACGAGTAGTGGTGCACGACCAGTGGTCGTGCGTACTAAGTCCAATGATCGTGCGATTACCCAGATAGGACTCCAGAAAAGAGGAATCAATGCACACGATCAGTGGCGCATGACTGGTGGTCGTGCGCAGTATGTCCAGTGGTCGTGTGCTTACGCCAGGCTGATTTTGGAAAACGTAGAGTAGTGCGCACGATCAGGGGCGCACGACCAATGGTCGTGCGCATTAGATCCCATGATCGTGCGCAGTATTCCTGTTTCACAACCATCCCGGAACACGCACACGACCCCTGTACCGAAAGGAAAAAACCAATCACTGATATGTGCAGATATTCCAGGCAATCACAAAAAGGAGTGCAGACTATAAGAATAACAAAATACACAACCACGGGCATAAATGTGCACTTCCTATGGAAATAAAGATTAGATGAAATAGGAACGATAACGAACTAAAAGTGAAGTGCAACCGCGTGAAAACTAGCCCAGATGAGTCCGAAAATAGGTATATAAAGTGGACTCATCAACCAACACTCAAGCACACCAGCCACCAAGCAGCATCCAACACTCACTCGGCACAACCTGTGTAATGCCCCGAAACTCAAAGGAGCGACGGGTGACGTTTTGGGCTAGTTTTGGGTTTTGGCAGGAGGTACACGGCCTGGGACACGGGCGTGTCCCCGGGCGTGTCAGGCTTGTGTCATCGAGTTGGTAGAGAGGTCGACGAATTTCACTCGATGTTGTGTCGAGAGAGGGCACACGGTCTGCGACACGGGCGTGTCGCAGGGCGTGTCGACCCGTGTCGACACTCAGCTCGCGAAGTCGACAGTCTGCGCTTGACGAAGTGTCGAGACATAGGCACACGGCCTGCAACATGGGCGTGTCACAGGGCGTGTCGACCCTGTGTCGACACTCGACCCGGGGAGTCGATGAATTTTGCTCGATGAAGTGTCGAGATAAGGCACAAGGCCTAGGACACGAGCATGTCCAAGGCCGTGTCGTGATGTCGACGAACTTTGCTCGACGAAGTGTCGAGTGTCGAGACCATGTACACGGATTGGAGCCCAGGCGTGTTGAGGTAGACACGGGCAAGGACACGGGCGTGTCCTAGAACCCGTGCATTTCTCGGGTTGTTTTCGGGATAAATTGATGGGGGTACACGGCCGGCCACACAGCCGTGTTAGTGGGAACACGGGCGTGTCGGCTCGAACACGGGCGTGTTCGATGGCCATGTGTTGTTCCAGGAGCGTCGATTTTGACGGCAAATGAGGCACACGGCCCTGGACACGGGCGTGTGACAGGCAGTGTTCGGTCCAATTTGGACATTTCAGTCCCGAATCAAAGCTGTTTGTTTCTTTCAATTGATGATCCAATGGCTGGGGGTTGTTCCTGATGGGATATACCCGGGATTGGGTCATAGAAACCCTCACTTTTCATGAGTGGTTATCTTTCTAAAGCTTGGAGAGAGAGGAGAGCCAAGAAAGAAAGAAGGAGCTAGATCCGGCCATTGGAGGAGCTTCAAAGCTCCGAATCTCGAGCCGACTCGGGATCCACGGAGGCAAAGCTAGTGCGGTGCTTTTCATCCGCTTACTTTTCCATGGCGCCAAAGAAGAACGCAAGGGTAACGATCCTCTTCTTGATCATGTGTAGCTCTCCTTCTTTGCATAAGAAGCTCGCTCTCGCGAGTTTGCGGTGAGTTGGAGGCGTTCCTTCGGGTAGATATGTAAAGTCCCCGTTGTGTAGAGTCCTTAAGCGAGAACAGACATAGGCATGATGTGTGAAGCCTACCCGGACATGTTGGTCTGGATCGGTTATATTACATTGCATAAATGCCGAAGAAGACTCCGTGCGATTAATTGTTTTTCGAGTTTTCTACAGGGTAGATTGCAACAGGGAGCCTTGGGGATTAACCCGAAGGTGCACCCAGAAAACTGGGCGGATGCGTGATCCTGCCAACTTGGTGGCCTGAGAGCCAACTTGAACATAACCAGGTTATGTGAAATGTGACGGAAATGGGACTCGGGAGAAGTTTGACCCGCACAAATGACTTAAATTATCGTTGCGATGTGAGCACGGGTTAGATGGAACCGTACCCGTTCTATGTCATTCGGTTAAAGAGACCTAAGGGTACGTGGCACTTGCCGTTGGAATAGATTAGGGTCTTCGGAGGTCTATGGCTTAAATTGTCGTGACCCAGGCCAAGAAGACAAAATGCTCATAGGTTTGGCCGTCAAAGTGGCGGTGGTGAGTCCGAAATGTCTATGGCTTTAATTGACGTGACATTGACCAGTTCACTGAGAATGTGCCCTGAGAGCACGAGGCGTGTGGCCGTGGAGCCAACGTCTGTGATGAAATGATTATTTATATATGTAGCTCCCTTATGCTAATGAAATGCAGGGAAGGAGCACCGCCGCCCCGAGCTGGGGGCAGGATCGTTATAATTTGGTCAGCATTGATGACCGTTGCCTTGTTTTGCCACCGTGCGGTGGTTTGTTGCTTGCAGGTGTTGCTGGACCAAGCGGTCAATAGCTGGCTAAAGCCCAAAATGCGAAGCCGGCCCTCGAAGGCCTAATTGGAGTGTTTACTGTTTTTATTCATGTATGACTGGCCTGCGTGCCATGTTTTGTAAAACATGTAATATGAAGTGAACAATTTTCTAAGGCCTTAAGGCCTGTACTTGTGTATGTACAACATTCTTGTTTTGGTATTAGTGAACATTCATGCTTTAGTGCTGGGTTATTTATTGCAACTTTTATAAACTGCTTCCGCTAGAATGCTCTGTGTAGGACGTTATGATTAGTTGGATGGTTTCCAGGAGTAACCACCCGGTATGTCTGTAGTATATGGCGTCGGGCCCTGGCCGGACCTACTGCTATATGCTATGCGACGGATAGGTTGTGTTATAACCTGTTGCCCGTTGCGAGTCAGAAATTCTCTCTCACCACCATGTTGTAACAAGTAGCGGTCTGTCGCCCTCAATTCTCCAAACATATTGTAACTGCAAGCTGATAGTGTAATTTGCCGACACAGATCCGGTCATATGATTTTTTACCCAGTTGAGGGGTCTTTCCATGTTAAAATCTTTTGTGTCAACTCTATATTTTCATTGACTGGTTGCGCCTTCAACCATCCCGAGAGCTAAGAAGGTCTAGTTTATTCCAGTCCGACTGGGACGCCGAGTTAGTCCGCAACAGCTTTATGTCGTCTGTGGGAACACGATCCCCAACATCCTTCAGAAGACCAGACCTCCATTCTCGCAATATTCAAGTTCCACTTCAATAGCAAAGAGAGGCGCACACACAGCTGAGGGATCCGTCTCAGAAGGACACACTAAACCAACATACACCCACTCTCTAGTGGATGTGCCATTGGCCACAGAGGCCGCTTTTGCACTTGTTACCGCACTAGAGGGGCGTGTTCGCCAGTTGGAGGTGCAGAAGACCGAAATGCTCACTCTACTCAGAAATATAGGAGCACCCCCGCTCCTCCTCTTCCACCAGCACCAGATATTCCCCTGCCTCTGCAAAGTCATGGCCCGACGCAAGAAATTCCGCAAAGAGATGAAATATCAGAAGAACTTTCTGATGCCGCCAGCTCAAGTCCCCCGACTCCACGGGGCGTAGGAGCTGGTCGACGTCACCGCAACTTAGGAGAAGAAGCCCGACTGCCGCCATGCGAGAGGATCACTCGAGAAGATATTCTGAAAGTGGAGGATAAGATCTATCTTAATTCTAGAGGGGGGGGGGGTGGTGAATAGAGTATATTAAAATATTTTTCAAGTTAAAAACTATTTGTAGTGGAAGACTTAATTTAAGTATAGGTGTAAGGTGCTTGCAGCAACTAAAAGAAAATGAATGCAAGAAATAAAACAACACAGCACATAGCAAAACACAAAGAAGCAACCAGAGGATACAAGGAGCTATAGTTGTTCCCCAATCAATCTGGGTACATCCACTCTCCTACCACCCTAGGTAGGAATCCACTGCAGGATGAGTTGATCAGGTGTCCTGGGCACCAATGAGCTTTTGATAAGGTGCTCAAAAACTAAACCAGATTTTTTGATTAGGTTTCTTGCCACCACTGAGTTTTGACAAGGTCTCAGAAACCAACACAAACTTTTGAAGGGAGTTTGAGAAACACTTTACAGTAGAGAGAGAGAGAGAGAGAGAGAGAGGAGAGATGATCTTCTCTGTCAACAATCAAAGAGAAGATAGTGGATGTTGTCAAAGCTCCCCTTGAGATCTTGAGTTGTTCAGGAAGTAAAGCTTTGCAATAGGGTGATAGGCCTTCAGTAGATTTGATCCGCAGCAAAAGATGATTCCAGCAGCAGCTGAAATGTGTGGTGTCTGGAGTCTTGAATGATAAGGCCTTTGAACACTTGAGTCAAAATAGATCTAAAAATTTTTGTATGTTGATCTCCTTTAGTGGTGTGTGTTCTCAGAGAATTCTGTCTGTGTGTTTCTATTTATATGTCCAGCAAAGAATTCTTTTCTGTGTGTATCTGTACTTTTTGTATGGAACTGTTAGGAGAAATAGAAGAATGTTCTTTTTTATTCCTTAGATCTGAATAATTCTCTGTCCAAGATAGCCGTTAGCCTGTCATAAATGACTTCCTTAAAAGCATTTTGTCTTCTAGAGGAATGTCCAATAAAACATTCCTTTAAAATTCCCTTGAAACTTGCTCAAGATTAATTGAAACGGCTACAAGATCCTTGAAATAAATGCTGGGAATAATTCCATAACTATCTGAATTTGAATCTTGAAAAACGTCGATCTCTCCAAAAAAACATCGACCTGAGGTCAACTATCGTTGAACTGAGCTCAGCGACTGGACTTAGACTGAAGCAGAAATCGTCGATCTGAGCTCAACTATCGTCGAACTGAGCTCAGAGATAGGGAAACAAACTAGTGATAGAAGCATCGATCTGAGCTCGAAGATCGTCGAACGGAGTTCAACGACTCATTGAAGTGAGCTCAGAGTTCGTCGAATGGAGTTCGACGATTCGTCGAAGTGAGCTCAGAGATCGTCGAATGGAGTTCGACGATTCGTCGACCTGAGCTCGATGAAATGACTTAGTCTCGTGAACTAAAATATCTGGCCTTGAGGGTCTTGAGGGTAGCTTTCAAACCTAAATACTAACCCTTAGACTCAATCTAATTGACCTTTAGATCTATACAAGGAGGTCAAAACAAATTTCCTAAAGGACATAGTGATCCTTGCCCAAATCAGTAATAGAGTGTTCCAACAATCTCCCCTATTTGGGTTAGGATTACTATTTACAGACATTGAAAAAATTGGATAAATAAAAACATATAATGCAGAAATATAACCAAAAAAGCATTGCAGAAACACAGATAAAATCACAGATAGTCAGAAATAGGTATTACTGTCAACTTACAAAATCATTCCTTTTCCTTGCCCTTTTTGAGAACTATTTCTCTGTTAGGGTTGAGAGCTTTTTTTGGATCTCATGTCATCATTTGCACCTAGAAAAGTTTGTTGTTTTGGCCTGGGAACTACAACTTCTGGGTGCAGCTTCATGTAACTTTCTGAGTCAAAGAATTTGCTGGAAGAGTACCTCTCAAGTTCTTTCATTCTCTGTTCTGATAAAGTAGTGAAGCTTGATGTATCTTTTCCTTGTTCTCTAGCCTTTTTGATTTGATCTAGAGCAGCCAATTCTTTCATCCTTACTGTCCAAGAATTAGGATTGTTCTCTGGGTCTTCAAATGGAATAGGAGGTTCATATCTGTTAGTTGACGCATTAGCAGGAGCTCTGGAAGAGACTAGATCTTTAAGCTTATAAGGGAAAGGACCATAAGTAGAATCTGTAGGGCCTTGTCCTTCCCTTTGATAAGGATGTTGCCTGGAATATCCTTTAGAGTACACTTTGAGATCTCTTTGATTTCCCCTATACTGTCCTCTTCTGGACTGGTAGCCTCTAGACTGATATTCTCTTTGCTGAGATCTTCCTTGAAATTGATATGAACTTAGGCTTCTAGCAGTAGATTGAAAGGCAGAACTTCCACCTGTACCTGCATCAGGTGAAGGAGGAGGAGGAGGAGGATTGAAGTGAGATGATCCTTTATCATATTTCCTCTTCTTTTTCATGGCTTTCAGCTGATTTTTGGAGTACTACATCCATGGTTCTGTAATCTGGCAATCATGCAATATATAATAAGGAATATCATTTGTATCTTTAAATTTCTCCGGGGGAACTCTTTTCATGGTCTTGCTTCTTGCTTTCCTTTTCCTTGCAATTGTTGCAGAGGAGTCATCAGAGTCAGTTCTAAACTGATCACTGTCTGAACTTTGTGGATTGTCATATAGTTCATCAAGCTTTTTGAAGCAATCTCTTTGTTGTTGGGGCTGAGCAGAAGAAACAACAGCAGGAACAGTAATTTCAACATTGTCCACAGCCTGGACAGAATCTATAAAAGAGGCTAAAATGTTGGGCTCACAACAAGAAATAGGCACAATGGCCTTAGTAAGGTCTTCAGTATGCTGATCTGGAAGGCAGCTGAAGTAAACAGAATCAAATACTGAAAGTAGTGACCTGAGGTCCACTATAATGACTGCAACTAGAGCTTGAACTGGAGTTACTGCAGCAGGCAATCTCTCAGCTTCATAAGGCATCTCCCACTGCCTAGATTCAGTGATAACTGGATCAAGGCACCCAGTAGAAGGGATTGCCTGAGGTGGGAGAATAGAGGATAGCCTGGTAAACAACTCCTGAACAGTTTTCAGAAGTGGAGCCAATGAAGTCTCCAGCAGTAGTGATAGCCTTGGAGCTATCAGCTCATATAACTTGTCTACAATAGCTGGAAGGTCTACTTGCTCAAGAGGGACTTGAGTAGAGGTAGGGATGGATGTGGTAGAGATGAAAGTTGGAGCAGTAGGAGATGTTGTTGGAGAAACTGTGGATGGTAGAAGTGATGGTTGAGATATTGGAATTGTGGAGATGGAAGATAATGGAGTGGAGATGGATGGTGTGAATGATGGTTGAGCAATGATTTCCTGAAGTAATTGTTGATATGAAGTGGATGATGATGGTGGCTCAAGAGGGGATGAAGGAGAATCATCCATATAGGAATCATCTAGAAGAATAAATGATGGAATATGAGATGATGAATCAATGTCCATGTGTGGGTAGTGATGTAGTGGATGGAAGATTTATTCAGTTGATGTTGGAGTTGGAGAAGGGATTGAAGTTGGAGATGGGATGGAAATGGGGGATGAAATTGTGATAGTGGATGTGATTGTTGTTGATGAAACAATAGGTGGAGAAGGAGGAGATGATGAGGCAGGAAAATCTTCTGCAGGGGCAGAAACCTGAGGGGAAGAGACTGAAATAGTCCTTGTGCCTGAAGAAGAGATTGCAGAGGCTCTGCTGGGCTTTACAATCTGCCTGTCCCATTTCCCAAATAGTGCACAGGTAAGCCTCTTGGAGGCATTGATGTGTATCCCATTGGAAACAAGCAGGTTAGGGTATCTATTGTGAAGAAACAACCCTAAAATCCTCCCAAAATTAACAAAATTCTTGTTAATTTTCTTCTTGATCAAGTCAAAAAACACTTCTCCCCAGTTCAGCTGCTTCTTGTCCACCAAGGCACCCATCAAACAGAGCTGATACCTAGAGATGGTATCATGAGAAGAGTGTTTTGCCAACAACACTTTCCCAACTACATCAGCAAGAAATCTGTACTCAACTGACAGATTCTTCTTAAGCAATTTATTCGGGTTAGCTGCTGAATGACCCATCCTCTCAAGCATAATTGAAAATTCTTCTCCAGAAAGCTCAATAGAATCTTCACCAGAATTTAATTGAAATACTTCTGTCAAAATAGTAGGTGTTAAAGGTACCTGAGTTCCTGAGATGGTTCCGATCACAGTGTTCTGATCCAGATTGTGGGCAGTATACACCCATTCCTTTATTTCATCTGCGGCCAGTTTGATCCTTGTAGACATTATGTTAACTAACTGTTGTTCCTTGAAGAGTTCCAGAATGTCCTTGAATATTTGATCGCTGTTATCGAAAGAATCCATATATATATCAAAGCAAGCATCAAATTTCATGGTTGCCAAGATTACGACTGAAACTGCTATTGATTACTGCAAAAAATGAACAAACCTAAGAGCAAGTGCAGAAAAGTTTGGATGGAAAGAGAAATTCTGCAGAGAGTATGAAAGCGCAAAGGCAGAACGACGACCGAAAAAATGAGTTTTATATTAGGGTTCGACGCAGAAAAGGAAAGATCGTTGAACTCCGTTCGACGATTGGGGCTTCTAAAGGAAACTAAAAGGTCATCAACATCGTCGATCTTCGTTCGACGATATTGGAGAGCGTCGAGATCCGTTCGACGATCGCTGACCGAAAGAAGATAGCTTAACACTATCTGGAAAGCACTGAACTCTGGTCGACGATTTCTGAAATCGTCGAACTCCGTTTGACAATCGTGGGGAAAATCGTCGAGCGCAGTTCAGAGACCAGAAACAACCTATAGACACTAGAAAAATCAAAATGTTTGCCTAGTCTTGGTCAATTTTATAATTTTAAAATCTTGGATCTTATTTTAAACTTCCTCCATCTAACATTCCTAACTGATTCAGGAAGAATGTACGTTTTTTTCATCCAAGGGTTTGGTGAAAATATCTCCCCTTTGCAAATCAGTTGGGATATATTGAAGTTCAATTTTGTTTCTCTCAACATTATCCCTTAAAAAGTGATGCATAATTTCTATATGTTTTGTCCTATTATGGAGGACTGGATTTTGTGCATTGGAAATAACACTTGTATTATCACAAAATATTTTAGACTTATCTAAGTTGTAGCCATAGCCTAGGAGTTGGTTTTGAATCCACAAGATTTGTGAACAACAGCTACCTGCAGCCATATATTCAGCTTCAGCAGTTGAAGTTGACACAGATGTTTGTTTCTTGCAAAACCAGGAGACAAGTCTGTCACCAAGAAACTGACAAGTTCCACTTGTGCTTTTCCTATCTATTCTGCATCCAGCATAATCAACATCTGAAAATCCAGTTGGTCTTCCGCTCCTCTTCAGTAAACATAGCACCACCATAACAACTTAACCGTGTAAACTCGTGAAGATACTCATCCACGCTTCTGCCTCCCTGAGTCAAACCAAGGTACTGATTCTCCATCTCCAGCTTCTGAGCAGAGGGTAGATATCTGGCCAAGAACAACCTTGAGAATTCCTCCATAGGCAAATTCGCAAGTTACCTTACCACTAAGAGATGAACCTCCAACTCGTCCCACCACAACCACGCCTCACCAACCAAAAGGAAGGTCGCTATGGGGGTCTTATGCCACTCAACAGTGTCTGTGGCCGTCAGGACTCTATTTATCATAGAGAGCCAATCCTCAGCTTGAGTTGGCGTTCCAACCTCGTCGAGCCTCGGAGGATTAAAGCTCATTACATACTTGAGCTGCTTCTTCTTAGCTCTCCTTGGTGCTACTTGATCAACTGCAACGCTCTCTACCTATAACACCCCAAAGCTCATTTTTGGTTCAGGTTTGGGTGACATGGCCTGGGAAACGGGCGTGTCCCTGGGCGTGCACTTCTTAGGTTGAGGAGTTAGTGGTGTGGTCGACGAATTTTGGTCGACGATCGTCGAGTGGAGAGTACATGGCCTGTGACACGGTTGTGTCACAGGGTGTGTCCCTTGCATGATTGCGTGTACAAATGGACACAGGTGTATCGTGGTCTACATAGCCTTTGACACGAGCGTGTCCCATGGCCATGTCCTTCTCGGGTTGAGGGAAGCTTGTGCTCTGTGATGTATACGGCTGGTAAACACGAGCATGTCGGGAATGACACGGGCGTGTAGGGTGTGACATGGGCGTGTCACACGGCCGTGTACTAGTTGGATGTAAGTCAGTTACCTGCCGCTTAAGTGATACGGCCTGTGACACGGGCGTGTCAGGCCGTGTTCAACTTATTTTTGGGCAAGTCTGAGCCGTTAATTTCTCGTATCCTAGATCCAACGGCCAGGCTACTTACCTATGGATATAAGGCCGAGAAAGAGGATTTATCTATGCATTTCATCCTCTTCTTATTCTCATTCTCAAAGTGAAAGAAATAGTGCCTACCACCTAGAGGGGGGGTGAATAGGTGTAATTTTTCTTTTGCTTTAAAGGCAGACAATCAGTTCTGTATTTTAAACAACAATGGCAAATTCTACAGCTATCAGCACAACAATCACAATAATAAACATTCACTGACTGCACACAGATTTTATAATGGTTCCCCAAGGTCTGGGTACATCCACTTTCCCCCTTCGCCTATCTAGTAGTGTACTAGATTCGGCCTAACTTCTGTACTTCTCCTCAGATCCTCAGATCCTACAGCTCAGAACCCCAAAACAGGTTCCTATAACTCAGAGTGTCCCGACTCCTACAACTCAGGCACGAAGCCCTACCACTCTGTCTTCAACAAGACCTACACTCAGGCTAAACAACCCTAACTCAGCCTTCAACAAGGCCTACACTCAGAGAATAGATTCTCCTACACTCAGGCTCAAAAGCCCTACCTCAGCCTTTATAAATTTAGGCTTACAACTCAAATCTCTTAGGATTCTACAAAGAGATAATAAAAAGTTTTAGATCACCACTCTGTTTGAGAGAATGAAGAGGGCAACCTTCTTGATCAGTTCTTGATAGTACTGATTCCTGAGATCAACTTTGTTTTTGCTTTCTTCAAGGCTTCTTTAGTCTGAACTCAGTAAAAGTTGATTATCTTGAAGTAGACCGGCTGGCAACTTCCTTCTTAAGATGGAGAATTAAATCTGGATCTTTCTTTGCAGTCTAGTTCAGAACCTGCTCCTTAAGAGATCTGATTAAATAAATCTCTTTCTTGATTTCAATTACTGGAGTTCTCTCTCTACAATTAAATCTGAAATTTCTTCAAAATACTGATTTACAGTTTTCTCTGGATCTGTATTCTGCAATCATTGATCTTCTGATCTCTCAATTGTTGTTGATTGTTCGATACCTTTCTGTTGAAGAAGAAAGGCCTTTATATAGTCTTCCTCCAAGGTAACTGGCTGATCCGGTTTCTAACGAACTTCTAACAGCTCTGACAGTTACAGTAGACCGGTTGAAATGGCAGCTGTCAAGTCATCCAGTCACTTCTTGAAAATACTATCTCTGTCTGAAAGTTTCGAGACTGATCTTCATTATGTGTCGACACAAATAGACCAAGTGTCGACACAAGTGGACTAAGTGTCGACACATGCCTTGGTGGTGTCGACACAACTCCTTCTGTTGTTGTAACAGCTTCTCGACACTACTTCTGTTGAATGTGTCGACACTGATTGAGTGTGTCGACACAAGTACTTCTTCTTTAAAACTTAGTTGAATTCTGTAGTGTGTCGACACATCTCCTTTGTGTCGACACAAGTACTTCTTCACTTTAATAGTTAGTTGAATTCTGCTGAGTGTCGACACACCTCCTTTGTGTCGACACAAGTACTTCATCTTTAACACTGTGTTGAAACTTGCTATGTGTCGACACAAGTCCTGTGTATCGACACAGTTGATGTCGACAAAGCCTTCAGTGTGTCGACACAGCCTCCTGGTGTCGACACATTTGATGTCGACTATTCTTCACAGTGTGTCTACACTGCCTGTATGTGTTGACACATTTCTTCTGGTGTCAACTCTGCCTTTCCTGGTGTCGACACAATTTACTCCAAGTGTCGACACAGCTTTTCTCCAGTGTCGACAGAAGACTTCATAAGTGTCGACACATGGACTTAGAATTTTTCCTGCAATCCTGCAGTTACTTAACCTGCACATATAAACTCAAAACAAATCAAATACACCTTGATGCATATCATTGAGTAGGATGAGGCTTCTTCAAATCTGGTACACATTTTCCAATGTACCCAACAATCTCCCCCTATTTGGAGAAGTCATAACCCTTAGTCAATGATATACACCATACATAACAAATACACAATATGATATATAACAGTATTATATGACAGGGTAAATACTAAACAAAACATGTATAAACAATCTTCACAGAATAACAATGTAACACATTGAACATTAAACATTATTTTGTTACAACTACCAATAGTTCCTTTAATCAAAAGTTTACGTAGATTTTAGCACAAAAGATTACAAAGTTGTAAACTTAAGAAAATTCTATTCTAAGGCTGCTCTGGCTCCTTGATGACAATTCCCTTGCCTGATTGAATCTTGACTTGATCTGGAGCATCAATGTCATCAGCTGGCTTTTTGCCTTTTAGATCTGCCTTCTTTAGCTCTTCAGCCCTTATCTTTTGTCTTTCAAAATAATGATAAGGCTTAGGGAAATACTTGCTAGGCTCCTGTGCATTAGGAGGTAGCTTCCCAAGTTTAGCCTTTCTTCTGTACTGTACAATAGCCTCTTGCCTGGTTTCATGTTTTCTCCATTCTTGGTCAGAGTACCATTTGCCCCTCTCTAGGAAATTATCCTTTGCAGCCTTCCAAGCAGTCAGAATAATATTTCAAGAAGTTGGGCTCCACTGCTCAAAATCAGGCCTTAACTCTGCCTGTTCACTAAATCTCTTCTTAGACAGTTGAGCTTCTTGCTCCTTAGTCAATACTTCCTCAGGTACAGGCTTATCTACTTTCTCAAAAATAATATTCTTATTACCCTCAGGAGGGGTATACATAGATTATACCTCCTGATGTATCATCTCAAAATCTGCTGGAGGGTAAATTACTTGAGCCACTTCAGCTTGCTCTCCTCCAAAAATAGCAGGATTTATACCAGATTCAGCATCATTATCATCATCACACAATGGTGGATATCCAAGGGTGGCTCTGATGCTGTTGGAAATCCATTTAGCATGGTCAGAGCCTGCTTTGACTAACACCCTCTCCCCCTTTATGACTTCTCTAGCCACATGATCTCTAAGATCATCCTTCTGAAACCTGATCTGTTCATCCATATAATTTACTCCATCTTTATAAAAACCCCTCAACTTCAGTAGTAGTCCAGAAAGAAACTTTTGAGAATCTCTAATAGCAGTTTTTACAGTAGTTATGCCTGCCTGGAAATCCTTATCAAACTTTTCCTTATCAAACTCTGGCTTGGTTGTAGAATTATCAGCAATTGGGGCAGTTGCAATTTTGTTTATTTCAGTAACAATTGCATTATGAGAAGCAGTCAGATTATCATTCATCCTAATCTGATTTTCCAGGACATGTTCTTGTTTGATTGCCATATCTGCAACATGTGTCTTTATCTTCTCTTGATGAGATGCCAGATAAACCACTGCATTACCTCCTTTATGAAAACAGTTAGTCATTTCCTCTTATTTTGATTCACTTCAAATCTTATAGATTTTATGTCTTGAGCCAGATCAAATTGAAGTGATTTATGTCCTTCATCCATATATTTTTCTAAAGCCTTCCTTTGCTCATCCATCTTGATCTGCAAAGCCACCAACAAAGTGATGTAATCAGCTGTTGGGGCAGGTTGTGGAGCAACTGTTTGCAGTGCCTTCTTGTAGCTCTGGTTCCTTCTTTTGAAGACCATGAGCTTCCTTTTCTTGGCTTGAGCAACTTCTTCATCCTCGGAATAGAAGTACTAGAAATGTCTACCCTTTCCTTAGGACTCGGAGGCAATTCCTTCTCAGTACTTGGTAGCTCCCCCTGTGTCCTTTGCTCCTCATTCTCATTTCTAATTTGTTCCTCTTCATTTCTTGCAGTCTCCTCCTGAGACCTAACATGCTCCCCCTCAAGATTTACCTTCTCCCCCTCAAAAACTGATTTCTCTACCTCAAAATCAGTTTGTAGCAAATCAGGGAACAACTCTTATAGGGTATACTCCTGTTGTGAAGGGACAGGAGATGTTCTTAACTCAGGAGCATTATCAGCAACTGATGTGACTTCCATGATAACATCTTATGGTTGACTATGTAACTGAGTTTGCTGATCAACATCAATTAAATACCTAGTTAATACTTCATCCTCAATATGGAAAATTGATTGATTAACTGCATTGATTAACTCAAGAATTGTCTGAGTAGCCATTTCACTATCTAAGTGAGTTGACTCTTCCATATGTTGAGGCTCCCCCTGGAGTGAATCCAGGTGGATGGGGCTAGCAGATGGTTGCCCCCCTGCTTTAGTGCATCTTCATTCCTTACTGTTGACCTTCCAGTATTTACAGCCTCTCCATCATCAGAACTAAAAACGACTTGCTCCTCTGAGCTACTGGATGATTCAGGAGCCACTATGGCTTTCTTCTTCTTCTTCTGTTGAGAAACTTCCTTTTCAGGAGTAGGCATGTGCTTTGTTAACACCCTATCCCACCTTGAGATAATCCTAACATCCATTCTCCTCATGTGATTTATCTTAGAACCTGCAGCTTGGTTCATCACTTCTGGAATAATTCCAGCTAAGTACAAACTCATAATCCTACCTAGATTGGGCTTCTTCAGACTTTCCTTAATCTTGTCAAACATCACAGCTAACCAATCAGTTTTGAGCTTGAAAATGATTCTAGTCATCAAACTGAACATGTGAGTTGATATTCTATCATGCCCACCTTGCTTGCTTAGAATCACCTTTCCTACTATTTCAGACAAGAACTTGCCTTGCATGTTCATACCTTTCCTATTAAAAACTGATCCAATCTTCATGTTTGAATCAAGTCCACACCATTTCAGTGCCTCCCTTGTCTTAGATGTTGGTACATCTTCTTCTTCTTTAGTTCTTGGTAGATGTAGAACCTTTCTTAGACTCTTCTGGGTGAGTTTTACTTTTGCTCCATGGACTTTGGATTTAATCTTGAGACTAGCTTCATCAAGAGTAGCTGCACTAAAGAATTCGAGTACCTCCTTCTTCCAAATCTTGATTGGCTCTGAAACTAGATACTCCAACCCAGTCTCTGCAACTAGGGTTACAACACCTTGAATTTTTGGTTCCGCATCATCAAAGACATGTCGCACTAGCTCATAACCTTCATTGATGTTCTCTTCTAGCTTGGGCACCATTAGGGTTTTGAGAAATCTTGAATTTAGAGAAGAGAGATGTAGACACAAAGTTTTGGTCTCAAAACTATTGAGAGCGTGTTGACAAACAATGGTGAAGACCTATTTATACCTTTCTAAAAACGAAGGTGAAAGGCCGCGTCATAATACTCTTAATGTGTCGACACTGTTGAAAAGTGTCAACAATTACTTCTAATGTCTCGACATAATTGTTGACTTCTATGTGTCGACACTAATATAGTCGACATAATATATGTGTCGACACTTAAACATCTACGCTCGACGATTAGTCGATACTTCACTCAACGAATTCTGTGTTAATCCTAAGTGTCGACAACACTTCTGGATGTGTCGACACTTACTCTGGATGTGTCGACACTACTTCTCTGAAGTGTCGACACTGACTGTCTAGATGTGTCGACACCATTTCTCTGAAATGTCAACACCACTTTTATGTGTCTACACAGACAACTCCTTGTGTCGACACCATTTTATTTAGCCAATTTTATGAAACTATTCTAAGTTTAACATTCCTAATTCAATTTTAAACTTATTGAATTTGGTTTCATCTAGGGGCTTAGTAAACATATCAGCTATCTGATTATCTATTTTAACATATTCTAGGGAAATGTCCTCTTTTTCTATATGTTCTCTAAAAAAATGGTATCTAATTTCTATGTGCTTAGTCCTACTATGTGAGACAAGATTATTAGCTATAGAAATTGCACTTGTAGAATCACAAAGTAAAGATGTTCTACTTACTTGAATACCAAAGTCTACTAGCTGGTGTTGAATCCATAAAAGTTGTGCACATCAGCTTCCTACAGCAACATATTCTAACTTAGCTGTGGAGATGGCCACACTGGTCTGCTTCTTACTGCTCCAAGAAACCAGTCTTCCACCTAGAAATTGTCAGGTTCTTGTAGTACTCTTCCTATCTTCCTTGCAGCCTGCAGAATCTGCATCTGAATAACCTGTCAGTACAAAATCTCTATTTCTAGGGTACCAAAGGCCTAGATAAGGTGTGCCCTTAAGATATCTCAAAATCCTTTTGACAGCAGTCAGATGAGATTCTTTAGGGAATGCTTGGTACCTAGCACAGTCACATGTAACATACATGATATCTAGTCTACTAGCAGTCAAATATAGAAGAGAGCCAACTATCCGTCCATACAAAGTTTCATCTACAGGTTTCCCTGCATCATCTTTGCAAAGAGACACACTTGACCCCATAGGAGTTCTCATGGTAGTGGATGATTCCATACCATACTTCATTATTAAATCTAGGGTGAACTTAGACTGACATATGGACAGACCATCTTCAGTCTGTCTTACTTGGAGAACCAAGAAGAACTTAAGTTCCCCCATACTGCTCATTTCAAATTTTACTTGCATAAGTTTTGCAAACTTTCTGCAAATATTACTTTCAGTAGACCCAAATATTATGTCATCTATATATATTTGGACTAGGATAATCTTGCCTTTAGATTCCCTAAGGAATAGAGTCTTGTCTATTTTCCCCCTTGAGAATTTGTTCTCAATGAGAAAAATAGACAGGGTTTCATACTAAGCCCTTGGGGCTTGTTTTAACCCATACAATGCCTTCCTAAGTCTATAAACCTAATCAGTTTGAGAGGATCAATAAAACCTGAGGGCTGCTCTACATAGGCTTCTTCCTTTAGATTTCAATTTAGGAAAGCTGACTTTACATCCATTTGAAATACCTTGAACCCTTGATATGTTGCATAAGCAAGGAACATTCTGATAGCCTCCAGTCTTGCTACTGGTGTAAAAGTTTTATCAAAATCAATACCTTCTTCCTGCCTATATCCTTTTGCAACAAGTCTAGCTTTATTCTTTATGATGATTCCATTCTCATCCAATTTATTCCTAAAGATCCACTTTGTTCCAATGATATTGTGGTTTTTGGGTTTAGGAACAAGCTCCCAGACCTTGCATCTTTTGAACTAATTCAGCTCCTCTTGCATGGCATCAATCCAATGAGGGTCTAGAACTGCTTCTTCAAATTTATTTGGTTCTACTTGTGATAGGAAACTGGAGTAAAGAACTGTACTCAGATTCCTGCTTCTTGTTTGCACTCCGTCTGGGATCACCAATTATCTGATTGGCTGGATGATCCTTTAAGTGTCTATTTGCTGGAGGTAGTCTATCTTCAGGTTGTACACCTCCAGCCTCTTCATTTAGCTGCACCTCTTGGTCTTCTTCTGCATCTAGAGAGTCTTGTACTCCCCCTGGCAGCAGCCACCATTTTCCACTTACTAAGTTGTAGTAGAACCTTCTGTAATGGTAAGCTTGCCCATCCTCTCACCTATACCTGTAGAACTGCACACACTACTTGGCAACTCACTGTCAATCAGTCTTGTTTCATCAAAGACTACATGTATAGACTCTTCTACAACTTGAGTAATCAAGTTGTAGACCCTATAAGCCTTACTATTGTTGTTGTACCCAACAAAGATCCCCTCTTGGGATTTGGCAGCAAACTTGGTTAGATAAGACTTGTCATTGTTAAGTATATAGCACTTGCAACCAAAGATCCTGAAATAGGATAAGTTTGGTTTTCTGCCCTTCACAATCTCATAGGGAGTCTTTTGTGGCTCTTGGTGATAGTAGCCCTATTGATCACATGACATGTAGTATTTACTGCCTCAGCCCAAAAATACACTGGGAGAGATGTGTCACTCAATAAAGTTCTACCAGCCTCTATGTAATGCCCCGAAACTCAAAGGAGCAAAAGGGGGACGTTTTGGGCCAGTTTGGGTTCTAGCAGCAGGCACACGGCCTGGGACACGGGCGTGTCCCAGGGTGTGTCGACCCGTGTGGACACTTAACCGCGAAGTCGACGAGATTCTCTCGACGATTCGTCGAGAATGGGCATACGGCCGGCGACACGGGCGTGTCGCAGGGCGTGTCGACCCGTGTCGAAGATCGTCCCGGGGAGTCGACGAGATTCGCTCGACGATGCATCGAGACAAGGCACACGGCATAGGACACGGGCGTGTCCAAGGCCGTGTCAACAGGTCGACGATCTTCGCTCGACGAAGTGTCGAGTGTCGAGACCGTGTACACGGACTGGAGCCCGGGCGTGTCAAGGTGATACGGGCAAGGACACGGGCGTGTCCTAGAACCCGTGCAGTGCTCGGGTTGATTTTGGGGAAACATCATAGGGTACACGGCCGGTCACACGGCCGTGTCAGGTGGAACACGGGCGTGTCAGCTCGAACACGGGCGTGTTCGATACCCGTGTGAGGTTCCAGGCGATTCGATTTTGACGGCGAATGAGGCACACGGCCCTGGACACGGGCGTGTGCCAGGCCGTGTTCGGTCTAGATTGGGCATTTCAGTCCCGAATCAAAGCCGTTCGTTTCCTTATTTTGAGATCCAACGGCTGAGGGTTGTTCCTGAAGGGATATACCCGTGAATGGACTTGGAAAACCCTCACCTTTCATAACTTATCATCTTTCTAAATCCTTAGAGAGAGAGGAGAGCCAAGGGAGGAAGAAGGAGCTAGATCCCGCCATTGGAGGAGCTTCGGAGCTCCGAATCGCGAGCCGACTCCGGATCCACGGAGGCAAAGCTAGTGCGGTGCTTTTCATCCGATTACTTTTCAATGGAGCCAAAGAGGAACGCAAGGGTAACGATCCTCATCTTGAGCATGAGTAGCTCTCTTTCTTTGCATAGGAAGCCCGCTCTCGCGAGTTTGCGGAGAGTTGGAGGCGTTCCTTCGGGTAGATATGTGAAGTCCCCGTTGTTTAGAGTCCGTAAGCGAGAACGGACATAGGCATGATGTGTGAAGCCTACCCGGACTTGTTGGTCTGGATCGGTGATGTTGCATTGCATAAATGCCGGAGAAGACTCCGTGCTCTGGATTGTTTTTCGGGTTTTCTACGCGGTAGATTGCAGCAGGGAGCCTTGGGGACTAACCCAAAGGTGCACTCGGAAAACTTGGCGGATACGAGATCTTGCCAACTTGGTGGCCTGAGAGCCAACTTGAACATAACCGAGTTATGTGAAATTGTATGACGAAAATGGGACTCGGGAGAAGTTTGACCTGCGCAAATGGCTTAAATTGTCGTTGCGACGTGAGCACGGGTTAGATGGAACCGTACCCATATCTATGTCATTCGGGTTAAAGAGACCTAAGGTTACGTGGCACTTGCCGTTGGCATGGATGAGAGTCTTCGGCGGTCAATGGCTTAAATTGACGTGACCCATGCCGGGAAGACAAATTGCTCATATGTTTGGCCGTCAAAGTGGCAGTGGTGCGTCCGGAATGTCCATGGCTTTAACTAACGTGACATCGACCGGTTCACCGAGAATGTGCCCTGAGTGCACGGGGTGTGTGGTCGTGTGAGCCTACGCCTGTGAAGTAATGAATACTATTATTTTGCTCGCTTGTGCTAATAAAATTGCAGGGAAGGAGCATTGCCGCCCCGAGTTGGGGGCGAGAACGTTATAATTTGGTCAGCATTGCTGACCATTGCCTTGTTTTGCCACCGTGCGGTGGTTTGTTTCTTGCAGGTGCAGCTGGACCAAGTGGTCAATAGCGGGCTAAAGCCCTTTTTGCGAAGCCGGCCCTCGAAGGCCCAAGTGGAAGTGTTTACTGCTTTATTCATGTGTGACCGGCCTGCGTGCCATGGTTTGTAAAACAAGTAATTTAAAGTGAAACATTTTGTAAGTCCTTAAGGCTTACTTTGGGTATTTTTGTATAACATTCCTATTTTGTATTAGTGGACATTTAGGCTTTAGTGCTGGCTTCTTTATTTCAACTTAAACTGCTTCCGCTAGAATGCTCTGTGTAGGACGTGAGATTGGTTGGATGGTTTCCATAAGTAACCACCCGGTCTGTCTGTAGTATATGGCGTCGGGCCCCGGCCGGACCTACTGCTATATGCTATGTGATGGATAAGGGGTGTTACAATTTGGTATCAGACTACTGGTTTTGGTCGGACTTATGATGAATTCGTGGGCGAATTCTTTTTAAGGGGTGGTGAGCACATTGTGTGCGTCATCGTTATAACCGTAAAAGAACCCATGAATGTCCACTTAGGAATGAAAATACACGTGTTTGAGGAACCTGCATGTTCCTATAATTGCTGTTTGTAATTTTATTTGGTCACTTAACGGTGTTTTGTACCACTATAGGTGACCGGAAGCGGTGCTGGACAGCCTGAATGTCCGGTTTCTGAGGAGCATAGTGGACCCGGTGAGGTGTTTGAGCCTCCTCCTTCGTATGAAACTGTTAGAAGGATCGTAGAAGTGGTGTTCGCTGTGACGGGTGCACAGCTTGGAGGAAATGTACAACCCCGCGCCCCTGTTGTGGCTTCAACGCCGGTGGGCGTGATGCAGCAGATTACCTTTGGTAGACCATCGGGGCAGCAGCTGAATATGCATTTAGGGCAGGGAGCGCACACAGTTGAGGAATACTTGCAAGCATTTCTTATGATAAGCCGCTACCCATGCTTCGAGTTGGATAATGAGCAAGCTAGAGTCGATAGGTTTTATAATGGCCTGCGCGCCGAGTTACGAGTTCTACTGCTAGGACCAAAGTTATTGGGATTCCGAGCCTTGGTGGAATCAGCTAGATCTTTGGAGGTAGATTTGAGGAAGACCCTCCCGATGCCAGCGACCATGGTATCGAACTGTGCAAGCCCCATAAGGGTTGCATCCGTTGGAATGTTGGAGAAGGGGGCTATGGCATCGACTAGCAATGCTACTTACACATGTTTTACTTGTGGAAAGAAAGGGCACTTTGGCCGAGACTGTTGGAAAGGTGCTCAGAAGGCCAAGAAAGCTGTGTCAGGAGCAGTCAAGGACTTTAGTGCAAAGGAGACGGCATTCAAAGTGCCGAACACCTCAAAGTCTGGATATCAAAAATGGTATAAGAAGCGCAGGACTTCGGGTCAAGCTCCTTCTGATGCTTCTGGGGTGACTACGGGTCGAACCCCGAGCGCATGTTTCACTTGTGGAAAACTGGGGCACTTTGCCCGAGACTGCTGGAGCGGACGTCCCAAGTCCGAGAAGAAGCATGCTGTCGTGACGACACGTATGGTTTAAAGATAGTTTTGCCTTGAACACTTGTCGCCCTTGTGCATGTTGGGTTAGAACTATTGGTGCTAAGCCTTGTTATGACTTTACTTTATCTACGAGAGCACCGTTCGTGTACGAAGCTTCGCATTCCTTTATTAGGAATTATATTGTGTGTCGGAGTACCTCCTTCGATAGTAAGAGACAAATTGGATGCGTTATGGTCCAATGACGCTCAATGAGCGCGGGTAATATCTGTTGCGTTTAGGTGTGGTCAGGGAGCCAAGACGTTGACTTCCAAGTATCGTTACTACCGCTAGGGGAGTTCGACGTAATATTTGGCATGGACTGGCTCTCGGAGCAGCAAGCCTATATCGATTGCGGTAGCAAGGAAGCCAAGCTGGGAGCTAGTCGTGAGACGACCGTTACGGGCTCGAAGAGGTCGAGCAAGACGTTGGCGTCTGCTCTTCAGGTGGTGAAGACGGTTTGTGCTGGTGTAGAGCTGTTCTGTACACTAGTGGAGGTTGTAAAGCCGAAGCCAGCGTTGGTTAATATTTCAGTGGTATCGGAGTACCCTGATGTGTTCCCTAGAGATCTTCCAGGAGCCCCGCCTCAACGGGAGATAGATTTTACGATCGAGCTAGTGCCAAGTGCAAAGCCTGTGTCACGCTCTCCATATTGGCTAGTGCCTAAGGAAATGGAGGAGCTGAAGGTGCAACTTCTAAAAGTTGTTGGTGAAAGGGTATGTATTAATCATTGGGAGCCCAACAAGTTGACGGAAAATAACAAGTACCCAATCCCAAGGATCGATGATCTTTGTGATCAGTTGGTAGGGTCAACGGCGTACTCTAAATTAGATAAGGGAGAGTGATATCCCTAAGATAACGTTCAGTACAGGACACGGGCGCTACGAGTTTACGGTCATGCCGTTTGGGCTGACTAATGCGCCGTCGGTGTTCGTGGATTTGATGAACAGGACCTTCCGGGAGTACTTGTACCATTCTGTGATCGTCTTCGTCGACGATAGTCTGGTGTACTCGCAGAGTAAGGAAGATCACTTCAAGCATCTTCTTTTGGTTTGGAGACGATAAGAAAGAATCAGTCATATGCCAAGTTCTCGAAGTGCGAGTTTTGGTCACCCTCAGTGGTGTCCTCACTCTTGTAGTGAGTGAGGAAGGTATTGTAGTGGATCCGACGAAGATTGTTGCAATACGAGAGTGGCCTGAGGTTGCTACTGTAGAGAAAGTCCGGAGTTTTTTGGGGCTTGCCGGCTATTATAGGCTCTTCGTAGAGAACTTCTCGCGGATAGCATTACCTCTCACTACTTTGACGAGGAAGGAGCATAAGTTCGTTTGGACGCCGGAGTGCGTGCGAGCTTTTGAGGAGTTGAAGTGTCGGTTGACCACGGCGCCTGTGCTGAGTTCTCCATGTGGGACCGAAGGCTATGAGATTTATACTGATGCTTCGGGCAGCGGTTTGGGTTGCGTGCTACTGCAACATGGAAGCTTAATAGCTTATGGCTCGAGACAGCCAAAAGTGCACGAGAGGAACTATCCGGTCCATGACATGTTGTTAGTGGCCATGAGTTTTGCCTTGAAGCTGTGGAGGCATAATTTTGTACGGTGTGAAAAATGGATATCTACGCCGGTCACAAGAGCGTGCAGTATCTGATTGATCAGAAGGATCTAAAAATATGGCAGCACAGATCGATGGAGTTCTTGGGAGACTATACATTCAAGATCCACTACGTGCCTGGTAAAGGGAATGCGGTTGCGGACGCGTTGAGTCGTCGAGCCCCAACTCAAGCCAATTGCCTATCGAAGCGTGATGAGCGGTTGGTGCGGGAGTTGGAGGCGTTGGAGATTATTTGTGTGGATAGGCAATCAAGTGCTGAAGCAGTACTGAATTGGACTGGAGTCCAATATGACCTGGCTGATCTGATTCGGCAGGCTTTGGATATGGATATCCATATGAAGCAGTTCATGGTAGAAGCTCTGTATGGGTCAAATTTCCCAATTCATTGTGGAGGACGGATTGCTTTGGAAAGATGGTCGGCTGTGCGTCCCAAGTATGGGCAATTTGCGGGTTGGGTTGTTGTACGAGGCACACCCTACCAAGTACTCGATTCACCAGGGGAGCACGAAGATGTATCGTGATGTGAAGAAACTGTTTTGGTGGCCAGGTTTGAAGAGGGATGTGCCGCTCTACGTAGCGAAGTGCCAAACCTGCGCCTTGGTGAAGGCGGAGTGCCAAAAGCCAGGAGGATTTCTTAAGTCTTTGCCTATTCCGGAGTGGAAATTTGACGACATCTCTATGGACTTTGTGCACGGTTTGCCAAGGTCGCAAAAAGGGGTACAACACCATTGGGGTGGTTGTTGATCGGTTAACGAAGGTGTCACATTTTATTCCGCATAGGAAGGATGACCCGATGGATAAGTTAACAAAGCTTTATGTGGATAACATAGGACGACTTCATGGTGTGCCCCGCAGTATCGTGAGTGACCGAGATGGGCGGTTCACGTCCAATGATTGGAGGCTGGTGCATCAAATGTTGGGAACAAAGTTGAAATTCAGCACAACCTTCCATCCGCAAACAGATGGGCAGACCGAGAGGGTCAATAGAACCATGAAAGACATGCTCCGCATGTGTGTCTTGGATTTCGGAAAGCAATGGGAAGACCACCTTTATTTGGTGGAGTTCGCATACAATAACAGCTACCAAGCGAGTATTCAGATGGCGCCTTTCGAGGCCCTATATGGTAGAAAATGTCGCACGCCGTTGTCTTGGTTAGAAACGGGTGAGTCAAAGTTGTATAAGCGATCGGAAGTGGATGATGCTACTTCTTTGGTGAGAACCATTCGGGAGAGGTTGCTTATCGCTCAGGACCGGCAAGCAAAGTGCTATAATGCCAAGCACAGGAACGTGGAGTTCACTGTGGGCGATTATATATACTTAAAGATCAAGCCGTTCAAGGGTGTCTCGCGGGTGCGGCGATTGAAAAAGCTAAGCCCGAGGTACCTTAGACCGTTTGTGGTTCTGGAGCGAGTTGGTGAAGCGGCCTATCGGATGAAGCTTTCGGTGGAGCTTGGTGGATTACATGATGTATTCCATATTTCGGTGCTTCGGAAGGCGGTGCAAGAGCCTACGGAAGTGATCGCGATTAATCAAGTGCCGGTGGATAGTGGGCTAATGACAAAGGTCAAGCCCGTGCGGATTGAGGACTCGGAGGTCAAGCGGCTATGCAATAAAGAGATCAGGATGGTCAAGGTCCGGTGGGACAATTACGGTCGTGAGGAGCTCTCTTGGGAGCGAGAGCAGACTATGCTTGACGAGTATCCGGAGTTGTTCCGCTCAGGTACAAATTTTGGTTTTGTACATGTCTTTCCTTTATGTGATTTCGTGGACGAAATTCTTTTAAGAGGGGGAGAGTTGTAATGCCCCGAAACTCAAAGGAGCAAAAGGGGGACGTTTTGGGCAAGTTTGGGTTCTGGCAGCAGGCACACGGCCTGGGACACGGGCGTGTTCCAGGGCGTGTCGACCCGTGTCGACACTTAGCCGCGAAGTCGACGAGATTCTCTCGACAATTCGTCGAGACTGGGCACACGGCCGGCGACACGGGCGTGTCGCAGGGCGTGTCGACCCGTGTCGACGATCGTCCCGGGAAGTCGACGAGATTCGCTCGACGATGCGTTGAGACAAGGCACACGGCCTAGGACACGGGCGTGTCCAAGGCCGTGTCAACAGGTCGACGATCTTCGCTCGACGAAGTGTCGAGTGTCGAGACCGTGTACACGGCCTGGAGCCCGGGCGTGTCAAGGTAACACGGACAAGGACACGGGCGTATCCTAGAACCCGTGCAGTGCTCGGTTTGATTTTGGGGAAAATCATGGGGTACACGGCCGGTCACACGGTCGTGTCAGGTGGAACACGGGCGAGTCAGCTCGAACACGGGTGTGTTCGATACCCGTGTGAGGTTCCAGGCGATTCGAATTTGACGGCGAATGAGGCACACGGCCCTGGACACGGGCGTGTGCCAGGCCGTATTCGGTAAAGATTGGGCATTTCAATCCCGAATCAAAGCCGTTCGTTTCCTTATTTTGAGATCCAACGGCTGGGGGTTGTTTCTGAAGGGATATACCCGTGAATGGACTTGGAAAACCCTCACTTTTCATAACTTATCATCTTTCTAAATCCTTAGAGAGAGAGGAGAGCCAAGGGAGGAAGAAGGAGCTAGATCCCGCCATTGGAGGAGCTTCAAAGCTCCGAATCGCGAGCCGACTCCGGATCCACGGAGGCAAAGCTAGTGCGGTGCTTTTCATCCGATTACTTTTCAATGGCGCCAAAGAGGAACGCAAGGGTAACGATCCTCATCTTGAGCATGAGTAGCTCTCTTTCTTTGCATAGGAAGCCCGCTCTCGCGAGTTTGCGGAGAGTTGGAGGCGTTCCTTCGGGTAGATATGTGAAGTCCCCGTTGTTTAGAGTCCGTAAGCGAGAGCGGACATAGGCATGATGTGTGAAGCCTACCCGGACTTGTTGGTCTGGATCGGTGATGTTGCATTGCATAAATGCCGGAGAAGACTCCGTGCTATGGATTGTTTTTCGGGTTTTCTACGCGGTAGATTACAGCAGGGAGCCTTGGGGACTAACCCAAAGTTGCACCCGGAAAACTGGGAGGATACGAGATCTTGCCAACATGGTGGCCTGAGAGCCAACTTGAACATAACCGAGTTATGTGAAATTGTGTGACGAAAATGGGACTCGGGAGAAGTTTGACCTGCGCAAATGACTTAAATTATCGTTGCGACGTGAGCACAGGTTAGATGGAACCGTACCCATATCTATGTCGTGCGGGTTAAAGAGACCTAAGGTTACGTGGCACTTGCCGTTGGCATAGATGAGAGTCTTCGGCGGTCAATGGCTTAAAGTGACGTGACCCATGCCGGGAAGACAAATTGCTCATATGTTTGGCCGTCAAACTGTCGGTGGTGCGTCCGGAATGTCCATGGCTTTAATTGACGTGACATCGACCGGTTCACCGAGAATGTGTCGTGAGTGCACGGGGTGTGTGGCCGTGCGAGCCTACGCCTGTGATGTAATGAATACTATTATTTTGCTCGCTTGTGCTAATAAAATTGCAGGGAAGGAGCATTGCCGCCCCGAGTTGGGGGCGGGATCATTATAATTTGGTCAGCATTGCTGACCGTTGCCTTGTTTTGCCACCGTGCGGTGGTTTGTTGCTTGCAGGTGCAGCTGGACCAAGTGGTCAATAGCAGGCTAAAACCCTTTTTGTGAAGCCGGCCCTCGAAGGCCCAAGTGGAAGTGTTTACTGCTTTACTCATGTGTGACCGGCCTGCGTGCCGTGGTTTGTAAAACATGTAATTTAAAGTGAAACATTTTGTAAGGCCTTAAGGCTTACTTTGGGTATTTTTGTATAACATTCCTATTTTGTATTAGTGGACATTCAGGCTTTAGTGCTGGGTTCTTTATTTCAACTTAAACTGCTTCCGCTAGAATGCTCTGTGTAGGACGTGAGATTGGTTGGATGGTTTCCATAAGTAACCACCCGGTCTGTCTGTAGTATATGGCGTCGGGCCCCGGCCGGACCTACTACTATATGCTATGTGACGGATAGGGGGGTGTTACACTCTATCAATGTTCTATTCTTCCTTTCAGCAATACCATTTTGTTGAGGTGTTCTTGGTGAGGAAAATTCCTGAAAAATCCCAAATTCTTCACACAGTTTTGTCAACTTTTAGACTGAAATTCAGTGCCATGGTCACTTCTGATTTTGACCACTGTACTGTCCAACTCATTCTGAATTTGTTTAACAAACTATATAAGATACATAGGGTTTCAGAATTTTGTCTTAGGAAGAACACCCAGGAATATCTAGAATAGTCATCTACTACCACAAATGTGTAGACCTTCCTACCTAGACTGTGAACTGGCATAGGACCAAATAGATCCATATACAAGAGGTATAGTCACCTCACAGAATCCTTGTTTTCAAGGATATGAAAGGTGGATTTGGTCTGCTTGCCTTTTTGACAAGCTGAGCATATCCCATACTTAATATACTTAACTTGAGGACCATTCCTCACTAACTCTTTACTAAAGAGTTGGCCAATAGTCTTGTAATTAAGATGGGCTAGCCTCTTATTCCATTTAACACAATGAGAGACTCTCTCATTAACTACAAGACAGATGGGAGAAACATTGTTCTCATACACAAAGTCAAGACAGTAAACATTCCTTTTTCTATATCCTGTCAAAATGATCTTTTGATCACTTGACCTTTTGATATGACAATAATTCTTGACAAATGAGATGTCATATCCTAAATCTCTTAGCTGACTTATGCTAATGAGGTTGTGTTTCAAACCCTTTACATAAGCCACTTGAGTGATAATAATCTGATTACTAGAAATGTTACCAAATCCCTTGATAATTCCTTTTTCTGAACCACCAAAGGTTACTTTAGGGCCATCCTTGATAGGTGTGTAGTCCTTCAGCAACCCCCTTGTTCCAGTCATGTGTCTGGAACATCCACTGTCCAAGTACCATATAGGGGCATGGCCACTTGGACTCACCTGCAAAACAGATTACTTAACCTTAGAACCCAAATAACTCTTGGGTCCTTGGTGCAAGTTAGCCTGACTTTTAACAAAACTACATGTAACTCTTCTAGCAGGCAGTTTGCTACTCTCCTTGACACTTGAATTGTGCCAACAATCTAAGGCAAAGTGGCCTATCTTGGCACAACACCAGCACTCAAACCTGTTGTACCTTTGTTTAGGTACTACCCTGGCTGAATTATCTACAACAGGCTTTTTGTTTTATGCTGGGGCTTTGCCTTTAGATTTGTACCTAGCAGTCCAGGCAGTTTTCTTAAATCCTAATCCAGCCTTACCCTTTTGAGGTACAAACTCATCTATCAAGGGTAAAACAGATTTAGGTTTAGAAAAACTTACAAATATCTCTTTCTCCTTCTGAAGTATAACCTCCAGATTTCTAATCTGATCATTCTTGAAATTAATTATGCCCATTTGAATAACAGTTATGTTTTTCAATCTGGCAATCTCATTCAATTTTTGATCCAGAAATTTATCTGAATCTGTTGCAGCCAACTTAAGACTATCAATCTCATTTGCCTGAGTTTTGGCCAAGGTTTTGCTTTTCTTCAAGGCCTGCAACAATTCCCTATATTCATCAATTAACTGATGAATATCTCCTTCAGATTCAGACCCACCCACATCACTTGATGCAGATGTATCTGACTCTGACTCAGTACTAAAAATTGAACTAGAAGAACAACTTTGTACCTTAATTGGTCCAGGCTGATCCTAGATCTTGACTCCTTCAGATATAGCCATCAGTCCCTTGCACTGATGGTCTTCATGCTCATAAATTGAGTTCATTAGCTGCATGAACTCATATTCTTCTTCTTCAGCAAATAATCCAATGTAGACTTCAGCTTCTGATTCTGTTTCTGAAGATGACTGGTTTGTCAGACTCTTCTCTTTCTTAGCAACAAAGGACTTTTCCGTTTTGCTCTTAACCTGAGTCTTATTTTTGTCAGCTGACTCCTTCCTCTTTTTAGGACAGTCAACCACTACATATCCCTGTCTATTGCAGCAATAGCACACAATCTTTGAAGATGTAGCTTTGCTTGACTTGGACCTACTTCTGTCATTCCTGGATGACTTTTTCTTCTGATAGTAGTCATCCTTTGGCTGAGAAGTGGAAGGCTTAGACCTCCACTGCTTCTTCTTCAGAAATCTTTGAAAGTGCCTAGTAAAAGCAGCAAAGTCTTCATCACTTTCACTGCTATCAGAATTCTTGCTATCTGAATTATCTGTAATAGCCTCAGCAATTATTTTAGGTGGAGATGGAGACTTGCTTCTATACTTCTTAGGGGCTTCAGTCTTGAAGGCCACAGACTTTTCCTTGTGCTCCACTCTAGTATTCTTTTCTTCCTCCTTTCTAGCCATTAACTGCATCTCATAAGATAGCAGTTTTCCAAACAAAGTTGGAGGAGGTATATCAGTAAGTTTGGCCACTTCCCTAATGGCGCAAATCTTGGTGTCCCAGTCCTTAGTCAGGGATCTTAAGAACTTATCATTCAGCTCATAGTTACTAAAGTCTCTTCCATAGGACATTAACTCATTAACTATCCTATAGAACTTCTTGTAATATTCTGTAATGCTATCAGACTTTCCTTGTCTGAAGCTTTCATATTCCTGATTTAACATTGACTTCCTATCTTATCTTACTTCCTCTGATCCCACCATATAGACTATTAATGTGTCCCACATTTCTTTTGAGGTTTTACAATGAATCAAGTTTTGAAATGTTGAATCATCAATGACACTAACAATTATATTCTGGGCTCTCTTGTCCATAGTAGCCAGGATGATTTCATCTTTAGTCATTTCAGAAAAGTCCTTGGGAGTTTTCTGATTTGCATCCAAAATGGATATCTTTATTGGCACATATGGGCCTTCTTTGACTGTAATATATATCCTTGGGTCAAAAGCTTCCTTAAAGAGTCTAACCCTCTCTTTCCATATGCCAAATATCTCTTTTCTACATATTGGCAATTTCATGGACCCCAGCTTTTTGTGATTCTCACTAGAACCCATTTTCTTGATTCTTGTTTGTCTTGAATCTGCCTATGGGATCTTATTCAGACTGTTAAGTACCTTTTTGAGTAACCTCGCTTTGATACCACTTGAAAGAAATATTGCCTACCACCTAGAGGGGGGGGGGGTGAATAGGTGTAATTTTTCCTTTGCTTTAAAGGCAGACAATCAGTTCTTTATTTTAAACAGCAATGGCAAATTCTACAGCTATCAACACAACAATCACAGAAATAAACATTCACAGAGTGCACACAGATTTTATAGTGGTTCCACAAGGTCTGGGTACATCCACTTTCCCCCTTCGCCTATCTAGTAGTGTACTAGATTCGGCCTAACTTCTGCACTTCTCCTCAGATCCTCAGATCCTACAGCTCAGAACCCCAAAACAGGTTCCTACAACTCAGAGTGTCCCCACTCCTACAACTCAGGCACGAAGCCATACCACTCAGTCTTCAACAAGACCTACTCTCAAGCTAAACATCCCTACCCCAGCCTTCAACAAGGCCTACACTCAGAGAATAGATTCTCCTACACTCAGGCTCAAAAGCCCTACCTCAGCCTTTATAAATTTAGGCTTACAACTCAGATCCCTTAGGATCCTACAAAGAGATAATAAAAAGTTTTAGATCATCACTCTGTTTGAGAGAATGAAGAAGGCAACCTTCTTGATCAGTTTTTGATAGTACTGATTCCTGAGATCAACTTTGTCTTTGCTTTCTTCAAGGCTTCTTGAGTCTGAACTCAGTAAAAGTTGATCATCTTGCAGTAGACCGGCTGACAACTTCCTTCTTAAGATAGAAAATTAAATCTGGATCTTTCTTTGCAGTCTAGTTCAGAACCTGCTCCTTAAGAGATCTGATTAAACAAATCTCTTTCTTGATTTCAATTACTGGAGTTCTCTCTCTTTAAGTAAATCTGAAATTTCTTCAAAATACTGATTTACAGTTTTCTCTATATCTGTATTCTGCAATGATTGATCTTCTGATCTCTCAATTGTTGTTGATTGTTCGATACCTTTCTGTTGAATTAGAAAGGCCTTTATATAGTCTTCCTCCAAGGTAACCGGCTGATCCGGGTTCTAACGAACTTCTGACAGCTCTGACAGTTGTAGTAGACCGGTTAAAATGGCAGCTGTCAAGTCATCCAGTAACTTCTTGAAAATACTGTCTCTGTCTGAAAGTGTCGAGACTGATCTTCATTATGTGTCGACACAAATAGACCAAGTGTCGACACAAGTGGACTAAGTGTCGACACATGCCTTGGTGGTGTCGACACAACTCCTTCTGTTGTTGTAACAGCTTCTCGACACTGCTTCTGTTGAATGTGTCAACACTGATTGAGTGTGTCGACACAAGTACTTCTTCTTTAAAACTTAGTTGAATTCTGCAGTGTGTCGACACATCTTCTTTGTGTCGACACAAGTACTTCTTCACTTTAACACTTAGTTGAATTCTGCTGAGTGACGACACATCTCCTTTATCTCGGCACAAGTACTTCATCTTTAACACTGTGTTGAAACTTGCTATGTGTCGACACAAGTCCTGTGTGTCGACACAGTTGATGGGGACAAAGCCTTCAGTGTGTCGACACAGCCTCCTCGTGTCGACACATTTGATGTCGACTATTCTTCACAGTGTGTCGACACTGCCTGTATGTGTCGACACATTTCTTCTGGTGTCGACTTTGCCTTTCCTGGTGTCGACACAATTTACTCCAAGTGTCGACACAGCTTTTCTCCAATGTCGACACAAGCCTTCATAAGTGTCGACACTGCTTCTCTAGGTGTTGACACATGGACTTAGAATTTTTCCTGCAATCCTTCAGTTACTTAACCTGAACATATAAACTCAAAACATATAAAATACACCTTGATGCATATCATTGAGTAGGATGAGGCTTCTTCAAATCTGGTACACATTTTCCAATGTACCCAACACAAATTGAGAGAAATAGAGAGAGAGGCCAAGGGAATGAAAGGAGGAAGGAAAACCAGCTGCTGGAGGAGCTGCGGAGTGCGGAGCGAAGATCCGAGAGCTGATTCGTGGAGGCAAAGCCGTGGCGGTGATTTTCATCCAGCTATTTCATGGCTCCGAAGCGATCTTCAAGGGTAACGATCTCCTTCTTGGACATCGAAGTCCTTTATTTATGCATGTGCATGGAATCCTCCACTAAGAGGTGGATATCGTAAGTGATTCCTTGTTTCAGTTTGCATCTAGAGCCGGAAGTGTGGAGTACGACATAAGAACACTGTGTGATGCCCATCTGGACGGGTAGTCTGGATTGGTGATGATTATGAGTAAACCGGAGAAGACTCCGTGGATTTGTTGAGATGAAAGATTTATGTTTTGTTCTATGGCTGTATGCTTGTATGGATGTTGATGATGGATATATGGAGGCTTTGAGTAAGCTCTTGATTGTGATGAGAGATCAATTGGTAGCACGTCTGGGGAGCGCGAGATAAACCCGGCCCGCTACACCACTAGGGTGTGTTGATCTGAATAGATGAGGTATCGATTGGTGGCACTTCCTGGGGAGCCGAGTTAAACTCGGCGTGCTACACCATAGGGGTGGGTCGATCAGATATAGGTGAGGGGTCCATTGGTGGTAATATATGGGGAGCCTCGATAAACTCGACTTGCTACACCACAGGGGTGGGTCGATCTGCTCTGGTTATATTATGGATGTTGCGATGTAGTACCTCTGAGTGGTATGGACAGAATGTCGCCAGCCCGTGAGCTTGGTGGACTATGATTGAACCGTCCAACCAACAAGTGAAGAACCTCTGATCGGCGGTGTACGACTGGGATACCCGGTGCACAGATAAGGTGCCTTGAGTGCACGGAGCGTCTGGTGGATACCAATGTATGTGATATGGTTGTGATTGGTAGATTGATAGCTTGTGATGGCAATGCATACAAAGAAGGAACCACTGCCCCGGGTGTTGGAACCGGCTTTCCGATCCCACCTAGAGTTCGAAGCAGAATGCAACCCACACGTACTCTCCTTGCGCTACCGCCCTGACGAGAGTCAGCGACCTGGAAACAGACCGAGGGGACTCAACTTGGAGGTCCCACCTCTTACCCGGAAGAACTGTTAGTCTTCCCCTCCCTAGCCAGTGTTGAGCTAGGTGCCTGAGAGGAAAAAAGTGGGAAGATTCAACAACCTTTTCTCAGGCACCTTATCGGTCTATTTATAGGTTTCTGAATCTGCTCTGCAAATATCATTTCCAAGCCGTCTCAAAATGACCAAAACACCCTGGACCGGTCTGCTAATAGCCCAACTCCGCTGTTCTGGAGAGCTATACGCAGGCCTCCAGGGGTAAAAGAGTAAAACCATCTGGGGCCCAAAGGCAAAAATCCCCCTTATGGGTCAGAATAGATAAAGAGCTGTTAGTCTCCTGCGGCGAGTGGGGGAGGTACTGCCGGCGAGACGGCCGCCATGCCCGTCTCGCCATCTTTCCGGCATGTGAGCTCTCTCGCCCTGTAGGGTGATTTCGCCCACTAGAAGGTCTCGCCCCTCCAGAGGATCCCCCGTCTCGCCTCCTGTAGGTGGGCATCCTGCTTTCGCCAGTCATCTCTTCGCCCGCTGGACCGTCTCTCGCGAGCCCCAGGTTGTACACAATCCCCGCTCTTTTCGAGGTTGCCCTAACCTCGGAAAGATAAGTCCAACCGCGGCTCGCGATGCTAAGGTTCCTCTGTGGGAATCTTGGGTGGGCCCCTCTTCCCCAGACTGCCTATAAATATGAGGAGGAAGCCTTCATTTGGGAACTCTTTTTGTCTTCGTCCTTTCTTCCGGAATGTCTCATAGTCAAAGTTTTCGTGAGCGTCTTGCGATTGTGCGAAGGCAGAACAAAGCCGGCACAGACGCCCTTTTCCTGATCTGGGGCGTACTCCCCCCGCAGCCTCTCCGCCCTCTCGCACCAAGAAAGCGAAAGCCGTCTGCGCTCCTCTCTCGGCAGGCGCAACCTCTTCGGCCGCTCCGATTGACGCTCCGTTCTCTTCCTCAGGGGAGAGACAGGTGATTACGTTATTTTTCCTCTCCCCTGTCTCGCCTGTCTGATTATGCTTTCGCAGGGAAGTCCTGCTGATTCGCCGGTGCCTGCCGATCCTCATGACAATGTAAGTCAAGTCCCTCAGCGCACGGACTCGCCCAAGGTGGCCTCCCCACCTCTCTCGCGGAGAGAAAATCTCTCGCGAGTGGTGGGGAATCCTCGAATCCCAAGTAAGATCTTTTTCCGTTTTCCTTCTCGCCTTTTGGTTGATTTGCCTTCTTCTGCTCGGCTTGCGCGGGTTCACCCTTGTTTGTAACCTTTCACTATTTTCGCAGGCATCCACTTTGATTCTGATACTGAGGAAGCTCCCGGGTCTCCCCCCCTCTCGCCCCTTCCTCATCCAAGCGAGATCGAGGACTACCTGGGTGATCCCATGGACCCTCTGGAGTTGAAACGGAGGACTGCCCGGATGTTCCGCAAATACACCCACATAATCCGCGAGATGGAGCTCGAGAAGCAAGCCTCCGACCGGCGTATGGAGTGGATGGAAGCAGATCATCACCGTCTTTCCACGATGGTGGAGGCGGACGGGGTGCTGGACGGGACTGACCCCCAGGCTATACTGAACGAGACGGATGAACATCTCCGTCTCGCGCGCCGCGGCGTGATCGCCGCTCGCGCCTTTCACCTCCCTGGCCGCCCGCCATGCGCGGGAGGTAAGGATGGCCGCTGGCGGTGGGTGCGGGACTAGGCAGTCTTAACCCGTCTCGCCCTCCCCCGGATCTCGTTTTTTGCAAATGTTGTTATTTTATTACTGCTATGTTGTACACCTATTCGGGCGAGACGCCCCCTTCTGCGGGACGGTTTCATTTTTTGGCTCTGGGTCACGCAATGGTCGTATCGCGCCGTTTTTTATTATTGCAGTCTTTTCATTATTGCAGTCTTTTCATTATTGCAGTCTTTTCATTATTGCAGTCTTTTCATTATTTTATTTTATTATTCTATTAACCCTGCAATGATGGCTTGCCTCGAAAGGGTGCCTGCGGCGCCTCCGTCTCTTGAGTTCTAGAGAGAGAGTGAGAGGGGAAATGAAATTAAGAGAGAGAGAGAGAGAGAGAGAGAGAGAGGGGGAGGGAACGAGGCGTCGGGACGTCCCCTCATGTCCCGCCGCCTTACTTTCCCGCCCCTTTTCTCTACCCCTTATAAATATCTTCAACCACCACCGTTCCCCCTCACTACTCTAAGCTGTTCTTCTGACCCCGGCTCCTCGCTCCTCGTTCATCGTCTCGCGCCTCTCTTTCTGGGCCATCCCTTTCTGCTTTTCCTGCTTTCTCGCCAGTCATGGGGAAGAAGAAAATCGAAGAGGGCGAGGGCCGCAGCCGTTGTGGGAAACGCTTCGTCGACCACGACTTCCCTCTCGGCCGGCTGCCGGAGGAAGACCACGCCCGCTTTGCTCGCGAGTACCTCTCCGATTGCTACCCGTCTCGCCCGCCTAAGGTGGGCGAGTGCATCAACACCTTCTACCCCAATGAGCTGGCTTTCCCGATCTCGCACTTTGAGGCGGGACTAAGGCTCCCCCTCTGGCCAGAGGTTAAGCTGGTGCTGAAGTATTTTGGGGTCGTCCCGGCCCAGTTCAACCCCAATGCTATCTCCATGCTGGTCGCCTTCGCTTGCTACCTGCGGCGAGAGCGCGTCGAGTTCAGTCTAACCGCCTTCCGCAAGCTGTTTGTCTACCACGCCAAGGACGACGGCATTTCTTACTTCACAGGTCAAGGCCTCAAAGTGTGCGAGACCCCGAACAAGAACCATCATTGGTTGACACGGTTTGTCTTCATACGCGGGGATCTAGGAGGCATCCCCCTCGCACCGGTATCCCCTGCCGAGTGCTATTACGATACCCCCAAGGTGGGGGGCGCCGAGAAGGAACTCTGTGATTTTTTCGTGGGAAAGAATTTTGAAGTCCAGTACTTGCGGCGAGACCTGGACTCGCTGCCTGCCGTCTTTCCGGGCGAAGGTAAACCTCTATTCCCTTCTGTCCCTGTAAAAAGTTTTCCTCCTGCTCACTGTTACCATTTCTAGGAGAAAGGACCGTTCCCGTCAATCCCCCATACCAGAGCAATCGAGCTCTCGCTCTAGCGAATATGGCGGCGGAGGCTGCGAAAGATACGCTAACCTCTGTCGCCAAGAAGAGGCCTGCGGGCGAGAGTTCCTCCCGCCTCAGCCCTAAGAAGAAGAAAAAGACTGTGTCCTTCGAGAAGGAAAAGCCAGCCAGGAGAAGAGAAGAGCCCGAGGGATCTCTTTCGCCTATCACCTTGTCGTCTCCCTCGCCTCCTCGTCAGCCCGTCTCGTCAACCCGCGAGACGACTTCTGCAGAACCAGCCGCCCATGGTCGTGCTCAGCCTCCTCCGCCTTCTCCTGGCTCATCGAGCCGCCCGGCTCCCGCCTCGCACCCTAACTACAACATGGGGCCCGTGATGGAGGATGACGCCGGCGAGCCGGTTCTAATATGGGAGCAGGATTCCAACCGAGTGTCGGTGTCCACCCTTCTCCCTTCCTGGAAGGAACAGGACCATCCCACCGGCCACGCCTTCTCGCTAGGCTTCGGGCTTTATGGTGGTCTTGGCTCGGAACCCGCTGACAACGAGGCTTCGCGGGACCTCGTTCTGAAAAGCGTCCACTCGCAGTTTCGCTCCCTGGAGCTTCGCGCACCGCGTCTCGCGCCGCCTTGTCTTCAACAACAAGAAATGTAAAGAGGCGGAGACTGGTCTTGCCGCGGAGCGAGAGAAGTCTATTGACCTGGAGAAGCGGTTGAATGTTGCTGACAAACTCCTTGCCCAGAGCCAGGGTGGCGTGGTAAGTTTCCTTATCTTTGCCTCGCCCGCCTAGCCCTTGCCTTTTATGGTCTCTTACTTTCCCCTCTCTCTCGCAGGATGCCGAGACGGCGAATAGGATGCGCTCGCGTATCGAGGAGCTGGAGGGAGAAATCGAGAAGCTGAAAGCCGAGAACCTTCGCCTTCAGAGCCGCGCGACGCCCCCCACGGATCCGTTTCCCGTTTCTTCCCGATATTCTGTGGATGAGGTGGAGTCCATCTGCCGGGACTCAAACATCAAGACAGCGGAGGTCGTCCTTAAGATGATGAAGGAGTTGGGAGTGGTGCGCGCCGACGCGGAGGCGGTGACCGTCCGCGACCTGGTCCCGCGTTTGTTCGACGAGTCGGACGGCAGCGCCTCCTCTGACGATGAGTAGTGCACCATCCCTCTCCCTCTCAACATTTTCGTCTCGCCCTCATCTTTTTGTTTAACATTTATGGTCCTTGTTTCCTTTCTTAAAGGGAGAGCGAGGTGTCTCTGCCTTACTAATTTTTTGTTTAAAAACTCTTTATATGCTGATGGCCGTTTCCCCTTTTGGGGTGCTGCGCAATAGTCATTTAGGAGTTACTTTATTTTAACTGCTAGTTTGATTTTCCATCCTCTCGCCTAGCTGCTAGTCCAAAGGGTAGGGCTATTTTTTGGGACGCCGTTTAATTACTATTGTTATTGCCTTCTATTTTGCTTAAAAACCCGCGCGAGGCCTCCTGTATTGCTTTTTACCTGTCTTGATGACCTCCGCCGGCGCTGCACTGCGAGATCATCTCGCCACAAAATTTCGGGGTCCAGTCGTCTCGCCAGCCGGTTTCGGCCACTCCAGCTCTCTTGATCCTGGGACGGGAAAAACCCTCCCTCCCGTGGCGAGACCCCCTATGGCGAGTGCCGGCCAGGGATTTTCTTCCCTGGCCCTATTCCTGGTCACTCTCTGTTCCAGGGACTATCCCTCTTTTGCCAAGTCATGGATTCTCCTCCACGCGAATTCTTACCCTTAGACTTGTCTCCCCAAGTAAGTACCGTCCTCCCGAAATACCCTCAACCACCGAGTGAGCCTACAGCCCTGCCAGCTAGGTGGGAGCCTGGTCAGCGGGTCTTCTCGGGGTCCCCTCTCCAAAACACCACCAACCACCGAGTGAGCCTACAGCCCTGCCAGCTAGATGGGAGCCTGGTCAGCGGGTCTTCTCGGGGTCCTCTTCCAAAACACCACCAACCACCGAGTGAGCCTACAGCCCTGCCAGCTAGATGGGAGCCTGGTCAGCGGGTCTTCTCGGGGTCCAAAACACCACCAACCACCGAGTGAGCCTACAGCCCTGCCAGCTAGATGGGAGCCTGGTCAGCGGGTCTTCTCGGGGTCCAAAACACCACCAACCACCGAGTGAGCCTACAGCCCTGCCAGCTAGATGGGAGCCTGGTCAGCGGGTCTTCTCGGGGTCTCCTCTCCAAAACACCACCAACCACCGAGTGAGCCTACAGCCCTGCCAGCTAGATGGGAGCCTGGTCAGCGGGTCTTCTCGGGGTCTCCTCTCCAAAACACCACCAACCACCGAGTGAGCCTACAGCCCTGCCAGCTAGATGGGAGCCTGGTCAGCGGGTCTTCTCGGGGTCTCCTCTCCAAAACACCACCAACCACCGAGTGAGCCTACAGCCCTGCCAGCTAGATGGGAGCCTGGTCAGCGGGTCTTCTCGGGGTCTCCTCTCCAAAACACCACCAACCACCGAGTGAGCCTACAGCCCTGCCAGCTAGATGGGAGCCTGGTCAGCGGGTCTTCTCGGGGTCTCCTCTCCAAAACAACACCAACCACCGAGTGAGCCTACAGCCCTGCCAGCTAGATGGGAGCCTGGTCAGCGGGTCTTCTCGGGGTCTCCTCTCCAAAACAACACCAACCACCGAGTGAGCCTACAGCCCTGCCAGCTAGATGGGAGCCTGGTCAGCGGGTCTTCTCGGGTCTCCTCTCCAAAACAACACCAACCACCGAGTGAGCCTACAGCCCTGCCAGCTAGATGGGAGCCTGGTCAGCGGGTCTTCTCGGGTCTTCTCGGGGTCAGCGGGTCTTCTCGGGTCTCCTCTCCAAAACAACACCAACCACCGAGTGAGCCTACAGCCCTGCCAGCTAGATGGGAGCCTGGTCAGCGGGTCTTCTCGGGGTCTCCTCTCCAAAACAACACCAACCACCGAGTGAGCCTACAGCCCTGCCAGCTAGATGGGAGCCTGGTCAGCGGGTCTTCTCGGGGTCTCCTCTCCAAAACAACACCAACCACCGAGTGAGCCTACAGCCCTGCCAGCTAGATGGGAGCCTGGTCAGCGGGTCTTCTCGGGGTCTCCTCTCCAAAACAACACCAACCACCGAGTGAGCCTACAGCCCTGCCAGCTAGATGGGAGCCTGGTCAGCGGGTCTTCTCGGGTCTCCTCTCCAAAACAACACCAACCACCGAGTGAGCCTACAGCCCTGCCAGCTAGATGGGAGCCTGGTCAGCGGGTCTTCTCGGGGTCTCCTCTCCAAAACAACACCAACCACCGAGTGAGCCTACAGCCCTGCCAGCTAGATGGGAGCCTGGTCAACGGGTCTTCTCGGGGTCTCCTCTCCAAAACAACACCAACCACCGAGTGAGCCTACAGCCCTGCCAGCTAGATGGGAGCCTGGTCAGCGGGTCTTCTCGGGGTCTCCTCTCCAAAACAACACCAACCACCGAGTGAGCCTACAGCCCTGCCAGCTAGATGGGAGCCTGGTCAGCGGGTCTTCTCGGGGTTGTTTCCACAAAGCATCTCGCCCTCGGTGCCTCACAGGGGTCACCCACACTTCCACCAAAAGAGGACATCGGGATGATAAGCATTACACAACAACAATAATAAAAAAAATACTGTGAAGTACAGTGTTACGGGTAAAATCTTTTCAAATCATCCCCACTCCGGGCTCGCTCGAGAGGTACCCCGTCCACATTCTGGAGGTGGTACCCTCCTGACTTTAAGACTTCTTTTATTACAAAAGGACCCTCCCAGTTTGGGTTAAGTTTCCCTACCGAGGCTCCTCTACCCGCCGCGTCAACCTTTTTTAGGACCAAATCTCCTTTCGCAAATTGTTTAACCCTGACATGCTTATCGAAGTACCTCGCCATTCGGCGCTTGACTTCCTCCTGCCGGACCACCGCTAAATCTCGGAGCTCCTCCACGAGATCCAACGAAAGCCTCTGCTCTTCTTCGTTCTCTGCCCTCCATCCCTCGGCTCCTTCCCTTGCAACCACTATTCTTGGCGATGCGACTCGAACTCGACAGGTATGACGGCCTCTGAGCGTGAGAGAGCTTAAACGGGGTTTCTCCCGTGGCTGTGTTTGGTGTGGTTCTTAAGGCCCACAGCACGGAAGGTAATTGTTCCACCCAGCTTCCTCTCAAATTCTCCACCTTCTTCTTCAACAGATTGACGATGACCTTGTTAGCCGCTTCGACCTGTCCGTTACTCCGCGGATGATGAACAGAGGCAAAGCGGAGATCTATCCCCAAACGAATGCAGAAATCCACGAACTCCCTGCTTGCAAACTGGGGTCCATTATCCGTCACAATGGCTAAGGGCAACCCATGCCGGCAGACGATCTCCCCCCAAACGAAGTTATTGACCACCTGCGAGGTTACCTTAGCCAGTGCTTTCACCTCCAGCCACTTTGAAAAGTAATCCACCATGACTATTAGGAACTTCCTTTGGCCACTTGCTTGGGGAAAGGGGCCTACCAGATCTAGCCCCCATATAGCGAATGGCCAGGGAGCTGTGATGGTCCGCAACCTCTGGGCCGGGAGGAGCTGAAGAGGGGCGAACTCCTGGCACTTCTGGCACTTTTTGGCAAATTCCTCCGCATCTCTCCTAAGGGTAGGCCAAAAGTACCCCTGCCTCAGCACCCTTCCTTCTAGAGTTCGGCTCCCCGAGTGACTTCCACATTCCCCGGAGTGGATCTCTTGCAGAACCCTGGAGCCTCTTCCTCCGACACACACCTGGCCAGCAATCCTGTCAAGGTCTTGCGATATAAAACTCCATCCTTCAATAGGTAGTATGCTGACTTGTATCTGGTGCGCTTCTTGTCGCGCTCCGTCGCAGGTAACTGTCCTGATGCCAAAAAGGTGATAAAGGGGTCCATCCACGACCTTTGTTGGCACACTTCCATAAGTTCTCCTTCCTTTATGGACGGCCTGAAGAGCTCCGTTACTGTTCCCCCGGCCCGAGGGCCGTGCTTGGCGAGTTGGTCGGCCTGGGTGCTCTCCCCTCTCGGGACGTGTTGAATTGAGAAACTTCGGAACTGTCCTATGATGTCCTTGACCTTTCCTAAATACAGCTGGAGGGCTGGCTCCCTTGCCTCGAACTCCCCTTTGATCTGACCTGCCACCACCATGGAGTCCGTCGAGGCCTCAACGTCCTGTATGCCCAGCTCCCGGGCTAACTTCAGCCCTGCAATGACCGCCTCATATTCCGCCTGGTTGTTGGTGACTGCAAAATGAATCTTCAAGGCTTGCTCAATACGAGTCCCCTCCGGACTGGTTAAGACCACTCCTCCCCAAAAGAGTTTCTTCCCGACGCTCCGTCCACTAACATTTTCCAAGCTGCTCGAGGGGGCGTCTCCGCTTCTCGGACCTCGACTACATAGTCTGCTAAGAAATCGGCCACCGCCTGCGCCTTGATGGCGAGCCGTGGAACGAAGACGAGGTCAAATTCGCTGAGCTCTATTGACCATTTTGCCAGCCTCCCTGAATGCTCTACTCCACTCAAGATGTTACGGAGAGGGTGGTCAGTCACCACTCGGATGGAATGTGCCTGGAAATACGGTCTGAGCTTTCGGGCCGAGACGATGAGGGCAAACGCTAATTTTTCCAGGATGGGGTACCCGAGTTCCGCCTTCTTCAGGACCCTGCTCACGTAATAAATTGGGAATTGTTTCTTTCCTTCTTCACGTACAAGAACCGAGCTTACCGCCTCCATCCCTACCCCCAAATAAAGGAACAGGTTTTCGGCTTCCCTTGGTCCCTGGAGTAAAGGTGTCTGGGTAAGCTGCTGCTTTATGGACTGAAAGGCCGTCTCGCACTCCGCAGTCCACTCGAAACCCTTACCCCCTCGCAGCGTTCGAAAGAAGGGTGAGCATCTCTCCCCCGCCCGAGAAAGGAACCTGCTCAGCCCGGCCAACTTTCCTGTGAGACGCTGGACTTCCTTCGCATTCCGAGGCGACTCCAGTTCTAGGATTGCTCTTACTTTTTCGGGGTTGGGCTCCACCCCAGATGGTGTGAGTAGATGCCCCAGGAATCTCCCTCTGCTAGCGCCGAAAACGCACTTCAGGGGGTTAAGCCTCATTTTATACTTCCTCAAGGTTTTAAAGGTTTCCTCCAGATCTAGGACATGAGCCCCGAGGTCCTTGCTTTTGATCATCAAGTTCGTCTACATAAACCTCGAGGTTCCTTCCTTTCTGTTCTCGGAAAATTCGATCCATCATCCTTTGATAGGTTGCGCCCGCATTTTTCAAACCGAAGGGCATCATGTTAAAGCAGAAGCACCCATCCTCCGTGACGAAGGTGACGTCCTTAACGTCCGGAGGATGCATGCGTATTTGATGGTACCCAGAAAACGCGTCCAAGAAACTCATAAAAGGGAAACCGACGGCTGAGTCAACCAGCGCGTCGATTCGGGGCAGCGGATAACAATCCTTAGGGCATGCTTTATTTAAAAGAGAAAAATCTACGCACATCCTCCACTTACCCTCCCCTTTTTGGACCATTACAACATTACTCACCCACCCCGGATACTTACAGGCGGACACAAACCCCGCCTTAAGCAATTTTTCCACTTCCTCTCTAATAGGTCCGGCCATCTTCGAGGCGATGGCCCTCTTCTTTTGTTGTATGGGGCGGGTGTTGGGGTCCAGATTGAGGCGGTGACAGGCGACGTCTGCATCGACCCCCGGCATGTCCGCGGCGCTCCACGCGAAGACGTCAATATTGTCTTGTACGCAGGTCCTGACCTTCTCCCGGTCCTCTGGGTTGAGCTCGCCACTGATCTTTATCCTTTCTACTCGCCCTTCCTTGGTGCGTATTTCCACCTCAAGGACCTCCACCGCAGCTTTCAGCCTGGATGGTTCCTCCTCTTCTTCCTGTTCAGCCTGCTTACCCTGCTGCTGGGCTTTGTCTTCTACGTTGGCCACCATTCCCTCTTCCCCTGGCTGTTCCGCCTCCCACCTGCTCGCGTCCTCCCTTCCTTGCCTGGAGGCTCTCCTCTTCTCTGGACGGGTCTCCTCCCCGGGTGATCCGCCCAACTCTTCCGTCTTCCTCTTCTCCTTCTTCCCTTCCTCTCCTTTTTGCCCCACTTCCCCTGCCGCTTCTGTCTCTCCTCCCTCCGTCTCAGCCATTTCTAGCTCTTCCCTCATACTCTGGCTCCTTGCCACCTCTCCCTCACCTCCAGCTCTTCCCCTTCTCCCTTTCTTCTTCCATCTCCATCTCCCCGAACTCCTCTCCCGCCATTGCTGGCTCCCCCGCAATGCCTCCAACCGCTACTCCTCCCTCTCCTCCAGCACCTTCCTCCTCCCTTTCCTCTGTCATCCCCGTCTCCCCGAACTTCTCTCCCGCCATCGCTGGCTCCCCCGCAATGCCTCCAACCGCTACTGTTTCTCCCTCTCCTCCAGCACCTTCCTCCCCTCGCTCTTCTTCGCCTCCCTGCTCTTGTTGCAATCGCTCCATCCTCTTTTCCAGCTCCTCTGCGTCCCCCTGCCAGGAGATTGTGTTTACCGCCGTCACGTAGCATTCCCTTGCTGCCTTCGGATCTCCTCGTACCCTGATTTGAGTACCTCCAGAATTCAGCTTCAAGCACTGGTGAAACGACGACGGAACGCATCTGAAAGCGCTGATCAAGGGGCGCCCAAAGATAGCGTTGTAGCTACTGGGGGCATCCACTATGACAAAACGGCAATTTCTGGATAGCCCTCCCAGAGTTACTTGGAGTCCTACACCCCCCTCGACCTCTTTCCTTTCTCCTGAGAATCCAAACAATGGTCCATCCGCTGCCAGGACCCTCCGTGCCTCCACCCTCATTGCATTGAACGCCTTCTTAAAAATCACGTTCACCGAGCTTCCATTGTCGACCAGGATCCGCGACACCGTGAAGTTCTCAATGGCGGTCCGTATTACTAGCGCGTCACAAAAGGGGTCCTCATGGTCGGGCATGTCTTTTCTTGAAAACGTGATCTTTTCATCTGGAGGAGGGGATTGTGACGTCGAGGCGACACTTCGGCGGTACATAGTGTGAAGGCTCGCCCTTCGGGCCGCCTCTATCCCCACTCCCCCATTGATCACCCCAACCAACCCGCGGTCCCCTTCATCCGCACGATCCACACACCGATCCTCTTCCCCTGTAATCGTTACTTCCTCTATCCGCACTGGCCTTGGCTGTTCCCCAGCTCCTCGAGTCCTCCTTAACTCCAAGAAATCCGGACAGGTAGCCGTTGCGTGACCTTCCTCCTCGTGGAAGTCACAGTAGGGCAACGCCACCCCCCCTCCGGTCTCCCTTCCTGATGGTTCCTCCTTCTCCCTGCTCCTGCTCCTCTTCCTCTTTCCCGGCCCCTTCCTCTACCTCGGCCGATTGCCATGGCCTGCTGCGGAGGAGGTAGGGGCGGTCTTTGACCATACCCCCACCCCATCTGATTGAACCTTCCCGGTCCTCCTTGTTGATTCCTTCCCCCTTGGGGAAATCCTCTTCCTTGCCCGGGGGCCGTCCCTCCCTGCTGCCTCCATCCCAGCTCTGGATACGCCGGCGCCCTCGGCTCGTCTCTTCTCCTCGCTTCCTGCTGCCTCCCCCTGTCTCCCTCGACTCTATCTCGGTCAGCCTCGCCAACTTTTTCGCAAAAGCTGGGTTCGCCGCCTCCATCGCTATTTCCTTGGCCGCCTTCTCCATCAAGCCCTCAAAGGAGAGCGGAGCCTTTCGGGTGAGGCTCATCTTAAAGAATCCTTCCCGCAGTCCCACTGTGAAAGCCATCTGGAGGGCGAAGCCCGGTACCTCCTGTATATCCAGAATCTCCTCTTGGAACCTATCCACGTACTGGGCCAGGGATTCATCCGCCTTCTGCTTAATCAAAAAGATCGATTCCGGGTTCTTCTTCCTCTTCTTAGATGTGGAGAATCGAAGTTGGAAACTTCTACTCAAGTCCTCGAAACAATATATCGAGCCTGCCGGGAGTTGATGGAACCAGTCCCTAGCTTTGTCTTTCAGAGTGATCGCGAAGAGGCGACACTTAAACGCGTCCGTCATGGGCCTGATTGAGACAGCGTCTTCGAACCACTGCAGATGATGGAGGGGATCGTCCTTCCCTACATAGTAATTCATCTCGGGCTCCCTGAAGCCCTCCGGGACCGGAGCAGACAGGACTAGCTCGCAAAAGGGGGACCCTCACGCCGCTGGTCTCGCCACCCCTACTCGCGCGACGACCTCCCCTGGCGCGATGGTACTCGCCGGACTTGGGAACAGCTCCCTTCCCGCCATGTCCCTCCCGGTCCCTTCCAGCATCACCTCCTTTCCCGGCCTTCTCCCCGGGGCGTCTTCTCCGACTCGCGCCGAGACGAGTTCCTCCTGAGTCGCGAGAGCTGGCACTGTGGGCAGTGGAGTTGAACAGTCTCCCTGCCGCGAGATCCCTTGCAATAGATCCATGATCCCCTTGATCGAAGCCAGGAACTCCGTTCTCCCTACATATCCCCCCTGATTATCTGACTCCCCTCCTTCTCCTTCTCCCTGATCTCCCGCCATGTTGGTTGTTCAAGGTTCTTCTCTGAGGGCTGCGCTCCACGCTCACCGCACCAAAAATGTTGGAACCGGCTTTCCGATCCCACCTAGAGTTCGAAGCAGAATGCAACCCACACGTACTCTCCTTGCGCTACCGCCCTGACGAGAGTCAGCGACCTGGAAACAGACCGAGGGGACTCAACTTGGAGGTCCCACCTCTTACCCGGAAGAACTGTTAGTCTTCCCCTCCCTAGCCAGTGTTGAGCTAGGTGCCTGAGAGGAAAAAAGTGGGAAGATTCAACAACCTTTTCTCAGGCACCTTATCGGTCTATTTATAGGTTTCTGAATCTGCTCTGCAAATATCATTTCCAAGCCGTCTCAAAATGACCAAAACACCCTGGACCGGGTCTGCTAATAGCCCAACTCCGCTGTTCTGGAGAGCTATACGCAGGCCTCCAGGGGTAAAAGAGTAAAACCATCTGGGGCCCAAAGGCAAAAATCCCCCTTATGGGTCAGAATAGATAAAGAGCTGTTAGTCTCCTGCGGCGAGTGGGGGAGGTACTGCCGGGCGAGACGGCCGCCATGCCCGTCTCGCCGTCTTTCCGGCATGTGAGCTCTCTCGCCCTGTAGGGTGATTTCGCCCACTAGAAGGTCTCGCCCCTCCAGAGGATCCCCCGTCTCGCCTCCTGTAGGTGGGCATCCTGCTTTCGCCAGTCATCTCTTCGCCCGCTGGACCGTCTCTCGCGAGCCCCCAGGTTGTACACCGGGTATGGGGTAGGGTCGTTATAAGTGGTCAGCTAAAGCTGACCGTTACTTTGTTTGCCGCTCTTGGGTGGATATCTAATTGCAGGTGCTGATGATTGAAATGGTTTGAGTGGAATGAAGGTTTGCTACTTTTGCTACTTAAGGCCCTTGAAGGCCGTGTGAAGCGTGGTTGGATTTCATGCATGGCCGGCCTGCGTGCTGATGTACTAAAATGTATTTGTGTAAAGAGAAACTTGCAAGGCCTTAAGGCCATGGGTGTGTGTGTTGTTGAAACAGGAACCCGGCTTCCTGTGGAGCTCGCCCTTGGGGAAAGGGGTGGTCTCGCGCCTACTTCGCTCCTGCAAGAAAAACAACAGAAAGCAAGGAGAAACAGACCCAAGGGCTCGGCAGGGAGGTCCCACAACAAACCCGGAAGATCTCAGAGCGCTTCCCCTCCTTAGCCTGAAGCCGAGCTAAGGTACCCTCAGAAAGCACTTGAAGATTTTTGGGGAGAAAAGCACAGGGGAGAACCTGCTTTCTAGGGTACCCCTTGGGTCCTATTTATAGCTTTTGAAATACGGACTGCCAATAACCAAAATAACTGACCTAAAAATACCAGAAAAACCTTAGCTGGGTCTGCCAACAGCCAAACTCCGCTGTTCTGAAGGGCTATGGGCAGACCAGCAGGGGTAAAACAGTAAAAAGTACCTCTGACACCCAGGCGAGCTGGGAGCTCTGGTCACCTCGGCATGCTCTGCTCGCATACTGCGGTCGAGCTCCACTGCGAGGGCGCGAGTTGCAGCTCGCTCGGCGAATGCCGAGCTCGGGGTCGCCGATCGTCGATCTCTGCTCGACGGATGCCGAGCTCAGGCTCACCCCTGCTGCTGCCGAGCTCGCCTGCTGCTGCCAAGCTCGTCTGCTGCTGCCGAGCTCGCCTGTTGTTCTCAGCCTGATTTGTTTGGCCCCTATTGACCTCGCTCGCCGGACACGGGGTTGTACACAATCCCCGCTCTTTTCGAGCTTGTCAAAGCTCGGAAAGAAACATCCAACCCGAAGTGTGCGGCGAGCTCTAGTTGGCGAGTTGGAGGGAATCTTCTGGTGGGGGCCACCTGCGGCTATATATATGTGCACCTGATCAGTCGCCTGGCTCTTGCCATTCCTTCTGTTGCCTTGCCAAGATGCCTCTTCCTAAGGAGATCCAAGAGCGCATAGACCGAGCTCGCCTGGCCTCCGAGGCTCGCGTTGCCGCTCTGACAGCGGTCCCCGCGAAAGCTCCCCAAATTGATTCTGCCGAGCCGAGCTCCAAGAGGACAAAGCCATTCCCCGAGGTAGCCGGGCCCATTTTCCGCGACATGAGGGCCACCCTCGCTCGCGAGACCAGCTCCTCTACCCGAACCATCCCGGAGAAGGATAGGGAGGTCGTCGTGGTCGGCGACGATCAGGACTGCCGACCAGATGGCGAGGGCGCCATGCCGCGGGTCTCCGCGCCGCTAGGCGAGGCCACGCTCGCCACCTCGCGATTCTCGGCACCGGACAACCATCCTCAGGATCCGACGCTCCTCTTCGGGATCCTGCCTCTGAGCTCGCAGAGGCCAACTTCACCAGCGGGCTCCCCTCCTCGGCAAATTGACGCGGCCGCGGGGGAAGGTTTGGGGTCCATTCCCACCCCGGGCTTCGAGCTCATATCGCCAGGGCCTCGCGGCACAGGTCGCGGGAAGGACCTGAGGTTCATCCCTCCCCGTCTCTCCTTTGAGCCACCGAGCTCTTCAGGTCCGCCCCTCTCAACCCTGTGCTTCACAAGTTTTTGCTCTTTGCTGATATCTGCCTTTACAACCCTTCCCAGCCAATCGGCTGCCGAGGAGTCCTCGCGGGCTGCCCACTACTCTTCCCTGCCATCCCCGAGCTCGCTGGACTCTTACCTGGGTCCAGAGGTGGATCAAGGCGAGCAGACGAGGAGGGAGATCAAGCTCCTCAAGAAGCTGGTGCGTGGACTGCGCGAGGTGCAGGGGGTCAACAAGACGCTACAGCGCGACTACGCGCGTCTTGCTGAGGAGGTGCGCCTCGGCCAAGCTGGCGTGTTGATGTCCCCCTCCCATCTCCTGAATGAGATAGACGACGGTCTCTTGGTTGCGCAAAGGAATTCTGGAAGGATCCGCGAGCTGCTCCGCGTGCGGCAGCCTGGGGGGCGGGGGTCGCGAGGCCGGGGTAGGTAAGTCTGCAGGCTCCTCTGTCGAGCCGACCGGCGCTCGCATCCTGTTGCCCTCCCTGCTCGCGCGCCCTGCTTTTAAATTCTGAACTTTTTTACTGCTGTGGTAAATAATTCTTAGGACATTCTTAATTATGTTAATTAAATAAAAAGCTGCAATGATTTGACTTAGCCTTGGTTGGGATGCGCCGGAAGTCGGCGAGCTGGGGTGGCGAGCTGGGGCAGCGAACTGTGCCGATGGGACAGCCTGCCTCAGATTTCTTTTCCTATAAATAGACCCCCCTCACCTACCCCTGTACTGCCTTTATTGCTCTGGCTTCCTTTCTCTGCTTTCTTCTTTCCGTGCTCGCGTCGTGCTTTCCTCTGCGATCATGGGCAAGACCAACCCGGATGCCGACGGCCATTCCAAGTGCGCGCAACACTTCGCGGACTATTGCTTCTTCGACGGCCACACCAGCGAGGAGGAGCTCGCGGAGTTTGTGTCCGCTTACGTGCCGCCGGGCTTTGAGGCACGCAGGCCAGGGTCGGGCGAGGCCATCAACACGTTCTATGAGAACGAGCTCGCCTTCCCCATCTCGCACTTCGAGGTGGGGCTGCGACTTCACTTGTGGCCGGAGATCCGGCAGATCCTGCAGTACTACGGGGCCGTCCCCGCGCAGCTGAACTCAAACGCCATCGCGATGATGGTGGCCTTCGCGAGCTACCTTCGGCGGGAGAGTATCGAGTTCAACCTGACAGTGTTCAGGAAACTCTTCTCCTACAAGGCGACGACGGATGGGGTCGCCTACTTCGGCGGCTACTTGATCAAGGTTCGCGAGATCGCGAACAAGCATCATACCTGGATGACCAAGATCGCCTTAATCAAGGGCGATCTCGACAACATCCCCTACTCGCCGCAACAAATAGGCGAGGAGGTGTACCGCCCGCCGGCTGTGTCCGGCAACGACGCCGAGCTCCACAAATTCTTCCTCCACAAAGATTTCGAGGTCGCCTTCCTGCGGAGGGGCCTCGATGCGCTCCCCCTGGTTCTGCCCGGCGAGGGTATACTTTCCTCACCTTGCCGAGCTCGCCTACCTGCTGAACTCGGCATCTGAATTCCTAACCTTTCCAAGTGTTTTCCTGCAGGGGAGCGAATAATCCCCGCGAACCCGTCGTTCGCGGACCCGGGGCTCGATACTGACCCTCTCGCTCGCGAGAGGGTGGCGGCGGCGGCTTGCCGAGAAGAGGCGGCCCCCTCTACAAAATTTTCCAAGTAAAAGAAAGAGTGGCGCGTGACACTTACCAACCCGCCGGCGGCCTGGGCGAGAAGACCCTCCGCGATGCCGAGCCGCCTCGCCTGATCGGCGACCTGATCCTTTGCGAGGTCGCGAGCCTGCTCGGCCTTCTCGAGCTGGTGGCTGAGGGCGAAGCTGCGGCGCGCCAGCATGTGGTACAGCTCCAGGGTCCGCAGGTGGGACTACAGACCCTCATGGCCGAGCTACCGGAGGGTCGTCCTCTTGTAGGCCTCGGCATCCTCCCGGCCGAGGGCATAGGCGTGACCGGTGGTAGGCTCGCGGTCGTGCCAGGAGGGGTGCAGGGTGGAGACAGAGACTCGATGAGCGAGCTCGTCCCACTGCAGCATGGGCTCGCCCGCCGAGTCCTTCCAGCGCGCGCCGAAGTTAAAGAGGGGGTGTTGCTTCGGCGGCGCGCGCTCGCGGGCAGTCCTCTTCGCCGCTGGAGGAGGGGAGATCGCCGCCGAGGAAGAAGGGCCCTCGCCACCTTTCCGGCCCTTGCTGGTTGTCTCCTTCAGCGGGCTCCCCGGCGACGCGTCGGGAGGGGTCTTCGACGAACTAATGTACTTGGGGCTGGGCTGATGTTGTTGTTGTTGCTTCCGCGGGGCCAGCAGGGCTCTCCGCATCTTCTTTATCTTGCGGTGGCCGGATGGCGGGTTCGACCCCGCATCCTCAGCTCGCCTCTTGCTGGAGGAGGGCTGCGAGGGGGGCGCCTCTTCTCGGCCCTAAACCCTAGACCTAACGACGAACTGATGTAATTGGGGCTGGGATGTGTTGTATACATTCCTGAGTTAGATATATATAAATGTGGAGTTTGTATATTAGTGGACATTCATTGACCTGAGTTCATCTAACATAAAATGCTGCACTAGAATGTTTTGAGTGAGCATACGAGTAGATTTTGATTTCCACAAGTTATTCCGCCGCTTGTCTGTGAAATATGGCATGCGGCCCCGGCCGGACCCACCGTTATATTCCATGTGATGCATGGGGGCATTACAAAGTGGTATCAGAGCCAGGTTGAGATTGTTTGGGATGGAAGAACATAATTGAACTCACAAATGTCCACTAGGAATGTATCTCATGCACGTAAAGTGCGTGAGTGTGTAGTCAATGTATAATTACCGTTATGACATGGATGATTAATGGTGTTTTTTACATTGCTAGGTGGCGAGGAGTGGTGCTGGGCATTCTGAGCCCCAGCGGTCCGATGAGAGTGCAGCACCCATTGAAGCGCCTATGCCTACCTCGGTGGAGACCATACAGATAGTGACAGAGACGGTGCTTGCAATGCTACTTGCACAGCCTACTGGGCAGGCAAGGCCTGCAGGGGTGCCAGTATGGGCTGGTGCAAGGCAAGAGCGCGCTAAAGTTGTGGTGGATGAGCAAGCCACGGATGAGTCATTGAAGCACTTTAAGGATTTTCATCCACCTACGTTTGGTGGGGCGACTTCCCAAACAAAGGCAGAAGATTGACTTTCTAGAGTGAAGAGGATCCTGACGGCAATTAGGACTGCGGAGGATCAGAAAGTGACCTTAGCCACTTCTCTGCTGAAAGGAGATGCGAGATTGTGGTGGGATGATATGGAAGTGCATCACTTGGCAGGTCGAGGATTAGCGGAGGTTCTCCAGATTGTTTCTAGTCAAGTACTTGCCAGTGTCACAATGGATTGCGATGGAGAACGAGTTTCAACATCTAGTGCAGGGTGAGACTGATATTGATACGTACCTGCATGAGTTTACCAGACTTGGGCGATATATGAGGTCTACCTTCACGGAGGAAGCGCGAAAGACGAATCGATTTTATGAGGGACTGCAGGATGAGTTGAGGTTAGCACTCCCGAGTTCAGTGAACCAATGCATCCAAGCATTGGTATATACGGACCGTGCATTGGAGAAGGACCTGAAGCAGGTACAAGAGAAGAAGCGTCTGGCAGTGGAGAAGCCAGAATTCAAAGTGCCCCAGTCAGAGCAATCAGAGTTTCGTAGACGGGAGAAGAAAAGGTATAGACCCGTTGAATCAGCTCTGTCGACTATTTCTTCGGGGGAAACTTATGGGCTAGGACATGTTGATATACATACATGTTATAGTTGTGGGAAGCAAGGACACATAACTAAATTTTGTTGGAATGTCCCTTCAGGGAGTGAAAAGAAGACAGCCGCGTCTAATGAAGAAAAGGGTAAAGCAATGGCAGAGTCATCTGAATCCCGGACACAACCTCGATTGCATAATTTGGAGGTGCAAGAGCCGCAAAGTTCAATTGGCGAAGTTCCGCCGCAAGTGTTTTAGTTGACGCCTCGAGAGTTTAATCAGGCGGCTGAGCGAAAGGAACCAAAGAAAGGTGCCTTGTATCATTTTGAATGTGACCACTGTATATATATGAGAACTCAATAATGATGTGAATACTGATAATGATACTACTGTATGTATATGAATGTTGGTGCACACGTGTGAAAGTTACGTGTGCGATCAAGCGAACGGGTGTGTATATATAATGTGTTTGACTATCGATCACTAGATAGAATTATGGGTGGATGTGCACCTGTGAGGGAGCTGTAGATGTGTATGTACTACAGGTGTTGTTTGGTTTGTACCTTGGGGCGAGACGAGCCGTGTCCTCTGAGATAAAACTCGGCTCGCCTGATTTGAGTGCATGGTTGTGTATAGATGCAACATGAGTGGTGGTGTTGTTGGTTGTCATTGCGCCAAATTTCAGGGATGAAATTTTTTTGAAGGAGGGGAGGATTGTAACACCCCAAAGCTCATTTTTGGTTCAGGTTCGGTTGACATGGCCTGGGACACGGGCATGTCCTAGGACGTGTTGTAATGCCCCAAAACTCAAAAGAGCGACGGGGGACGTTTTGGGCCAGTTTTGGGTTCTGGCAGGAGGCACACGGCCTGGGACACGGGCGTATCCCAGGGCGTGTCAGGCTTGTGTCAACACTCAGCCGACGAAGTCGACATTTTACTCTCGACATTGTGTCGAGACTGGGCACACGGCCTGCGACACGGGAGTGTCGCAGGGCGCGTCGACCCGTGTCGACACTCAGCTAGCGAAGTCGACACTATGCGCTCGACGAAGTGTCGAGACATGGCACACGGCCTGCGACACGGGCGTGTCGTAGGGAGTGTCGACCCGTGTCGACACTCGTCCCGGTAGTCGACGAACTTTGCTCGACGATGTGTCGAGACAAGACACACGGCGTAGGACACGGGCGTGTCCAAGGCCGTGTCGTCAGGTCGACGATCTTCGCTCGATGAAGTGTCGAATGTCGAGACCGTATACACGGCCTGGAGCCCAGGCGTGTTGAGGTAGAAACGAGCAAGGACACGGGTGTGTCCTAGAACCCGTGCAGTGCTCGGGTTGTTGTCGGGATAAATGGATGGGGGTACACGGCCGGCCACACGGCCGTATCAGGTGGAACACGGGCGTGTCAGGTCGAACACGGGCGTGTTCGATGCCCGTATGTTGTTCCAGGCGCGTCGATTTTGACGGCGAATGAGGCACACAGCCCTGGACACGGGCGTGTGCCAGGCCGTGTGCGGTCCAGATTGGGCATTTCAGTCCCGAATCAAAGCCGTTCATTTCTTTAATTGATGATCCAATAGCTGGGGGTTGTTCCTGAAGGGATATACCCGGGATTGGGCCTTAGAAACCCTCACTTTCATGAGTGGTTATCTTTCTAAAACTTAGAGAGAGAGAGGAGAGCCAATGAAGGAAGAAGAAGCTAGATCCGGCCATTGGAGGAGCTTCGAAGCTTCAAATCGCGAGCCGACTCCGGATCCACGGAGGTAAAGCTAGTGCGGTGCTTTTCATCCGCTTACTTTTCCATAGCACCAAAGAAGAACGCAAGGGTAACGATCCTCATCTTGAGCATGTGTAGCTCTCCTTCTTTGCATAGGAAGCCCGCTCTCGCGAGTTTGCGGTGAGTTGGAGGCATTCCTTCGGGTAGATATGTGAAGTCCCCGTTGTTTAGAGTCCGTAAGCAAGAACGGACATAAGCATGATGTGTGAAGCCTACCCGGACATGTTGGTCTGGATCGGTGATGTTGCATTGCATAAATGCTGGAGAAGACTCCGTGCGATTGATTGTTTTTCGGGTTTTCTACATGGTAGATTGCAATAGGGAGCCTTGGGGATTAACCCAAAGGTGCACCCGGAAAACTGGGCGGATACGTGATCTTGCCAACTTGGAGGCCTGAGAGCCAACTTGAACATAACCGAGTTATGTGAAATTGTGTGACCAAAATGGGACTCGGGAGAAGTTTGACCTGCGCATATGGCTTAAATTGTCGTTGCGACATGAGCATGGGTTATATGGAACCGTACCCACTTCTATGTCGTTCGGGTTAAAGAAACCTAAAGTTACGTGTCACTTGCCATTGACATAGATGAGGGTCTTCGGCGGTCTATGGCTTAAATTATCGTGACCCATGCTGGGAAGACAAATTGCTCATGTGTTTGGCCGTCAAAGTGGCGGTGGTGAGTCCGGAATGTCTATGACTTTAATTGACGTGACATCGACCGGTTCACCGAGAATGTGCCCTGAGAGCACGGGGCGTGTGACCGTGCGAGCCAGTGCCTGTGATGAAATGAATATTTATAAATATTGCTCGCTTATGCTAATGAAATGCAGGGAAGGAGCATCGCCGCCCCGAGGTGGGGGCAGGATCGTTATAATTTGGTCAGCATTGCTGACCGTTGCCTTGTTTTGTCACCGTACGGTGGTTTGTTGTTTGCAGGTGCTGCTGGACCAAGCGGTCAATAGCGGGCTAAAGCCCAATTTGCGAAGCCGGCCCTCGAAGGACTAAGTGGAGTGTTTACTGCTTTATTCTTGTATGACCGGCCTGCGTGCCGTGGTTTGTAAAACATGTAATATCAAGTGAACCATGTTGTAAGGCCTTAAGGCTTGTACCGGTGTACGTATAACATTCCTATTTGGTATTAGTGGACATTCATGCTTTAGTGCTGGGTTCTTTGTTGCAACTTATTAATCTGCTTCCGCTAGAATGCTCTGTGTAGGACGTTATGATTGGTTGGATGGTTTCCATGAGTAACCACCCGGTCTGTCTGTAGTATATGGCGTCGGGCCTCGGCCGGACCTACTGCTATATGCTATGCGAAGGATAGGGGGTGTTACAATTTGGTATCAGACTACTGGTTTTTGGTCGGGCTTAAGATGAATTCGTGGGCAAATTCTTTTTAAGGGGTGGTTAGCACATTGTGTGCGTCATCGTTATAACAGTAAAAGAACCCATGAATGTCCACTTAGGAATGAAAATACACGTGTTTGAGGAACCTGCGTGTTCCTATAATTGCTGTTTGAAATTTTATTTGGTCGCTTAACGGTGTTTTGTACCAATATAGGTGACCAGAAGTGGTGTTGGGTCGTCGGAACGTCGAGTTTCTGAGGCTAGCAGTGCACCAGATGTTGCTCCTGCAACACCTCTATCGGATGAGAACATACGATTGGTGGCCAAAGCAGTGTTGGCCATGATTAATGCGCAGCCTGCAAGGCAAATGCAGCAGCCCGCTCCTGCGACGGAGCAGGTACCGCTGCAAGAGGCTGAGCCGAGGAGAGTGGAACAAGTGGTAGTGGAACCGTTGGTGCCAAGGAGGGCAACCGAGAGGCAGCTTAAGTATGTAATGAGCTTTAACACTCCAGTATTCTCGGGGTTGGGAACCCCATCTCAAGCTGAAGACTGGCTCTCCAGGGTGAAGAGAGTCATGACAACAACGGAGACGGAGGAGTGGCAAATGACCACCATCACTACGTTCCTTTTGGACGGTGAAGCGAGAATGTGGTGGGAAGGATTGGAGCTGCACCTATTGAGAGGTAGGCAACTTATTGATGTCTCGATGGAAGAGTTCTTGAGATTGTTCTTGGCTAGATACCTCCCTTCGACGCAGAAGATAGCGTTGGAGAATGAGTTTCTGAAGTTGGTTCAGGGTGAGAGGAGCGTGGATGAATATCTCCACAAGTTTACTCGTTTGAGTCGATATGCTAGCTCCACTATTGTGGATGAGGAGCGCAAGACTAATCGCTTCTACGAATGGTTGAGAGATGAGTTGAGGTTACTACTCTCGGGGCCGATGACGCAGGGTTTCTTAACCTTGGTCAACACTGCCCGGTCCTTGGAGAAGGACATGAAGAATGTACAAGCAAAGAAAAGCTTGGGTGATAGGAAATCTGAAATCAAAGTTCCGACGACTTCAAAGTCTGGCTATCGGAGGTCCTTCAAGAAGCATAGGACTTCGGGTCTAGCTCCTTCTGGTGCTTCTGGGGCGACTACGAGTCGGACCCCGGGCGCGTGTTTTACTTGTGGAAAGATGGGGCACTTTGCCCGTGACTGTTGGAGCGGACGTCCTAAGTCTGAGAGAAGGCCGGGAGCGACTTATGAAGAGAAGGGCAAGGCGGTGGAGTCGACCACGTGCCACTATGCTCCGGCCCAACCAATGGTGTATAATCTTGGCCAACAGGAGGCCATCAAACAGGCTGATGTGGTGACAGGTACGGTTTAATTTATAGCAAGTCAATTTTTTTAAATACTTGTTATGCACATGTTACCTTACCACTGCTTGTTTAGCATTTGTTTTGATTTTTGAAAATCCGGCAAGAGCACTCTTCGATACGGGAGCTTCACACTCCTTCTTGTCCGAAGGATTTATATCACGCATTGGAGTCCCTTCTTCGATGGCGAAGGATAAGTTGGATGTGTTGTTGCCCAATGGGTGTTCGATATGTGCGGATAGGATCTGCGATGTTAAGATTCGTATTGGGAATCAGGAGTTCGATCTGCAAGCGTCGTTACTTCCATTGGTGGAGTTCGACGTCATATTTGGCATGGGCTGGCTCTCGGAGTAGCATGCCCATATAGATTGCGGTAGCAAGGAAGTCAAGCTGGGAGCAAGTCGTGAAACGACTTTTACGGGCTTAAAGGGGTCGAGCAAGACGTTGATGTCTGCTCTTCAGGTGGTGAAGGCGGTTCGTGCCGGTGCAGAACTGTTTTTTACACTAGTGGAGGTTGCAAAGCCGAAGCCCGCCTTGGATTGTATTTCAGTGGTATCGGAATGCCCTGATGTGTTCCCCGCAGATCTTCCTGGAGCCCCGCCTCAGCGGGAGATAGATTTTACGATTGAGCTAGTGCCAAGTGCAAAGCCTGTGTCACGATCTCCATATCGGCTAGCGCCTAAGGAAATGGCAGAGCTGAAGGTTCAACTGCAAGAGTTGTTGGAGCAAGGGTATGTGCGCCCAAGTTCTTCGCCTTGGAGCGCGCCGGTCCTCTTTGTTAAGAAGAAGGATGGAAGCTTGAGGCTATGTATTGATTATCGGGAGCTCAACAAGTTGACTGAGAAGAACAAGTACTCGATCCCCCGGATTGATGATCTTTTTGATCAGTTAGTCGGGTCGACAATGTACTCGAAGTTGGATCTCAAGGCTGGGTACTATCAGATGTGAATAAGGGAGAGTGATATCCCGAATACAGCGTTTAGTACGATATACGGGCATTTTGAGTTTACGGACATGCCGTTTGGGCTAACTAATGCGCCGTCAGTGTTCATGGATTTGATGAATAGGACTTTCAGAGAGTACTTAGACCATTTTGTGATCGTCTTCATCGACGATATTTTGGTGTACTCGCAAAGTAAGGAAGATCACTTCAAGCATCTTCATTTGGTTTTGGAGACGCTAAGGAGGAATCAACTGTATGCCAAGTTCTCGAAGTGCGAGTTTTGGTTATCCTCAGTGGCGTTCCTCGGTCACATAGTGAGTGGAGAGGGTATTGCTGTGGATCCGGCGAAGATTGTTGCGATACGGGAGTGGCCTGAGCTTGCTACGGTAGCGGAAGTCCGGAGCTTTCCGGGGCTTGCCGTCTATTATAGGCGCTTCGTAGAGAACTTCTCGCGGATAGCGTTACCTCTCACTACTTTGACGAGGAAGGAGCATAAGTTCATTTGGACGCCGGAGTGTGCGCGAGCTTTTGAGGAGTTGAAGTGTCGGTTGACCACGGCTCCTGTGCTGAGTTTGCCATGTGGGACCGAAGGCTATGAGATTTACAGTGATGCTTCGGGCAGCGGTTTGGGTTGCGTGCTACTGCAACACGGAAGTGTAATAGCTTATGGCTCGAGACAACTAAAAGTTCATGAAAGGAACTATCCGGTCCATGACTTGGAGTTAGCGGCCGTGATTTTTGCCTTGAAGCTGTGGAGACACTATTTGTACGGTGTAAAGATTGATATCTACACCGATCACAAGAGCCTAAATTATCTAATTGATCAGAAGGATCTAAATATGCGGCAGCGTAGATGGATGGAGTTCATGGGGGACTATACATTCAAGATCCACTACGTGTCGGGTAAAGGTAATGCGGTTGCGGACGCGTTGAGTTGCCGAGCCCCAGCTCAAGCCAATTAGCTATCGGTGCATGATGAGCGGTTGGTGCGGGAGTTGAAAGCGTTAGAGATAATTTGTGTGGATAGGCAATCAAGTGCTGAAGCAGTTCTGAATTGGATTGAAGTCCAATATGACCTGGCTGATCGGATTCGGCAGGCTTTGGATATGGATGTTCATATGAAGCAGTTAATGGTAGAGGCTCTGGATGGGTCAAATTACCAATTCGTTGTGGAGGACGGATTGCTTTTGAAAGACGGTCGTCTGTGCGTCCCAAGTGTGGGTAGTTTGCGGGTGGAGTTGTTGTACGAGGCACACCATACCAGGTACTCGATTCACCTGGGGAGCACGAAGATGTACCGCGATGTGAAGAAACTATTTTGGTGGCCGGGTTTGAAGAAATATGTGGCGCTCTACGTGGCGAAGTGCCAAACTTGCGCCTTGGTGAAGGCGGAATGCCAAAAGCCGGGAGGATTTCTAAGTCCTTGCCTATTCCGGAGTGGAAATTTGACGGCATCTCTATGGACTTTGTGCACGGTTTGCCAAGGTCGCAAAAGGGGAACGGCGCCATTTGGGTGGTTATTGATCGGCTAACGAAGGTGTCGCATTTTATTTCGCATATGAAGGATGATCCGGTGGAGAAGTTGGCAAAACTTTATGTGGATAACATTGTACGGCTTCAAGGTGTGCCTCGCAACATCGTGAGTGACCGAGATGGGCGGTTCACGCCCAATAATTGGAGGCTTGTGCAGCAAATGTTGGGGACAAAGTTGAAATTCAGCACAGCCTTCCATCCGCAAATGGATGGGCAGACCGAGAGGGTCAATAGAACCATGGAAGACATGCTCCGCATGTGTGTCTTGGATTTTGGGAAGCAATGGGAAGACAACCTTTATTTGGTGGAGTTCTAATACAACAATAGCTTCGAACCGAGTATTCAGATGGCGCCTTTCGAGGCCCTATATGGTAGAAAATGTCGCACGCCGTTGTCTTGGTTAGAAACGGGTGAGTCAAAGTTGTATAAGCGATTGGAAGTGGAGGATGCTACTTCTTTGGTGAGAACCATTCGTGAGAGGTTGCTTATCGCTCAGGACCGGCAAGCGAAGTACTATAATGTTAAGCACAGGAACGTGGAGTTCGCTGTGGGCGACTATGTGTACTTAAAGATCAAGCCGTTCAAGGGTGTCTCGCGGGTGAGGCGATTGAAAAAGCTAAGCCCGAGGTACCTTGGGCAGTTTGAGGTTCTGGACCGAGTTGGTGAAGCGGCCTATCGGTTGAAGCTTTCAGTGGAGCTTGGTGGATTACATGATGTATTCCATATTTCGGTGCTTCGGAAGGCTGTGCAAGAGCCTTCGCAAGTGATCGCGGTTGATCAAGTGCCGGTGGATAGTGGGCTGACGACAAAAGTCAAGACCGTGCGGATTGAGGACTCGGAGGTCAAGCGGCTACGCAATAAAGAGATCAGGATGGTCAAGGTTCGGTGGGAAAATTGCAGTCGTGAGGAGCTCTCTTGGGAGCGAGAGTAGACTATGCTTGACGAGTATCCAGAGTTGTTCCGTTCAGGTACAAATTTTGGTTTTGTACATGTCCTTCCTTTATATAATTTCGTGGGTGAAATTCTTTTAAGAGGGGGAGAGTTGTAACGCCCCGAAACTCAAAAGAGCAACTGGGGACGTTTTGGGCCAGTTTTGGGTTCTGGCAGGAGGCACACGGCCTGAGACACGGGCGTGTCCCTGGGCGTGTCAGGACTGTATCGACACTCAGCCGACGAAGTCGACATTTTGCTCTCGACATTGTGTCGAGACATGGCACACAGCCTGCGACACGGGCGTGTCGCAGGGCGTGTCGACCCGTATCGACACTCGTCCCGGTAGTCGACGAACTTTGCTTGATGATGTGTCGAGACAAGGCACACGGCCTAGGACACGGGCGTGTCCAAGGCCGTGTCATCAGGTCGACGATCTTCGCTCGACGAAGTGTCGAATGTCGAGACCGTGTACACGGCCTGGAGCCCAGGCGTGTTGAGGTAGACACGAGCAAGGACACGGTCGTGTCCTAGAACCCGTTTAGTGCTCGGGTTGTTGTCGGGATAAATCGATGGGGGTACACGGCCGGCCAAACGGCCGTGTCAGGTGGAACACGGGCGTGTCAGGTCGAACAAGGGCATGTTCGATGCCCGTGTGTTTATCCAGGCGCGTCGATTTTGACGGCGAATGAGGCACACGACCCTGGATACGGGCGTGTGCCAGGCCGTGTGCGGTCCAGATTGGGCATTTCAGTCCTGAATCAAAGCTGTTCGTTTCTTTAATTGATGATCCAACGGCTGGGGGTTGTTCTTGAAGGGATATACCCGGGATTGGGCCTTAGAAACCCTCACTTTCATGAGTGGTTATCTTTCTAAAACTTAGAGAGAGAGGAGTGCCAAGGAATGAAGAAGAAGCTACATCCGGCCATTGGAGGAGCTTCGAAGCTCCAAATCACGAACCAACTCCGAATCCACGGAGGCAAAGATAGTGCGGTGCTTTTCATCCGCTTAGTTTTCCATGTCGCCAAAGAAGAACGCAAGGGTAACGATCCTCATCTTGAGCATGTGTAGCTCTCCTTCTTTGCATAGGAAGCCCGCTCTCGCGAGTTTGCGGAGAGTTGGAGGCGTTCCTTCGGGTAGATATGTGAAGTCCCCGTTGTTTATAGTCCGTAAGCGAGAACGGACATAGGCATGATGTGTGAAGCCTACCCGGACATGTTGGTCTGGATCGGTGATGTTGCATTGCATAAATGCCGGAGAAGACTCCGTGCGATTGATTGTTTTTCGGGTTTTCTACACGGTAGATTGCAACAGGGAGCCTTGGGGATTAACCCAAAGGTGCACCCAAAAAACTGGGCGGATACGTGATCTTTCCAACTTGGAGGCCTGAGAGCCAACTTGAACATAACCGAGTTATGTGAAATTGCGTGACGAAAATGGGACTCGGGAGAAGTTTGACCTGCGCATATGGCTTAAGTTGTCGTTGTGACGTGAGCACGGGTTATATGGAACCGTACCCACTTCTATGTTGTTCGGGTTAAAGAGACCTAAAGTTACGTGGCACTTGTCGTTGGCATAGATGAGGGTCTTCGGCATTCTATGGCTTAAATTGTCGTGACCCATGCCGGGAATATAAATTGCACATGTGTTTGGCCGTCAAAGTTGCGGTGGTGAGTCCGGAATGTCTACGGCTTTAATTGACGTGACATCGACCAGTTCACCGAGAATGTGCCTTGAGAGCACGGGGCGTGTGGCCGTGCGAGCCAACGCCTGTGATGAAATGAATATTTATAAATATTGCTCGCTTATGCTAATGAAATGCAGGGAAGGAGCATCGCCGCCCCGAGTTGGGGGCTGGATCGTTATAATTTGGTCAGCATTGCTGACCGTTGCCTTGTTTTGCCACCGTGCGGTGGTTTGTTGCTTGCAGGTGCTGCTGGACCAAGCGGTCAATAGCGGGCTAAAGCCCAATTTGCGAAGCCGGCCCTCGAAGACCTAAGTGGAGTGTTTACTGCTTTATTCTTGTATGACCGGCCTGCGTGTCGTGGTTTGTAAAACATGTAATATCAAGTGAACCATGTTGTAAGGCCTTAAGGCTTGTACTGGTGTACGTATAACATTCCTATTTGGTATTAGTGGACATTCATGCTTTAGTTCTGGGTTCTTTATTGCAACTTATTAATCTGCTTCCCCTAGAATGCTTTGTGTAGGACGTTATGATTGGTTGGATGGTTTCCATGAGTAACCATCCGGTCTGTCTGTAGTATATGGCGTCGGGCCCCAGCCAGACCTACTGCTATATGCTATGCGACGGATAGGGGTGTTACACGTGTCCTCTTGGGTTGAGGAGTTAGTGGTGTGGTCGACAAATTTTGGTCGACGATCGTCGAGTGGAGAGTATACAGCCTGTGACCCGGGCATGTCACAGGGCGTGTACCTTGAATGATTGTGTGCACTAATGGACACGGGTGTGTTGTGGTGTACATGGCCTGGGACATGCGCGTGTCCCATGGCTGTGTCCTTCTCGGGTTGAGGGAAGCTTGTGCTGTATGATGTACATGGCTGGTAGACACGAGCGTGTCGGGAATGACACTGGCGTGTAGGTTATAACACGGGCGTGTCACACGCAATGTACTGGTTGGATTTGAGTAGGTTGTCTACCGCTTAAGTGACACGCCCTCTGACACGGGCGTGTCACAGGGCATGTCAGGCTGTGTTCAGCCTATTTTTGGGCAAGTCTGAGCCGTTAATTTCCCTTATCCTGGATCCAATGGCCAGGCTTCTTCCATGTGGATATAAGGCCGAGAAAGAGGATTTATCTATGCATTTCATCCTCTTCTTCTTTGTCTCATTCTCAAAGTGAGAGAAAGAGAGAGAGAGTCCAAGGGAAGGAAAGGAGGATGGAAAACCAGCTGCTGGAGGAGCTGCGGAGTGCGGAGCGAAGATCCGAGAGCGGATTCATGGAGGCAAAGCCGAGGTGGTGATTTCCATCCGGCTATTTCATGGCTCCGAAGCGATCTTTAAGGGTAACGATCTCCTTCTTGGACATCGAAGTCATTTCTTTATGCATGTGCATGGAATCCTCCACCAAGAGATGGATATCGTAAGTGATTCCTTGTTTCAGTTTACATCTAGATTCAGAAGTGTGGAGCATGACATAGGCATGCTGTGTGAAGCCCATCTGGACGGGTAGTCTGGATTGGTGATGATTATGAGTAAACTGGAGAAGACTCCGTGGATTTGATGAGATGAAAGATTTATGTTTTGTGCTATGGTTGTATGCTTGTATGGATGTTGATGATGGATATATGGAGGCTTTGAGTAAGCTCCTGGTTGTGATGAGAGATCAATTGGTAGTACGTTTGGGGAGCGCGAGATAAACCTAACCTGCTGCACCACTAGGGTGGGTTGATCTGAATAAATGAGGGATAGATTGGTGGCATTGCCTGGGGAGCCGAGTTAAACCCGGCGTGCAACACCACAGGGGTGGGTCAATCGGATATAGGTGAGGGGTCGATTGGTGGTAATGCCTGGGGAGCCTCGATAAACCCGGCTTGCTACACCATGGTGGTGGGTTGATCTGCTCTGGTTATGTTGTGGATACTACGAGGTAGTACCTCTGAGTGGTATGGACGAAATTTCGCCAGCCCACAAGCTTGGTGGACTAGGATTGAACCGCCCAACCAACAAGTGAAGAACCTCTAATCGGCGGTGTACGACTGGGATACCCGGTACACCAATAAGGTGCCCTGACTGCACGGAGCGTATGGTGGATACCGACGTTTGTGATATGGTTGTGATTGGTAGATTGATAGCTTGTGATGGAAATACATACAAGGAAGGAACCACTGCCCCGGGTAAGGGGTAGGGTCGTTATAAGTGATCAGCTAAAGCTGACCGTTACTTTGTTTGCTGCTCTTGGGTGGATATGTAATTGCAGGTGCTGATTATTGAAATGGTTTGAGCGGAATGAAGGTTTGCTGCTTTTGCTACTTAAGGCCCTTGAAGGCCGTATGAAGCATGGTTGGATTTCATGTTTGGCCGGCCTGCGTGCCGATGTACGAAAATATATTTGTGTAAAGAGAAACTTGTAAGGCCTTAAGGTCATGGGTGTGTGTTGTATACATTCCTGAGTTAGATATATATAAATGTGGAGTTTGTATATTAGTGGACATTCATTGAGCTGAGTTCATCTAACATAAAATGCTACGCTAGAATGTTTTGAGTTAAGATACGAGTAGATTTTGATTTCCACAAGTAATTCCGCTGCTTCTCTGTGAAATATGACGTGGAGCCCCGGCCGGACCCAGCGTTATATTCCATGTGACGCGTGGGGGCGTTACACTACCACTCTCTTCTCTGCCACCCTAATCGGTTCTTGCTCATTAAGAGGTGGTGCGTGGTGCATTTGCCCTGCAGGTTGGGCATTTATTATAGCAAAGACTACTTCAGCCACCAATTTGATGGTTTCTGCTGAAGGAGGTGTTGTAGGCACATCCCTCGGTGCACTACTTTATGCCAATTCCGGGCGTTCCGATTGTCAAGCACCACTCCTAGCTGCCTATAATAGCAAAGACCCTTGATTAGGCGACAAACAAATTACTAAAAGCAATCATTGGAACACTCAGGTTCCTCACAACAAGTGTATCTTTCATTCCTAAGTGGACATTCATGGGTTCTTTTTGATGTTATAACGATTACGCACACATGTGCTCACAACCCCTTAAAAAGAATTCGCCGATGAATTCATTTAAGTTGACCAAAACCAGAAGTCTGATACCAAATTGTAACACCCCCATCTATCATATGGCATATAACAGAAGGTTCGGCTGGAACCCGACACCATATACCACGGACAGTCAGAAGGGTTACAAAAGAATATCAAAACCATCAAACTATGACTACTCGCCCTAACCCTGATCATTCTAGCGGAAGTTTTTAAACAGTTATAAAGAACCCATAATTCAATAACCAACTAACATGAATGTCCACAACTACCACAGGAATGAAATAACAAATACACTGAATGTATTTGGCCTTATGGCCTTACAAGAGTTCGCTTAACAAAGTTATGTATTTCATACATCGGCTCGCTGGCCGGCCACACAATATAGAAATAAAAATAACAATTCTCTTTGGCCTTCAAGGGCCAGCTTAGCAACATGGGCTTCAGCCCGCTATTTGGCACTTGGCTCGGCAGCACCTATAAGCACATTCCACCGCACAGTGGCAAATAAAGAAACGGTCAGCCAAAGCCGACCAAATTATAAAGACCCCGCCCCTTACTCGGGATGGAGGTGCTCCTTCCCTGCATTACATTAGCCCAGCTAAACAATAAGTTACAAATATACTTCGCCACAGGTGTAGGCCGATGAGTCCGATTTATATAGGGTTTTTCGGACTCATCTGGGCTAGTTTTCACACGTTTGCACTTCACTTTTAGTTCTATATCGTTCATATTTCATCTTGTCTATATTTCCATTGGAAGTGCACACTTTGGCCCGTGGTTATGTATTTTTGTACTTTTATTGTTTGTACTCCTTTTTGTGCTCGTCTTTGGTAACACCCCCTATCCGTCGCATAGCATATAGCAGTAGGTCCGCCCGGGGCCCGACGCCATATACTACAGACAGACTGGGTGGTTACTTATGGAAACCATCCAACCAATCATAACGTCCTACACAGAGCATTATAGCAGAAACAGTTTATAAAAGTTGCAAATAAGAACCCAACATTAAAGCATGAATGTCCACTAAAATAGCCCACCAGGAAAGAAGTACATACACCAGTACTGGCCTTAAGGCCTTATAAAAATGGGTTTACTTAATGTTACATGATTTACAAACCACGGCACGCAGGCCGGTCATACATGAATAAAGCAGTAAACACTCCAAATAGGCCCTCAAGGGCCGGCTTCGCAATTTGGGCTTTAGGCCGCTATAGACCGCTTGGTCCAGCAGTACCTGCAAGCAACATAACCACCACACGGTGGCAAACAAAAGGCAACGGTCAGCAATGCTGACCAAATTATAATGATCCCGCCCCCAACTCGGGGCGGCAATGCTCTTTCCCTACAGTTTTATTAGTCCAAGCGAGCAATACAATAATATTCATTTCATCACAGGCATAGGCTCCAATGGCCACACACACCGTGCACTCAGGGCACATTCTCGGTGAACCGGTCGATGTCACGTCAGTTAAAGCCATAGACATTCCGGACCCACCACCGTCACTTTGACGGCCAAACATATGAGCAATTTGTCTTTCCGGCATGGGTCACGACAATTTAAGCCATTGATCGCCAAAGACCCCCATCTATGCCAACGGTAAGTGCCACGTAACCTTAGTTCTCTTTAACCAGAACGACATAGAAGTAGGTACTGTTCCATCTAACCCATGCTCACGTCGCAACGACAATTTAAGCCATTTGCGCAGCTCAAACTTCTCCCGAGTCCCATTTTCGTCACACAGTTTCACATAACTCGGTTATGTTCAAGTTGGCTCTCAGGCCTCCATGTTGGCAAGATCACGCATCAGCCCAGTTTTCCGGGTGCACCTTAGGGTTAATCCCCAAGGCTCCCTGTTGCAATCTACCGTGTAGAAAACCCGAAAAGCAACCAATAGTACGGAGTCTTCTCCGACATTTATACAATGCAATATCACCGATCCAGACCAAAATGTCCGGGTAGGCTTCACACATCATGCCTATGTTCGTTCTCGCTTACGGACTCTAAACAACGGGGACTACTCATGTCTACCCGTAGGAACGCCTCCAACTCACCGCAAACTCGCGAGAGCGGGCTTCCTATGCAAAAGAAGGAGAGCTACTCATGCTCAAAAAGAGAATCGTTACCCTTTCGTTATTCTTCGGCGCCATGGAAAAGTAATCGGATGAAAACCACCGCACTAGCGTTGCCTCTATGAATCCGGAGTCGGCTCGCGATTTGGAGCTTCGAAAATCCTCCAATGGCCGGATCTAGGTCCTTCTTCCTCCCTTGGCTCTCCTCTCTCTCTAAGCTTTTAGAAAGATAACACTTATGAAAAGTGAGGGTTTTCTAAGTCCAATCCCGGGTATATCCCTTCAGGAACAACCCCCAGCCGTTGGATCAACAGTTAAAGAAATGAACGGCTTTGATTCGGGACTGAAATGCCCAATCTAGATCGCACACGGCCTGGCACATGCCCGTGTCTAGGGCCATGTGCCTCATTCGCCGTCGAAATCGAAACGCCTGGAACGACACACGGGTCTCGAACACGGCCGTGTTCGACCCGACACGCCCGTGTTCCACCTGACACGGCCGTGTAGCCGGCCGTGTACCCCTATCATTTTTCCCCGAAAATAACCCGAGAACTACACGGGTTCTTGGACACGCCCGTGTCCGGACCCATGTCACATTGACACGCCTGGCTCCTGGGCCGTGTACACAGTCTCCACACTCGACACGGCCTCGGACACGCCCGTGTCCTTGGCCGTGTGCCTTGTCTCGACACTATGTCGAGACCAAAGTGTCAACTCCCGGGATGAGTGTCGATACGGGTCGACACGCCCGTGTTGCAGGCCGTGTGCCATGTCTCGACACTTCGTCGAACGCAGAGTGTCTAATTTGCAGGCTAAGTGTCGACACGGGTCGACACGCCCTGCGACACGCCCGTGCCGCAGGCCGTGTGCCCAGTCTTGACACAATGTCGAGACCAAAGTGTCGACTTCCCGGCTGAGTGTCGACACAGCTTGACACGCCCTGGGACACGCCCGTGTCCCAGGCCGTGTGCCTGCAGCCAGAACCCAAAGCTGGCCCAAAACGTCCCCCGTCGCTCCTTTGAGTTTCGGGGTGTTACAACTCTCCCCTCTTAAAAGAATTTCGTCCACGAAATTATATGAAGGTACGATATGTACAAAACCAAAATTTGTACCTGAGTGGAACAACTCCGGATACTCGTCCAGCATAGTTTGCTCTCGCACCCAAGAGAGCTCATCACGACCGCAATTGTCCCACCGGACCTTGTCCATCCCGATCTCTTAATTGCGCAGCCGCTTGACCTCCGAGTCCTCAATCCGCACGGGCTTGACTTTTGTCGTCAGTCCAATATCCACCGGCACTTGATCAACCGCGATCACTTCTGTAGGCTCTTGCGCCGCCTTCCGAAGTACCGAAATACGGAATACATCGTGTAAACCGCTAAGCTCCACTGAAAGCTTCAACCGATAGGCTGCTTCTCCAACTCGCTCCAAAACCTCAAACGGTCCAAGGTACCTCGGGCTTAGCTTTTTCAATCGCCGCACCCGCGAGACACCCTTGAACGGATTGATCTTTAAGTGCACATAGTCGCCCACAGCGAACCCCACAATCCTGTGCTTGGCATTATAGTACTTCGCTTGCCTGTCCTGAATGATAAGCAACCTCTCCCGAATGGTTCTCACCAAAGAAGTAGCACCCTCCACTTCCGATTGCTTATACAACTTTGAATCACCCGTTTCTAACCAAGACAACGGCGTGCGACATTTTCTACCATATAAGGCCTCGAAAGGCGCCATCTGAATACTCGCTTGGTAGCTATTGTTGTATGCGAACTCTACCAAATAAAGGTGGTCCTCCCTTTGCTTTCCGAAATCCAAGAAACACATGCGGAGCATGTCTTCCATGGTTCCATTGACCCTCTCGGTCTGCCCATCCGTTGGCGGATGGAAGGCTGTGCTGAATCTCAACTTTGTTCCCAACATTTATTGCACAAGCCTCCAATCATTGGACGTGAACCGCCCATCACGGTCACTCACGATGTTGCGGGGCACACCATGAAGCCGTACTATGTTATCCACATAAAGCTTTGCCAACTACTCCACCGGATCATCCTTCCTATACGGGATAAAATGAGACACCTTCGACAACCGATCCACGACCACCCAAATGGCGTCGTTTCCCTTTTGCGACCTTGGCAAACCGTGCACAAAGTCCATAGAGATGTCGTCGAATTTCCACTCCGGAATAGGCAAGGACTCCAGAAATCCTCCCGGCCTTTGGCATTCCACCTTCACTAAGGCGCACGTTTGGCACTTTGCCACATAGAGCGCCACATCTTTCTTTAAACCCGGCCACCAAAACAGTTTCTTTACATCACGGTACATCTTCGTGTTCCCCGGGTGAATCAAGTACTTGGTATGGTGTGTCTCGTACGACAATTCCTCCTACAAATTACCCACGCATGGGACGCACAGGCGACAGTCTTTCCAAAGCAATCCGTCCTCCACGACGAATTGGGAACTTGACCCATCCAGAGCTTCTACCATGAACTGCTTCAGATGTATATCCATATCCAAAGCCTGCCGAATCCGAACAACCAGGACACATTTGATTTCAGTCCAATTCAGTACCACTTCAGCACTTGATTGCCTATCCACACAAACAATCTCCAACGCCTCCAACTCCCGCACCAACCGCTCATCTTGCACCCATAGTCAATTGGCTTAAGCTGGGGCTCGGCGACTAAACGCGGCCGCAACCGCACTCCCTTTACCAGGCACATAGTGGATCTTGAATGTATAGTCTCCCGAGAACTCTATCCATCTATGCTGCCGCATTTTCAGCTCCTTCTTATTAATCAGTTACTTCACGCTCTTGTGACCGGAGTAGAGATTCATTTCCTCACCGTACAAAATTATGACTCCACAGCTTCAAGGCAAAACTCACGACCACTAACAACAAGTTATGGACTGGATAGTTCCTCTCGTGCACTTTTGGCTGTCTCGCACCAAAACCCAAACTGCTGCCTAAAGCATTATTATTAAATCCCATAGCCTTCTGGTCCACTCTGCGAAGTTAGCACAGGCGGCGTAGTCAACCGACATTACAACTCCTCGAAAGCTCGCGCGCACTTCGGCGTCCAAAAGAACTTCTGCTCCTTCCTCGTCCAAGTAGTGAGGGGTTACGCTATCCGTGAGAAGTTCTCTACGAAGCGCCTGTACTGGCCGGCAAGTCCCAGAAGACTCCGGACTTCCGCTACCGTATAAAGCCCAGGCCACCCCCGCATCGCAACAACCTTCTTCGGATCCACTGCAATACCTTCCTTACTCACTACAAGACCGAGGACGTCATTGAGGATGACCAAAACTCGCACTTCGAGATCTTGGCATACAACTGATTCCTCCTTAGCGTTTTCAACACCAAAAGAAGATGCTTGAAGTGATCTTCCTTACTCTGCGCGTAGACCGAAATATCGTCGACGAAGACGAACCCAAAATGGTACCAGTACTCACTGAAGGTCCCGTTCATCAAATCCGTGAACACTGACGGCGCATTGGTCAGCCCAAACGGCATGTCCGTAAACTCGTAATGCCCATATCTTATACTGAACGTTATCTTAGGGATATCACTCTCCCTTATCTAATTTAGAGTATGCCGTTGATCCGACCAACTGATCACAAAGATCATCAATCCTTGGGATTGGGTACTTGTTCTTTTCCGTTAACTTGTTGAGCTCCCGATAATTAATACATAGCCTCAAGCTTCTGTCCTTCTTCTAAATAAAGAGGGTCGATGCGCTCCAAGGCGAAGGACTTGGATGCATATACCCAGACTCCAACAACTTTTAGAAATTGCACCTTCAGCTCCGCCATTTCCTTAGGCGCTAGTCGCTACGGAGAGCGTGATACAGGCTTTACACCTGAGACTAGCTCAATCATGAAATCTATCTCCCGTCGAGGCGGGGCTCCAGGGAGATCTCTAGGGAACGCATCAGGGTACTCCGACACCACTGAAATATTAACCCCCGCGGGCTTCGGCTTTACAACCTCCACTAGAGTACAAAACGGCTCTACGACAGCGCGAACCGCCTTTACCACCTGAAGAGCAGCCACCAACGTCTTGCTCGACCTCTTTGAGCTCGTAAGGGTCGTCTCACGACTTGCTCCCAGTTTGACTTCCTTGCTACCGCAATCTATATAGGCTTGCTGCTCCGAGAGCCAGTCCATGCCAAATATAATGTCGAACTCCACCAACGGAAGTAACGACGCTTGCAGATCGTACTCCGAATTCACAATCCAAAAACTAAGCGCAACGAATTCTACTCGCGCACAATGAGCACCATTGGACTATAACACATCCGATATGTCTCTTACTATCGAAGGAGGTACTCCGACGCACAAGTAAATTCCTAATAGAGGAATGTGAAGCTCCCTAAACGAACGGTGCTCTAGCAGATAAAGTAAAGTCGCAAAAAGGCTTATCACCAGTAGTTCTAAGCTACTATGCACAAGGGCGACAAGTACTTAAGGCAAAACTATCTTTAAACCATACCTGTCTTCACGACGGTGTACTTTCTCTCGGACTTGGGACGTCCGCTCCAGCATTCTCGGGCATAATGCCCCGGCTCCCCACAGTTGTAACATACTCCCGGGGTTTGGCCTGTAGTTGCCCCTGAAGCTCTGAAAGGAGGGACTAGGCCCAAAGTCCTAGCCTTCTTGCACCACTTTCGATATACAGACTTTGAGGTGTTCGGCACTTTGAATGCTGCTTTCTTTGCACTAACGTCCTTGTCTGCTCCTGACACATCTTTCTTACCCTTCCGAGCACCATTCCAACAGTCTCGGGCAAAGTGCCCTTTCTTTCCACAAGTAAAACATATGTAAGTAGCTTTGCTAGTCGATGTTGTAGCCCCTTTCTCCAGCATTCCAATGGATGCAACTCTTATGGGGCTTGTATAGTTCGATACCATAGGCGCTGGCATCGGGAGGGTCTTCCTCAACTCTGCCTCCAGAGATCTAGCTGATTCCACCAAGGCTCGGAATCCCAATAACTTTGGTCCTAGCAGTAGGACTCATAACTCGGCGCGTAGGCCATTATAGAATCTATCAACTGTAGCTTACTCATTATCCAACTCAAAGCATGGGTAGCGACTTATCGTAAGAAATGCTTGCAAATATTCCTCCACTGTGTGCGCTCCCTGCACTAAATGCATATTCAGCTGCTGCCCCAGAGATCTACCAAAGGTCGTCTGCTGCATCACGCCCACCGGCGTTGAAGCCACAACAGGGGCGCAGGGTTGTACATTTCCTCCAAGCTGTGCACCCGTCATAGCGAACACCGCTTCTACGATCCTTCTAACGGTTTCATACGAAGGAGGAGTCTCAAACACCTCACCGGGTGCACTATGCTCCTCAGAAACCAGACAGTCTAGCGGTCCAACACCACTTCTGGTCACCTATAATGGTACAAAACCCCATTAAGCGACCAAATAAAATTGCGAACAACAATTATAGGAACACGCAGGTTCCTCAAACACGTGTATTTTCATTCCTAAGTGGACATTCATGGGTTCTTTTGTTGTTATAACGATGACGCACACACATGTGCTCACCACCCCTTAAAAAGAATTCGTCCACGAATTCATTCTAAGCCCGACCAAAACCAGTAGTCGGATACCAATTTGTAACACCCCCTATCCGTCGCATAGTATATAGCAGTAGGTCCGGGCGGGGCCCGACGCCATATACTACATACAGACCGGGTGGTTACTTATGGAAACCATCCAACCAATCATAACGTCCTACACAGAGCATTCTAGTGGAAAAAGTTTATAAAAGTTGCAAATAAGAACCCAGCATTAAAGCATGAATGTCCACTAAAATAGCCCACCAGGAAAGAAGTACATACACCAGTACTGGCCTTAAGGCCTTACAAAAATGGGTTTACTTAATGTTACATGATTTACAAACCACGGCACGCAGGCCGGTCATACATGAATAAAGCAGTAAACACTCCAAATAGGCCCTCAAGGGCCGGCTTCGCAATTTGGGCTTTAGCCCGCTATAGACCGCTTGGTCCAGCAGTACCTGCAAGCAACATAACCACCGCACGGTGGCAAACAAAAGGCAACGGTCAGCAATGCTGACCAAATTATAACGATCCCGCCCCCAACTCGGGGCGGCAATGCTCCTTCCCTGCAGTTTTATTAGCACAAGCGAGCAATACAATAATATTCATTTCATCACAGGCGTAGGCTCCAATGGCCACACACCCTGTGCACTCAGGGCACATTCTCGGTGAACCGGTCGATGTCACGTCAGTTAAAGCCATAGACATTCCGGACCCACCACCGTCACTTTGACGGCCAAACATATGAGCAATTTGTCTTTCCGGCATGGGTCACGACAATTTAAGCCATTGACCGCCAAAGACCCCCATCTATGCCAACGGTAAGTGCCACGTAACCTTAGGTCTCTTTAACCAGAACGACATAGAAGTAGGTACGGTTCCATCTAACCCGTGCTCACGTCGTAACGATAATTTAAGCCATTTGCGCAGGTCAAAATTCTCCCGAGTCCCATTTTCATCACACAGTTTCACATAACTCGGTTATGTTCAAGTTGGCTCTCAGGCCTCCATGTTGGCAAGATCACGCATCAGCCCAGTTTTCCGGGTGCACCTTAGGGTTAATCCCCAAGGCTCCCTGTTGCAATCTACCGTATAGAAAACCCGAAAAGCAACCAATAGTACAGAGTCTTCTCCGACATTTATGCAATGCAACATCACCGATCCAGACCAAAATGTCCGGGTAGGCCTCACACATCATGCCTATGTCCGTTCTCGCTTACGGACTCTAAACAACGGGGACTATTCATGTCTACCCGTAGGAACGCCTCCAACTCACCGCAAACTCGCGAGAGCGGGCTTCCTATGCAAAAGAAGGAGAGCTACTCATGCTCAAAAAGAGAATCGTTACCCTTTCGTTATTCTTCGGCGCCATGGAAAAGTAATCGGATGAAAACCACCGCACTAGCGTTGCCTCCGTGGATCCAGAGTCGGCTCGCGATTTGGAGCTTCGAAGCTCCTCCAATGGTCGGATCTAGGTCCTTCTTCCTCCCTTGGCTCTCCTCTCTCTCTAAGCTTTTAGAAAGATAACACTTATGAAAAGTGAGGGTTTTTTAAGTCCAATCCCGGGTATATCCCTTCAGGAACAACCCCCAGTCGTTGGATCAATAGTTAAAGAAATGAACGGCTTTGATTCGGGACTGAAATGCCCAATCTGGATCGCATACGGCCTGGCACACGCCCGTGTCCAGGGCCGTGTGCCTCATTCGCCGTCGAAATCGAAACGCCTGGAATGACACACGGGTATCGAATACGGCCGTGTTCGACCCGACACGCCCGTGTTCCACCTGACACGGCCGTGTAGCCGGCCGTGTACCCCTATCATTTTTCCCCGAAAATAACCCGAGAACTACACGGGTTCTTGGACACACCCGTGTCCGTACCCGTGTCACATTGACACGCCTGGCTCCCGTGCCGTGTACACGGTCTCCACACTCGACACGGCCTCGGACATGCCCGTGTCCTTGGCCGTGTGCCTTGTCTCGACACTGTGTCGGGACCAAAGTGTCGACTCCCGGGACGAGTGTCGACACGGGTCAACACGCCCTGCGACACGCCCGTGTCGCAGGCCGTGTGCCATGTCTCGACACTTCGTCGAACGCAGAGTGTCGACTTTGCGGGCTAAGTGTCTACACGGGTCGACACGCCCTGCGACACGCCTGTTGAAATTTGTGAAGTGGAAGTGGGTGACGGGACAGGCCGCGCGGCCTGTGGCGGACAACTTTGGCGGATTGGGCGGACTGAGGTTTGCGGTCTGGTGAAAAGTCTGGGGGAAGCCGGCTGTGTTCTGAGCGGGTTATTGCATGGAGTCCGCGGTTTGGTGCGGCCTGGTATCTGCGGATAGAGAGGCCTGCGGACTGGTGCTTTGCTCAGTGGCCGCGGGTGCAAGCTAGTGCTGATAGGCGGGTTGGCTCTTGTTCGCGGGAAGCTTGCGGACTGGCGTGTCCGCGGTTCGGGCTGTTGCGGACTGAGCTTAGAGCTTGGCTGAGGCCTTGTCGAGCTCTGGTGGCACAGCAGGTGTTTGCTGTGGAGATCGTGTTGGCGGCCTGATGTTGGAGTCCGGGATTAGACCGCTGTGATAGGGCAGGAGTGCGAGGAGCTCGCGGACTGTGGCGGTCTACGCTGTGGTGTTTTGGCGGACTGGGGTTTTGCGTCCGCCATGCTCGCATTGGCCCTTAATTGTTTTGGGCTTGGTCACACTTAGTGCCGAGTTCAGTGTGTCTGCCGTATCTGCCAAGTCCGCTGTGACCGGGCGGTCTGTTGCTAGCTGCCTTTGGTCGTGGACTTATGGCGGATTGAGGTCTCAGTCTTGCGGACTGCCTCGGGTTGGTGCGGACAGCCATTGAAGGGGGTTTGCTGTCCTGAAGCGGTTGGAGCTTTGCGGGCTGATGCCTTGTCCGCTTAGCTTAGGCGGACTGGAGCGGGTTCGTCAATGGTTGCCTTGCTCCTGGAGGTTTTCCTTGGTAACCGGCCAAGTCCTCGCGGACTCGGCGGATGGTGGTTTGAATTCGCGCGGGCTGAGGGCGGTGTCGCTATCTCTTGGGCGGTGACCACACTCCTCACCTGGCCTATAAATAGGACCCCCCTGGCACATCTACAGTAACCTAAGTAACGTGAGTGAACAGTAAGTTGGGTTGAGCGAAGTGCTGCGGTCTGTGTTTGCCAGTCCGCGCAGATTGTTTCAGGCTGATGGTTTGCTGTGTGCAGGTCGCGCGCATAACTTCAAGGAGCCAGGAGTTTGGCTGTGACTTCGGTCAGTGCTTGGAAGTGTGCGGTCTCTGCGGACTCAGCAGGAGGTCGCTCTGCGGCTTGTCAGTTCTGTTTCAACTTTGCCAGCTTCAATAACCTGTCCGCCGGCTTCAGGCGGGTAGGGGTGTTCCTTAGTTCGGGCGGCTTCGGCGACCTCGGCGGTCTCGGCGGACTCCGGTTCTGTCCGCCCGGCTTGTTTTTTGGTGCTTTCTGTTTACAGCTGTAATACTAGCGAAATCATGTCTCGCTATGTATGCCTCAGATTGTAAAGAAGTGAATGTATAAAAGAGACCTTCTTGTGCTTCCATTGTTTGTTGGGTGAAACCTCTAGTCCTTGGGTTTTCCGCAGGTTCAACGTGCGAACTGGGTAGTTCCGAAGATATTAATTTGGCGTTTGGGCTACCTTGCTGACCACGTTGAGAAAAATTTAACATGGTATCAGAGGCAGGTTCCTGAGGTTTCGGAGGTTCAGTTGCGTGAGCGGAAGTCAGCCAGCGTTGTGACTCAGTGATTGAGTGGTGATCAACCTGTGTTGTTGCTTGGAGCTGCTGTAGGGTGCCAACAGGTGTTTGCAATGGAAGGAAGCTTTGCAAGAGGTCTTGGCATTGAACTCTTAACGCCGACTAACTTCAAGAAGTGGAAGTCATGCATGAAGAGTTATCTTTTGGCGAGGAGCTGTGGGAAGTCGTCGGTGGTGACGACAGACAGGAAGTTACTGCTGCTTTTGGTACTGCTGAGCAGGTGAGGCTCTGGAGAAGAACAAATGCTAAGGCAAAGTTCATTCTGAAGAGAGCTGTCTCTCCGGAACTGTTTGATCACATCATTGGATGTGAGTCGGCTGCTGATATTTGGACAACCATTGATGAGTTGTTCAATAGGAAGAATGTGGCGCGGCTTCAGTTCCTGGAGAATGAGTTGGCCAGGGCAACTCAGGGAGACCTTTCCATCTCCAAATACTTCTTAAAGATGAAGAGCTTATGTGCTGAGCTGTCGGCACTAGATCCTGATGAGCCTATCTCTGAGGCAAAGATGAAAAGGCACATTATCCGTGGCTTGCAGAAGGAGTATGTGGCCTTTGTTACATCTGTTCAAGGGTGGGCTACTCAGCCGTCCCTACTGGAGCTGGAGAATCTGCTTGCCTCGCAGGAGAGCTTAGCAAGGCAGATGGCTGGAGTGAACCTGAATCAGGAAGGCAGTGAAGCCCTCTTCTCAGGCAAGAAGAAGGGATGGTAATGGAAGAAGAAGAAGGTGCAGGCCGCTGGTGAGAAGGAGACTTCAACTTCGTATCCGCCGGAGAGGAGCAATGCTCCTAAGGACTGGAAGAAGAATCTGAAGTGCTACCGGTGTCATCAGCGATGGCACTTCAAGAGGGACTGCAAGGTCAAACTGCAGCCTGGGCATGCTGCGGGAAAGGAGGAAGCTTGCTCGAGAAGTGAAGAAGCAGAATGGGGAGGAGCTTTCTTGACGGGCACTTGTGTCCGGGCCTTATCTGCTGAGGACTTCAACAGCGAGTGGATCATCGACTCCAGGTGTGGTCATCACCTCACCGGAGACAAATCGAAGTTCACCTCCATGTAGGCTTACTCAGGTAATGAAGCTATTATCACTGCTGATAATACTGTTTATGCAGTAGAGAAGGAGGGGGTCGTGTCTTTGGGTAGTGATCAGGGGCCACTCACTTTAAGGAGTGTGTATCACGTGCCGGGCATGAAGAAGAACCTCTTCTCGGTGACCAACGCGGTGGACGCTGGGTATCACGTTCTGTTTGGGCCAACAGACGTGAGGTTCCTTCGCAACGTATCAGCGGTGAAGGCTGATGTTGCTCATGTTGGGAGGAGGGTGAAGAACTTGTTTGTTCTTTCCACCAGTGCCTATGTTGATAGAATGAGGGCCAATGATAGTGCGGCTATCTAGCATGAGAGGCTGGGGCATGTTGGCATGGACAAGCTGAAGGCAATGGCTAGTAGAAGTCTGGTGAGGGGATTGCCGATGTTGTCCTCCTTTGGTGATGGGCATGTTTGTGCGGCTGTCAATATGGTAAGGCACATCGCCTTCCATTTGATAAATCACAAACAAGGAGAAAGAAACCATTGGAGTGTATTCATGGCGACCTGATGGGACCGACGGTTACTGCCAGCCTTGGTGGAAGCAAATACATGCTTGTCTTGGTTGATGACTACTCAAGGTATACTTGGGTGTACTTCTTAAAGGAGAAGTCGGAAGCCTTCCGTTTGTTCGTGGAGTTCAAAGAGTTGGTAAAATGCCGGCTTGGCTTGCGGATTAAGAAGCTTAGAACTGATAACGGGGGTGAATTTGTTTCCTCCGAGTTTTCTAACTTCTGCAGGAAGCACGGGATCCAACAGGAGCTTACTTGTGCTCACACTCCACAATAAAATGGGGTAGCGGAGCGGAAGATCCGTCATCTGACGGAGACCTGCAAATGCTGGCTTCATGCGAAAGATATCCCAAGGTCCTTTTGGGCGGAGGGAATGTCTTGTGCTGCTTATGTTATCAACCGGATGCCACTCAGCCCTATCAACATGAAGACTCATGTTGAGCTGTTGCTGAAGGAGAAGCCGAGTGTTGGACACCTTAGGGTGTTCGATTCAACTTGCTATGTGCATGTCCCGGATGCTTCACGAACAAAGCTGGATGCGAAGGCAAGGAAACTTGTCTTTATTGGCTACGATGAGCGGAAGAAGGGATGGAAATGCATGGACCCTGTGACAAAGAAGTTCGTGGTATCAAGAGACGTTGTCTTTGACGAGCTGACGTCATATGGAGGTGGCTCGGTGGAGCTAACCGGAAGTAGCAAGGTTGATGAAGCACCGGTGGTGGCTTCTGAAGGCTTGGAAGAGGAGCTTGCTGTTTCACCAGCAGCTCCTGTTGCTTCGAACTCCGAGGCTGAGCCTTCTGGCTCAGGAAGCAGGGGGAGCACTGCTCAATGCTTGCCCCAGGTAGGAGTGGAGCCTGAAGAAGCAACGGAAGACATGAGCAAGGAGCCATGTCTTCGGAGATCGAAGAGGGTGGTTAAGCCACCATCTCGGTACTGTGATGGGAATGCAGTGAGCTTTGTGTCTTGCTTCTTTGCAGGTCCTCTGGATGAGCGAGAGCCTGCAAACTTCAACGAGGCCACTGGAGTGAAGGAGTGGGAAGGTGCCATGAAAGAAGAGATTGATGCTCTGAAGAAGAATGAAACCTGGGATCTTGTGCCCAAGGTTGATGGCATTACTCCGGTTACTTGCAAGTGGGTGTATAAGTTGAAGAAGAAGGCTGATGGGAGCATTGATCGGTTCAAGGCTCGCCTAGTCGCTAGAGGATTCTCACAGCAGTATGGAGAAGACTATGAGGAGACATTCAGTCCAGTTGCGAAGATGACTTCTGTAAGAGTGGTGATCGCCTTGGCTGCTAGCAAGGGATGGAGGTTGTGGCAACTCGATGTGAAGAATACCTTTCTTTACGGAGAGATTGACAAGGATATCTTCATGGATCAGCCGCTTGGTTTTGTCTCTGAAAAGCATCCGGACTATGTCTGCAAACTCAGGAAGGCTCTCTACGGGTTGAAGCAAGCTCCTAGAGCGTGGTATGGGAAGATTGCAGAGTACCTGCAATTCTGTGGATACTTTGCTTCCAACTCGGATTCAAGCTTGTTCGTCAAGAAGAAGGGAGAGCTTCGAGTCTTGGTCCTGCTGTATGTGGATGACATGATCATCACAGGGAATTCGGAGGAGGAAGTAGCAAGGCTCAGAGCTGAGCTTGCTATACGCTTCGAGATGAAGGACTTGGGAGAGTTGCATCACTTTCTCGGTCTGGAAGTGGAGAGGAAGGAGTGCGGGATTCTCATTAGCCAGAAAGGGTATGCTGATCGTATTGTGAAGCGGTTTGGCATGGGCAAAGGGAAGAAGTGCTCTACTCCACTGGAATCTGGGCTGAAGCTTCGACGAGATGAGGGAAGGGTTCTTCATGATCCTTTGGTGTTCAGGGCTCTTGTTGGGAGCTTGATTTACCTGACGATTACAAGGCCGGATATTGCTTATGCTGTTGGCCGAGTAAGTCGGTATATGGCTGAACCAAGGCAATCTCATCTAGTGGCGGCAAAAGGAATTCTGAAGTATGTCAAGGTGACTTCTGACATGGGACTCCTCTATGGAAGGGATGCGGAGTTTGCGTTGCTCGGGTACACGGATGCTGACTATGGCGGTGATTCGGATGATCGAAGGTCTACTTCAGGTTATGTGTTCACTTGCGGTTCAGCTAGCATCTCGTGGTGTAGCAAGAAGCAGGACTCGGTGTCGGTTTCAACCACGGAGGCGGAGTATAAGGCTTCGGCCTTGGCTGCTCGGGAAGCCGTTTGGTTGAGGAGGCTTATAGAGGATGTCCATGAAGAAGTGCAAGGGCCTACTTTACTCCGGGGTGACAATGAGAGTGCTCTCAAACTGGTTAACAATCCAGTGTGTCACGCCAGGACCAAGCATATAGAGATTGATCACCATTTCATCAGGGAGAAGGTGTTGGAAGGATCTCTGCTGGTCGGGCATGTTCGGAGTGAAGATAATCTTGCTGACATCTTCACGAAGCCGCTGTCGAAGGGGCCTTTTGAACGCTTGCGCAGCTTGCTGGGCTTGGTCACCACTTCTCACTTCAAGGGGGAGTGTTGAAATTTGTGAAGTGGAAGTGGGTGACGGGACAGGCCGCGCGGCCTGTGGCGGACAGCTTTGGCGGACTAGGCGGACTGGGCGGACTGAGGTTTGCGGCCTGGTGAAAAGTCTGGTGGAAGCCGGCTGTGTTCTGAGCGGGTTGTTGCATGGAGTCCGCGGTTTGGTGCGGCCTGGTATCTGCGGATAGAGAGGCCTGCGGACTGGTGCTTTGCTCAGTGGCCGCGGGTGCAAGCTTGTGCTGATAGGCGGGTTGGCTCTTGTTCGCGGGAAGCTTGTGGACTTGCGTGTCCGCGGTTCGGGCTGTTGCGGACTTAGCTTAGAGCTTGGCTGAGGCCTTGTCGAGCTCTGGTGGCATAGCAGGTGTTTGCTGTGGAGATCGTGTTGGCGGCCTGATGTTGGAGTCCGGGATTAGACCGCTGTGATAGGGCAGGAGTGCGAGGAGCTCGCGGACTGTGGCGGTCTACGCTGTGGTGTTTTGGCGGACTGGGGTTTTGCGTCCGCCATGCTCGCATTGGCCCTTAATGGTTTTGGGCTTGGTCACACTTAGTGCCGAGTTCAGTGTGTCCGCCGTATCCGCCAAGTCCGCTGTGACCGGGCGGTCTGTTGCTAGCTGCCTTTGGTCGTGGACTTATGGCGGATTGAGGTCTCAGTCTTGCGGACTGCCTCGGGCTGGTGCGGACAGCCATTGAAGGGGGTTGCTGTCCTGAAGCGGTTGGAGCTTTGCGGGCTGATGCCTTGTCCGCTTAGCTTAGGCGGACTGGAGCGGGTTCGTCAATGGTTGCCTTGCTCCTGGCGGTTTTCCTTGGTAACCGGCCAAGTCCTCGCGGACTCGGCGGACGGTGGTTTGTATTCGCGTGGGCTGAGGGCGGTGTCGCTATCTCTTGGGCGGTGACCACACTCCTCACTTGGCCTATAAATAGGACCCCCCTGACACATCTACAGTAACCTAAGTAACGTGAGTGAACAGTAAGTTGGGTTGAGCGAAGTGCTGCGGTCTGTGTTTGCCAGTCCGCGCGGATTGTTTCAGGCTGACGGTTTGCTGTGTGCAGGTCGCGCGGATAACTTCAAGGAGCCAGGAGTTTGGCTGTGACTTCGGTCAGTGCTTGGAAGTGTGCGGTCTCTGAGGACTCAGCAGGAGCTCGCTCTGCGGCTTGTCAGTTCTGTTTTAACTTTGCCAGCTTCAATAACCTGTCCGCCGGCTTCAGGCGGGTAGGGGTGTTCCTTAGTTCGGGCGGCTTCGGCGACCTCGGCGACCTCGGCGGACTCGGCGGACTCCGGTTCTGTCTGCCCGGCTTGTTTTTTGGTGCTCTCTGTTTACAGCTGTAATACTAGCGAAATCATGTCTTGCTATGTATGCCTCGGATTGTAAAGAAGTGAATGTATAAAAGAGACCTTCTTGTTCTTCCATTGTTTGTTGGGTGAAACCTCTAGTCCTTGGGTTTTCAGCAGGTTCAACGTGCGAACTGGGTAGTTCCGAAGATATTAATTTGGTGTTTGGGCTATCTTGCTGACCACGTTGAGAAAAATTTAACAACGCCCGCGTCGCAGGCCATGTGCCCAGTCTCGACACAATGTCGAGACCAAAGTGTCGACTTCCCGGCTGAGTGCTGACACAGCTTGACACGCCCTGGGACACGCCCGTGTCCCAGGCCGTGTGCCTGCAGCCAGAACCCAAAGCTGGCCCAAAACGTCCCCCGTCGCTCCTTTGAGTTTCGGGGTGTTACATCTTTAATGTCTGCATATATTAGTGTTGGGTTTAGGGGTCGTGTGCGTGTTCCAGGGACATTTATAAGCAGGAATACTGCGCACGATCATCGGATATAGTACGCACGACCACTGGTCGTGCGTCGATGATCGTGCACAATGTGCCAAGATTTCCAGAATCTGCCTGGGGTAATCGCACGACCACTGTACATAGTGCGCACGACCATCGGTCGTGCGCCACTGATCGTGTGCAATGATTCCTCTTTTCATGGAGTCCTATCTGGGTTAATCGCACAACCATTGGACATAGTGCGCACGACCACTTGTCATGCGCCACTACTCGTGCGCATTATCCCAGTTCTTCTTCCTAATCTGTCATGCCAGTGCGCACAATCACTGGACATAGTGCGCATGACCACTGGTCCTGCGCCCGTGATCGTGCGCATAGTTCAATTCTGCTTTCTATAAGTATGCAGGTTCCGCCCTAATTCAGAGATCGCTCATTTTTCCTCCACCGTTTTCATCTCCGAGGAGGGATTTCGCCATCCTCCTTCAATCTCCACCCTAGGGAGGTGCTCCGGGCAAGATTTCACCGCCAAATCTAATCTGGAGCTTCCTCTCGGCCTCCTCCATCATCACTTGGGCTCATTTCAAGCTTCAACGCCATAGTCATCAAGCAAAGGGAAGCTTGTAACTTTCGTCCACTATCATGACACAAATAAGACGGGCAATCAGAAAGTGGTGACAACCCTTCTCTACCCCGGATGCAGTTGAGGACCGAGCTTGGATGCGGATTGACAACCCGACGATTCCAACTGTGAATCCTCAGCAAGACTTCAGATTCGGTCGATCTCTTGCCTTGTTCTTCCTTTATTATTGTTTATGCATTGTTGTAAACTTTATTTATAGATGATGTGCACTTAGTTGTAAAATGCTTATATTAAATCATCTCTTTGTGATTTATATTTTCGTTATATTTGCTTGAGGTGCGCCATATTCCATCCACCACCATCCACCCTTGCCGCACTAGCAATTGCTAGTGGCGTGCGTAGCGAAGAGTTGCTTTCGACCCTCATTCCGCCTTTCTAACCACCTCATCCGTAAGCCTACTCGTCCATCCGCCCAGCGATTCGGTGCATAGCGGCCCGACTAGTCTTCTGTCCCGCCTGGTGAAGTATCGCATAGCGGCGTTGCATAGGAGTAGTTGTTAGCCTTTTACTTTCTTTTTATCGCAACAATCAAAACCCCCATCGTTACTTCCGACTTAAGGGCTTCAATCTCAAGTCCTCCTCGACATTAACTCCACCTTACTGTGTTCTTTGAGAGATCGATACTTGGGAAAACTCACCCATTTTATATTACTTATGAGATCGGTTCACTTCCGTGATCTTTAACATCAAGTTTTTGACGCCGTTGCCGGGGAACACAGTCGTGTGAGTTTTTGGAGAGGGAGATAGGAGATAGAAGCCCTTTTCCATTTGTATATTTCATGTTTTTTCTTTGCTTTTGTTTTTAGAATCTGTTTCTTGTTTTTATTTGTTTCTCTTCTAGTTTTAATTTTTCTGTAGCAGGTTTTTCTATTCTTTTATCTGCGGTGTGTAGTTAATTGTTGCTTAGAAACTTTCTGTTGGTGAATTCTTCTTGTTGCACCATGTATTCTTATTTGAATATTCGTTGCCGATGGTGCGGGGATTATAGGCATGGTAGTGATGAGTGCCCCACTGAAGATTGGGAGCATAATTCTCGTGGTTCTGTGTATGGAGCACCGTCTTCCTATAGTACTTCATACACCCAACCCAGGTCTTATGGTCACTCCTCTTCTACACATTCATCTTTTCTTATTCCTCTCCGGTCCCACCTGGATCAAAGGAGTAATTGAAAATGATGTTTGTGTTGTCGTAGCACCGACCATGTGTTGAAAGATTGACCAAAATTTCAGCGCCAGTTGGAGGAGGATGATGAACCAGGTATCTGATTCACTCTATCACACTCTCAAATGGCCGCCCCTTCTGATTCTGATGATATATTAGCAGCACCACCTTGTCTATGGGGGACTGCAGCGGATATACCCATCAGACTTTCTGCTGATCGGTGTGACGACATTGTGGCGCCGTCTCTCCCCATGCACTCTTCCCCTCTTGTTGATTCACCCCCAGAGGAACTCGCACATATTTTCTCTGATGCTGTTGTTCCTCCGCCTTCTTTGCAAGAATTATCTATCACTATTTTTAATGAGTTGGTTGATGATGTTCAGCTGGATTGTGATTCTGAGCCTGAGGATGTGCCCATGTTTGACGAGAATATTATTTTCATTAATGGAAATATTACGTCTTGGAACATGTGGATGCACCGAGGTGTGTTGACGAGGAAATCCTCTTTGTTGAGGAAGTTTCCACTTCCTTGATGGATGAGGAGGTCCAAACCACCACCGAGGACCTCGAACTCGCGGATTCCCCTCGCCATGACTCATATGACGTCGTGGATGATCTATGTCGGGATCCTGCTGGGAGTGAGACCGGGAACACTCCCCCTATTTCTGATTATTTTAGTTCTTCTTCTCCTTTATTTCTTGATCCCCATTCTTTATTTGAGCCTGGGCGGGTTGAGTCTCCGTAGGAGCTTCAGAAGGACTTGGAGCTTTCAGCTCGAGTCATCAATGATAGCATCCTCTCTCGCGAGGAGGTTGATTCCTCCTCTGTTGAGGAAGCTCCATTGATTACTTTCTCCTCCTGCCTTCTCCCGGTAGTAGACGATACCTTGCCGGGCAAGGATTCATTTTGTGGTGAGAAGAGTGAGGACCAGCACTCCTTCACTTCTTACTTCCTATTTCCTCTGCCTGCGAGGAGCAAGTATGATTATTTAGGTAGAGGGGTAACTGTTTTATTGCCGTATCAGTACCCGTTACCGATACGGATATTGGAACAGTTACCTGTGCATTTTTCTTTTCATAGGCCCATTAGATAGAACCTTTTCGTAGCCGAATAAGTCGTGCTGGGATGACAATAACCCCAGTACTTATCTTCCCTTTTTTTGTGCTTTTATTTTCATGCCTATTTTAGTTTTAGCATTTCTTTTTGTATATTTCTCTTTTGTTTTTGCGGAACTCACCCCAGCAGGTATTCATGGCAAATCGCATTGGCGGGGTTGTGATTCGTCGTATGGCGGGCCTGCTTCAGGTTTCCACGCGTCTTCTGGTATGCTCACTAGCTGAGCATCGGGTAACCTCTTACCTTAGCTCTTTCTGATTTTAATTTCTCTATCATATGCTATGTAGTTTAGTTTAAGTTTGGGGAGAGACAGTTTCGTTACCTTTTGCACGTGCACATCTCATGTACATACTAGAAGCTTTTATAGTTTTATTATGATTAGTTCATTGCATCACACACCACTACACCCATATGAGCGCGTGCTTAGATTTTTGTGTGCTGCGAGTTAAACTCGTTTCTTTTGTATGGTTTGGGAAAATTATTGTGCTGGCATAGGATTGTGAGACGGGGTAAAATGTTGACCCTACTGTTCTCCTAGTCGAGTGCTCTCGTCTCGTGTAGAAATTAGAGTAGATTTAAATTTTCTGTATTCTTTTAGTTTTATATTTTTCTAATTGCGTAAATACTTTTTATTCTACTCAACAATTGGTGAATCTGGTGTGAATCCGATGGTAGCTTACGGAAGTGTGTAGACGGCTGTTAGGTTCGTATTGCTCGAGTCGGGAGGATGGATAGTCTTTCTCATTGGCTAAGAACTTGCCCCAAGCTATTCTTGAAGTATGGGTATAGGTTAGTTCACTCGCATGAGCGTGATGTAGGCTATCATTTTGGCCCGGTTGAGCTTTGTACCATTCCTAACGTCTTATCCTCGCTAGCCCCGTTGTGCCTACACCTCCTTTTGATTCAGCTCCACCATGATTTCACCAAAGCCACATAGCCAATCCTAGTCGCACACCCAAGTTGAGCTTTAGAGTTTTACATTTTCCTTTTGGGATGTGATGTGGTGATATTACATGTGAATATGTGGATGTGCTCCAAAGTTTTACTTGCTGAAATTGTTAAAATAAAATAGGATTCGAAAAAAAATATATACAAAAAAATTTAATTAATTGTGAAAAAGAAAAGTGAAAAGAAGAAAAAGTTTGATTGAAAATTCTTTTTGAGATGAGATTGTATTTGGAGTAGGCGGTACACACACCCATATTTGAAAAATTAAGTCTGGGGATGTGGTGTACCAGCGTGTATTTTGCTTAGCAGAGGGATTCTTTTTTTGATAGCTCATTTGGGTTAGGTGTTTAGCCTTCCTGTTTATCTTTGTTTACCTTACCGAAACCCAAGCCCCATCTCTTCACCTAAAGTCCTACTGATTCGTGTGTGAACCAAACCAGTGCCGTAGAGAGAATGTGAAAGGGCAAGCATATGGTCACCGACATCGGTGGATTCCTTTGGAGGTTATCCTGAGCCCCGATCTTTGGCAATGCTCGCCTAGCGATTTGTCTACTTTCTCCCTATGCGTGACTGAATGATTCATTGTGATTCCATTTTTGAGTAATAATGAAATTTTGATACGCATTGTGAAAAGTATAAACTATTTTGTATACTTAGAAATTTATTCTATTATATTTTTACGCGTGCGAGGATGCGACTTCGCATGGTACTCCGTATCGTAAATTCCTTGTTAGCTAAATCATTTTCCCTATCTATATAGATTTTGTTTTCTCGGGACGCGCAAACAGTTAAGTCTGGGGGTGCGATGAGTCCGATTAATATAGGGTTTTTCGGACTCATCAGGGCTAGTTTTCACATGTTTGCACTTCACTTTTAGTTCTATATCGTTCATATTTCATCTTGTCTATATTTCCATAGGAAGTGCACACTTTGGCCTGTGGTTGTGTATTTTTGTACTTTTGTTGTTTGTACTCCTTATTGTGCTCGTCTGGAATGTCTGCACATATCAGTGCTGGGTTTAGGGGTCGTGTGCGTGTTCCGTGGATGTTTGGAAGCAGGAATATTGCGCACGATCATCAGATATAGTACGCACGACCACTGGTCGTGCGCCGATGATCGTGCGCAATGTACCCTAATTTCCAGAATCTGCCTGGGGTAATCGCACGACCACTGTACATAGTGTGCACGACCACTGGTCGTGAGCCACTAATCGTGTGCATTGATTCCTCTTTTCTTGGAGTCCTGTTTGGGGTAATCGCATGACCATTGGATATAGTGCGCACCACCACTGGTCATGCGCCACTGCTCGTGTGCGTTATCCCAATTATTCTTCCTAATCTGCCATGCCAGTGCGCACGATCACTGGACAAAGTGCGCACGACCACTGGTCGTGTGCCCGTGATCGAACGCATTGTTCAATTCTGCTTTCTATAAATATGTAGGTTCTGCCCTAATTCGCAGATCGCTCATTTTTCCTCCGCCATTTTCATCTCCGAGGAGGGTTTCCGCAAGTCCTCCTTCAATCTCCACCCTAGTGAGGTGCTCCGGGCAAGCTTTCACTGCCAAATCCACAACGGAGCTTCCTCTCGGCCTCCTCCATCATCTCTTGGGCTCATTTCAAACTTCAACGCCATAGCCATCAAGAAAAGGGAAGCTTGCAACATTCATCCTCTATCGTGACACGAAGAAGACAGACCATTGGAAGGTGGTGACAGCCCTTCTCTACCCCGGACGCAGTTGAGGACCGAGCTTGGATGCAGATTGACAAACCGATGATTCCAACCCCTGAATCCTCGGCAAGACATCAGATTCGGTCGATCTCTTGCCTTGTTCTTCCTTTATTGTTGATTATGTGTTGTTGTAAACTTTATTTATAGATGATGTGCGCTTAGTTGTCAAACGGTTATATTAAATCATGTCTTTGTGATTTGAATTTTCGTTATATTTGCTTGAGGTGCGCCATATTCCATCCACCACCATCCACCCTTGCCGCACTAGCAATTGCTAGTGGCATGCGTAACGAAGAGGTACTTTCGATCCTCATTCCTCAGTTCTAACCACCTCATCTGCAAGTATACTCGTCCATCCACCCAGTGATTCGGTGCATAGCGGCCCGACTAGTCTTCTATCCCGCTTGGCGAAGCATCGCATAACGACATTGCATAGGAGTAGTTGTTAGCCTTTTACTTTCATTTTATCACGACAATCAAAACCCCCATCGTTACTTCCGACATAAGGAATTCAATCTCAAGTCCTCTACGACATTAACCTCACCTTACTGTGTTCCATGAGAGATCGATACTTTGGAAAACTCGCCCATTTTATATTACTTGTGCCACCGATTCACTACTGTGATCTTTAGCATCATAGGCTCGCACGACCAAACACCCTGTACACTCAGGTCACATTATCGGTGAATCCGGTCAATTCTGTGGCTTCACCACCATCCCCGGGATGGCAAACTCGTGAGCATTTTAGCCTTTCTGACCACCGTATAAGGATCCCGACTATGCCAACGACCAATCCCTCTTTGGGTCTCTCGCACCAAACCACATAGACCAGGTCTAATTCCATTTGCCCGTTGCTCACTCCGCGTAGTCACCTTAAGATGTACGCATGGTCCAAGCTTCTCTCGGATCCCGAATCATTTCCAAACAACACATAACCTAGTTATGTTCAAGGCTGGCTCCCCAACCATCAAGTTAGCAGAATTACGTTTTCGCTCAATTTTTCGGGTGCGCCTTGGAGTTAATCCCCAAGGATCCCTGCTGTAATCTACCGTGTAGAAACCCGAAAACACAAAGCATGGAGTCTTTCTCCGACAAACCATACAAAATGCAACATCATCGATCCAGACCAACATGTCCGGGTAGGCTTCACACATAATGCCTATGTCTGTATTTCGATTCCGGACTCTATATGCAACACAGGGGGACTATTCCCATCAACCCCAAGGAAACTCACCGCACACTCGCGGAAGAGGGTTTCCTTATGCAAAAAAAGGAGAGCTTCAAATGCTCAAGTAGAGAATCGTTACCCTTGTAGTACGCTTTTGCGCCATGGAAATTTATACAGATAGAAGGCTTCACAATGCAATTTCCTCCGTGGATCCGCTCTCCGTTCTAAAATCGGTGCTCTGATGCTCCGCCGGCGGCCGGAATCCTCCTCTTTCTTCCTCCTTGCTCTCTCTCCTCTCTCTAACTTCTTAGAAAGAGAGTGCTTAAGAGAAAATGAAGAATTAAACCTCCATTCCCGACCTTAACAAAGCAGGAACACATCTGGGCTGTCAGATCTTGTTTAAAGAAAACGAACGGCTCAGATCTGCCTAAAAATCCTCAAACATGGGCCGAACACTATCCGTTTGAGTCACTTTTCATTTTGGGTCGTTTCATGCACACGGCCGGGTCCCAGGCCGTGTTCCTCGATCCAGACACGATCGTCGAGTACAGAATAGGACACGGGTCAAGTCATAACCGTGTCTCAACCTAACACGCCCGTGACCTATGGGCATGTTACCAGTAACCACCACACCAACCACCATGACCCTTGGTGAACACAGGTAGGGACACGGGTACTCACACGCCCGTGTCACCCGTGACACACCCGTGTCACCACAGCTCAAAGTCATGTTTCCTGCCGTGTCCTTTTCCGGACACAGCCGACCAACACTGATAAAGACACGGCCTTGGACACGCCTGTGTCCCAGGCCGTGTACCCCTATACAGGCACCAAAAACTCCTGAGGACGCGACCATCTCGATTAAGATTTTTGTTGTATTACAGTCAGGCTGACCTCCATAGTGACAACCATCGACATGACCCTCCAAGAAATGAGGGGCAACATCCACTTTAAGAGTACACCCCTATGAATACCACCCGCACTAACATGATGTACGTAATTCAGAATGATCCGGCATTCCAACGACCACGAATACCGCAGCCAAACACTGATGCTGACCAAATAAGGTATTGCGAGTTCCACCACATGCCTGGTTACAAAACGAAGAGTGTGCCAGGCTGAAAGATGAAATTGAGTGCCTCGTCCTGCTAAGGGCTCCTTGGGATATTCTTGCAAGGATAAGTGCAAAATCAACAAACACAACATTGTGAAAGAGACCAAAAAAACCAACCACAAGGGACTACTGGGGAAGGCACATGGTGGACAACATAGGGACCATCGTCGGTCCCCTAACACAGATAATTCCATTAAAAGGATCAGATAGGAAGTCAAATCAAGATATCACCATGACATTTGACGTTAATGACCTCGAAGGGTTACTGATGGCCAACCAGGATCCCCTCGTTATCCATGTCACGATCGGGGTTCCCTGCTCCAACGTCAAAATCCTGGTAGAAAATAGAGACCTGGAAAAAAGAAGGCAACGTACCATCCGATGTTAAATACGGGGACCGAAAGAGAGAGAGATCATCCGAACTACCACTCCCCAACCCATTAGAAATTTTAGTGGAGGGAGAAGACGACAAAGAATTCAACTCAGGTGGAGGCAAAATGAACGGAGTCAAATCCAAGACATTAAAAATAGGGGAGATACCCCAATCAGCTAGCAAATCCAACACGAAAGTGTTGTCACCTAGCTTCTTTATAATCCGAAAAGGGCCGGCGCGCTTTGGTGCTAACTTTTTACGGTGCCAGATGACAAGCATTCGGGAACTAACCGGACTAGGACTAAATCACCGACTTTGAAGTGCGACACCCTCCTATGTAGATTAGCGTCTGTCTGATAAGACTCGTATTGAGCAGTCAAGGTAGCTCGTATACGTGCATGTAGGACATGAATATGTTGGGCGAAGGATTGTGGAAACTGACTTGTCTTGTATGTTGGAGGCAACGAAACCAAGTCAAGAGGCACAGGGGCCTTATACCCGTGAACAATCTCATTTGGAGACAGACCGGTGGAACGATTTTTGGAATTATTATAGGCCAATTGGGCGTGGGGAAGAAGAAGATCCCTTGTACCTTTGTGATCGCTCAATAGGCATCTAAGAAGGCTTCCCAAGCTCCGATTGACCACCTTCGTTTGCCCATCGGTCTGAGGGTGATTTGCATAGTAAAACAATAACATGGTACCCATTAAGACCCAAAGTGTTTTCCAGAAATAGCTCGTATACTTAACATCTCTATCCGAGACTATTGTCTTCGGCACTCCCAGATGACTAACTACTTCTTTAAAATACAATTTTGCAATATGAGATGTGTCGTTGGTTCTAGCGCACGGAATAAAGTATGCCATTTTAGAGAACCTATCCACAACGACAAGAATGGAGTCGTGATGATGCAAAGTATTTGGTAGGCATAAGACAAAGTCCATGCTCACGTCTTCCCATGGTGTAGAAGGTATAGGCAAGGGTGTATATAATCCTACATTGGTTTTAGTGCCCTTGGATACCTGACAGGTACGACAACTACTAACTACCCTTCCCACCATTGCCTTAAGTTTTGGCCAATAGAATTTCTCCTCAACTAGCGTAATGGTATTGTCCCTGCCGAAGTGGCCACTCAACCCTCCATTATGCAATTCCCAGATGATATGGAGGCGTAACAATGATTGCGGAATACACAACTTCCCATGTCTAAATAGATAGCCATCCTTAATGACGAACGCAGATATAACCGTGGGGGAGCTATCTTGGGCAGACAGATATGCGTCCTGAAAATTCGGGCATGTGGCGTACTCATCCTTGATTCGCTCGAATCCTACTACATTAACCTCCATAGTGGTGAGTAACAAGGTTAGGCAACTAAGAGCATCAATGACTCGATTATCAGCTCCCTTAAGGTGTTTGAGACTAAAAGTGTAACCCTGTAGGAAAGATACCCACTTATCGTGACGCGGGCTGATTTTATGCTGGCCATTGATGAACCGCAATGCTTCATGATCAGAGAGGATCACAAACTCTTTAGAGAGGAGATAGTGCCTCCAATGGTGTAAACATCTAATGACGGCATAAAACTCCCTATCATAATTTGAGTAATTCAATTTGGCGCCCGCTAAATTCTCACTAAAATAACTCACAGGATGTCCTTCCTGACTCAAGACACCTCCTATTCCCACGCCAGAAGCGTCACACGTAAGCTCAAAGACCTTTGTGAAGTCAGGTAGACGTAAGACAGGTGCCTTAGTCATAAGCTCCTTAATGCGTTGAAAAGCGATAGTGGCGGACTTCGTCCAAGTAAACTCACCTTTCTTCGTGCAATCACTAATGGTGGCCATAATTCTACTAAAGCCTCGAATGAAACGGCGGTAGAAAGTAGCTAACCCATGGAAACTCCTCACCTCTCGTAACGTGGTCGGTTCGGGCCAATCCTTAATGACTTTAACCTTGTTAGGGTCAACTCTAATGCCTTCCGAACCGACTATGTAGCCTAAGAACTCCACTTCAATGACATAGAATGTGCACTTCTTGAGATTAAGGAATAAGGTTTCCTTCCGCAGGGTGGAAAGAACAGACCTCATGTGGGAGACGTTCTAAGCAGTGGTGGTACTAAAGACTAAGATGTCATCGAAATAGACGACCACATACTTCCCCGTGTAAGGCTGAAAGATATGTGTCATCATCCGGGAGAAAGTACTGGGGGACTTGGATACCCCAAAGGGCATCACAAGCCATTCGTATAACCCATCCTTTGACTTGAACGCAGTCTTCCATTCGTCCCCCTCACGGATCCTGATCTGGTGATATCCACTCCGCAAATCTAACTTTGAAAAAATGGTTGCGCCAGATAAGACATCTAGGAGGTCATCTAATCGCGGAATAGGAAATCTATATTTGATGGTAATCTTGTTGATAGCACAGCAATCAACACACATTCTCCACGTACCATCCTTTTTGGGAGCAAGAAGGGCAGGTACCGCACATGGACTCATACTAGTCCTAATGAACCCCTTTTTCATCAAATCCTCGATCTGGGTCTGTAACTCTTTATGGGCGGCGGGATAAAGCCTATAGTGGGGTTGGTTCGGTAAAGAGGAACCAGGGATAAGGTCTATCGCATGCTGTATATTCCTCAGCGGTGGTGACACCGAAGGCGGCTCATCTGGGTACACGTCCTTATATTCTTCCAACAATACCCGTAAATCTTTAGGCAAATCGTCCGATGATCTCGAATGCCCTTTCGCACTCATAAGAACTAGTGCGTACATCATCCCGTTAAGAAAGGGATCCTTCACAAATTCTTTTCTACCCACTAGATTCAACGTCTTCCTCTCGACCGGAACAGTGGTGTCCTTAGCTAAAGCTACCGGCTCCTTCGGGACAGTTGGCCTCAACGTAATGACCTTACCATTAAATTTAAATTCGTACGTGTTGGATCTCCCAAAGTGTGTCATGTCACGGTCATAAAGCCAAGGGTGGCCCAACAACACGTGGCAGGCGTCCATAGGAAGGATATCACACCACACCTCGTCAGTGTACGATTTGATCGAGAGGGGTACAAGGCATCGCTTGGTGTCCGGGACGGTAACCTTATTAATCCAAGCTACTTGGTAGGGAGTCGGGTGTGGCTGCGTAGTCAAGTGCATACGTGTAACGACATTCTCAGAGATGACGTTCACACAACTGCCACTATCAATGAAAAACTTGCACAACTTCTCGCCACTATTAAAGATCAGGGAAAATATAATCGTCCTCTTCCAGTCATATAACGGACGGGGAGTGGTCAAGATACAACACATCACCATAAGGGGGTGATCGTCCTCAAAATCACTTGGGACCCCTTCCGGGTCACTCTCCTCAGCACCCTCATATACGTAATCATGTCTTCGTTGGGCATTCAAAGGCGTAGTGGCCTTGAATGCCGCAGGAGTAACATGTAGCGTTAGACTTTCTAACTTTCCTGATGGGGATACGCTCACTTGCAGGGTTCTTAGCGTTCCTAGCAGTGATCACGACAGACTTGGACTCGGTGGACCGAAACTTCCCTTTGTCCAGATATGTGGAGGAAGATGCTCCCGCTGTGGACTTTCCCTTCGCATGGGAATAACGGGAGTGAGACTTAGAGGCTAAGTGCTTTTCGTTGTCGAGGGCTGCATTGAACGTCGTGTTCAGATCCGTATGATCATATCATAAGAGCTTCCGCAAAATATCGGGATGAAGCCCCTTACGAAATCTGGATAGGGTGACCTCGGGCATTTCCCTCAGATCACAACGCACCATACGGTCTTTCAGTTCTCCCATAAACTAAGCTACCGAGTTTGAGCCCTGCCGCAGAGTGGCAAGCTCGATGAACATCTGTGTCCGATGGTACGCGGGAACGTACTGATCGGTCAACAAGTTCTTCATCACGGCCCATCCAATAAGTGGGACCACATTCCGGGTTCCTAGCCTACGCTTTTCATTCAGCCAATAAGTTTTGGAGCATCCTGTTAGCTTCATCCTGATAACTTCAACCTTTTGATGGTCCGTAAGGGCGTGCCAATCGAAGTAGCACTCAATATCCACAACCCTAGTAAGGAAGATTTGGGGATCTCCCATGCCATCATAAGTGGGGGCGTTGATCTTAATGGCCCTAGTAATATCGAAAGCATGATCGTGGCAGTGTTCTCGAGGGGGCACTCCGGGAGAGTCCTCATCGGAATCCGAATCAGGAGTTTGTTGGCGCCAGTTGGGCTGCTCAACATTAATAGGTGGCGGGGGTGGCCTTGCTTGATTTTGTAGGATCTGTGCTAACATGTTCCTAAGCTCCATCATTTCGTTATGTAGCCCTGATATGGCCTCGGTGTTGGGATGCCCACGCTCACTTGCAGCAATCCTAGACATAGACGGTGTCGTGTATTCCGATCCTAGCCTAGTGCGCATTCAGGTTTAGAAAAATCTTGGGAAGATGATTTTTCCTAGGGCTGTAGCTATATTGGAAATATGATACTTTTATAGATTCCCGATGTGAGGGACACGTGGATCGTTAATTTTTTTTTTGAAGTTTCGCAGAAAAATAAAGATTTTAGCCCACTATTGGCAGACCACCGAAAATAATTTTTTTTGTTTTTTCTAAAGATTAGATTGACCAACCAGGAATGCAGCGAGGATGTTTGCAACTTGGGAGTTGAAACAACCTCCCTCTGATACCAATTTGGTGTAGGGGAGACCGTGATACGTGCTCGACTACACTAACGGAAACTATCGTCACAAAGCATAAAAGCAAGATAGGAGGGCTCCGACCAAAAGCGAACGAAAAGGGGTCGGGTTGGCTCGCAAATCCGAATGATAAAATCAATATAGAAGATTCTAGCCGGACTCGATACAACGTCCTTAAGACCTACCTCTCCAACAAGCACACAACTCACCACACCTACACAAGCATCTATTGTACCGACTTGAGCCGTTTCAAACGCAGCAATAATTTATTTCGGAACAACGACAAACTTCAAATAGCGGTCGAGTTCCATTTGAGATTAATTCCCTTATTGACACAATGTTTTCCAATCTTGGAGAGCAAGTCAAGGCTAGGCCAAGTCTCACTCCCACAACGGATCTTCCCAATCCGGAATACAAGAGATTCAATAACAACGAAGCCGGATCAGATTTTGCAAGCGATGTATTTTAAAATCACGGAAAAGATGGTTCGCAAAAGCCTACACAAACTCAAAGCAAGAATCACTAAAGATGAAGAGATTACCCAACCAAGAACATCAATCACACAAATAGGTGGGAGATTCACTCTCTCCACGGAACCACTGGCGTCACACCGAATGGGGCTGCAATCCTTCTTCCTCGGAGTCGCACCGAAGGAAGCCACGCCGGCGTAGCGCCTAAGAGGGGAGGAAGGAAGCAAGGGGGGGGGAGGCGGCTTGGAGTCTCTCCTTGGCCGAATTTCTCCTAGGGAGTTGTTTTGGATTCAAATTCTTCTTCCTTCTTCTCTATTAATTCTCATAAAGAGGTCTCCTTATATAGGAGTTACAAACACATAGGAGTTACAACAAGCCCTTAACCATCCATGATGGAGATGTAATCTCATCCATCCGTATGGTTAAGTACACACCACACACTATGAAATGTCCAAAAATAAAAATTACATAACATTTATGAATATAAAATTATCATCCAAACATGGAATAATTTTATATTCATCAATATGAAGTAAAAGTGCATGAAATAACATAATTAATTCTTCATGGTGGATTTGGCACGTCGCAGGCGGAGGTTGTAACGCGGTCTTCCTTCAGCATCATCACGACACCTAAGATCTTTGTGTCGTTGTGCCTCGGCAATCGGGTCATCATCAAGTAGTGGCGGAGGGGCCGCGACATCACTTCTTGCAAATAGATGTCGAACACAGGTTCCAACACGGCTGTGTCACATGCCGTGTAGGGTTTGAAGCGATGCTCCTGGGCAGTTTGGTATGAAAAGGTACACCTAGTCGTGAGCCGTGTTATTTTACATGGTTGGTGACACAGCCGTGTGTTCTTCATGGCTCCGCACAGATTCTTCCCGATAAGGATATGGGTAATGACACAGGCGTGTCTCTACCCGTGTGGCTCTCTTGTAACTTTTGACGCCTTTTCTTCCAAGCTTTGTGATCATATCTGCAGAGAAGGACATGGGTAGTGACATGAGCGTGTCCCTACATGTGTGTGCCCAATCCAAGACCTTTGCCATCAGTCATGTTGGATCCGTGAACACCTCTGTTTTCTTAAAGACTTTTAATTCCACGGACATGCAATACCTGCATTAAGAAGGTTAATGGATAAATAAATAACTTAATAAAGGAAATAAAGGGAAAATCTATATTGTGCTCTTATATTCATGATAATTCAAATTCTTTACTATTTTCCTGCAAATATAACGAATGGAGGTATAAAATAGTGGAGATGATTACAAAAATGATAATAAAAAGGACTTATATAATTATACTCATTAAATACCACCAGACTTAAGTGTTTGCTTGTCCCTAAGCAAACTAATTCAAGCATTTGGATTACCAATAATTACTTTTTCTTCCGCAAGCTAGTTGCTATGAATTCAAAGTGAAATTTGATGTTGTCATTGCATAGGAAATAATATAGCAGACTTTTCTAAATATAACATTATCTTAAAATTCCTCTCATATATCTCTTAACTAACTTTCACTCTTTCCTAGAAATAAAATTACAATCATCCATAACAAATGTGAGGAGAAAAAACAATCTTAATAAGGTAGGCATTAGGTTTTCAAAACTTATAAGTATCAATATTGATAGCCATAAGCTTGCGTTTTCACACCCTCTCCATGACACTAGTTAGGATTAGCAATGTTGGCTCCTTAGGACTTGTATTAGGATGCAACTTTTTAGCTTAGGATAAAAGATTATAGATGGGGTAATCAAAGATAAACTCGATGGTTCTTATCACACCTAGATCACGATTGAGCCTTTTGCTATGTAATTACCCTAACATGCATAAATATTATAAAAGCACCCCCAGACTTCAAAATTATTATACTTCCTCTTTTTTGTATTATTTTTTTCTTCTTTCTTCAATACTTTGTTTTTCTTCTCCTTTCTTTTGATACATACTCGTATTGTTTTCTCTTTTTTTCTTCACCATTAAATAGCTTATCAAAGTGCTTTACACCATCTGTTTAAATTTTATAATGCACATAGCAAAAGGTGTAAACTCAATGATAAATGTGCTAATAGGTAAGGATTTTTGGCCTTGGTGAATTTTAGTATTGGTGTATCGAAAGAAATTGGGATGGTCCAAATTGGGTGTGCAAGGGTATAATGTTTATGGTTTTGGGCCTGCAAGGATCAAGATATCCAATGGGAGGCCTAAGTCATTTCCGCCCTAACTAATTAACTTATACAAATGTTTTAAGGATTGCTGGGGGCAAGTTCTAGACACCAATAAAGAGTATTCTTCATTTTGAGTCCCTAATACAAAACTATAAAAATGTTACACTCTTTGATACGCTTTATTATAGATAATTATATTTTCTAAAATAGAGTGATTGTTAGTTAATAATATAAAGGACTAATCTTAAAAATAGGTTTTATAGAAAAATTTAAGCAAATGAATTTCTATACATAATTACTAACATCAAATTTGTGCACTCAATGAGTCTACTTTGATTCATTTTAATCAGCTTGCCAAAGCAAATTAAATAGTTATAATCCTAAGTGAGTGAATTAATGAGAGCTTAAAAAGAAGCAAGAACGATTTTATTGGGGGGGGGGGTGGGTGGTTTAACAATATTGAGTAAAAAAATATTAGAATTTTGTATTTTGGCCTATTTCTTAACAAATTGTAATCATGTCCAGTAGTTAAGTATTAGAATTTAAAAATATCCACCGCCAGACATAAAATTTGCAGTGTCCTCAATGCAACGTAAAGAGCTGATAAAGCAAATAAAACAAGATATAAAGAACTGAACATCAATGACATAGAAGAGCATAAACAGTACAACAGGAGCAAAAGTGATAACAAATAATATCTGATGATATACATATCCAAATATAAAATACTACTGACAAATCAAAAATAAACTGGTGGGTCGGCAAAATTTGATGGATCGTCAGGGAGGTGAGGGGGCAGGGGGCTGCCATAGGTGCAGGTGAAAATTCATGGGAAAGTCAGGGAAAGCGCACTACCTTCCATAGGTGCAGGTGAAAATTCAACTGAGGGGAAGTGTCTTCAAGTGACCCCTGATCTGAACTATGACGACCTCTGTCCACTGTTGTGATTCCTCTATACTCTGTAAGAACGGTGAGATCACGGTCTCATATAGGTGATGGAAATCACGTAAATACTAAGAGCGCGATTGAGGAGGGGCAGAAGACTCTCCATGATGATGAGTAGAATTGGATGGAGGAATCAGAGGCCCGTCGCGGTCATGGTCGTCATCGTCGGAATCAGATGCAAGGTGAGGTCCGTGCCTCACAATAGAATAAACAGGACTACCCTAACCCTAACGTATAGTGATGAGGCGGAGTGATTGAAGACTAGCCATAATGATAAGAACGGTCCTCGCTACTACTGTCATCGAGGGAAGGGAATCAAAGATATTCATGTTCTTCGCCAAGCGTGTGATGTAGGGTGCTACACAGATAGACCCAATACGGGAATTATTGGCATGATGAAGAATTAAATGTGCTAACATATATCCCAATTGAATGTGGTATCACAAAGTCATGCTATAGAGGTATAAAATATCCTATCTACTCACAACACCAGAGCTTTCGCCCCGACCACTCAAAGTATGACTCAGTAGATGATGGATTTTATGAAGAGCGGGAGAATGCAACTTAGAGGCCTTAGACCTCTTGGACTCATATGGGGATAGATCTAATGCAAGACGAGCCTAGATATTAGCGGCGTGGTCACGAGAGTGGAGATCAAGGTGAAGGTCAGAATATGCAGCACTGTAGAGGAAAGAGTCCCCATACACCCCTAAATACTAGGTGAATTGGATAAGAGAAAGAGTATATTTGGTGCCCGTGACTCGAAATGAAATGATCCCTTCCTGCATGTTGGTCATCTCGGTGAAGGACGACCTGAGATTGAGGTAGAAAGATGACAAAAACTCTAAAGTAAGTTCCTTAAACCCCAACTCATCAATATTAAAAAATTATGCCCACCCCCACAGAAATTAACTCTCGTACTTCATCAGCCAAACAGATCTCCTCTAAACGCTCCAATCGATGGTATGAATATCCTAAAATTTCTTGGATTGGAGGCGATTAAAATAATTAACGTGTGATAAATCCGTAAACTGCAGGTGGGTAGCATAATCGCGGACTTCTGTAGTTAATGTTGTGAGATTCAGACGGCGACGACGTCCCCCCCCCCCCCCCCCCCCCCCCCCCCCCCCCCGTGGTCATCCCGTCGACATGATCTGTAGATAAGTTGAACGAATAAAGTTTATACGAATGAGAAAGGGAAGACTGAGAAGGGAATGAAGAAGAATGAGAAGATAAAAACAAGAAAATGATAGAAATTTTACCTAGGAATATAGACCCAGATTAGAGGAGACGGATCCGCAAATTTTGAAGGCAAAGATTACCAATTGAGTTCATGGCGTGAAGGAGTGTTGTAAACTAGGGTTTTGACTAGGGATTGGAGAGGGGGAGGATGAGTACTGGTCAACACACACGACCTTATATAATATGTCGAACATGGTTGTGACACGGGAGTGTGTGTACCCTGTTCATTAATAAATAACCGCTCAGTACACGGGTCCCGAAATGATGTGTGGTCAAACCGATGAGGAAGCAGCATACCAGGCCAACACGGTCAACAACATGGGTGTGTGTGGACCCATGTGGTAAAATTGACGGGAAAGCAGCTCGCCAGGCAAACACGGTTAACAACACGCACATGTGTGGACCCGTGTCCTGCTCGGGAACACATCATCGAACTCATTCCATACACACGGTCGTGCACATGGCTGGGTAGCTACCCTTGTGGTGCTCGACGATGTCATTACTCTAACACGGCTGCACATACATGGTCGTGTGTCGACCCGTGTGGTGCTCGAGATGAGCACGAGAAAACTGAGCTAAGGCGACACAACAAAGCATACAGGTGGGTGTCCACCCGTGTGGCGCTCGGAGAAAAATAATTCCTTTCCACTCTGGTGTAATTATTTCTACTCTAGTTTTAAGTTGGACACAGTTGGGTAAAAAGTTTTTTCATGAACGCGGCTTGGAACACGGTTGAGTGCAAGCTCGTGTGCTCCTCTGAAATTGAATTACTTCCTAAGTGATTTTATAATGTTTGTATACTAAAATATAACTAGAATTTTACCAAAGAATAAAAACTTAGAAAATTTACTAAATTACACTTAATCCATGTCTAGTCGGAGGCATGATTCTTGGCGAGTGAAATCTTGAGGAAACTCTCCGTAATAATGTTTTAATCGGTGCCCGTTGACTTTAAAATCTCCCTTCTCAGGGTGGGTTAGTTCAATGGTGCCATAGAGAAAAACCTCTTTAACTTGGAAGGGTCCATACCACTTAAACCTTAACTTCCCTGGGAATAAACAAAGATGAGAATTATAAAGGAGGACTTGGTCACATTTTTGGAATGTCTCAGGTTTTTGAAGGTGACGGTCATGAAACAATTTAGTCTTCTCCTTATATATCCGAGAATTTTAAAAAGCCATGGTTTTCCACTCATCTAATTCATTAACTTAAGGTTTTCATTTCTCCCCTATAGAATTGGTGTCAAAATTCAAAGAGCGTATTGCCCAATACAATTTATGTTCTAATTCTATAGGCAGGTGACATGATTTTCCATAGACTAGTCTAAAGGGAGTGGTCCCTATGGATGTTTTGTAGTTGGTCCTATATGCCCATAAACAATCGTTTAGATTCTTAGACCATTGTTTCCTATTCCCATCTATATATTTTTCTATGATTCTCTTAGGTTCTCTATTTGAAACTTCAACCCGACCACTAGTTTGTGGATGATAAAGAGTGGCTATCCTATGTGTGACCCCATTTTTTGTAAGACTTTATCTAACTGTAGATTACAAAAATATGTACCCCTATCGCAAATAATCGCACATGGTCTGCCAAATCATGCAAATAAGGACCTTTACCCACTTCAATACATAATCTACAGATACCAAAATATATTTTTTCCCATAATAAGTTGGAAACGGTCCCATAAAGTCAATCCCCCACACATCAAATACTTCACATTCAAGAATAAATTTCTAGGGAAGTTCATGTAATTTAGAGATATTACATGATTTTTGACAAGAATCACATGAAAGCACATACCTTTGGGCATCCCTTAATAGAAGGTGCCAATAAAAATTGGAATCAAGATCCTTTTTAGCAGAGCGGTTTGCTCCAAAGTGACCACCTATATGGCCTGAATGACACTGCTCCAAGATTTTCCAGCCCTCCTCCGCTGATACACATCTACATATAATGGAATCTGCACATATCCGAAAAAGATAGGGGTCCCCCCAGAAGTAATATTTCAAGTCACAGAAAAATTTCTTTTTCTGCTGATATGAAAAATCTTTTGGAACGACCTTAGCCATAATATAGTTTGAATAGTCAACAAACAACGAATAATCAGTATTTATATTTGTAGATAATGCAAACAGCAATTCCTTCGGAAATGTATCACTAATATCAGACTCATCTAACATTGTTCGTAGTGGATTTTCTAAACATGAGAGATGATCTACGACTAAGTATTTTTCTCCTCGTTTATCCCTAATTTCCAAATCAAATTCTTGCAATAAAAGAACCCAACATATTAAACGAGATTTTGCTTCCGCCTTGGCAAGTAAATATCTTAGGGCAGAGTGATCTGTGTATACTACCACCTTAGACAATGTTAAATTGGATCTAAAATTATCGAAGGCAAATACCACTGCTAGGAGTTCTTTTTCCGTAGTTGTATAATTCTATTGTGTGTTATTAAGTGTTTTGCTAACATAATATATAAGGTGAAAGTGTTTGTTTCGGCATTGTCCTAAAACAACCCCTACCACAAAACTGCTATCGTCATACATGAACTCGAAAGGTTGAGAAAAATTAGGTGCGATCATAATAGGAGAATTAATTAATATTTCTTTGAAAAACTCTAATTATTGCAGACACTCTTGATCAAAAATAAAAGGTGTGTCTTTCTCTAAAAGCCAAGTAAGTGGTTTAGTTATTTTACAGAAGTCTTTAATGAACCAGCGATAGAATCCTACATGACCTAAAAAGATTCTCTCTGCCTTAACGGAGGTTGGTGGTGGAAAATTTTATAAGGTTTCAATCTTCACTTTATCCACTTGAAGTCCTTGGCTTGAGATCTTATGGCCAAGTACTAACCCTTCTTGCGTAATAAATTGGCACTTCTCCTAACTAAGTACTAGATTTGTTTCCTCACATCTCCTCAGAATGTTTTCTAAATTTCTCAAACACAAATCAAAACAATCACCAAAAACAGAAAAAACATCCATAAAGTCTTCCATAATATCTTCGACATACTCATTAAATATAGCTAACATGCACCTTTGGAAAGTGATGGGTGCATTATATAAACTAAATGGCATACGTCTATAAGCAAAGGTACCAAATGGGCAAGTGAATGTTGTTTCTCGTGCTCTTCTGGAGCTATAGAGATTTGGAAATATCCAAAGAATCATTCTAGAAAACAATAATAAGAATTTCCCGATAATCATTCTAATATTTGATCGATAAATGGTAGGGGGAAATGATATTTCCTAGTAACATCATTTAACTTCCGATAATCAATACAAACACGCCAACCTGTTGCTATTCGCGTTGGAATCAATTCATTCTTATCATTTGCTACTACTGTTAAACCACCCTTCTTAGGATGACTTGTACAAGACTAACCCATGAACTGTCCGAAATAGGGTATATCATTCAAGCATCTAACAACTTAACAATCTCATCTTTCACTACCTCTTTAATATTTGGATTTAGCCTACGCTGCGGTTGAATAGAAGGCTTATATTTTTCTTCCAAAAGGATATTGTGGGTGCAAAAACTAAGGTTGATACGTTTTATATCAGTTATTTGCCACGCTATAACACCTTTATACTTCTTTAGCATAATTATTAACTTTTGTTTTTCAGTTTCAAAAAGATTAGAGGAAATAATAACTGGGTAAGTAGAATTATATCCTAAAAATGCATACTCGAGATGATCTGGTAATTTTTTAAGTTCTACTATCTGTGGATCCTTAGTATTATTCTTAAGAACTTCAAGATCTCCTTGTGTAATCAAACTATACTCAACCTTCTTATTCATTGAAATAGAGTTATCTAGATAATATAAATGTTCAACAATATCTTGATTTGTGTCTTCTTCTAGATAACTGTTAGTGATTCAAAACTCTAAAGGATCTCTATAATATAATTCATAGATCATAGAAGTCATAATATTATCAACAACATGACAAAATAACAACAATCATCATTATCCAAAGATTGCTTCATTGTATTGTTGATTTAAAAAGTAACTTCATCTTCCCCTACTCGTAAAACTAATTTACCATCAAAAACGTCGATAATATCTCTAGATTTGTATAATAATGGACGACATAGTATGAGTCGCACTTCTACATTTTCATCCATATCTAGAATAACAAAATCGGCGGGGAATATAAAATTATCTACCTCAACCAACACATCTTCTACTATTCCTCTAGGATACTTAACCGAACGATCTGCTAATTGAATACTCATTCTAGTAGGGCTAAGTTCTCCTAGACCTAGTTTCAAGTATCATTTATGTCACAACCCGCATTTTCTCAACGATAAAATCGAATCAGAGCAAGAGAAAACACGTGCCGTGATGCCACGTCGTGCAGGGGATAACTACACACGCTCAGGCAAAACTCCAGACCTTAGATTTAAGGAAAATCGTTGATTAATTATGAAAGAAAAGCAGTTATGTTGAATGGCCGTATCCCTCGGCACGGTGGATCAGCTAGTCCACAATTAAAATATATTTATAAGCAGCAGAAAACACTTTGGTTCGATTAAGTTGATACCCAAATGAGCATGAGTGTCCCCGAGGGACAACTCATGTTATGCACGACTCTAAGTGAATATAATAGATATAAAAGGTAGTCTTTTTACGCTAATGAAATATAGTGTCTCTGTTTTATAAATATGTTATGCATGATATACATATAATAATGCTTTTAGAGTTTAAAATATCTAACATGCAACCTAGCATAAATCCTTCCCAGAAGCAAGTAAACAACCACAAATAGGCAAAATAAACAGCAGTTTAAGTTCGTACCCAGCATCGCAAGAAGCCACCAGTGGGCGCCAACAACCTGACACGAACCCACTGGTGAGTATGTATGTCTATACAGAAAAGTAAAGAGCTACCTCACAAAATCGGGATCAGCTGTCTCAGCTACCCAAGAGGCCGCAAACCAGCCCCTCTAAAAGAACTAGCCGCTGAACCGGCTACAACCTGGACCTGAGGCATTCAAGAAAAGAACACCTCAGCAAGGAAATAATCAAAAGTGTAAATAAAGCATTAGAGTTAAGAGCAAAAAGAAGGGTTTACCAACCCGACAACAAGCTGCTATAAGCAAAAGAAAGGGCATGACAGTAAGAAAGAGCACTGTCTAAAGCACAGCAAAGCACACCAAGTGCGAGCAATAAAAGCAACATGCCCAACGAAAGAGTCTAACATTCCTAATACGTGGGTAAGTGGCAGTGGTCAAAACATGGATCTGAATACATAACCAAAATCAGATCCAAAAAGGGCTAAGGGGTCACCAGTGGCAGCTTTAGGGTCCCACACACACCAACCCAAACCGGGGCAAAAAGGCGGTGGCCACAGCTCTCCACATCAAAATCCACCCCTTTAGAGGCCACTAAAACTCCACCACCTGCCACAACCCAAGAGTCGGCAAGCAAAATTAGCCGAACACCCAATACCACCCCCTAGAGAAAGGGAAAAGTCACACTAACAACCCTAAGGAAACACACGAACCTAGGACAGAAAGGTCGAGCCCACTCGATGCAGCGTTGAGTAAGCTCCACTCACATGACGCCTAAAAATACTTAGCCGCAAGTCCTATGCTGGGTGACGGCGTAGAGTGAGCTCGGCTCACTCGACGCTGTCAGCGCTTTCCTCTTAGGGTAAACGTAAGTTTTAGTTAAAACCGCAGCCTAAACTCTCTCAATGCGCGAAAACAGAGAGTTGGAGATTTAATCCCAACCCTCCGTTCCGTCCTAACTACTCGGAGCTACCGCAACTAACCCTAGACTATAACTAACAGCAACCTCACCCTAACTCTAGCTACCCACTGGACACTAAACCTCCGACAAAAAGAGAACATTTATTAAAATTCTAGAAAAAGAAATAAAGGATCAGCACTTGATTAAAAGCTTGATGTGATAACTCAACCTGCTGCCCTTGGGAGGAAAAACAAAGAGAACAGAGCTTTTGCACAAGAAATGGAAACAGATCATGGGTTAGAAATAAATTTGGCAAGGGCAAGGGGGGCCACTTGCCTCTACCTCTTCGGAAAAAACAACAGCCGCACCACAACTTGGCTCCGGCGGCAAGATCGGCCACCTAGAAGACCAAAGCTGAAACTTGAGGAAAGAAAAGAAATCAGATATTAACAATTCCTGGAATCGAACCCTAAATCAAGAAAAACTTACATGGAAGGGAAGATCTAGACGAGAGCAAGCCGAATCCGCTATCACACGAGAAAAACGGGCTCTAAACCTCCCGAAATACCGGCCAAAACAACCACCGCCTCCTCTCAAAACCCTTCCACTGGAAGCTCTCCAGACTCGGGAACGATGAAAATGAGGAGGAAAAAAAGTTCACGGCAACAAAAGATGATTCTCAGGAAAAAGTACGGAACACGCCCAAGACACGCCCGTGACACGGTCCGACACGCCCGTGTCACGAGGCATGTACTAACTCGACGAACGTCGATCTCCACTCGACGAAACACGGGGCACGCCCGCGAAACGCCCGTGACACGGCCCGACACGCCTGTGTCACAGGGCGTGTACTCATGCACCTACACACTCGACGAAAGTCGATCTCCGCTCGACGAAGCAAGGGACACGCCCTGTGACACGCCCGTGTCACAGGCCGTGTACCAACCCGAACACCGCCCGACGATCGTGGAGCGCCGATCGTCGAACACAGAGACACGCCCCAGTGTCACGCCCGTGTCCGACACGACACGCCCGTGACACGGCCGTGTTCTCACTAAAACACCGCCTGACGACCATCGAGCGCAGCTCGACGAACCGAAGGGGGACATGCCCGTGACACGCCCGTGTCACGGCCGTGTTCCTACAAAAAACACCGTCGACCAAAAAAATTCGTCGACCAGAGAAACTGGAGCTCTACCCGAGCACGACACGCCCTGGGTCACGGGCGTGACCCAGGCCGTGTCACCCAAACTTACACAGAAACAGAAACCTGCTAACTCCTAGCAAACAAGAGACTAGGCACCAGCCTACTAGCTCGGCCACAACAGGCACGCACAGCACAACAAACATTACAGCTAACAAAACAAACGCCGAAACGACGCGAAGGAAAACGATCCCGGATTTCGACCAAAACTCGCACCGTAGCTAAACAACCAAGCCACGAAAACAACGGTGTGGTCGAAAACAACATCCGACGATCGTACACTCGGGCTAACACCTCCCGAAGCCAAAACTGAAGCATTTCCCTAAGAGGCCCAACCGAGTCACCAAAACAGACACCGGCTAGCTGGAGAAACTTGCCAACAGGCTACAACCAGGCCACACAAGGAACCTACAGAGCTAGAACCACGCTCTACGACGGCGAAGGGCCAGAAATGCGTCATCGTAACGCCAATCCAAGATCAAACAAAACCAAGAAAAACCGGGGGCGTTACAGCCACTCCCCCTAAAAGAAAGTTTCGCCTCGAAACTTTGTTCACAACACTCATGCAAAGAAGGAGAGAGAAAGAGCCAGGAAAAAGGGCTACATATATATAAATAAAATAGAACATACCCGGCACAAAAATCAGGGAAAAAGATGAGGGTGAGCCTCCCTCATAGCCGACTCCAATTCCCACGTCGCGCTTTCTACACCCTGATTCCTCCATAAAACTTTAACCATCGGAATAGACTTCTTCCGCAGCACACGAATCTAAGAATCCAGAATGCGGACAGGAACTTCCACATAAGAAAGATTCGGCTCCAACTGAGGCATAGAATCCAAAACATGTCTGCCATTCATTACACATTTCCGCAGCTGACTGACGTGGAAGACATTATGCATGCCAGGGAAATTTGCGGGCAACGCCAGCCTATAAGCTGATATCCCAATCCGCTCAACAATCGGAAACGGCCCCACGTACCTCGGGTCCAACTTCCTGTTCTTGCCAAACCGCTTGAATCCGATCAACGGGGAGACCTTTAAGAACACTGAGTCCCCCACCACAAATTCCAAGTCCGATCTACGCCGATTGGCGTTTTTCTCATATCGCTCCTGGGCAATCCGAAGCTTTTCCCGTATAAGCTTCACAGCGGTTTCCATCTCCTCGAGTGCTTCTGGAACCAACAAAGGCCTCTCGCCAACCTCAGCCCAAAACAAAGGAGTCCTGCAACGCCTCCCATACAAAGCTTCAAAAGGAGCCATTTGCAAGCTTTCTTGATAACTATTGTTATATGCAATTTCCATAAGCTGTAAGCGCTCATCCCACGCTCCTCCGTGCTCCAGAATATAGCATCGGATCATATCTTCCACAATCTGATTTACTCGCTCCGTCTGACCATTGGTCTGTGGATGATAAGCTGTGGAATATCTCAAATCTGTACCCAACCCTTCTTGAAGGCTCTTCCAAAAACGAGACGTAAACCTGGAGTCTCGATCCGATATGATACTCACGGGTACACCATGTAATCTGATAACCTCATCCAGGTACAGCTCAGCTATCTTCCTCATCAGATAATCGATCTTAAATGGTACGAAATGAGCACTCTTCGTCAATCGGTCTACGATCACCCAAACTGAATCATGCCCTTTAGGAGATCTCGTTAAGCCTGTGATGAAATCCATCGAGATACTCTCCCACTTCCACATCGGAATCTCTAAGGGAGTTAGCTTGCCACCAGGCCTCCCATGGTCGGCCTTCACACGCCTGCAAGTGAAGCACTCAGAAACAAATCTGGCTATGTCCTTCTTCATCCCATACCACCAGGCAATCTGCTTTAAATCATGGTACATTTTGGTAGACCCTGGATGGTAGGCAACACTAGATCCGTGGGCTTCTCTACACACCATATCCCAGATATCTCCAACTACGGGAATGCAAAACCTACCACGATACTTCAAGGTACCCGCATCATCTATAGAGAAATCTGGTAATTCACCTTTTTCAACTCGAAGATACAAATGCAGAAGATCGGGATCATCCTTCTGATGCAGTCTCGTAAGCGCAATCCACGAAGGTTCTGCCACAGCCAAGCTACTCTGCGAATCGCAGCTTCCCACAGAAATGTCCATCAAAAGAAACTCTTCCACAAGACGCTCGGCGGAGAGATTGAAAATCTTTCCTGACTTCCGACTTAGGGCATCGGCCACCACATTCGCCTTACCCGGATGATACTGGATTTCAACATCATATTCGGCCACGTACTCCAACCACCGCCGCTGGCACAGGTTCAATTCTTTCTGAGTGAAGACATACTTCAAACTCTTATGGTCCGTGAAAATCTTGCACTGCGCGCCATATAGCAAATGCCTCCACAATTTCAACGCATAGATCACAGCTGCAAACTCCAGGTCATGCGTAGGGTTATTCCTCTCGTGGGTCTTTAGCTGCCTCGACCCGTATGCAATCACCTTCCCGCCCTGCATCAATACGCAGCCCAGTCCGACATGCGACGCATCCACATAAATATCATACTCACTATCTTCAGTAGGCAAGGACAAAATTGGGGCTGAACATAACCTTTTTTTTAGTTCCTCAAAAGCCTCCTCACACTTGCCATCCCATATGAAGGGTACATTTTTCTGCGTCAACGGCACAGACAAGGTAGAGAATCCCCCTACAAATCTTCTATAATATCCAACCAAGCCCAAGAAGCTTCTGATCTCTTTGGGAGTAACAGGCCTCGCCCATTCCATCACAGCAGCGATCTTTTCCGGTTCAACCGATATTCCCTCCTTATTCACCACGTGGCCTAGAAAAGAGACTTGAGGCAACCAAAAATCTCATTTGCTCAGCTTGGCGTACAACTTGTGGTCTCTCAGAGTCGCCAAGACCAGACGTAAATGCCGATCATGCTCCACCGCATCTTTAGAATACACCAAGACATCATCTATAAAGACAATCACAAACTTATCCAAAAAATCCTTGAAAACTCTGTTCATCAGATCCATAAAAGCTGAGGGCGCATTAGTCAAACCAAATGACATAACCAAAAACTCAAAATGCCCATGACGGGAGCGGAACGCCGTCCGCGGAACATCTGACACCCGAATCCTCAACTGGTGATAGCCCGAACGAAGATCTATCTTGGAAAACACGGCACTACCGTGCAGTTGGTAAAACAGATCGTCAATCCGAGGCAAAGGGTACCTGTTCTTAATAATAACTTTGTTCAGCTCTCTATAGTCGATGCATAGCCTCATCGACCCATCTTTCTTTTTAACGAACAACACTGGTGCACCCCAGGGTGAAGAACTCGGTCTTATGAAACCTTTTGACAACATCTCATCCAGCTGAATTCGTAACTCTTCCAGCTCTCGCGGGGCCATCCGGTACGGCGCCTTGGTGATAGGACGCGTGCCTGGCTCCAAATATATAACAAACTCGACATCTCAATCGGGTGGAATACCAGGAAGATCATCAGGAAACACATCAGAGAAGTCACACACCACAGGGATCTCTTCCAAATGCGGCACCCTAACAACTGCCCCTACCAGAGAGACCACACATGCAAAACAGCCAGAATCAAGCAACCTCAGAGCACGCACCGCAGAAATGACTGGAGGCTGCTGGAGGGAATACCCATAAACGCTCCCTGGCTGACCGTTGTCTTTGATGAAGTCCAAGCGCTTACCCTTGCACTGGATCACAGCATCGTACCTTGACAACCAGTCCATGCCGAAAATAACATCGAAGTTCTCCAGGTCAATCACCTTCAGATCTGCCTTGGCTACAAAATCCCCCAACAAAATCGGACAAGCCAGGACACCCAGGTCCATAACCACAGAGTTGCCGGAGGGGAACTTAACGCAAAAGGCACCACCAACACGATCTAGGCCCAAACTGAACCGCTCCACGAAGGCTCTAGCCACAAATGAGTGGGTAGCGCCTGAATCGAAGAGAACGCGCGCCCAGCGGTTCTTTACCTTAAATCGTCCTACAAATAGCGCACGCATCTAAGGAAACAAACGCTAAAATGAAAACTACAACCACAAAGGGATCATAACGAAACGACTGAGGAGAAGTCAAACCTGAGATAACCTGGGTCGAATTCTCCGCTTCGTCTGTCGAAAGCACATTCAGCTTCCCCTTTCCTCTATCCAATTGCTGAGGCGGTGGCAAAGCCTGGAGGGGAACTGGCTATAGAATAGGCTGGAGCTGTGGGCACTTTGTCTTGAGATGACCCTTCTGCCCACACTGAAAACAGACCTTATCTCTTAACCAGCAACGGGCAGCATCATGCCCCTTCCTTCCACACAAGGTACACACCAAGTCTCCTCTGAGAGCACCCTGAATTGCGTGCACCTGTTCCTTCTTCTGCGCTCCAAACCTTTTGTAACACTTCTCAAATGGGTGGCCTGGCCGGCCACAAAAACTACAAACCTCTTTGTTCTTCTTTCTCGAGACCGCATCGGGTTCCTGAGGGCTCTTCCCTCCACCGGACTTCCGCTTATCCTTCCATAACTGCTGACCTCTATTCTTGGCATTCTCAATGGCCTCAACCCTCAAGGCAGCTTCGACCATGCTGGCATAACTGACTGCACCGTAGGCATTCGCTAACTGCTGAATGTCGCTTCTTAGTCCACCCAGAAATCGCTTAACTCGGTCTGCTTCAACACTCACCAGACCAGGAGCAAACCTACTCAACTTACTAAACTCAATCTCATACTGACTGACCGTGAGTTTTCTCTGCTTCAAATGGAGAAAGTCATTCATCAGCCGGTCCCTCTTGACTGAAGGCAAAAACTTACTCAACAGCATCCCTTTAAATGACTCCCAAGAGCATCCTGCCACCAAGCTTTCTTTCTCTCTCAGCCACCAACTCTTTACTAAGCCCTTGAGCTGGTAGGCAGCGAGAATCACTCTCTGATCATCCGTAATCCCCGAATAAGAGAACATCTCCTCAATAGTAATCAGCCAGTCATCCAAAATCATGAAATCTGCTTGCCCATCATAAGTATGGGGTCTCAGTCGCTGAAACTGGGATATAAACGCCATCTCCGGGGGCACCACAACCAAAGGCACGGGAGGAGCAGGAGGGGAAGGAACAGCTACCCCCTCAATGGGGTCCGGAACTCTCGGGGCCTGTCCCTCCACCACTGCCACAAGGGACTGAATCTGAGCCTGCATAGCCACCAACTGCCTCGATAAGGTCTCATTACTCTGCCGCAGGTTTTCTACCAACGCCTCGCTCTGCGCTCCTGACGTCTCACCCTCGGATTGGGGGGTCGACCTCATTGCAGGACGTCTCGCCATCCTATAATCGCACAAGGTTTAGACAAAACTTAGCCCAACAGCTAGAACAAAACTACCCGGTACAGACAAACACACTTAAACATGAACTTCAACTGCAAAACTTGCTCTGGGAGTTGTTTTATCATGATGATGTTATGCTTAACCTAAGATGGTTCACCACCATCATACTAACTCAGGTGCCTAAACCATGAATGCATGTATTTGTATTCTTTTTTACTCAAAACCATGTGTGTACATATGTCATCTTGCAAATCTTTAGCTTAACACGTTGTGCTTATGAAATGTTATGCTATGCATGATGTGCTATGCATTCTAAAAAAAGGCCTTAAAGCATGCCATGGGCGGCGTACACATGAAAATGTTATGCATCCCATACTACATAACATTCCCATGCAACGAAAAAAGAAAACGTGCCAGTCGCATTCATGTGGTGAGGTTATGCATCCCATACTACATAACCCTCACATGTTGCCTCCTATGGTGGATCCATATACAAACACATATTATGCATCCCATACTACATAATATGCCCCGTATACTTCTTTATGCTCATACGTATAGTGTTCGTGCTTTAGCCAAGACGTGCTGATGACATATCAGTGTGTGTATGGTATGATGCTAACCACTAATGCGAACAAGGGGAAAGGTTGCCCGACCATTTGTCAAGAAACCTCCCTCTGATACCAACTGTCACAACCCGCATTTTCTCAACGATAAATTCGTATCAGAGCAAGAGAAAACACGTGTCGTGATGCCACGTCATGCAGGGGATAACTGCAAACGCTCAGGCAAAACTCCAGACCTTAGATTTATGGAAAATCGTTGATTAATTATGAAAGAAAAGCAGTTATGTTGAATGGTCGTATCCCTCGGCACGGTGGATCAGCTAGTCCACAATTAAAATATATTTATACGCAGCAGAAAACACTTTGGTTCGATTAAGTTGACACCCTAGTGAGCATGAGTGTCCCCGAGGGACAACTCATGTTATGCACGACTCTAAGTGAATATAATAGATATAAAAGGTAGTCTTTTTACGCTAATGAAATATAGTGTCTTTGTTTTATAAATATGTTATGCATGATATACATATAATAATGCTTTTAGGGTTTAAAATATCTAACATGCAACCTAGCATAAATCCTTCCCAGAAGCAAGTAAACAACCACAAATAGGCAAAACAAACAGCAGTTTTAGTTCGTACCCAGCATCGCAAGAAGCCACCAGTGGGCTCCAACAACCTGACACGAACCCACTGGTGAGTATGTATGTCTATATAGAAAAGTAAAGCGCTACCTCACAAAATCGGGATCAGCTGTCTCAGCTACCCAAGAGGCCGCAAACCAGCCCCTCCAAAAAAACTAGCCGCTGAACCGGCTACAACCTGGACCTGAGGCATTCAAGAAAAGAACACCTCAGCAAGGAAATAATCAAAAGTGTAAATAAAGCATTAGAGTTAAGAGCAAAAAGAAGGGTTTACCAACCCTACAACAAGCTGCTATAAGCAAAAGAAAGGGCATGACAGTAAGAAAGAGCACTGTCTAAAGCACAGCAAAGCACACCAAGTGCGAGCAATAAAAGCAACATGCCCAACTAAAGAGTCTAACATTCCTAATACGTGGGTAAGTGGCAGTGGTCAAAACATGGATCTGAATACATAACCAAAATCAGATCCAAAAAGGGCTAAGGGGTCACCAGTGGCAGCTTTAGGGTCCCACACACACCAACCCAAACCGGGGCAAAAAGGCGGTGGCCACAGCTCTCCACATCAAAATCCACCCCTCTAGAGGACACTAAAACTCCACCACCTGCCACAACCCAAGAGTCGGCAAGCAAAATTAGCCGAACACCCAATACCACCCCCTAGAGAAAGGTAAAAGTCACACTAACAACCCTAAGGAAACACACGAACCTAGGACAGAAAGGTCGAGCCCACTCGACGCAGCGCTGAGTAAGCTCCACTCACATGACGCCTAAAAATACTTAGCCGCAAGTCCTACGCTGGGTGACGGCGTAGATTGAGCTCGGCTCACTCGACGCTGTCAGCGCTTTCCGCTTAGGGTAAACTTAAGTTTTAGTTAAAACCGCAGCCTAAACTCTCTCAATGCGCGAAAACAGAGAGTTGGAGATTTAATCCCAACCCTCCGTTCCGTCCTAACTACTCGGAGCTACCGCAACTAACCCTAGACTATAACTAACAACAACCTCACCCTAACTCTAGCTACTCACTTGACACTAAACCTCCGACAAAAAGAGAACATTGATTAAAATTCTAGAAAAAGAAATAAAGGATCAGCACTTGATTAAAAGCTTGATGTGATAACTCAACCTGCTGCCCTAGGGAGGAAAAACAAAGAGAACAGAGCTTTTGCACAAGAAATGGAAACAGATCATGGGTTAGAAATAAATTTGGCAAGGGCAAGTGGGGCCACTTGCCTATACCTCTTCGGAAAAAACAACAGCCGCACCACAGCTTGGCTCCGACGGCAAGATCGGCCACCTAGAAGACCAAAGCTGAAACTTGAGGAAAGAAAAGATATCAGATATTAACAATTCCTGGAATCGAACCCTAAATCAAGAAAAACTTACATGGAAGGGAAGATCTAGCCGAGAGCAAGCCGAATCCGCTATCACACGAGAAAAACGGGCTCTAACCCTCCCGAAATAGCCGGCCAAAATAACCACCGCCTCCTCTCAAAACCCTTCCGCTGGAAGCTCTCCAGACTCGGGAATGATGAAAATGAGGAGGAAAAACAGTTCACGGCAACAAAAGATGATTCTCAGGAAAAAGTACGGAACACGCCCAAGACACGCCCGTGACACGGTCCGACACGCCCGTGCCACGAGGCGTGTACTAACTCGACGAACGTCGATCTCCACTCGACGAAACACGGGGCACGCCCGCGACACGCCCGTGACACGGCCCGACACGCCCGTGTCACGGGGTGTGTACTCACGCACCTACCCACTCGACGAAAGTCGATCTCTGCTCGACGAAGCAAGGGACACGCCCTGTGACACGCCCGTGTCACAGGCCGTGTACCAACCCGAACACCGCCCGACGATCGTGGAGCGCCGATCGTCGAACACAGAGACACGCCCCAGTGTCACGCCCGTGTCCGACACGACACGCCCGTGACACGGCCGTGTTCTCACTAAAACACCGCCTGACGACCATCGAGCGCAGCTCGACGAACCGAAGGGGGACACGCCCGTGACACGCCCGTGACACGGCCGTGTTCCTACAAAAAACACCGTCGAACAAAAAAATTCGTCGACCAGTAAAACGGGAGCTCGACCCGAGCACGACACGCCCTGGGTCACGGGCGTGACCCAGGCCGTGTCACCCAAACTTACACAGAAACAGAACCCTGCTAACTCCTAGCAAACAAGAGACTAGGCACCAGCCTACTAGCTCGGCCACAACAGGCACGCACAGCACAACAAACATTACAGCTAACAAAACAAACGCCGAAACGACGCGAAGGCAAACGATCCCGGATTTCGACCAAAACTCGCACCGTAGCTAAACAACCAAGCCACGAAAACAACGGTGAGGTCGAAAATAACATCCGACGATCGCACACTCGGGCTAACACCTCCCGAAGCCAAAACGCAAGCATTTCCCTAAGAGGCCCAACCGAGTCACCAAAACAGACACCGGTTAGCTGGGGAAACTTGCCAACAGGCTACAACCAGGCCACACAAGGAACCTACAGAGCTAGAACCACGCTCTACGACGGCGAAGGGCCAGAAATGCGTCATCGTAATGCCAATCCAAGATCAAACAAAACCAAGAAAAACCAGGGGCGTTACAATTTATAAGACATTAAGTTCATACTAGCTCCTAAGTCTGCTAAAGCATTATTCACTTGTAAATCCCCGATTAAATAAGGAATTAAAAATGAACCGGGATCAATAAGTTTTTGTGGTAATTTGTTCTGTAAAATAGCGGAACATTCTTCACTAAGTGTTAATAATGATAATTCTTCTATTTTATTTTTATTGGAAATCAAGTCCTTTAGAAATTTAGCATACATCGGCATTTGAATGACTTTATAAAAAGGTAAATTAACATGTAACTGTTTAAACATAGATAAGAACTTACCATATTGAGCATCCATGCGCTCCTTGTTCAACTTCGCTGGATATGGTATTGCTTGTTGATACTTCTTCGAATTTTAATTCATCTCGTTCTATCCTTCGCCACTAGACTTCTCTTGGGGTGCTTCCCATGTAAGCCTTTGGTCTTGTAATTCCTTTCTACTCCTCAATTGGATTGCGTTTGCATGCTCCTTTGGGATTATTTCGATATTACCCGGAAGTGTACCTTGTTGTCTTTCAGATACCATCCTTGCAAACTAACCCATCTGATTCTCCAAATTCCTAATAGAACCCTCTTGATTCCGGAAAGCTACATCAGTTGTTTGCATGATCTTGGTGAGTACTTCTTCTAATGATGGCTTCCTTTGCTCCAGTTATTGTTGTTTTCCAAACACAGGTTGCTTTCCTTGTCCTCCCCAAGAGAAATTGGGGTGGTTCCTCCATCCCGGATTATATATAGTACTATATGGGTTGTTTGCTTGATTGAAGGGAGGTATGGTATTGTTGCCTATATAGTCAACATGTTCATGCACTTGAGGTTCACAACCAGACATTCCACTAACTGAAGGGTCCCATTGTTGAGGTACCATGGAGGGTGATGTTAAATATAGGTTATCCATCTTCTGATGAATCTTCTACACTTGAATAGCTAAGGCAGTGACTGCATCCACTTCATAGATTCCCGCAGTCTTATTAGGCTTTTGTCTTACGATAGTATATTGATAGTTATTCATTGTCATGTCAACTATCAACTGTTGAGCTGCTTCTGCTGTCTTATTATTCAAGGTGCCTCCACTAGCTTCATCGATCATCTGTTTAGTGGCTGGATTGAGACCATTGTAGATGGTTTGAATATGATGTCAGGTAGGTAATGCATGATGGGGACACATCCTTAATAGTTCCTTGAATCATTCACATGTGTCATACAACGATTCAGATTCTAATTGAGCATATGTAAAAATGTCATTCCTTAGCTTTGCAGTCTTCGCCGGTGGAAAATATTTCATCAAGAACTTCTCATCCATCATATCTCATGTAGTGATCGAGCCTCTAGGTAATGAGTTTAACCACCACTTCGCCTTGTGCCTTAGTGAGAACGGAAACAACTACAATCAAATGGCATCATTAGTATCGCCATTCAATTTGAATGTATCACATATCTCAATGAATCCAGCCAAGTGTGTGGTGGAATCTTCATTGCAGGCCATCATATTTGACATATTGTTAAACCATCTGAATAATACTAGGCTTAAATTCGAAATTGTTGGCATCAATTGGTGGTCTAACAATGCTTGACCCAGTACCCTATAGATTAGGTCTAGCATACTTAGACATGGTTTGCTCATTCTGATTTGCCATGTTATGTGGATGATGATATCCTAAGTTTACTGTTTCCTCTTCTGAAAGTCCGTTTGAATTATCAGTGTAATCAGTTCTCAAGTCCCTTTATGAGGTTTTGCGAAGAATCCGTTCTAGGTCAGGATGAAGTGGTGTTAACCCAGAATTTCTCCCCCTGGTCATAGACTAATAGACTTCAAAACAAAGTTTAGTGATATAATTATACAATAAACAAATTTATAATTATATGTTAATAATCATAAAATGATAAATTAATAGAGTTTAAGCTTTCAAAATATTGAAAACGGCTCTCCGGCAACGGTGCCAAAAACTTGATGCGATTCTTTTTGCTCTAATATAAACTATGTAGATAGGTATAAGCTAAATTGATTTTAATCTCAGGAAAGTGCACCTATCAATCATAGTATAGGCGAAATTTACATCTCGTGTCATATTCCTTAGGGTTTTTTTCAAGTACTCGTACTCACTCTCACTCTATTATCGTACCTATATTTAAAATTGGTTGTTACTCTAAATTAACATTACTAGGACTATTTGGATAAAGTGACATTGGAGGATTAAAGGTGGTAAAAAGAAGATAGTCTAAGAGTAATCAAATGAGAATGTTCACACATTAATTCAATTCTATGTAACCACGTATTAACAATATTATCAAATTCTTTATATTGTAAGGGTTCAATCTTTATCGAATTCTCCCTCGAGTAATTAAATACCTAAACTTAAGTTGAGTAAATTTTCTCTCGAACAATTCACAATACTCAAATTTGAATTAGTAAAAAGTAACCCTGTATAATACAAAAATTCATGAAATCCTATCTCTAAGAAACCATGAATCTCATTATCTGTATTACTGTTATCCAAACAACATATCTCTCGATCATGAAATTTAAAATACAAAGAGAAAGAACACAAGAAAATGAAATTATAAACTATCGTCACAACCTTCCAATTTTTCCATCTAGAAGTTTGGGATTCATATAAGACAAATACTAACTTCAAATCTATCATCAATCTCTTCATTCGAAACCACACATACAAATAAAATACCACAAATTTGAAATGAAAACAAACATACATGTTTACTAAATTGGTTCAGAAAAACAAGTCTCATGCGAGATGTAAGATAAAGTTTAGATCCACTAAGAGAAGGGGGAAATTAAAAGAGATACATAAAAATTAAGATCATACAGATTATCTCCTTCATCTTTCCATTTGCTTGAGTGCTCCACCGTCCTCCAGAAATTCTCCAAGTCCTTCAATACAAAAAATTCCCATTCTATTTTTTGTTCAGGTTTTTATAGTCTTCTTGCAAACAGATGTCGAACAAGGGTTCCAACACAGCTGTGTCACATGCAGTGTAGGGTTTGAAGCGATGCGCCTGGGTGGTTTGGTATGAAAAGGTGCGCCTGGTCGTGAGCCGTATTATTTGACATGGCTGGTAACACGGTAGTGTGTTCTTCATGGTTCTGCACTAATTCTTCCTAAAAAGGATACGGGTAGTGAGATGGGCGTGTCCGTACCCATATGGTGCTCTTGTAAATTTTGACGCCTTTTCTTCCAAGCTTTGTGATCATATCAGTAGAGAAGGACAAGAGTAGTGACATGTGCGTGTCTCTACTTATGTGTGCACAATCCAAGACCTATGCCATCAGTCATGTTGGATCCGTGAATACCTTCGTTTGCTCAAAGACTTTTAATTCCACGGACTTGAAATACTTGCATTAAGAAGGTTAATGAATAAATAAATAACTTAATAAAGGAAATAAAAGTAAAATCTATATTGTGCTCTTCTATTCATGATAATTAAAATTCTTAACTATTTTTATGCAAATATAACGAATGGAGGAAGAAAATAGTGGACATGATTACAAATATGATAGTAAAAAGGACTTATATAATTGTACTCATCAAATACCCCCAGACTTAAGTGTTTACTTGTCCCTAAGCAAATTAATTCAAGCATTTGAATTACCAATAATTAATTTTTCTTTCACATGCTGGTTGATATGAATTGAAAGAGAAATTTGATGTTGTAATTGTATAGGAAATAGTGTAACAAACTTTTCTAAATATAACTTTATCTTAAAATTCCTCCCTTATATCTCTTAACTATCTTTCACTCTTTCCTAGAAATAAAATTACTATCATCCATAACAAATGTGAGGAGAAAATAACAATCTTAATAAGGTCGGCATTAGTGTTTCAAAACTTATAAGTATCAATATTGATAGACATAAGCTCGCTTATTCACACCCTCTCCACGACACTAGTTAAGATTAGCAAGGTTGCATCCTTAGGACTTGTATTAGGATGTAACTTTTTGTCTTAGGATAAAAGATTATAGGTGGGGTAATCAAATATAAACTCGATAGTTTTTATCACACCTAGATCACGCATGAGCCTCTTGCTATGTAATTACCCTAACATACATCAATATTATAAAAGCACCCTCAGACTTCACAACTATTATACTTCCTCTTTTATTGTAAGCAAGCAGAGACTTATAAGTATCAGTATTGATAGTGGGCCCTTGATGGCCTAAGCATTATACTTAGTTAGTTCATGTGTTGTCGACCTGCGTACCGATATATGAAAACTACTTTCTTATGAACTTGAACACGGTTTTTGTAAGGCTTTAAGGCCATAACTATTTGTGTAACTTTCATTCCTGTTGTATTTTAGTAGTGGACATTACTAAATGAGTGATTCTTAACTCTTTAAGCACTCGCTAGAATACAAAAAATGTGTTAGGGTACATAATGTAAAACCACTCCCCTTACTAGAGAGTTAGTCGGGTCTTATGCCTAGATCTACTACCTTACAATGACACAAACTCATGGGTTAGTCGGCACCTCATGATGTCAATCCTGCCAGGTAGTATGATCATTTCATAAGTAGGCCAAATAAATGCATTTGCAGAAACATAGTCCACAATCACAACTCTCTCTGTCTATATATATAAATATATATATGAAATAGAGTAATAGTCCATATTGAGATAAATATAATAAAAGAGAGTAAGGGCTTATGCCCGGTACATGTTCAAAATGAAAGTACAAACTCTCTTAGTCACAACATCTCTAAGCAGAAGCTAAAACAAAAACTCATCATCGTGACATTCAGTAGTGGTAGTAATAGTGCGTGACAACTGCTCCTCAAGTCCTGCCACCTTGAGCAGTCGATCTTATGAAATTACTTGAGAGCGGGTGAATGCAACTAAGAGGCCTTAGACCTCTTGGACTCATATGTGGATAGATCGAAAGCAAGCCGAGACCAGATATTGGCGGCATGGTCACGAGAGGGGAGATCAAGGTGAAGGTCAGAATATGCAGCACTATAGAGGAAAGAGTCCTCATACACCCATATATACTGGGTGAACTGGATAAGAGAAATAGTATAAGTGGTGCCCAGGACTCGAAATGATCCCTTCCTGCGTGTTGGTCGTCTCAGTGAAGGTCGGCTTGAGATTGAGGTAGAAAGATGACAAAAAATCTAAAGTAAGTTCCTTAAACCCCAACTCATCAATATTAAAAAATTCTGCCCACCACCCCCCAGAAATTAACTCTCGTACTTCATCAGCCATACAGATCTCCTCTAAAATGCTCCTATCGATAGTATAAATATTATGAAATTTTTTGGATGGAGGCGATTAAAACGATCAACGTGTGCCAGACCCGTAAACTCCAGGTGCGTAGTACAGTCACACACTTCTGTAGTTAATGCTGTGAGATTTGGACGACGACGACGTCCACCCTATGATCGACCCGTCGACATGATCTGTAGATAAGTTTGAAAGTTGCTTAACTGAAGGTTAGCTAATCACCTAGAGGGGGGGGGGGGGGGTTATGAATAGGTTTTTGAAGTTTTGTTAATTTTTTTGCTGATTTCAAGTTATTCTAACTAGAGCTTGTCCTTAGATCCTGCAATAAGATAGAAAAAGAAGCACCACAACAAACACAAATATTTATAGTGGTTCCCCAATTGGGTACATCCACTTTCGCTCCCACCTATCTAACTTATTTGTTGGAGTTGGCACAAACTCCACCACTATGCTCATCAGAGCATACACTTTTGGCACTCACCCTTGCACACAGATTCTTCACAAAATCCAAACTCAGAACCACATGTTCATACCTCAGAGGCCTGCAGAGCTCCTACAGCTCAGTGATCCACTGATCACCTAACTCAGCTTTATTTCTAATGCTTATAACTCTGGCTCTTCAGCCCTACAGCTTCAGGCACACTTCCCAACTCTCAGAGTGCTATAGCCCTCCTACAACCCAGTACCCTTACATGTACATACATCTCAGCCTCCTCTAAGGCTTACAACTCAGTGACACTCTTGTCACATATAACTCAATGACTCTCCACTCAGCTACCTTAGGCCCAAGGCCCTACACTCAGGATGTGAGGATAACCCTACCTCAGATCCACACTTGGATCCTACCTCATTGAGAAACACTCTCTTACCTTAGACAATCAATCCCTATAGCTCAGATTCACACTTCGATCCTAACCTAGTACCATAATAGGGGACCTACCTCAGTGACTAATTAGTCACCTACCTCAGGCATAAAGTGCCCTACACTCAGATTCAAATAAACCGAATCCTATAGGAAATAAAGCAAAATGCTTTATGAAATAAAACAACTGATTCAGAGAAAAATCTCTGAGTCAACTTTGTTCGACTGAGCAGATATCAGTCGATCCCACTTGCTTTAGAAGGAATTAGTCTTCTTCTACAACTAACACTTTTCTGCTGCACAAATGAATAACTATCAGCTTGTTGAAGGGATGAATCAGCTTCTCTGTTCTGGAGAGAACTAATTTGCTGAACTTTGAAGTGCTTCAGCTATATTCGTTTGCCTTCAGGCTATCTCTACTGGACTTGAACTTTCAAGCTTAATGGAGAGAAGATGTCCAGCAGCCAATAGTTTTCTTTTTATTTTTTATGTTTGTTCTCTGTGTGTTAGTTCTTGTTCGTTAACCCTAATCCCTTTTGTTTGTCCTTTTTATATGCATTCATTTGAATCAACATCACAATTGCATGTGGGACCACCAAGGATTGGTGAGTGCCACCTCCATCAAAAAAGGGCAAAGCAGCTTTCGGCACTACAACAACTTTCCCGTAATGGCTTCCTGCAATATTGACATTGATGACGTCAGCAGTGGTCATCAACATCTGGACTTAGAAACTATTCCAGAATTCCATTAATCTTTGAGTGATGTTAAGTCACTCAACTCATCTCTCCTGGGTCTTAGCGCTTCTGGACTTGTGAATTTTCCCTTGCTTTATCTCAATGGTTCTGTCTCAGCAGTCTCAGCGGTTCCTTATTAACAGCTGAAACAATATTCTATCTCAACGGTTCTGTCTTAACAGCTGAGACAAGCTTCTGTCTCAGTGCTTTCTACTCAGCAGTCTTAGCGCTTTCATCTCAGCGATCTCAATGTAACGCCCCGAAACTCAAAGGAACGATGGGAGGCATTTTGAGCCAAGTTTGGAATTTGGTTGGGGGCACACGGCCTGAGACATGGGCGTGTCCCAGGGCATGTCGTGTTTGGGTCGATGATTTGACCGAGAGGTCGGCGAATTCTGGAGTCGATGATCGTAGAGCAGTGAACACGGCCTGAGACACGGGCGTGTCGAGATCGTGTCGACGATCTACCAGGGAACTCGACATTTCCGCTCGATGAAATGTCGAGACACGGATCACGGACTAGGACATGGGCGTGTCCAAGGCCGTGTCTGGTGGTCGACGAACTGTGCTCGATGAAGTGTCGAGACTGTGAACATGGCTTGGAGCCCAGACATGTTCGGGTATGACACGGGCGTGTCAAATAGGACACGGGTGTGTCCAAGACCCGTATGATTCTCGGGTTGATTTTGGTCCTGTGTTGATGGAGGAACATGATCGGGAACACAGGCGTGTATTGGCTGACATGGGCATGTCAGGTTGAACACGGGCGTGTCGGGTGCCCGTGTGTTTTTCGATATGCGTCGATTTCAACGGCGAATGGGGGAAACAGTCCTGGACATGGGCATGTTGCAGTCCGTGTTCGGCCCAGGTTTTGCATTTCGGCTACGGATCATGGCCGTTCATTTTCTTATTTTGGGATCTGATGACTGGGGGTTGTTCTTACTGGGATATACCCAGGAATATGGTTTCAAATCCATCACTTCTTTCACTTAAGTCTCTTTCTAAAGTCTAGAGAGAAGGGAGAGCAAGGAAGAAGAAAGGAAGCTAAATTCGGTTGCTAGCGGAGTTTCGGAGATACAAATCGCGAGCCGACTTCGGATATGCGGAGGCAAGGAGATTACTGTGCTTTCCATCCGCATACATTTCATGGTGCTAAGGAAAAACACTACGATAACGATTATCTACTTGAGCATGTGATGCTCTCGTTTCCTTTGCATAGGAAGCCCGCTCTCGCGAGTTTGCAGCGAGTTGAGGGATTCCTTCGGGTAGACATGAATAGTTCACATTGTGTAGAGTCCATAATCGAGAACGGATATAGGAATGATGTGTGGAGCCTACCCGGACAAGTTGGTCTGGATCGGTGATGTTGCATTGTAATAGTGGTCGGAGAAGACTTCGTGCGAATGTTTGTTTTTTGGGTTTTCTACGCGGTAGATTGCAACAGGGAGCCTTGGGGATTAAATCCAAGGTGCACCCGGAAAACTAGGCAGATGCGTGATTTTGCCGACATGGTGGCCTGGGAGGCAACTTCAACATAACCGGGTTATGTGAAGTGTGTAACGGAAACGGGACTCAAGAGAAGTTTGACCCGCACATATGGCTTAAATTGTCATTGTGATGTGAGCACGGGTTAAGCGGAACCGTACGCATTCTATGTCGTTCGGTGGGAGCCATTGGCATAGATGAGGGTCTTCAACGGTCTATGGCTTAAATTGACGTGACCCATGCCGGGAAGACAAAATGCTCACGAGATTTGGCCGTCCTTGTGGCAGTGGTGAGACCGAGATGTCTATGGCTTTTACTAACGTGACATTGACCGGTTCATCGAGAATGTGCCCTGAGTGAATGGGGTGTGTGGCCGTAAGTGCCTACGCCTGTGTTGTTGTGTGATTACACTATATGCTGGATTATGCTTACAAAGTGCAGGGAAGGAGGATCGCCGCCCCGAGTTGGGGGCGGGATCGTTATAATTTGGTCAGCATTGCTGACAGTTGCCTTTGTTTGCCACCGTGCGGTGGATTGTTGCTTGAAGGTGCTGTGGAGCCGAGTGCTAAGTAGCGGGCCAAAGCCCAAGTTGCTGAGCCGGCCCTCGAAGGCCTAATTTTGAGTGTTTTCTGTTATTCATGTATGGCCGGCCTGCGTGTCGAGGTGTGGAAAACATTAATATTCAAGCAAACTATTGTAAGGCCTTAAGGCCAGTACTTGTGTATTTGTACGTTCATTCTTGTTGGCTTTGTAAAGGACATTCATGCTAGTAGCAGGGTTCTTTTATTTGCGACTATTAAAATTGCTTCCGCTAGAATGACTCTATGTAGGACGTTGTATATTAGTTGGATGGTTTCCATTGAGTAACCACCCGGTCTGTCTGTGGTATATGGCGTTGGGCCCCGACCGGATATACTGCTATATGCTATGCAACAGATAGGGGGTGTTACACTCAACGCTTTCTTCATAACAGCTGACAAGTCTGTCTCAGCGCTTTCTTCTCAGCGGTCACATTGTTTTCTTCTCAGTGGTCTCAACGGTTTCTTCTTAACAGCTGACAAGTTTCTATCTCAGTGGTTTCTTCTCAGCACTATCAATGTTTGCTTCTCAATGAACTCAGAGCTTTTTGCCTTAGTCAGTTTTCTGGCTTTAGCTGTGTTCGACGGTCTATGGGTTGAGCTCGACGAACTCTGATCTTCTCAGCGGTCTTAGCGCTTTTTGCCTTAGTCAATTTTTATCTGGCTTTAGCTTGACAAGTGTTGATCTGAGCTCGACGAACTGCAAACTAAGCTCGATGAACTTCGAGCTGAGCTCGACGAATTTTGAGTTTACTACCAAACTCATTTTTCTTCACCTGTCCAATTATGGACTACCTGTATGCAAGAACTAAAGCACACATCAAATACATTATGTTCCTTAGTATGATTGGTGATGCCTCTTCAAATCCTGAGGAACATTGTAGGGCACAATTCCCAATAATCTCCCCCTATTTGAAGAAGATAGAACACACATCCATGCTAAGGTGCATCAACACAAGAATTATCATGATAGGTCTAATGAAAGATTATCATGACAGCTAGCCATCCCAGAATAGGATAACTCCCCCTAGATAAGATGGCTTAACACTATGATTGACATATTAATGGTATGGGTGAATTAACAATCATTGACAATGTGATAATATGATTAATCAACAAAAGCTTTATTAATCATTAACAAGGTAATCACTATGATCAAGATGAACCTAATCATTAACTTAGCCACACAATTGTAACAAACTTGTGATTACACGCTATTTATGAACGAACAACATATTTATTTATCATAGATATACAATTAAGAGTTGCATTATACATTTATCAAATCAATATAGTAAGGGCCAACTCATATAAATTTCATTGATAAAGATTTGAATTTTTTACGCTGTTGATATTCATTACAAGACATGAATCAAACAATTTTTTTAAATAAGCTTAAGCCTTGCATTCTTTTATCAGCTATTATTTGATGGACTTGCACCATCATCCTTGGTTGCAGCAGTCGTCTTCAAGTTTTTAGCTTTGAACTTCTGCCTCTTGAAGTAAAGGAATGGCTTTGGAATATATCTGGGAGGCATTATCTTATTGTTACTCTTCTTTACCAGATTCTCTTTGATTATTCTTTCCCTTAGGGAATTTCTTTCCAGATATTTTAGCCATTCCTCAGAAGGATATGCACTATCAATATTCTTTAGGATTTGTCCATGACTTACTCAAGCATTGATAATGATGGATCCAGAGGCATCACTTAGCTACTCATAGTCTGGATCGTCTATGTTGTCAGCTCTCCTCTTTATCATGAACTCTTCAGTCATTTAAGTTCCTTCCCTCTTTCTTCTGGCAACAAGCTATGCATCCTATGCAATTCTAGCTTGTGCTGGGAATTCTAGGCCCTCTGGCATCTTTCTATCCAGGAGGGGTAGGTGTAGTGCCACCCTGGTGCCTTGAATTACATTGAAGGCTTGATCTTCAATGAGTGCTGCCTTAGCATGGATGCTCTCCCCCTTTCTGCCTTCTTAAGATATTGTTTTTTTAGTAAGGTGGTGTTGGCTTCATTATTGCTTGATATAGAGTTGTATATTCTCTCATTATCAACAAGAAGCTCATCCTTCATAAGTACTGCCTCCTTTATAGATTGGAAGGCAACATTGGTGACATGCTGATTTACATGTTCTGGTGCACCCTTGATCATCTCATCAGTTGCACTCACATAATTCTTGACATATCCTATGTCAGTTGTAGAGAGTTTTTGGCTTGTGTCCAAGGATTTCATGAGAGTGTTCAACTTGATGCCAGCAGTTCCAGCCTTATAAAACTAGGTGGTGACCTATTTGTTTAAGTGAGAGATTTTTTCTTTATTTTCATTGACTTTGGTTGATAATTTATCCCTCTGTTTGGCAACTGACTGATCAATGTACTCCTTGGGGTTGTGGTCTGAGCATCCAAGAGTGCTTTGATTTGGTTTAGAAATTCCTCCTTGGAGATGGGGGTAGATGAAGTATGGCTCATAGGAGGAGGTACAACATTCTTAGCAGGGATCTGAGAAGGCTCCCTCTCAACTACAGCACATATAGAAGGAAACATTTCCTTAGCTAAAACTGTTTTAATACTACTAATTAAGAGGGTATGGGTTTTACCTGTAGTGGGTACAGACTCAACTAGTCTATTGACAACTTGATCCAAGTTTGTCAAATCCATCTGATCATACTCCCCCTCAGACTGAGCATCTTTCATTGGACTTGACTTATCAAGATAAGTATCTAAAGTCTCAGGAGGCTCCCTATTATCTTCTGCAGTAGGGATATCTTCACTTGTTGCAACATCATCAATAACATCCATGTCTTCCCCATCCTTTTCAACATTTTCTTCTTTAGTAGCATTCTTTGAGACTTCTCCTGACCTAGAGCTGGCATGGATTTTATCAACATGTACTGAAGTGTCCTGGAGTTGGATGTTTGTTGAAGAGAGACTCAGGGTTAAGTCTTCCTGTAACCCAACATCAGTAGGAGGGGAATTTCCTCTCTCAGGTTTAGAGCAAGAGGAACTTTCTTCCTCAGTATGTTTCTTCCTTGTACCCTTAGAAGAGTCCTTTATTACTGTAGGTTGGCTCATTGGTAAGACCCTAGTGAATCTGTCCAAAGTTTTTTATGTTCATTCTTTTTAGGTTGTGAATCTTCACCCCATGCTCCTATTTGAAAGTATCAGGATAGGTGTTCACTAGGTATAATGAAAGAAATCTGCCCATATTTGGAGAGGGTATACAGTCTATTAATCTCTGATAGATGAGAGAGGACCATGAGGTATTTCTATTCAGGATAATTCTGGTCATAAAATCAAACATGGACATGGAGATATGTCTTGTGATCGAGGTTTGTAGATAAGGGCTTTCCCTATAATATCTGCTAGCAGTTTGCCTCTCTGATTGAAGAATTTCCTTTTAAGAGACCCAGAATTGACCTTATTGTATCCACACCATGTGAGAGCACTATCTCTGTCTGTGACGGCGAGGTATTCTTCCTCGCTAGGGTTGACGGAGGGTATATGAAGGGCCTTTCCTAGTCTCTTAGGGTTTACCTTTATTTTGATATCTTCAATCTTAGACCTAAGAGAGTTTTGAGGTGGGGACATTTGAGTGTTCGAGAAGAATTCCACTGCCTCCTTTCTAAGAATGGTTGAGGTTTCGGAAAGGGTGTATTCCAAGACTGCGACCTCAATAATAATTATCACAACTTTAATCTCCAGGGATGCATGATTAAATCCATCCCTTACAATTTCATATCCTTCTTGGAGCTCCTTAATGACATTTGGTGCCATTGAAATAGTGCGACAAGATGCTAAGAAGTTTTTGTTCTTGACGGCTAGGGTTAAGGATTTTAAGAGTGGATTGGCCTTTCATTTCTTGTTGCCTTTATATTTATACCAAAAAAGTTTAATTATCTTATTATCTGAATGACCAATTAAGCATTTTCGCTTTTTATTGTACATTTTGTTTTTAACGGGTTGCGTTACGCTTCCTGTTATGAAGTGGAAGACTTAGCAATTCTATTTTACCTCTCATATTTTCTTCTATTTGTTTCATGCTTGTTTAATTTGTGGCTTCCCTTACTGATCGGTTGTATAATTTATTTGACATAGTAAAAAATTTTGCTAATGTTAAACAGTAGGGGCCCTAACATGTTAATGAGCCAGTTCTATTGGCACTCCAATTTATGCATTGGTTTACCTTACAGATTACTAATAAGTTATTTGAATTTTAGAGTAAAGCCTACAAAAATTTACAATGTAGATGAATGAATCACTATTTTCTATTTGGTGTGCTTGATTAGGTTCATCCTGAGCACGACAAACATAACTTAACAATTTACAAATTTAATCTCTAAGAGAGAGAGAGAGACATGTCTTGAGGCTTGCTTCCTCTAGTTTTTGAGGACTACATACTTGACAGCCTCAACCTTAATTTGTTGTATTTTCTGGAGCATATTCCTAGAGCAACTATCTTGTCCCAAACATTTGCCTGGAACACTCATTGTCCAAATATCAAGTCTTAATTAGACATGTACTTGAACTATCCTGCAAAACAGAATTCATTTACCCTCAGGCGCCCAACAATAGTTGGGTCCTAGGTTCTTATTAGTGTTATAAAGCATATGCCCAACCCTCTGCCTGTGCTGAGCAACTTTCTGTCCACCAGTTACATTCAGGTTTTGCCAATAATCAATGGCTAAGTGACCCACTTTCCCAAAGCACCAACATTTATGGATGTTGTATCTTCTCTTTAGGACAGTATAGAATTGTTATCCATGAAAGATGTGAGCAACACCACACTTTGCTGGATAAGCATTGTATGATGCTGACCCCTTCTTCCCGAGTGAAGGTGCTGAGGGACAAAATACAGTTGGTCCAGTATGGTCCTGATGCACTTTTGGAGCCTGCCATCTAGTGGACTCTCTCATTTCCTTAGATAAAGGATATTTGGATCCAAATCTAAAGAATTTGAAAGTGAGGGTTAGGTCTACAATACTCTAGAGGGGGGGGGGGTGAATAGAGTATATTTAAAATTTGTTAGGTCCCTATAATAGTGCTATTACAGCTTTTGCTGTAAACTGAAAGGGTGCAGTAATTAAGAAACTAGAAAATAGAAAATAATAAACCTAATCACAGCCACACAACAAGAACAAAAAGAAAAAGATAGGCAACCAGATAACAAAATAAATTTATAGTGGTTCCCCAAATATGGTTAGTCCACTCTTCTACCACCCTTGGTAAGAATCCACTCAGGTTTTTGATTAGGTGTCTGACACTAATGGGTTTTGTTCAGGTCCCCAAAAACCAACTCAAGTCTTTTGATTAGGAGACTTGCAACCAGGAATCACTTTTGAAGGGAGATGACAACCCTTTATGCATGAGGAGGTGAGAGAGTGATTTTGTCTTCACTTTCTCAATAAACTGAGAAGACTTATGTGGATTGATGTTTAGCAAAAAATCCCCATGAATTATTGAATGGTTCAGGAAGCTGTGGAAGCTTTGCTGTAGGGTGATAGGTCTTCAATCAGAGTTCTTGACAAGCAGTGATGCAGGAGCTTCTTGATTGATTTGATATCTGTTGTCTTTGGAATTCCTGGAGAGAATATGGAAGAAGAATACTCTTGATATTGTATGGTTGTTCTTCTTCTTCTGAATAAAGATCACTGCCTGTTACTGTAAGCTTTTTGTACTTTTTGCTGTGTGAAGCTTTGCTACTTCTGTGAGAATTTTTCCAGTCAGTCTATGTGTGTCTCTATTTTTCTGACTGTTAGACTGAGTATCGATCTCTTGATTCTTGGTGTTCTTTTCTTCTATCACCTCCCAAAAAATTGAATCCTCTGTAATTAATGCTGACGGCCTGAGAATAATTGGCATTAATGTATTTCCCCAACTTTCTTGTGGAAAATCAGCAAGTAATATTCCTGAGGAAGACTGTAATTAATTCTCTCTCTAACGGATATATTCAGAGAATGTTAGAGCAATAATTTGTCAGGAATTATCGCATTTGATTGAGGATAGAATGCCGGAAATGGCTAAGTCTGGAATCGTCGAATCAGTTGGCAGAATTCGTCGAACTGAATTACCAATTCGTCGAGCTGAGGTATTGAATTCGTCGACCAGACAACTTCTTTTTCGTCGAGCTGAGTTCCAAGATCATCGAGCTGAAAATAGAGCTACATGCTTTAGAGACTTTGCCTTTTCTGTCTGAAGTTCGTCGAGCTGAGTTTGTAACTTCGTCGACTGGAGTTCAGCAACCTTCTGGACTTAGTCAAGTTTTTTGTGTTGACTGATATTCTGTGTGTCGACATGAATCTTCTGGTGTCGACACAGGTGGATGTCGATTGATTAGTCTTGGTGTCGACACAAATATTCTGTTGTCTACATAAGTTGGTGCCGACAGATTATTCTTAGCGTCGACACAAATCTTCTGGTGTCGACATAAGTTGGTGTCGACAGATTATTATTGGTGTCGACACAAATCTTCTGGTGTCGACATAAGTTGGTGTCGACAGATTATTCTTGATGTCGACACAAATCTGTTGGTGTCGACATTGTTGGTGTCGATATTTGCCCTAAGTGTCGGCACAAATCTTCTAATTCCAGAATTCGTCGAGTAGAGTACTGAGTTCGTCAACCTGAGAAATTTATTTCGTCGACTTGAGAAGTTGTGTACTGGAGGTCCAAGTTCGTTGAGCTCAGAATCTTGTTTGTCAAACAAAGTCTGAAGTTGGACTTAGAATTATCTGGAGTTATCCTGACTTTAGTTTGTTGAAGTATCCCAGTTTTCGTCGACCAGAGAATGAAGATTGTCGAGCTCAGCTCAGAGAAATGTCTCAAGACCGTGGAGCTGAGAACGTCTTTCATCGACCTGAGTTCGACGAACGTCGAACTCATTTTTACTTAGCCTTGAAATCTTCTAAATCTTGAGTATCTGGCAGTCTTGTTGATAGCTGATCCATCTGATGTTGACTCTAAGAACTTGGCCTAGACTCTAGGACACAGCTTTGACCCTGGCTATACATGTTGGGTCATATCCTAAATTTAGTGAACCTAGCCCAAATCAACTAGGGATCCAACAATCTCCCCCTATTTGGGTGATGTCACTAATAGACTCAAAAGAAAAACATAAAAATAAACAAAGGAAGAAAAAGGTATATCTGACGGAGATTTACTAACACATGTAGCAGATATGTATATACATGAGCTTTGTTTTACACAGATAGATCAGTTTTAAAACTAATGTAGAGAAAAGAAATTGAAGTAATGTAAAGATTATTTCTTCTACTTATCTGTGGACTTGTCTTCTTTGGTCTTTCCACCTGGCTTTGTAAAGATAATTTCTCTTTTTGGATCTAAAGCTTGTGCATGTGTCATTGTCATGTCAGCTGCCCCAATAATCTTCAGAGATGTAGTTCTGGGGACAACTTCTTCAGGATGTAACTTTATGTAATCATCAACATTGAACAGTTTATTTGCTTTATCAAATCTTTTGAGTTCTTCCTTTCTGTATTTGGACATAGTTGAATATCCTGATATATCTTTGCCTTCAGCTTTTGCTTTATTGATCAAAGAAAGACCAACAATTTCCTGAAATCTAGCCATTCTAGCAATGTTTGCTGTTTCAGGATCCTCAGAAGGAACAGGAGGAGAATATGGTCATTCAGGACTATTGGCTTTCTAATCTGCAGAGATGCTTCGCTGTTGCTGCTGATGTTGACTTCCTGAATAGTGATGCCTTTGCTGACTGCTTCCTGAAGGTCTCCCTTGATGTCTCTGATAAGTTTGGATAGGGGCTGATCTCTGAGAGCTAGAGCCAGTAGCACCAACTGATGGAGGAGGTGGAGAAGGTGGATCTCTTCTGTACTTATGAACTGGTGGAGGAGAGTATTTCCTACTTCTTTTCTTCTCCTTTTGCTGATTTTTAGACAACCACATACATGCTGGAATTCCTTTGTAAGGAGTAATATTTTGGAGGATATATGATGGGGTGTCATTCTTTGGGTTTGGCTTAGCAGCAGGAGGATGAGGGGCTTTCCTTTTCTTTGACAACAGTTTCTTCTTTTTCTTAGCAGCTTCTTCATCTGAATCTTATTCTTCATCATCATCATCATCTGAATCCTGAGGATTATCATATAAAACATCTATATCTCTCAAGATGTCCTCAGATACACTAGGTTTTTCAGTTAGAACCTGAACTGAGCTTCCAGCTGCTTTTGTTTCTTCTACAATGTCAGCCAAGATCAACTCATCTAGATCTGGCATAGGAGAGTCATCCATTATAAAAGTTGGTGCAGAGATAGCTACAGGAGGGGATCGAATGACTGCCAAGGTTGGTCCAGATTCTGGAATTACAAAGCTATCACATAGTTGCTTAGCAACTTCTAGACTGACAGGAGAGGTATAAGGGATAATAGCCAAATGTGGCTTAGTGAATTCTTCTGGAAAATAATACATATGTACAGTGTCAAAAATTTTCAGCAATTCTTTTAAGTTAACTGTGGGATTTAGAATAAAGTCACCAACAGTTTTGAGTCCTTCAGAATCTGGCTCATCAAAATCCATGTCAGTATCAATGAAATCCATTAACTATTTACTTATACAATCTATATATTTTGCAGTGAGGACTGAAGTATCTGCTAGTGCTGGAACAGAAGAGTCTGAAGCTGTAGCTGCTGCATCATCATCAGGCATCTCCCCCTTCCTAGTTTCAGGGGGAACTGAGGCCAGGCCCCTGACTGATAAGGCGGCAGCAGTGAGAGCAGAGATTTGGGCAGATAAAGAGGTAATGGTAGTAGCAAGAGGTGTAATGGCCTCTGCTATAAGTGATCTAAGGAGGGGAGTGATTATGGTGATGATAGATGAGATGGTAGTGGGGTCCAATGAGAAAGTTTTAGATGGTGCTGCAGTTAGTGTGGAAGAGGTGGCAACTATTGAGGGAACACATGGTGGAACATCAGGGATGTGAAAGTTAGATGTTGGTGGGGATGGAAGGGTGGCATCTTGCATCATTGTTTCTGATGGTAGGATGTAAGATGATATGGAAGATAGATGTGGGGGAAGTGGAGACTGTGGTGGTGTAGAAATGTATGTGTCATGAGGGGATTCAAGAGGTGTGGGTGGTTGATTTGCCTGAAGGGAGGAAGAGGGAATGTCCGGGATGGTGATTGGTAAAGATGGAGTGATTGTTGGAAGAGGGGCTGTAAGAGAAGATGTGGAAGGAATGTTCTCTTCAGCAGGGTGGGGAGTGGCTTTAATAGCCCTTGTGCCTTCAGAAGCTTTTGTGGAAGAGGTGGAAGCCATAGAGGGCTTAGTGATGGTTCTCTCCCATCTGCCAAATAAGGCACAGGTTAGCCTTTTACTGGAATTAATAAACACGGTCTGGGAGACCAGTGATTCTGCAGCCTTTTCCGGTAGGAAGATTCCTAGAATTCTTCCAAAACAGACTTCCTTCTTAGAGTTCTTCTTCTTTATCAAATCAAACAGAAGCGGTGCCCAGTTTAATGGCTTCTTGTTGATGATTGCACACATAACCAGAAACTGGTGTCTGGTGATATAGTCGTGTGCAGTGTGTTTTCCAAGTAGCACTTTAACAACCAAGTCTACTAAAAATTTATAGGGAACAGACAAGTGTTTCTTCAACAGTTTGTTGGAATTGTCTCCAGCATAATCCATGAGGCTCAACATCATATCATACTCCTCTGGTTCAATTTCGAGGTCCTCTTCTCCATTTCTCAATCCAAAAATCGCAGTTAAAATTGCGGGAGTTAAAGAGACTGAGTTACACGCAATAGTGCCCGTCATGATGTTCTCTTCTGGGGACGATAGTGTGTATACCCATTCTCTGATTTCCATGCTGTGCAGTTTGTTCCTTTTCGTCATCAGGGTTTTTAGTTCCTGTTCTTCAAGAAGTTCCAGAATATACAAAAAGATTGGGTCGGAATGCTGAAACGAATCAAAATCCACGTCAAATCATATGTCAAACTTCATTCTTGTGAGATTGCTTGACAGAGTCGCCATTGAAATCACCTGCAAGAAAGACACAGAAAATGGCGATCAAGTGCAAGGGAATAGAAAGTGCAGGATGGACGTCGAAGAAAACCTAGATATAAGATTTTCCAGAATATGAATCGACAAACTCCGTTCCACGAAAATAAAATTACTTCTTCTAACTGAGGTCGACGAAATATTTTAAAATTAAATAATTCGTCGAGCTCATCAAAAGAATTGAAGATGGTTCGTTGAACTTAGGTCAACGAATCTCTTCTGAAGCAAAGTTCGTCGATCGCTGTTCGACGAAAATTATTTCACTCACAAAGAGTTCGTCGAGCTCCGTTCGACGAGTATCTCTCAAACTCTCCCTGGTTCGTCGAAATGCATTCGACAAACTCTGGAAAATTCGTCGAATGCAGACAGAACTTCTTCTCCATTGATCATTCCCAGCTGATTTAGAAAGAAATCATGATTTTTCTCTCCATTGATCATTCCAGTTAAAATAGTTTGGTTATTTTTATCAATGATAGAGCAAGTAGATGGGTTAAAGTATACCTGATAACCATCATCACATAATTGACTAATGGAGATGAGGTTATGCTTCAGTCCACTTACATATGTCACCTTTCTGAATGTGACAGCTCCTATTCTTACTTATCCAACTCCTTCTGACTGACCACATTTTGAGTCACCAAAGATAACCTTTGGCCCCATCTTGGACTTATAGTTGAATAGAATGTCCTTGCTGCCAGTCATGTGTTTGGAGCAGCCACTGTCCAGGTACCAAGTTTGATTCTCCCATGGACAATTCTTCACATGTAATATAAACAGTTAATGATTTCTGACCCAGGTTACCTTGGGCCATTTGTATGGCTGATAAGAGAAACTAGTGACTGGGATTTATATCCTAGGGGGTGATATCTCCTAGGTGGAATGGTCCAGTCAGCCAAGGGTGTAAATTGTTTCCTAGAAGTATTTATGTTTCTGTTGAAATTATAGTTTTGACTAATTATTCCTGGGTTTGACGAATTTAAGTAAGTTCGTCGATCAGAGTTCGTCGAATTGGGCTGAGATCGTTGATCTCTGCCCAGAGAATGAACATGTTCATTCTCTGTGCCCCACGTTCGTCGAGCTCTGCTCAACGAACCATACAAAGTTCGTCGATCGCAGTTAGACGAATAATAATAACTATAGTTGGCATTCATAGTTCGTCGATCGGAGTTCGACGAACTGGCCCCTTTTAGTCGATTTAAGGTCGACGAAAATTGCTGAACTTTGTTTTTATTGGGTATTTTCTGTTTTGCAATTTTGTCCTTAGTTTTAATTTGTTCAAGAATTTTATTTACCTTATATACTTGATCAGTATTCTTCTTTCCTTTCTTAGAAATAAAATTTATGGGTTGTGACAGGTGGTTTTTCTGAATAATAGGTGGTTCACTAGATGATGCACCTAATCCTAACTTACTTCCATTAAATCTAGCATTAGATATGTTGGTGATTACTGCTAGTTGTTTGCTTCTTCCATTTAGTGATTCTTCTAGTTGTTTTGCTTTACTTAATTCATCTTTCAGAAGAGTGATCTGTTCACTAAACATGTCTATTTCATTTTTTAATTTAGTATTTTCTAAAACTAAGCTATCATAGTTAACTTGTTTATCTCTGAGAAGTTTGATTTCCTTCTCAGAGTTGATTAAATCTAAGCACATGGTTTTAAAATCTGATTTAAAAGATTCTGAACTATAATCAAACCATGATAATACCTGATCAGCTTCTGATTCAAAAGCTTCCTCATTATCTGAATCTCCTTCTTCTGAGTTGCTTCTTGAGGCATCAATTACCATGAGGAAAACCTCCTTTGATCTTTCTTCTTCCTCATCTTCACTGGAGCTTGAGGATGTTGACTCTTCTTCAGTCTCACTCCAGGTCTCAGCCACGAACCCCTTTTCCTTCCTCTTGTGTTTGCTGGAAGAGGATTTACTGGTGTACTGTCTCCTGGAATCCTTTTGCTTTTCTTTTCTCTTCTCTTTCTTCTGGTTCTCTATACACTCAGAGAGAAAATGCCCAGGCTTCCTGCATCCATAGCACACCACTTCCTTTGTTGGTGTCTTATCATACTTTGGCCTGTCATCTTTTCTTGATGACTTTCTTCTGAAGTATTTTTTAGCCATATTGAAAAATCTCTTAGCCAAGAGACTTATAAGTTCTTCATTTGATGTTGAAGATTCTGATTTTCTGAGGCTTTGAAGGATATGTTCTGTTCTCTTCTAGCTGCTGGAGGTGTTCTTTGTTAGTAGCCTCCCTTGTCTTTATTAACTGCTCATAAGACTTTAGTTTACACAGTAGAGATTCAGTTGAAATCTCATTTAGGCATCTGGCCTCCTTGATGGGCCAAATTCTTATGTCCCATGAGCTTGGGAAGCACATCAGAATTTTTTCATTCACTTCAGTGAGAGTGATGACCTTTTCCAGCGTATTTAGCTCATTAATGATTGAGCTTAATCTGTTATACATCTCTAAAACTGTCTCAGCTTCTTGTTTCTTGAAACTCTCATATTGTGATATGAGATTTGATCTCATATCCTTCCTTTCATCAGCTGATCCATCAATAATTTGGTTTATGTAATCCAAAATGGCATTTGCTGATGTGCACTCAGCAACCTTCTAGAAAATACCATCAGACATTGTTTGTGCTAATATGTTCATGGCTTTTGCATCAGCCATCTTGGCTTTCCTGTAAGCATCATTGTATTCTGGAGGTGGTACTGCAGTCATATTTGTAGATCTACTTGGAGGAGCTGCAGGTGGTGGAGGTACTCCTGTTAAGATGGAATCAAATATATCTTCATCAATAGAATTCATATATAGCTTGATTCTTGCCTTCCAGATTCCAAACTTTTGCAAGTTGCAAATTGGAGGTCTGGTGCTTGCATAATCTTTATTCTGTGCCATGGCCGTGTTTCTACTTTAAAAGTTAAATGTGAATGAAGGTGATGTGTAGATCTAACAAAGGATCTTTTGTTCGAGGGTTAACTTGTCCAACCAAAGGAACCTTGCTCTGATACCAATTGAAAGTGAGGGTTAGTTCTACAATACTCAAGAGGGGGGGGGGGGTGAATAGAGTAAATTTAAAATTTGTTATTCCATATAATAGTGCTGTTACAGCTTTTGCTGTAAACTGAAAGGGTGCAGAAATTAAGAAACTGGAAAATAGAAAATAATAAACCTAATCACAGCCACACAGCAAGAACAAAAAGAAAAAGATAGGCAACCAGACAACACAAGAAATTTATAGTGGTTCCCCAAATCTGGGTAGTCCACTCTTCTACCACCCTTGGTAGGAATCCACTCAGGTTTTTGATCAGGCGCCTAGCACCAATGGGTTTTGATCAGGTCCCCAAAAACCAACTCAAGTCTTTTGATTAGGAGACTTGCAACCAGGAATCACGTTTGAAGGGAGATGACAACCCTTTATACATGAGGGGCTGAGAGAGTGATTTTGTCTTCTCATTCTCAATAAACTGAGAAGCCTTATGTGGATTGATGTTTAGCAAAAGCTCCCCCTGAATTATTGAATGGTTCAGGAAGATGTGGAAGCTTTGCTGTAGGATGATAGGTCTTCAATCAGAGTTCTTGACAAGCAGTGATGCAAGTGCTTCTTGACTGATTTGATATTTGTTGTCCTTGGAAGTCCTGGAGAGAATATGGAAAAAGAAGACTCTTGATATTGTATGGTTGTTCTTCTTCTTTTGAATCAAGATCACTGCCTGTTACTGTAAGCTTTTTGTATTTTTTGCTGTGTGAAAATTTTTTACTTATGTGAGAATTTTTCCAGTCAGTCTATGTGTGTCTCTATATTTCTGACTATTAGACTGAGTATCGATCTCTATTCACTCGCTACTTTGTGGTCTTTTCTTCTATCACCTTTCAAAAATTTGAATCCTCTGTAATTAATGCTGACGGCCTGAGAATAATCGGCATTAATGTATTTCCCCAACTATCTTGTGGAAAATCAACAAGTAATATTCATGAGGAAGACTGTAATTAATGCTCCCTCTAACGGATACATTCAGAGAATGTTAGAGCATTAATTTGTCAGGAATTATCGCATTTGATTGAGGACAGAATGCCGGAAATGGCTAAGTCTGGAATTGTCGAATCAGTTGGCAGAATTCGTCGAACTGAATTACCAATTCGTCGAGCAGAGGTATTGAATTCGTTGACCAGACAACTTCTTGTTCGTTAAGCTGAGTTCCAAGATCGTCGAGCTGATAACAGAGTTGCATGCTTCAGAGCCTTTGCCTTTTCTATCTGAAGTTCGTTGAGCTGAGTTTGTAACTTCGTCGACTGTAGTTCAGCAACCTTCTGGACTTAGTCAAGTATTTTGTGTTGACTGATATTCTGCGTGTCGACATGAATCTTCTGGTGTCGACACAGGTGGATGTTGACTGATTAGTCTTGTTGTCGACACAAATCTTCTTGTGTCGACATAAGTTGGTGTCGACAAATTATTCTTGCCGTCGACACAAATCTTCTGGTGTCGACAAACGTTGGTTTCGACAGATTATTCTTGGTGTCGACACAAATCTTCTGGTATCGACATAAGTTGGTGTCGACAGATTATTCTTGTTATCGACACAAATCTTCTGGTGTCGACATGGTTGGTGTCGATATATGCCCTAAGTGTCGACACAAATCTTCTGGTTCCAGAATTCGTCGAGTAGAGTACTGAGTTCGTCAACCTGAGAAATTTACTTCGTCGACCTGAGAAGTTGTGTACTAGAGGTCCAAGTTCGTCGAGCTCAGAATCTTGTTCGTCGACCAAAGTCTGAAATTGGAATTAGAATAATCTGGAGTTATCCTGACTTTAGTTTGTTGAAGTATCCCAGTTTTCGTCGACCAGAGAATGAAGATCGTCGAGCTCAGCTCAGAGAAATGTCTCAAGATCGTCGAGCTGAGAACGTCTTTCGTCGACCTGAGTTCGACGAACGTTGAACTCATTTTTACTTAACCTTGAAATCTTCTAAATCTTGAGTCTCTGGCAGTCTTATTGATAGCTGGTCCATCTGATGTTGACTCTAAGGACTTGGCCTAGACTCTAGGACACAGCTTTGACCCCGGCTATATATGTTGGGTCACATCCTAAATTTAGTGAACCTTGCCAAAATAAACTAGGGATCCAATAGAATTTCTCCTGAACTCTTTGGCTAGAGTGAACAGTATCACTCCTTCTTGGATCATGTGCCTTCACCCCACTGGTGGGGCAAACATTTGATTGATCCTTCTAGAGTGGTGCAAACTTGACAGTTTTAGAAGGCGAATTTGCCTTTTGAAACATTGACCTCTTATCAGGGAATTTAGATTTGAAATAATGACTAATGTGGCTAATACCCAGCTTCCCAAGGACTTGACAAGTTGCAGCTTTTGGCAACAGACCCTGTGACTGAGAAGGGTTAATCTCAATCCACAATTTCTCTGTGAACTTTTGTTCCATATATCTAATATGCTTTTTCTTCTATTCTAGAAGTATGGTCTGACAGTCAAAACTTTTCTTGAGTTTAGACACCTAATGACTTTTCTTATAAAACTCAATAGACTTATTGTTATACAGAGTTTTATAAGGCTTTAGGACTTCTATCTCCTTGTCTTGCCTTTTGGAAAGAATTCTGCCCTTCTTTAGAGAATCTAACAGTAGTACATACTTGTTAATCAATTGAATGATATCAGTCACAGATTCTGAGCAATCTTCATCACATGATGAAGATACACCAGTCTGTGGAGTGGTTTCATAGATAGAGAAAGATGTAGAATTGGAAAGAGGTTGTACCTTGATTGATTCTGAATCTTCCTGACTTATTTATTCTACAGACATTGCCATCAACCCATGGAATCCATAGTCTTCTTCATCCTCCTCATTGTCATTGTTAGAGTGTGACAGAGGGGACCTGATTCCTATCTTGCCAGCAATATATTCCTCTTCTTCTGGATCTGGAACAACAAATATCAGCCATATATAAGCTTTTTCCTCTTCATCTTCAGATTCTGAGGATCATGAATCTGTCCAACTTCTATTCTTCTTAACCACAAAGAATTTCTCCTTCTTCTTGTCCTTATTATGATGGTGATGTCTTTTCTTCTTATTCTCACCTTCTTCCTTTCTTTTGACTGGGCAGTCAGCAATGACATGCCCAGCCTTGCTGCAACAATAACAAATGACATTATAAGAAATCTGTTTACTAGTTTTAAGCACATACCTGTCATCCTTGGATGTCATCCTGTGATAAGAAGATGAAGATGGCCTGCTCCTCCAATCCTTCTTCTTCATGAACTTCTGAAATTGCCTAGAGAAGGTAGCTAGATCTTTATCAGACTTGTGGTTGTCTGATGAGCTTGGCTCAGAATTTTTTGAGTTAGATTCAACTTCCCTCCTTGGTGGCATGGGACTCTTTCTTCTGCTTTTTCTTGGGGCATCTGCCTTGAATGCCACAGACTTGTCCTTTGACTTGAATTGACTTTCCTTCACCTCTTCTTATCTAGCAACCTGCTGCATTTCATAGGACTATAGATTTCCAAATAAAGTTGGTGGAGGAATGTATGCCATCTTAGCAATTTCCATAATGACACAAATCTTGGTGTCCAAATCGCTAGTGAGAGATCTAAGGAACTTGTCATTCAGCTCATAGTTGATGAAGACCCTATCATAGGTTTTTAGTTCATTGATTGTCCTAAAGAACCTTTCAAAACAATCAGCCACTTTTTTAGACTTGCTTTGCCTGAATGCCTCATACTCTTAATTGAGCATGGACTTCCAATCATCTCTAACTCTCTCAGATCCTTCCATGTAGACCACAAGGGTGTCCCACATTTCCTTGGAGGTCATGCAGTGTACAAGATTTTAGAAGGTTGAATCATCAATGGCACTGGATATAATATTTTGTGCCCTCTTGTCCATGGTGGGCAGAATCACCTCATCTCTATCCATTTCTGAATATGCCTTAGACACTCACATAGTTGGATCTATGGTGGAAACCTTTGTGGGGACAAAAGGAACTTCCACTACTGTTACATAGACTCTAAGGTCAGATTCTTCCATGAACAGTCTGACCCTTTGCTTCTAGAGGCCAAATCCTTCTTTCTGCAGATGGGTAGCTTCATGGCCCCTATCTCCATATAGTTCATTCCATACCCCATGATTTTATCTTATAGCTAACATTGGAGGTATACTAAGATTGTTAAATTCTTTTTGAGCAACCTCCCTCTGATACCACTTGAAGGTTGCTTTACTGGAGGTTAGCTAATCACCTAGCGGGGGGGGGGGGGGGGGAGGGGGGGGGGGTGAATAGGTCTTTGAAGTTTTATTAATTCTTTTATTGATTTCAAGTTATTCTAACTAGAGATTGTCCTTAGATCCTGTAATAGGATAGAAAAACAAGCACCACAACATACACAAAGATTTATAGTGGTTCCCTAATTGGGTACATTCACTTTCCCTCCCACCTATCCAACTTATTTGTTGGACTAGGCATAAACTCCACCACTCTGCTCCTCAGAGCTTACATATCAGGCCCTCAGCCTTGCATATAGATTCTTCATAGAATCCAAACTCAAAACCACAAGGGTTCCTACCTCAAAGCCCTGTAGAGCTCCTACAGCTCAGTGATCCACTGAGCACCTACCTCAGCCTTATTTCTAAGACCAACAACTCAGGATCTTCATGTAGCACCCCCTATCCGTCACATAGCATATAGCAGTAGGTCCGGCCGGGGCCCGACGCCATATACCACGGACAGACCGGGTGGTTACTTATGGAAACCATCCAACCAATCACTACGTCCTACACAGAGCATTCTAGCGGAAGCAGTTTATAAATGTTGTAACAAAGAACCCAGCATATAAGCACGAATGTCCACTAATAACAAAATAGGAATGTTATACAAGTACTAACCAAAAGCCTTAAGGCCTTACAAAAATGTTTCACTTGAATTTGCATGTTTTACAAACCACGACACGCAGGCCGGTCACACATGAATAAACAGTAAACACTTCCAAAATAGGCCTTCAAGGGCCGGCTTCGCAAATTGGGCTTTAGCCCGCTATTGACCGCTTGGTCCAGCCGCACCTGCAAGCAAACCAAAACCACCGCACGGTGGCAAACAAAGCAACGGTCAGCAAAGCTGACCAAATTATAACGATCCCGCCCCCAAATCGGGGCGGCGATGCTCCTTCCCTGCATTTCATTAGAATAAGCGAGCAATATAACAATATTCAATTAATCACAGGCGTAGGCTCAAACGGCCACACACCCCGTGCACTCAGTGCACATTCTCGGTGAAAGCAGTCTAAGTCTGCTGACTCACCACCATCCCTTTGGACGACCAAACAATGAGCAGTTTGTCTTCCCGGCATGGGTCACGGTAATTAAAACCATAGACCGCCGAAGACTCTCATCTATGCCAACGACTCTAATCCGAACGACATAGAACGGGTACGGTTCCGTCTAACCCGTGCTCACAACGCAACGGTAATTTAAACCATATGCGCCCGCAACGGTAATTTAAACCATATGCGCAGGTCAAACTTCTCCTGAGTCCCGTTTCCATCACATTTCACATAACCCGGTTATGTTCAAGTTGGCTCTCAGGCCACCAAGTTGGCAGGATCTCGCATCCGCCTAGTTTTCCGGGTGCACCTTAGGGTTAATCCCCAAGACTCCCTGTTGCAATCTACCGCGTAGAAAAAACCCAAAAAACACCCAATCGCACGGAGTCTTCTCCGGCATTTATGCAAAGCAACATCACCGATCCGGACCAACATGTCCGGGTAGGCTTCACACATCATGCCTATGTCCGTTCTCGCTTACGGACTCTAACAACGGGGACTATTCATGTCTTCCCGTAGGAACGCCTCCAACTCACCGCAAACTCGTGAGAGCGGGCTTCCTATGCAAAGAAAGAGAGCTATTCATGCTCAAGGAGAAAATCGTTACCCTAGCGTTCCTCTTTGGTGCCATGGAAAAGTAATTTGATGAAAACCACCGCACTAGCGTTGCCTCCGTAGATCCGGACTCGGCTCGCGATTTGAAGCTTCGAAGCTCCTCCAATGGCCGGATCTAGGTCCTTCTTCCTCCCTTGGCTCTCCTCTCTCTCTAAGCTTTTAGAAAGATAACACTTATGAAAAGTGAGGGTTTTCTAAGTCGAATCCCGGGTATATCCCTTCAGGAACAACCCCCAGCCGTTGGATCAACAGTTAAAGAAATGAACAGCTTTGATTCGGGACTGAAATACCCAATCTGGATCGCACATGGCCTGGCACACGCCCGTGTCCAGGGCCGTGTGCCTCATTCGCCGTCGAAATCGAAACGCCTGGAATGACACACGGGTTTCGAACACGCCTGTGTTCGACCCGACACGCCCGTGTTCCACCTGACACGGCCGTGTAGCCGGCCGTGTAACCCATCATTTTTCCCCGAAAACAACCCGAGAACTACACGGGTTCTTGGACACGCCCGTGTCCGGACCCATGTCACTTCGACACGCCTGGCCCCAGGACCATGTACACGGACACGACCTTGGACACGCCCGTATCCTAGGCCGTGTGCATTGTCTCGACGATCGTCGATCAAAATTTGTCGACTCCCGGGACGAGTGTCGACACGGGTCGACACGCCCTGCGACACGCCCGTGTCGCAGGCCGTGTCCCATGTCTCGACACCTCGTCGATCGCAGAACGACGACTTAAGTGTCGACACGGGTCGACATGCCCTGCGACACGCCCGTGTCGCAGGCCGTGTTCCATGTCTCGATACTTCGTCGTGCCAAATTCGTCGACCTCTCGACCAACTCGACGACACAGCCTGACACGCCCTAGGATACGCCCGTGTCCTAGGCCGTGTCCCCCTACCAGAAACCCAAAACTAGCCCAAAACGTCCCCCGTCGGTCCTTTGAGTTTCGGGGCGTTACAACTCTCCCACTCTTAAAAGAATTTCGTCCACGAAATTATATAAAGGAAAGACATGTACAAAACCAAAATTTGTACCTGAGCGGAACAACTCCGGATACTCGTCAAGCATAGTCTGCTCTCGCTCCCAGGAGAGCTCCTCATGACCGCAATTGTCCCACCGGACCTTGACCATCCTGATCTCTTTATTGCGTAGCCGCTTGACCTCCGAGTCCTCAATCCGCACGGGCTTAACCTTTGTCGTTAGCCTACTGTCCACCGGTACTTGATCGACCGCGATCACTTGCGTAGGCTCTTGCACCGCCTTCCGAAGCACCAAAATATAGAATACATCGTGTAAACCACTAAGCTCCACTGAAAGATTTAACCGATAGGCTACTTCTCCAACTCGCTCCAAAACCTCAAACGGTCCAAGGTACCTCGGGCTTAGCTTTTTCAATCGCCGCACCCGCGAGACACCCTTGAACGACCTGATCTTTAAGTATACACAATCGCTCACAGCGTACTCCACATTACTGTGCTTGGAATTATAGTACTTCGTTTGCCTTTCCTGAGCGATAAGCAACCTCTCCCGAATGGTCCTCACCAAAGAAGTAGCATCCTACACTTCCGATCGCTTATACAACTTTGACTCACCCGTTTCGAACAAAGACAATGGCGTGCAACATTTTCTACCATATAAGGCCTCGAGAGGCGCCATCTGAATGCTCGCTTGGTAGCTATAGTTGTATGCGAACTTCACCAAGTAAAGGTGGTCTTCCCATTGCTTTCCGAAATCCAAGACACACCTGCGGAGCATGTCTTCCATGATTTTATTGACCCTCTCGGTCTGCCCATCCGTTTGCGGATGGAAGGCTGTGCTGAATTTCAACTTTGTTCCCAACATTTGTTGCACACGCCTCCAATCATTGGACATGAACCGCCCATCACGGTCACTCACGATGTTGCGGGGCACACCATGAAGCCGTACAATGTTATCCACATAAAGCTTTGCCAACTTATCCACCGGATCATCCTTCCTATGCGGAATAAAATGCGACACCTTCGACAACCGATCCACGACCACCCAAATAACGTCGTTCACCTTTTGCTACCTTGGCAAACCGTGCACAAAGTCCATGGAGATGTCGTCGAATTTCCACTCCGGAATAGGCAAGGACTTCAGAAATCCTCCTGGCTTTTGGCACTCCGCCTTCACCAAGGCGCAAGTTTGGCACTTCGCTACGTAGAGCGCCACATCCTTTTTCAGCCTCGGCCACCAAAACAATTTCTTGACATCGCGGTACATCTTCGTGCTCCCCGGGTGAATCGAGTACTTGGTATGGTGTGCCTCGTACAACAACTCCACCCGCAAATTGCCCACGCTTGGGACACACAGACGACCGTCTTTCCATAGCAATCCATCCTCCACAACGAATTGGGAATTTGACCCATCCAGAGCCTCTATCATGAGCTGCTTCATATGAGCATCCATATCCAAAGCCTGCTGAACACGATCAGCCAGGTCATACTGGACTTCTGTCCAATTCAGAACCGCTTCAGAACTTGATTGTTTATCCACACAAACAATCTCCAACGCCTCCAACTCCCGCACCAACCGCTCATCATGGACCGATAGCCAATTGGCTTGAGCTGGGGCTCGGCGACTCAACGCGTCCGCAACCGCATTCCCTTTACCGAGCACGTAGTGGATCTTGAATGTATAATCCCCTAGGAACTCCATCCACCTACGCTGCCGCATATTCAGATCTTTCTGATCTATCAAGTACTTCAGGATCTTGTGATCGGTGTAGATATCAATCTTCACACCGTACAAATAGTATCTCCACAGCTTCAAGGTAAAAATCACGGCCGCTAACTCCAAGTCATGGACCAGATAGTTCCTTTCATGCACCTTTAGCTGTCTCGAGCCGTAAGCTATCACCCTTCCATGTTGCAGTAGCACGCAACCCAAACCGCTGCCCGACGCATCGCTATATATCTCATAGCCTTCGGTTCCAATCGGCGAACTCAGCACAGGCGCCGTGGTCAACCGACACTTCAACTCCTCAAAAGCTCGCGCGCACTCCGGCGTCCAAACGAACTTATGCTCCTTCCTCGTCAAAGTAGTGAGAGGTAACGCTATCCGCGAGAAGTTCTCCACGAAGCGCCTATAATAGCCGGCAAGCCCCAGAAAGCACCGGACTTCCGCTACCGTAGAGAGCTCAGGCCACTCCCGTATCGCAACAATCTTCGCCGGATCCACAGCAGTACCCTCTCCACTCACTATATGCCCAAGGAACGCCACTGAGGATAGCCAGAACTCGCACTTCGAGAACTTGGCATACAACTGATTCCTCCTTAGAGTCTCCAAAACCAAATACAGATGCTTGAAGTGATCTTCCTCACTTTGCGAGTACACCAAAATATCGTCGATGGAGACGATCACGAAATGGTCCAAGTACTCCCAGAAAGTCCTGTTCATCAAATCCATGAACACTGACGGCACATTACTCAGCCCAAACGGCATGACCGTAAACTCATAATGCCCGTATCTCGTACTAAACGCTGTCTTCGGGATATCACTCTCCCTAATTCGCAGCTGATAGTACCCAGACTTGGGATCTAACTTCGAGTATACCGTCGACCCGACTAACTGATCAAAGAGATCATCGATCCGGGGGATCGGGTACTTGTTCTTCTCAGTCAGCTTTTTGAGCTCCCGATAATCAATACACAGCCTCAAGCTTCCTTCTTCTAAATAAAGAGGGTCGATGCGCTCCAAGGCGAAGGACTTGGATGCACATACCTTTGCTCCAACAACTTTTAGAAGTTGCACTTTCAGCTCTGCCATTTCTTTAGGCGCTAGCCGATATGGAGAGCGTGACACAGGCTTTGCACCTGAGACTAGCTTAACCTTGAAATCTATCTCCCGTCGAGGTGGGGCTCCAGGAAATGTCTAGGGATTAACCCCCGCGGGCTTCGGATTTGCAACCTCCACTAGAGTACAGAACAGCTCTACAACAGCACGAACCGCCTTCACCACCTGAAGAGCGGCCAACGACGTCTTGCTCGACCTCTTTGAGCTCGTAAGGGTCGTCTCACGACTTGCTCCCAACTTGACTTCCTTGCTACCGCAGTCTATATAGTCTTGCTGCTCCGAGAGCCAGTCCATGCCAAATATAACGTCAAACTCCAGCAACGGAAGTAACGACGCTTGCAGATCGTACTCCTAATTCCCAAACCACAAACTAAGAGCAACGAATTCTACCCGCGCAGAATGAGCACCATTGGACTATAACGCATCCAATTTATCTCTTTCCATCGAAGGAGGTACTCCAAGGCACAATAAAATTCCTAATAAAGGAATGCAAAGCTCCCTAAACAAACGGTGCTCTCACAAATACAATACAGTCATAACAAGGCTTAGCCCCAGTAGTTCTAAGCTAACATGCACAAGGGCGACAAGTGTTTAAGGCAAAACTATCTTTAAACCATACCTATCGTCGCAACGACGTGCTTCCTCCAGGGTTTTAGACACTCACGGGCATAATGCCCCGGCTCCCCACAGTTGTAACATGCTCTCGGGGTTTGGCTTGTAGTTGCCCCCGAAGCTCTGAAAGGAGGGACTAGACCCAAAGTCCTAGCCTTCTTATACCACTTTCGATATACAGACTTTGAGGTGTTCGGCACTTTGAATGCTGCTTTCTTTGCACTAACGTCCTTGACTGCTCCTGACATAGCTTTCTTACCCTTCCGAGCACCATTCCAACAGTCTCGGGCAAAGTGTCCTTTCTTTCCACAAGTAAAACATGTGTAAGTAGCTTTGCTAGTCGATGTCATGGCCCCTTTCTCCAGCATTCCAACAGATGCAACTCTTATGGGGCTTGCATAGTTCGATACCATGGGCGCTGGCATCAGGAGGGTCTTCCTCAAATCTGCCTCCAAAGATATAGCTGATTCCACCAAAGCTCGGAATCCCAATAACTTTGGTCCTAGAAGTAGGACTCGTAACTCGGCGCGCAGGCTATTATAGAATCTATCGACTGTAGCTTGCTCATTATCCAACTCAAAGCATGGGTAGCGACTTATCATAAGAAATGCTTGCAAATATTCCTCAACTGTGTGCGCTTCCTGCACTAAATGCATATTCAGCTGCTGCCCCAATGGTCTACCAAAGGTCGTCTACTGCATCACGCCCACCGGCGTTGAAGCCACAACAGGGGCGCAGGGTTGTACATTTCCTCCAAGTTGTGCACCCGTCACAGCGAACACCGTGAAAGGGCAACTAGACCTGATATACTCTAGAGGGGGGTGAATAGAGTATATGGTGCTTTTAAAACTTTTGCAAACTTTTACAACACTTGTTGTAATATGTGTGAGCAGGGAAGCAGAAATAAATATAATCACAGACTAAGCTATGCAAAAACTAGGCACAGAAAAATCAAGGCCAGAAACAAAAAGTAAACAAGCAGAACCAGAGGACACAAGGAAATATAGTGGTTCCCCAAACTTGGGTACATCCACTCTTCTACCACCCTAGGTAGGAATCCACTGCAGGATGAGTTGATCAGGTGTCCTGGGCACCAATGAGCTTTTGATAAGGTGCTCAAGAACCAAAGCAGATTTTTTGATCAGGTGTCTTGCCACCAATGAGCTTTTGACAAGGTGCTCAAAAATCAGATTCAAACTTTTGAAGGGAGTTTGAGAAACCCTTTACAGAGTGGGGGTGAGAGAGTGATGGCAGTCTTCTCTTTCTCAAACAACTGAGAAGACTATGTGGATTGATGTCAAAGCTCCCCCTGAGTCCTTGAGATCTTCAGGAAGAAAATCTTTGCTGAGGGTGATAGGCCTTCAAAGGTAGAACTCCAGCAATAGATGGTTTCAGCAATGGCTGAAATGTTGAGTGTCTGGAGTCTTGAAATGATGTTGGCCTTGAACACTTTGAGAGGTGAAGAGATCTGAAGATTTTTGAAAGCTTGATCTCTTTGATGAGTGTTCTTCAGAATTCTTTTTGACAGAAGATTTTGAAAGAGTCTCTGTAATCTGTGTTGTGTGTCCTCTTCTTGTTAATCTATATTGATTCAAAAACCATTCTGTCTTTTATTCTCTGTTCCAGAATAGAATATCATTCTCTGTCAAAGATAACCGTTGGTCTGCATTGATTGCATCCTTAATTGTATAAACTCTTCTTGAGGAAAGTCCACAGAATTATTCCTTGAAAAATCCCTTGAAACTTGGTCCAGAAATAAATGAAAACGGCTAGCAAATCTCTGAATTAATTGCATAATAACTCTTGTCTGATTTGAATTTGAATTCTGGAAGTTAACTGAAATCGTCGAACTGAGCTCTGCTATTGTCGAGCTGAGCTCAGCGAACTGGAAAACTCAAGCAGCAAAATAATCGTCAATCTGAGCTCTAAGATCGTCGAACTGAGCTCAGAGATAAAGATCCAATGCAGAGTCAAAATCGTCGACCTGAGCTCACCGATCGTCGAATGGAGTTCGACGATATTGTGAAGTTGAGCTCAGCGATCGTCGAATGGAGTTCGACGATATTATGAAGTTGAGCTCAGCGATCGTCGAATGGAGCTCGACGATCTGTCGAAGTTGAGCTCGACGATCGTCGATCTGAGTTCGACGAATCGTCGTGCTGAGCTCGACGATCAGACTTAGTCTCCAGACAGAAAAACTTGGTCTTCAGGGCAGCTTCCAAACATAGACTACTAACCCTTAGACTCAATTCTAATTGACCTATTATGCTATACAGAAGGTCAAACAAAGGTTCCTAGAGACATAGTGATCCTGACCCAAATTAGTAATAGGGTGTTCCAACAATCTCCCCCTATTTGGGTTAGGATAACTATTTACAGACTTTGGAAAATTCAAATAACAACATACAATCAGAAAAGCATAAAAACAACAGCTAGACATTGCAGAAACATCACAGATATATATATATATATGTATATGGCATCCAGATAGCAGTCAGAAAATCCAAAGATTGTCACCTTACAAAGTCACTTCTTCTCTTTGCCTTTAACCATCTTGATTTCTCTGTTAGGGTTTAGGGCTTCCTTGTTGGACCTGGTGTCATCTGCTGCACCTAAATAGGTTTGCTTTGAAGGTCTGGGAACTACAGCGGCAGGATGCAATTCCATATATCTGTCTGCATCAAAGAATTTTCTGGAGGCATATTTCTCTAGTTCCTTCTGTCTCTGCTCTGACATTGTAGAAATATTTGAAGAATCTAAGCCTTGCTCTCTGGCCTTCTTGATCTGATCTAGTGCAGCCAGTTCCTTCATCCTTGCAGTCCAAGCAGATGGATTCTTTTCAGGGTCCTCAAAGGGTACAGGTGGCTCATACCTGTTGGAAGAAATGTCTTGAGGAGGCCTAGCAGACACTGTCTCTTTTAGCTTGTAGGGGAATGGACCAGAAGTAGTATCAGATGAAACATGTCCTCCCCTGGAGTATGGGTGCTGCCTGGAATACCCTTTAGAATAAACCTGAAAATCTCTTTGACTACCCCTGTATCCTCCTCTCCTAGAGTAAGAACCCCTAGATTGGCTTTCCCTTTGGTAGGATCTGGAATGGGGTTGATAGGGAGCCTGGCTTCTAGCTGGGGCTTGACTTGCAGAGCTGCCACCTGCACCTACATCAGGAGGAGGTGGTGGAGGAGGATGAGGGTGCTGGAACTGGGAGGAGCCCTTCTCATACTTTCTCTTCTTTTTCATGGCTTTCAGCTGATTTTTGGAATACTGCATACAATGTTCAGTAATTTGGCAGTTATGCAGAATATAATAGGGAATATCATTATCATCCTTTACTTTTGCAGGAGGAACCCTTTTCATGGCCTTGCTCCTAGCTTTCATTTTCCTTGCAATAGTGGCAGAAGAGTCATCAGAGTCTGTTTTGTATTCATCAGATTTAGAGCTCTGATCATCATATAAAGCATCTATTCTTTTCATCAAGTCTTTCTTCAGCTGAGCAGAGGCAGAAGAAACAGAAGCTGAAACAGCCGCAGCAGGGACAGCAGCAGAGACAGCAGCAAATACGACAGCAGATTCAGCAGCAGATACAGGCGGAGAAGCAGAAACAGCAACAGCAACAGCCGGAGTGATGGCAGCAGCAACTTCAGTAACATTAACAAAATCTGCAGCAGGCTCAAAATCAGTGGCCTCTGTCATCAGAAAATCCTTGGATATCTGCTCATCAGAGGCAGTTGGGATTTCAGCAGCAGTAAGAATATTTTCAGCAGCAGCAAAAAACAGTCCTTTCTTTAACAGCAGCAGTAGCAGCTATTACTGAGAGTACAAAAGAAGATATAATGCTGGGGTCACAGCCAGAGAAAGGCACCAGTGCCTTGGACAGGTCTTCTGAGGGCTGGACAGCATTACTCTTAGGCAAACAACTGAAAAAGGCAGTATCAAAAGCTGAGAGCAAGGACTATAGGTCTAGTGCCAGAACTGGAGTAGGAGGCACAGCAGCAAGAGCAGAGGTAGCAGAAACAGAAACATCAGCAACAACAGCAATATCATCAACAGCAGGAGCAGAGACAGCAGCAGCAACAGCATGAAAGCTTGCTTCATATGGCATCTCCCCCTGCCTAGATGCAGATACATCTATATCAAGGCACACTGCTGGAGGTGCTGCCTGATGAAGGAGGGAGGAAAGCCTGGCAGAGAGAGCTGCCACTGACTGTTGTAGAGGAGCTAAGGAGGTCTCTAATAGTAGAGAGAGCCTGGGGGCAATTAGCTCATACAACCTGTCAGCTAGGGCTGAGAGGTCTACTTGCTCAACCACAGGAGCAGAGGTACATGGAATAGGGATAGCTGAGGATGCTGGAAGTGGAGGGCTGGAGAGTGGAGGGAAGGATGGCTGAGGTGTGGGGATGGTGGATATGGAGGACAAGGGGATGGATATGGATGGAGTGAATGTTGGTTGGTCAATGATATGGAGGAGCAGATCTTGAAATGATGTGGAGGAGGAGGGTAACTCAGGAGGAGATGAGGGGGAATCATCCATGTAGGAGTCATCCAGAAGGGTGAAAGATGGTATGGAAGGTGATGATGCGATATCTGGTGGAGGGTAGGAGAACAGTGGGTGGAAATGGTCTTCTGGTGGAGGTAGAATTGGGTCTGGAGATGGAGTTGAGGTTGGAGATGGGCTGGATATGGTAATGGGGGATGAAGCTGGAATGGTGGATGAAAGAGGTAGGGTTGGAATTGGAGGAGGAGAAGAGGCAGCAACAGCAGCAGCCAGGTCTTCTGCAGGAGCAGAGACCTGTGGGAGAGTGACTCTGTGAGTCCTGGTGCCTGAAGGAGCACTAGAGGAGGGCCTACTGGGCTTTCTTATTTGCCTATCCCACTTGCCAAAGTGGGCATAGGTAAGTCTCCTGGAGGCATTAATGTGCACTCCAGAGGAGACCAGTAAGGCATGACATCTGTTCTGCAGGAAGACTCCAAGAATCCTTCCAAAATTAACAAAGCTTTTGTTGATTTTCTTCTTGATTAGGTCAAAGAAGACCTCTCCCCAGTTCAAACTTTTCTTATCTACCAGAGCTCCCATGAGACAGAGCTGATGTCTGGAGATAGTATCATGAGCTGAGTGCTTTGCCAGCAGCACTTTTCCTACTACATCTGCCAGGAATCTGTATTCAACAGATAGATTCCTCTTGAATAGCTTGCTAGGGTTTCCCTCTGGATGACCCATCCTGGCAAGCATGGCAGAGAACTCCTCCCCAGATAACTCAGCAGTTTCTTCTCCATTTCTCAATCCAAAAACCTCTGTTAAAACTGTGGGGGTCAAGGGTACCTGGTTTCCAGCAATAGACCCAACTATTGTGTTGTTGTCTAGATTATGGGCAGTGTAAACCCATTCCTTGATTTCATCTGAGGCCAGCTTTATCCTGGTGGTCATGAGGGCAGACAAGTTCTGATCCTTGAATAAACTCAGAATGTCTTGGAATATTTGATCAGTAGTGTTGAACGATTCCAGATCAATGTCGAATCCAGCATCGAACTTCATGGCGGCTAGAACTGCAACTGACACAACCATTGTACCTGCAAAAATTCAACAAACAAAATGACCAAGCGTAGAACTGTTTGGAGGGAAGAAGATTCTTGCAGAGAAATTGAAAGCGCAAGAGAGAACGACGGCGAAAAAATGAGTTTTATATTAGGGTTCGACGCAGAATTGGAAAGATCGTTGAACTCAGTTCGACGATCGAGGCTTCTAAAGGAATCTGAAGAGACTCCAACATTGTCGATCTCCGTTCGACGATCTTGAAAGGCGTCGAGCTCCGTTCGACGATCGTTCAGTGAACAAAATCGTCGAGCGCCGTTCGACGATCGTTGACCGGAAGAGATAGTTCATACTATCTGAGAGGCGCTGAACTCAGTTCGACGATCCTGGAAATCGTCGAACTCCGTTCGACGATTTTTGGGGAAATCGTCGAGCGCAGTTCAGAGATCAGAATATTCTAGACACTAAGAAAAATCAGAATTTTTGCCTAGTCTTGGTCAATTTTTAGCTTTCAAAATCTTGGATATTATTTAAGGCTTCCTCCATCTAACATTCCTAACTGATTTAGGAAGAAAGTGTGTTTCTTTTCATCCAAAGGCTTGGTGAAAATATCTCCCCTTTGTAAATCAGTTGGGATATATTGCAATTCAATTTTATTCTTTTCAACATTGTCCCTTAAGAAGTGATGCCTAATCTCTATGTGTTTTGTCCTACTATGGAGGACTGGATTTTGAGCTATGGAAATAGCACTTGTATTATCACAAAAGATTTTTGACTTCTCTAAGTTGTATCCATAGTCTAGGAGTTGGTTTTGGATCCACAAAATTTGTGAACAACAACTGCCTGCAGCCATATATTCAGCTTCAGCAGTTGAAGTTGACACAGATGTTTGTTTCTTACAAAACCAAGAGACAAGTCTGTCACCAAGGAACTGACAAGTTCCACTGGTGCTTTTCCTGTCAATTCTACATCCAGCATAATCAGCATCTGAGAATCCAGTTAAATCAAATGCTGAATCTTTTGGATACCAGAGACCTAGATTTGGACAACTTTTAACATACCTGAGAATCCTCTTTACTAATGTTAAGTGTGACTCTCTAGGGCTTACTTGGAACCTAGCACATATACATGTAGCAAACATTATATCTGGTCTACTAGCTGTAAGATACAGTAAAGAGCCAATCATTGCTCTATATGTTGTCTGATCAACAGGTTTCCCATATTCATCAGCATCCAATACAGCATTGGTAGGCATGGGTGTTTTCATACAAGATGCCTCAGACATACCAAATTTCTTAACCAGTTCATTAGCATATTTGGTTTGAGAAATAAAGATGCCTTCAGCATGTTGTTTGACTTGCAATCCTAGGAAGAAGGATAGCTCACCCATGCTACTCATCTCAAATTTAGAATGCATCAGGTTAGAAAACCTTCTGCACAATTTTGAGTCAGTAGAACCAAAAATGATATCGTCTACATAAATTTGTACTAGTAGGGTATGAGACTTATGGGTTCTAATAAAAAGAGTTTGGTCTACTTTACCCCTTATAAAACCATTTTCCAAGAGAAAGCATGCTAGGGTCTCATACCATGCTCTAGGAGCTTGCTTGAGACCATATAATGCTTTATTCAGTCTAAAAACATAATCAGGATAAGTTGGAGAGATAAAACCTGGAGGTTGTCTGACATAAACTTCCTTTTGATGTCTCCATTTAAGAAAGCACTCTTGACATCCATCTGATAGACCTTGAAGCCTTTGTGAGCTGCATAAGCTAAAAATATCCTGATGGCTTCTAATCTTGCAACAGGTGCAAAGGTCTGGTCGTAGTCAATTCCTTCTTTTTGAGAATATCCCTGGGCAACTAGCCTTGCCTTGTTCCTTATAATTACTCCTTGATCATCCAGTTTATTTCTGAATACCCATTTTGTTCCAACAATGGAGTGATCCTTAGGCTTTGGCACTAGTTCCCATACTTTGTTCCTCTCAAATTGATGCAATTCCTCTTGCATTGCAATGATCCAATGTGGATCTTACTCTGCATCTTGAATGGACTGAGGTTCAATTTGAGATAGGAAGCAGGTGTGCAATAGGTTTTGGTTGACCTGATTTCTGGTTTGCACACCAGCTGAGATTTCTCCAATTATTTGGGATATTGGATGGTCTCTTGATGTTACTAAATCAACATGGGGTGTTGATTGTTCACCAACCTGTGTTGTTGTTTCCTCTTGTGGTACAATAACTGGCTCTTCAGATTGTGCTTCAATAGGTGAAGCATTCCCTTCATCTTCACTGCTTTCTTCTTCTTGAGCAACCTGTAACTTGTTCATATCTTCAACTAGAGAGTGTTCCTGCAAAGGTTCTATGGTAGAAGAAATCTTCTCCTTGAAAGACATGTTAGTTTCATCAAACGAGATATGAACAGATTCCTCAATTTTCAAAGATGATTTATTATAGACCCTATAGGCCTTGCTGATCATGGAGTATCCCAGAAACACTCCTTCATCAGCTTTGGCTTGAAATTTTGCTAAGTATTTCTTGTCATTATTGTGAATATAGCAAATGCAACCAAAAATTCTAAAATAGTCAACTTTAGTTTTCTTCCCTTTGAGTAATTCATAGGGAGTCTTTCCCTTTAGTTTATGTATCAGACTTCTGTTCAGCAAATAGTTGGAGGTGTTCACTGCCATCTGCCCAAAAGGATAGAGGTAGATGAGCATCTGACAGCAATGTAGTGGCAGATTCAATAAGGGTTCTATTTTTCCTTTCAGCTACCCCATTTTGTTGAGGAGTTCTAGGAGCTGAGAAAGTATGCCTGATCCCTTCACTCTGACAGAACTCTTGCATAAGAAGAGAATCAAACTCTGTCTCATGATCACTTCTGATCAGGGCAATGTGAGTATTGAACTCAATCTGTATACATTTGAGAAACTCTGTCAGACACTTAAAGTTATCAGACTTCTTCCTTAGAAAGAGCACCCAAGTGAATCTAGAGAAGTCATCTACAATTACTAAAGTGTAGGATTTCCCTCCTAGGCTTTGTACTGTGATGGGTTCAAATAGATCCATGTGTAACAGATACAATATCCTAGGTGAATCACTCTTATTAAGTGACTTAAAACTGTTTTAGTTTGCTTGCCTAATTGACAAGCCCTGCAGAGTCCTTCCTTCTTGTAGGGGCCAGAAGGTAGTCCTCTAACAAGTTGTCCTTGGAGAGCCTAGCAATAGTTCTAAGGTTTAGGTGTCCTAGTCTCTTATGCCATAAAACATTTGGTCTACAGACAGAGTTAAACAGGCAAATATCTACATCAGTTGAAAGAAAATCTACTAGATAGATGTTACCTTTCCTTTTACCTATCAACACAGTTGTGTTGTCCTCTGACTTGATTCTGCATAAGGTTTTGCTGAAGGTCACCTGGTAGCCTTCATCACACAGCTGACTGATGCTGATTAGGTTGTGCTTCAGTCCTTCCACATAAGCTACCTTCTTGAAGGTTACTGAACCAATCTGGACTGCACCATATCCTTTAGTTTGTCCAAAGTTGGAATCACCAAAGATATCCTTGGGTCCAAGCTTGGCTCTAAAGGAAGTGAGGTTGTCCTTGTTCCCTGTCATGTGCTTAGAGCACCCACTATCCAAATACCATTGCTGGTTAGATGTTGGATAGGTCTTCACCTGCACATAAAACAATTCACTTGTTTTTGACCCAGTTTACCTTGGGCCTAGGTTGATAACCTCTGAATTCTGAAATGAAAGACATCCCAGGTTGACTCTTATATCCTTCAGGATGATATCTCCTTGGAGGTATAATCCATTCAGTATAAGGGTTAAAGGTTTGGGATGAAGAACCCTTAGGATTCAATTTTGATTTACCTTTTACAAAGTTTCCAGAGTTCTGACCTCTGTTCGATGATCTTGGAGCTGAGTTCGACGATCTTGGGTCAGATCGTCGAGCTCCGTTCGACGGTCGACTATGGGTGAGGTCAGGTATATGAGATCGTCGACCTGCGTTCGACGACTTTGGCTGAGATCGTCGACCTGCGTTTGACGATTTTTCCTGAGATCGTCGAGCTGCGTTCGGCGATCGTCGATCTTCATCCGGCGATCGTCGATCTCCGTTCGACGATTTCTGCTAGGACTTAGTTTTCTGAGGCAGATCAGAATTTTTCCTGGCAACCTCTACAACTCCCTTTCCCTTGTCAGAAATGAACTTGATGGGAGTTGTTAGAACAATAGGTTGGCTGGATGAGGCACCCAAGCCCAGTGTACTGTTAAATCTAGAGTTCACTGTGCTTGTGATGTCCATCAGCTTGATGCTTCTCCCATTAAGGGATTCTTCAAGCTTCTTGGCCTCAGAGAGCTCACTTTTTAGTGTAGCTATCTGTTCCCTATAGTTCTCCAACTCCTGAGAAAGTTTGAGGTTTTCTGACTTTAAAACATTTTGTTCAGATAATTGATTTCTGAGAGAGATAATCTCTTTCTCAGACTTTAACAGGTCCAAACACAGTGCTTTAAATTCAGATTTAAAATCTTCTGAACTAAAATCAAAAGAACTAATTACCTGATCTTCTTCAGGTTGAGTCTCTGAGTCTGACTCTGACTCTTCTTCCTCTGAATTGTGCTGTGAGGCATTGATTGCCATCATGCAGAACTCCTTTTCTTCTGCATCATCCTCATCATCACTGGAGCTGGAAGAGGCTTCTGACTCCTCTTCAGTCTCACTCCAGGATTCAGCAACAAACCCTTTTCTTGTATGCTTATTCCTGCTTGAAGAAGGTTTGCCATTTCCATTCCTTTTGGGATCCTTCTCCTTTCTTCTTTCTTTTCTGTCCCTTCTGTCCTTGTTCTTGTTCTCTGGACAGTCAGGAACTATGTGCCCTGGTTTCCTGCAACCAAAGCAAATAATGTCTTTGTTATTGCCAATGGACTTGTCATACCTTGACTTATCCTGCTCCTTGTATGATCTTCTTCTGAAGTCCTTTCTGGCCATCTTATAGAATCTTTTGGCCAACAAACTGAGAAGTTCATCATTGCCTGTAGCTTTTTCTTCAGGCAGATCTTCAGTTGCCTTGAATGCTATGGTCTTCTCCTTTCTTGTGGCTGGTGAAGCAGCCTTCTGTTCTTCCTCTCTATTTTTGATGAGTAGCTCATAAGATTTGAGCTTACCCAGCAAAGCTTCAGTGGTGATCTCATTCAGGCTTCTGGCATCCTTAATTGGCCAAATTCTTGAGTCCCAAGTGCTGGGGAAGTACATTAGGATCTTGTCATTAAGTTCTGTCAGAGAAATCTCTTTGTCCAATGTCCTTAGTTCACTGACAATTAGACTCAGTCTGTTGTACATGTCTCCCACTGACTCAGTCTCTCCCTTCTTGAAGTTCTCATATTGGGAGATGAGATGGGATCTTCTGTCCTTTCTCTCATCAGCTGAGCCTGAGACTATTTCTGAGAGCTTGTCCCAAATCTCCTTGGCTGAATTACATTCAGCTACCTTTTGAAAAATGTCATCTGACATTGTCTGAGCAAGAATGTTCATAGCCTTGGCATCAGATACTTTCCATTTTTTTATGTCAGCATCTGTTCCTAATGGAGGTGGAACAACATTTGTACTTGTGCTCTCTGGGGGTCTTGGACACACTGTCAAAACAGAATTAAATATATCTTCATCAATAGAATTCATGTAAAGTCTAATCCTTGCTTTCCAAAGTGCAAACTTGGAAAGATTGCACACTGGAGGTCTGGTGCTAGCATAATCTTTGTTTTGGGCCATGAGTTGTGCAAACAAAATCTAATAATAAAATACAAAAGAAAAACAGATCTAGTTTAGGATCTTGGGGTTCAGGTGTTAGTCTATACAACCAATCAGGTATGGTATGTTTAACCAACCTCCCTCTGATACCAATTGAAAGGGCAACTAGACCTGATATACTCTAGAGGGGGGTGAATAGAGTATATGGTGCTTTTAAAACTTTTGCAAACTTTTACAACACTTGTTGTAATATGTGTGAGCAGGGAAGCAGAAATAAATATAATCACAGACTAAGCTATGCAAAAACTAGGCACAAAAAAATCAAGGCCAGAAACAAAAAGTAAACAAGCAGAACCAGAGGACACAAGGAAATATAGTGGTTCCCCAAACTTGGGTACATCCACTCTTCTACCACCCTAGGTAGGAATCCACTGCAGGATGAGTTGATCAGGTGTCCTGGGCACCAATGAGCTTTTGATAAGGTGCTCAAGAACCAAAGCAGATTTTTTGATCAGGTGTCTTGCCACCAATGAGCTTTTGACAAGGTGCTCAAAAACCAGATTCAAACTTTTGAAGGGAGTTTGAGAAACCCTTTACAGAGTGGGGGTGAGAGAGTGATGGCAGTCTTCTCTTTCTCAAACAACTGAGAAGACTATATGGATTGATGTCAAAGCTCCCCCTGAGTCCTTGAGATCTTCAGGAAGAAAAGCTTTGCTGAGGGTGATAGGCCTTCAAAGGTAGAACTCCAGCAATAGATGGTTTCAGCAATGGCTGAAATGTTGAGTGTCTGGAGTCTTGAAATGATGTTGGCCTTGAACACTTTGAGAGCTGAAGAGATCTGAAGATTTTTGAAAGCTTGATCTCTTTGATGAGTGTTCTTCAGAATTCTTTTTGACAGAAGATTTTGAAAGAGTCTCTGTAATCTGTGTTGTGTGTCCTCTTCTTGTTAATCTATATTGATTCAAAAACCATTCTGTCTTTTATTCTCTCTTCCAGAATAGAAAATCATTCTCTGTCAAAGATAACCGTTGGTCTGCATTGATTGCATCCTTAATTGCATAAACTCTTCTTGAGGAAAGTCCACAGAATTATTCCTTAAAAATCCCTTGAAACTTGGTCCAGAAATAAATGAAAACGGCTAGCAAATCTCTGAATTAATTGCATAATAACTCCTGTCTGATTTGAATTTGAATTCTGGAAGTTAACTGAAATCGTCGAACTGAGATCTGCTATTGTCGAGCTGAGCTCAGCGAACTGGAAAACTCAAGCAGCAAAATAATCGTCGATCTGAGCTCAAAGATCGTCGAACTGAGCTCAGAGATAAAGATCCAATGCAGAGTCAAAATCGTCGACCTGAGCTCACCGATCGTCGAATGGAGTTCGACGATATTGTGAAGTTGAGCTCAGCGATCGTCGAATGGAGTTCGACGATATTATGAAGTTGAGCTCAACGATCGTCGAATGGAGCTCAACGATCTGTCGAAGTTGAGCTCGACGATCGTCAATCTGAGTTCGACGAATCGTCGTGCTGAGCTCGACGATCAGACTTAGTCTCCAGACAGAAAAACTTGGTCTTCAGGGCAATTTCCAAACCTAGACTACTAACCCTTAGACTCAATTCTAATTGACCTATTAAGCTATACAGAAGGTCAAACAAAGGTTCCTAGAGACATAGTGATCCTGACCCAAATTAGTAATAGGGTGTTCCAACACACTGCTTCTACTATCCTTCTAACGGTTTCATACGAAGGAGGAGTCTCAAACACCTCACCGGGTGCACTATTCTACTCAGAAACCGGACATTCTAGTGGTCCAGTACCGCTTCCGGTCACCTAAAATGGTACAAAACACCGTTAAGCGACCAAATAAAATTGCGAACAACAATTATAGGAACATGCAGGTTCCTCAAACACGTGTATTTTCATTCCTAAGTGGACATCATGGGTTCTTTTACCATTATAACGATGACGCACACAATGTGCTCACCACCCCTTAAAAAGAATTCGTCCACGAATTCATTTTAAGCCCGACCAAAACCAGTAGTCTGATACCAATTTGTAGCACCCCCTATCCGTCACATAGCATATAACAGTAGGTCCGGCCGGGGCCCGACGCCATATACCACGGACAGACCGGGTGGTTACTCATGGAAACAATCCAACCAATCACTACGTCCTACACAGAGCATTCTAGCAGAAGCAGTTTATAAATGTTGTAACAAAGAACCCAGCATATAAGCACGAATGTCCACTAATAACAAAATAGGAATGTTATACAAGTACCAACCAAAAGCCTTAAGGCCTTACAAAAATGTTTCACTTGAATTTGCATGTTTTACAAAGCACGGCACGCAGGCCGGTCACACATGAATAAACAGTAAACACTTTCAAAATAGGCCTTCAAGGGCCGGCTTCGCAAATTGGGCTTTAGCCCGCTATTGACCGCTTGGTCCAGCCGCACCTGCAAGCAAACCAAAACCACCGCACGGTGGCAAACAAAGCAACGTTCAGCAATGCTGAACAAATTATAACGATCCCGCCCCCAAATCGGGGCGGCGATGCTCCTTCCCTGCATTTCATTAGCATAAGTGTGCAATATAACAATATTCAATTAATCACAGGCATAGGCTCAAACGGCCACACACCCCGTGCACTCAGGGCACATTCTCGGTGAACGCAGTCTAAGTCTGCCGACTCACCAACATCCCTTTGGACGGCCAAACAATGAGCAGTTTGTCTTCCCGGCATGGGTCACGGTAATTAAAACCATAGACAACCGAAGACTCTCATCTATGCCAACGGCTCTAATCCGAACGACATAGAACGGGTACGGTTCCGTCTAACCCGTGCTCACAACGCAACGGTAATTTAAACTATATGCGCCCGCAACGGTAATTTAAACCATATGCGCAGGTCAAACTTCTCCCGAGTCCCGTTTCCATCACATTTCACATAACCCGGTTATGTTCAAGTTGGCTCTCAGGCCACAAAGTTGGCAGGATCTCGCATCCGCCTAGGTTTCCGGGTGCACCTTAGGGTTAATCCCCAAGACTCCCTGTTGCAATCTACTGCGTAGAAAAACCCGAAAAACCCCCAATCGCACGGAGTCTTCTCCGGCATTTATGCAATGCAACATCACCGATCCGGACCAACATGTCCGTGTAGGCTTCACACATCATGCCTATGTCCGTTCTTGCTTACGGACTCTAACAACAAGGACTATTCATGTCTACCCGTAGGAACGCCTCCAACTCACCGCAAACTCGCGAGAGCGGGCTTCCTATGCAAAGAAAGAGAGCTATTCATGCTCAAGGAGAGAATCGTTACCCTAGCATTCCTCTTTGGCGCCATGGAAAAGTAATCGGATGAAAACCACCGCACTAGCGTTGCCTCGATAGATCCGGACTCGGCTCGCGATTTGAAGCTTCGAAGCTCCTCCAATGGCCGGATCTAGGTCCTTCTTCCTCCCTTGGCTCTCCTCTCTCTCTAAGCTTTTAGAAAGATAACGCTTATGAAAAGTGAGGGTTTTCTAAGTCCAATCCCGGGTATATCCCTTCAGGAACAACCCCCAGCCGTTGGATCAACAGTTAAAGAAATGAACGACTTTGATTCGGGACTGAAATACCCAATCTGGATCGCACACGGCCTGGCACACGCCCGTGTCCAGGGCCGTGTGCCTCATTCGCCGTCGAAATCGAAATGCCTGGAATGACACACGGGTTTTGAACACGCCCGTGTTTGACCCGACACGCCCGTGTTCCACCTGACACGGCCGTGTAGCCGGCCGTGTAACCCATCATTTTTCCCCGAAAACAACCCGAGAACTACACAGGTTCTTGGACACGCCCATGTCCGGACCCGTGTCACTTCGACACGCCTGGCCCCAGGACCGTGTACATGGACACGGCCTTAGACACGCCTGTGTCCTAGGCCGTGTGCATTGTCTCGACGATCGTCGATCAAAATTCGTTGACTCCGGGACGAGTGTCGACACGGGTCGACACGCCCTGCGACATGCCCGTGTCGCAGGCCGTGTCCCATGTCTCGACACCTCGTCAATCGCAGAACGACGACTTAAGTGTCGACACGGGTCGACACGCCCTGCGACACGCCCGTGTCGCAGGCCGTGTTCCATGTCTTGACACTTCGTTGAGCCAAATTCATCGACCTCTCGACCAACTCGACGACACAGCATGACACGCCCTGGGACACGCCCATGTCCCAAGCCGTGTCCCCTACCAGAAACCCAAAACTAGCCCAAAACGTCCCCCGTCGCTCCTTTGAGTTTCGGGGCATTACACTTCAGCCCTACAGCTTCAAGCACAAAGCCCTACTGTCAGAGTGTTGCAACCCTCCTACAAGTTAGTACCCTTACATGTATATACAGCTCAGCCTCCTCTAAGGCCTACAACTCATTGACACTCTTGTCACCTACAACTTAGTGACTCTCCAGTCACCTACTTCAGGAACAAGGCCCTACACTCAGGATGGGAGGAAATGCCTACCTCAGATCCATACTTGGATCCTACCTCAGAGAGCAACATTTTCCTACCTCAGGCAACCAAGCCCTATAGCTTAGATCCACACTTGGATCCTATCTCATTACCCCAACAGGGCACCTACCTCAATGATTAATCAGTCACCTACCTCAGGCATAAAGTGCCCTACACTCAGATTCAGATAAACTGAATCTTACAGGAAATAAAACAAAATGTTTAATAAAATAAAACAACTGACTCATAGAAAAATATCTGAGTCAACTTTGCTGTACTGAGCAGATATCTGTCCAGCCCACTTGTTGTAGAAGGAATTAGTCTTCTTCTATAACTAACACTTTCCTGCTGCACAGATGAGCAACTATCAGCTTGCTGAAGGGATGAACCAGCTTACCTATTCTAGAGAGAACTAACTTACTGAACTTTAAAGTGCTTCAGCTATCTTCCTTTGCCTTCAGGCTATCTCTGCTGGACTTGAGCTTTCAAACTTAATGGAGAAGAAGATGTCCAACCGCCACTGGTTTTCTTTTTATTTTTTGCATTTATTCTCTGTGTGTTCGTTCTTGTTCGTTAACCCTAATTCCTTTTGTTTTTACTTTTTATATGCATTGATTTGAATCAATGACACAATTGTATGTGGGCCCACCAAGGATTGGTGAGCGCCACCTCCATCAGAAAAGGACAGAGCAGCTTTCAACGCTACAACAACTTTCCCGCAACGGGTTCCTACAATTTTGACTTTGATGACGTAAGTAGTGGTCATCAACATCTGGACTTAGAAAATATTCCAGAATTCCATTAAGCATTGAGTGATGTTAAGTCACTCAACGCCATCTGGCTCGGCTCTCAGGGCTTCTGGACTTGTGAATTTTCCCTGGCTTTGTCTCAGCGGTTCTGTCTCAGCGGTCTCAGTGGTTCCTTTTTAACAGCTGAGACAATCTTCAGTCTCAGCGGTTCTGAAAGTTATTTAACTTTAGCTTAGCTAATCACCTAAAGGGGGGGCTTGGGGGGGGTGAATAGGTCTTTGAACTTTTAAGAATTCTTTTGTTGTTTTCAAGTTATTCTATCTAGAGATTGTCCTTAAATCCTGCAATCATAAATAAAAACAAGCACACACAACAAACACTAGGATTTATAATGGTTCTCCAATTGGGTACATCCGCTTTCCCTCCAACGTATCCAACTTATTTGTTGGACTCGGCACAAACTCCTCCAATTATGCTCCTCATAGCTTACACCTCAGGCCCTCAGCCTTACACATAGATTTTTCACAGAATCCAACTCAGAACCATAAAGGTTCCTACCACAGAGCACTATAGAACTCCTACAGTTCAGTGATCCACTGATCACCTACCTCAGGATTATTTCTAAGGCCTACACTAAGGCTATTCCGCCCTACAGCTTCAGGAACACAGCCCTACTCTTAAAGTGCTACAACACTCCTACAACTCAATACCCTTACAGGTACCTACAGCTCAACCTCTTCCAAGGCCTACAAATCAGTGACAAGCTTGTCAACTATAACTCATTGTTCTTCAGTCACCTACCTCAAGCAGAAGTCCCTACACTCAAGATGGTAGGATAGCCCTACCTCAGATCCAAACTTGGATCCTACCTCAGAGAGCAGCACTCTACTACCTCAGGCACTTAAGCCCTACCACTCAGATCCACACTTGGATCCTACCTCATTGCCCCAAAAGGGCACCTACCTCTGTGACAAATTTGTCACCTACCTTAGGCACAAAGTGCCCTACACTCAGATTTAGATCTACTGAATCCTACAGGAAGATAATATAGAATTTAGAAGAAAACAACACAACTGACTCAGAGAAATAACTCTGAGTCAACTTTGCTAGACTGAGCAGATTTCAGTCCAGCTTACTTGCTATAGAAGGAATCAACCTTCTTCTATAACAATCACGTTTTACTGCTGCATAGCTGAGCAGCAATCAGCTTGCTGATGAGATGAATCAGCTAAACTGTTCTTTTTCGAACTAACTTGCTGAGCTTTGAATTGCTTCAGCTATCCTTCTTTGCCTTCAGGCTATCTTGGCTGGACTTTAACTTTCAAGCTTGATGGAAGATCGTCCAGCCGCCTCTTTCTTTTGTTTTGTTCTCCGTGTGTTCGTTTGATTCGTTAACCCTAATCCCTGTACGGTTTACCCTTTTATATGTGTTGATTTGATCAACAGCACAATAGTATGTGGGCCCACCAAGGATTGGTGAGATCCAACTCCATCAGAAAAGGAAAAAACTTCTTTCGGCGCTACAACAGCTTTCCCACAACGGATTCCTGCAATTTTAACATTGATGACATCAGTAGTGGTCATCAACATCTGGACTTAGAAAATATTCCAGAAAAACATGAAGTGTTGAGTGATGTTAAGTCACTCAATGCCACCTGCCTTGGCTCTCAGCGTTTGTGGACATAAATATTTTCCTGGCTTTGTCTCAGCGGTTTTGTCTCAGTGGTCTCTGCGATTTTTACATTATTAGCTGAGACAAGCCTTTGTCTCAGCGCTTTCTTCCTATCTACTGTCTCAGCGATTTTTGCACTTTACTGTCTCAGCAGTTTTCCTCTTAACAGTCTCAACGTTTCCTTCTTCATTAGAAGCGTTGAGTGAATCTGCTTCACTCAACGCTTCTGGACTTAGAGAAATCATGCCAATTTTCTCAGCTATCTCAGCGGTCGCAACGATTTATTCTTAGTTGTCTCAGCAATCTCAGCGGTCTCAAGGCTTTCTTATTAGTTGTCTCAGCTATCTCAGCGGTCTCAGCGCCTTCTTCTCAGCGATCTCAATGCTTTTTCCCTTAGACAGATTTTCTGGCTTTAGCTGCGTTCTACGATTTGTGTGCTGAGCTCAACGAACTCTAATCTTCTCAGCAGTCTAACCTCTTTTTGCCTTAGTCAATTTTTCTCTGGCTTCAGCTTGACGAGTGTTGAGCTGAGCTCAACGAACTGTAACCTAAGCTCGACGAACTGTAAACTGAGCTCGATGGACTGTGATATTCTCAGCGGTCTCTGTGCTTTTTGCCTTAGTCGATTTTTCTCTTTCTTTAGCTTGACAAGCATTGATCTGTGCTCAACGATCTATAACTTGAGTTCAACGAACTTCAAGCTGAGCTCGATGAATTTTAATTCCTGAGCTCTTAAGCTTAACCCAAGGAATGATGAGTTGATCTCGATGATCAGCGAGCTGAGTTCGACGAACTCTGAGCTGAGTTCGACGAAATTTAAGTTAACTGCCCTACTCATTTTTCTTCACTTGTCCAATCATGTACTACCTGCATGCAAGAACTAAAGCACACATCAAATACATTATGTGTGTATGTCATTGACCCATTTGACATCTTACAAATCTGGGATATTGGGATAAATAGATCCAACAATCTCCCCCTATTTGAAGAAGTCAAAACAATATAGGTCATTGACAACACAACATTTCATCATAACAAAATTTAGTAGTAGTAGAGTGTGGAAGTGTTACCATTTCTCCAGCCTGTGGAGAATTACTTACTCTCTCTGGCATACTGCCATCCTTACTGTTCCACTTGGTTATACATCTCAGCCCTAGACAGCTTTCCTCCCGCTTTTTGACTTCTGTAATAGGGAGCATACTTATAGGTTGTACTCCCCCTATCCATCTCACTGTGACTGAATCTAGTTCAGATATTGGGCTAGTTCCCCCTCAACAGTTGCACACTGTATTCAGTATCTAAAGGAAGAGCTTGTTCTATCTGCAAAATAAATAGTGCAACATATGGTAGAAAAGAGAATTGAAGCTACACAAGATTCAACATACCCATTTCAAATTTGAAGGTGTTGAACTTAGCTTCATCTAGTGTCTTAGTGAAGATATCAGCCACTTGCTTTTCTGTGGAGACAAACTCAAGGGATATGTCTTCCCTTTCCACATATTCTCTAATGAAATGATACCTAATTTCTATATGCTTAGTCCTACTATGTGAGACATGATTCCAAGCTATAGAAATTGCACTAGTAGAATCACAAAAGAGTGGAGTTCTACTTATCAGAACATTATAGTCCTGAAGTTGGTGCTGGATCCACAACAACTAAGCACAGCAGCTCCCGGCTAAAATATACGTTGATTCTGCTATTGATATTGCAACACTTATCTATTTACTAATGCTCTAAGAGATAAGCCTTCCACCTAGAAATTGATAGGAGCCTGAAGTGCTTTTCCTGCCCTCCATGCAGCTTGCAAAATCTGCATCTGAATAGCCAGTTAGTTCAAATTCCCAATTCCTGGGGTACCATAGGCCAAGATCTGGGGTGCCCTTAAGATATCTCAATATTCTCTTCACAACAGTATAGTGAAACTCTTTAATGCATGCCTGATACCTAACACAAACACATGTTGCATACATAAAGTCAGGTTTAATTGTTGTGAGGTAGAGAAGGGAGCCAACTATACCTCTATAAATAGTTTGATCAACAAGCTTCCCTGGATCATCTTTGCCTATATACATAATTGAGCTCACAGGAGTTCTTATGTTGGAAGCATTCTCCATGCCATATTTCTTGATTATCTCCCTGGTGAATTTTGACTGGGATATGGATAGACCATCATCAGTATATTTTACTTGGAGTCCCAAGAAAAACTTCAATTCAACCATACTACTCATCTCAAACTTCCCCTGCATAAGTTTTGCAAACTTCCTGCAGAGGTTGTCATCAGTAGAGCCAAATATTATGTCATCAACATAAATCTGGAATAGGATGATCTTGCTTTTAGATTCCCTTAGGAATAGGGTCTTGTCTATCTTTCCCCTTGAGAATTTGTTCTCAATGATGAAGGTAGACAATGTCTCATACCATGCTCCTGGGGCTTGCTTGAGCCCATAGATAGCTTTCCTAAGTCTATATACAGCAGTAGAAGAGTTAAAATCAACAAAACCTGGAGGCTGCTCTATATAAACCTCTTCCTTCAAGTCTCCATTCAGGAAGGCTGACTTGACATCCATCTGAAGTACCTTGAATCCCTGGAAGGCTGCAAATACAAGGAACAGTCTGATTACTTCCAACCTTGCAACTGGGGCAAAGGTTTTATCATAATTAATCTCTTCTTCCTGTCTATACCCTTTGACCATAAGTCTAGCTTTATTCTTGATTACAATGCCATTTTCATCAAGTTTATTTATGAAAATCCACTTTAATCCAATGACATTGTGTCCATCTAGTCTGAGAACCAGCTTCCAGACCTTGCACCTTTTGAACTGGTTCAGGTCTTCCTACATTGCACCAATCCATAATTCATCTTGTTTTGCTTCTTCGAATTTCTTAGGCTCTTCTTGTGACAGGAATCTGGAATAGAGTGATATGTTGAGACTCCTGCTTCTTGTCTATACACCTTGGCTAGCCTCACCTATTATCTGATCAGGAGGATGATCTCTCATATATCTGACTACTAGTGGCAGTCTGACTGCTTCCTCCTGATTACCATTTTATTTAGCAGGATGGTCTTCATTTCCAAATTGACTACCCTGTGCTTCCAATGGACAACATCCCTCTTCACAATCTTCTTGCAAAGCTGGGTCTATATATTTGATGAAGAGCTTTTCCATCATGACTTCTATACCTATAGAGCTACCAAAGAGCTTGACAACTCACTATCAATAATGCATAACTCATCAAAAACTACATGGACAGACTCTTCTACGACTTGATTTGTAAAGTTATAGACTCTATATGTCCTACTATTATTGTTGTACCCAACAAATATCCCCTCATTGGATTTGGCAGCAAACTTAGTCACTTTTGACTTACCATTGTCTAGGATGAAAGACTAGCAACCAAAGATCATGAAATAGGATATGTTTGGTTTTCTGACCTTCAAGATCTCATAGGGAGTCTTTTTGTGGCCTTTTGTGATAGAAGCCCTATTGAGCACATGACATGCAGTGTTAACTGCCTCAGCCCAGAAATATTTAGTGAGAGAAGTGTCACTCATTAGTGTTCTCCAAGCTTATATGAGAATCATATTTTTCCTCTCAGCTAACACATTTTGCTGGGGTGTTCTTGGAGAGGAGATCTCTTGATGAATCCCTTGCTCTTCATAAAATGCAGCCATAACAATAGATTGAAACTCATTTCCATGGTCACTTCTCGTTTTGACAATAGAGCATACAAGCTCATTCTTTATTTGCCTGACAAATTTGTGAAGATTTCAAGGGTTTCATCCTTTCTTCTAAGGAAGAACACCCAAGTAAACCTGTAATCATCATCAACCACCACAAGGGTGTAGACCTTCCTACCTAGACTATGAACAAGCATATGGCCAAACAAGTCCATATGCAGGAGATACAAGCATCTCATTGAGTCCTTGGCCCCAATGCGCTTGAAAGAGGTCTTAGTCTGCTTACCCTTTTTGGAAGCAGCACAGATACCCTCCTTGGAGCATTTTATTTTGGGACCATTCCTAACATGCTGATCACTAAAGAGCTGAGCAATGGTCTTATAATTCAAATAAGTCAGTCTCTTATGCCACTAGACACAATATGAGACTTTCTCATCTCCAACTAGGTATATAGGTGAACTATTTTCTAAGAAAGAAAAATTTAGGCAAGAAACATTGCCACTCCTAGTGCCTGTTAAGATGACACTTTGTTCACTTAACCTCTTTATGTGGCACTTATCCTTGTGGAAGGAAATGTCATAACCAAGATCACATAGTTGGCTTATGCATATGAGGTTGTGTTGTAACCCCTCAACATAAGCCACCATTGTGATGTTGATTATGCCATTTGAGATATTACCATAGCCTCTGGTTATCCCCTTGTCTCAGCCTCAAAAATGACCTTGGGTCAATTCTTTACAGGTGTGTACTCCTTCAATAGATCCTTTGTTCCAGTCATGTGCCTGGAACATCCACTGTCCAAGTACCATTTATGGGATTTAGTACTTGAACTAACCTAAAAAGAATACAAGTCACCTTACCTTAGGACCTTAATTTTTGTTGGGTCCTAGGTTCACTTAGTCTTGAAAAAACCATTCCTTCCGACAGAATTCCTGACAGGTTGGCAACCTTTGGACACCGAGGGATTGTGCCAGCAATCTACAGCATAGTGTCCCAATTTGCCATAATACCAACACTCATAGATATTATATCTCCTTTTCTTTTTAGGACCAACATTTTGTAACGCCCCGAAACTCAAAAGGGGGAGGAGTAGCATTTTGGGCCAAGTTTGGAACTTGGTAGGGGTTACACGGCCTGAGACACGGGCGTGTCCTAGGGCATGTCATGCTCGTGTTGATGATCTGGCTGATTAGTTGACGAATTTGGAGTCGACGATCGTCGAGCAGCGAACACGACATGAAAAACGGGCGTGTCACAGGCCGTATCCTTCACGTGGTGAAGCCAGACCGTGTTGGGGTGATACACGGGGTCAGCGCATGTGCCGTGTTGGGTAGACACGCGTGTGTCAAATTCGACACAGGCGTGTCGAGTACCCGTATCCCTTGCGGGCATTTTTGGTCCCGTATCGATGGAGGAACACGCCCGACAACACGGGTGTAGACTAGGTGACACGGGCGTGTCAGGTGTAACACGGGCATGTCGTGTGCCCATGTCCTTTTCAGGGCACAACAGTTTCGTCGTCGATTGAGGCACACGGCCTTGGACATAGGCATGTCACAAGCTGTGTTCAACCCAGGTTTTGGATTTTAAGTGCAAATCATGGTCGTCTGTTTCCTTATTTTGAGATATAATGGCTCGGGCTATTCCTGCTGGGTTATACCCGGGAATAGGGTTGGCAAGCCTTCATTTCTTTCAACCAATCTCTTTCTAAAGTTCTAGAGAGAGGGGAGAGCAAGGCTAAAGAAGGAAGGAAGATCCGGCCGCCGACGGAGCTTCGGAGCTCCAAATCACAAGCCGACTTCGGATCTACAGAGGCGAGGACATTGCGGTGCTTTTCATCTACATAGATTTCCATGGAGCTAAAGAGGAATGCTAGGGTAACGATTCTCAAACTAGGACATGTGAAGTCCGCTTTTCCTTTGCATAGGAAGCCTGCTCTCGCGAGTTTGCATTGAGTGTGAGTTGTTCCTTCGGGTAGACATGAATAGTCCCTGTTGTGTTACATATAGAGTCCTTTATCGAGAAACGGACATAGGCATGATGTGTGAAGCCTACCCCGACAAGTTGGTCTGGATCGGTGATGTTGCATTGCTTGAATGGCCGGACAAGACTCCGCGCCGATTGTTGTTTTTCGGGTTTTCTACGGGGTAGATTGCAATAGGGAGCCGAGGGGATTAACTCCAAGGTGCACCCGAAAAATTTAGCAGATGCGTGATTCTGCCATCTTGGTGGCCTGGGAGCCAACTTAGACATAAGCGGGTTATGTGATGCGTGTGATCGTTTTTGGACTCGAGGAAGTTTGACCCGCGCCCATGTCTTAAGGTGACAGGGAGGTGTGAGCAACGGGTTAGGCAGAACCGTACCCGCTCTATGTCGTCCGGTTAAAGTGACCTAAAGGTACTTGGTACTTGCCGTTGGCATAGATAGAGGTCTTAGGCATTGGCCAGAAAGACCATAATGCTCACGAGATATTGTCATCAAAGGGGAGGTGGTGAGTCGACGGACATTGACCGTGTTCACTGAGAATGTGCCCTGAGAGCACGGGATGTGTGGTCCTGTGTGCCCACGCCTGTGATGAAGTGTTTTTACACTATACTGCTTGGTTATGCTATCAAAGTGCAGGGAAGGAGCATCGCTGCCCCGTGTTTGAGGGCGGGGTCGTTATAATTTGGTCATCATAGCTGACCGTTTCTTTTGTTTACCACCATTATGGTGGATTGTTGCATGCAGGTGCTGTGGAGCCAAGTGGTAAATAGCGGCAGAATCCCATGTTGCTGAGCCGGCCCTCGAAGGCCTAATATGAAAGCTTACTTGTATTATTCATGTGTGTCCGGCCTGCGTGCCGAGGTTTGTGATGAGTGCGACTATGATATGCTTTTTACTATCATAATTGTAATCATGTCTACTATTTTCTACCTATTTGTGTAGTAATTTCATGAGATTAGTTGAGAAATTGTCTTATTATGAATAGGAGAGCACAATTAGGATTTTTGGTTACTTCTTATATTAAGATATATATATTTATTCTTTCATTTTTCTAATGCAGGTAATGCCAACCAATGAAACTAAAAGTCTTGGAGCAAACAGAGGAGTTCAAGGAGTCAACATGGCTGATGACAGGACAAAAATTTGGCCCACATGGGTAGTCACACGGCCTAGTCAATACCCGTGTCCTATGTGGTCTGGAACTGAAGAAATTGGATGCAAGAGACAGAGACTCACACGGGTAGGCACACACCTGTGTGCCTACCCGTGTCAAATTTGAACACGACTGCCAACCAACCCGTGTCTGGAGAACATGAAGAACAACACGGCCATGTCAATACCCGTGTCATCTGACACGACCAACTACCAGACACGCCTGCTCGTGTGGAACTGCCCGAGAACTGTCAACACGGCCTGACATACGGCCGTGTTGGTACCCGTGTTCGACTTTGTTTGCTGGGAGGCTGTAAAATTCCTGTAGAAATATTAGAGGGGACCTTTTTGGATCATTTTCGTTGGGGGAGAACTTCTGGAGCACGAAGTGGAGAATCCAAGAGAAGGAGGATTTGAAGGGAATTTTTTGTATGCATTTCATCTTTCATTAAACCCTTTTAATCTTCCCCATATCTTGGTGATTCAACCTTAGTTATCTGTTATTTTGCATGAACTTTAATTTGGAATAATTTGTTAATCATGTATCGTCTTGTTTTCATCGGATTTGTGGTAATTTGTTCGTATATAGGCTTACAACCAAAGGGTTTTCTCCTAATTATGAATTGCTTATTTGTTTTACATGAATTGCAAATCTCTAGATTGAGAAATTGGATGTTTGTGATGATAATTACATGGTCATATTTTGGTGTTAAATCTCTTTGTAATTCAAATTTCATGATCGAGAGATATGTTGTTTGGATACTTGGAATACGAATAAATGGACTCATGGTACTTTAGAGATAGGATTTCATGAGTGTATGTAGTATATAGGGTGTTTCCATTAATGCAAACTTGGGTGTTGTAAATTATTCGATAGAAAGTTTACTAACTTAGGTTTAGATTTTGAATTGCTCGAGAGAGATTTCGATAGATGTTTACCCTTTACATTACAACAAATTTGATAGTCTTCTTATTTCATGATTACATAGAATTGAGTAAATGAATGAGTACTTCATGTAATTGCTCATAAACTTCGGTTTTTTACCATCTTGAATTCCCTAATGTCTATTTATCCAAATAGTCATAGTTAGGTTAATTTAGATTAAAAATCAATTTAAATTTTAGGTACAATAATAGAGTGAGGTTGATTACGAGTATTTGAAATGGCCCAGTGGAATACGATACAATATGTATATTTATCCTATACTATGATTGATAGGTGCACTTGCCTGAAAGTTAATTCAATCTAGCTTATGCCCATCTATCGTGTAGAATGAATCCGCATCGAGTTATTACTTGTTAAGCAAAAGAAATCATCAAGTTTTTGGCGCCGTTGCCGGGGAATCTGATTTCAATATTTTGAAAGCCTAAACTTTATTAATCTACCAATGTTAGTTTATTCATATATATAATTGTAAATTAGTTATGGAATAATTATATTGGTTAATCTCTATTTTGTAGTCTGTTAGTCTATGACCAGGGGTAGAAATTCTGTGCAAGCACCATTTCATCTTGACCCTGAGCGAATTATTCATAACACCAACCAAAGGGACGTGGGAGTTAATACTACAGATATTTCAAACGAACTATTATAAAGGAGAAACAGTGGTAGCTAACGATAAGAATGAGTTAATTCCTACGCGAATAGTAACAGGTTGGCGTATCTGTATTGACTATAGGAAACTAAACGAAGTCACTAGGAAGGACCATTTCCCTCTTCCTTTCATTGACCAAATATTAGAACGTTTGTCAGGACATTCCTATTATTGTTTTCTAGATGGATTTTCTGGATACTTCCAAATTCCTATAGCACCAGAAGAGCAGGAGAAAACAACATTTACCTGCCCATTTGGTACATTTGCCTATAGACGTATACCTTTCGGGTTATGTAATGACCCGCCACTTTTCAAAGGTGCATGCTAGCCATCTTTAAAGAATATGTTGAAGATATAATGGAAGTATTTATGGATGATTTTTCTGTTTTTGGCGACTCATTTGATTTATGTTTGAATAATTTAGAGAAAGTTCTTAGGAGGTGTGAGGAGACTAACCTAGCGCTTAGTTGGGAGAAGTGCCATTTCATGTTCAAGGAAGGGTTAGTGCTTGGCCATAAAATCTCAAGCCAAGGAATCCAAGTAGATAGGACGAAAATTGAGACCATAGAAAAGTTACCAACGCCAAACTCCGTTAACGCAGTGAGAAGTTTCTTAGGACATGCTGGATTTTACCGCCGGTTTATTAAGGACTTCTCTAAAATAGCTAAACCACTTACCAAGCTGTTAGAAAAAGACACAGCTTTCATTTTTGAACAAGAGTGTCTACATGCCTTTGAGTTTTTAAAAGAAAGGTTAATTAATTCTCCTATTATGATCGTGCCTGATTTTAGTCAACCATTTGAGATCATGTGTGACGCTAGCAGTTTTGCGGTAAGGGATATTTTAGGACAATGCTGAAAAAAACACTTTCACCCTATATACTACGCTAGCAAAACACTTAATAATGCACAGGAGAATTATACAACTACAAAAAAAGAACTCCTAGCAGTGGTATTCACTTTTGATAAATTTACATCTTATTTAACATTATCTAAAGTGGTAGTATATACCGACCACTCTGCCTTAAGATATTTATTAGCCAAGGCGGAAGCCAAGCCTCGTTTAATGCTTTGGGTTCTCTTACTACAAGAATTTGATTTAGAAATTAGGGATAAACGAGGAGCAGAAAACATAGCGGCAGGCCATCTTTCACGTTTAGAAAATCCACTACGATCAATGTTAGATGAATCTGAAATTTTTGATACATTTCCTGAGGAATCACTATTTTCCATATCTACAAATATACATCTTGATTATCCATGGTTTGCGGATTATGCAAACTATCTTGTAGCTAAGGTCCTCCCAAAAGAATTTTCAAATCAGCAGAAAAAGAAATTTTTCTCTGACTTGAAATATTAATTTTGGGAGGACCCCTTTCTTTTTCGGATATGTGCAGATTCCGTTATACGAAGTTGTGTATCAGTAGAGGAAAGTTGGAAAATTTTGGAGCAATGTCATTCAAGCCCTGTCGGTGGTCACTATGGAGCAAATCACTCGGTAAAAAAGGTTCTTGATTCCGATTTTTATTGGCCCCTTCTATTCAGGGATGTCCAAAGGTACGTGCTTTCATGTGATTCTTGTCAGAAAGAAGGTAATATTTCTAAATTACATGAAATGCCACAAAAATATATTCTTGAATGTGAAGTATTCGATGTGTGGGGTATTGATTTTATGGGACAATTTCCAGTTTCTTTTGGGAATAAATATATTTTAGTAGTTGTGGATTATGTATCAAAGTGGGTTGAAGCTCAAGCTTTGCCTACTAGTGATAGTAGGGTAGTAGTCCGATTTTTAAAATCCTTATTTGCACGATTTGGCACACCACATGCACTTATTAGCGATAGGGGTTCACATTTCTGTAATTTGCAGCTAGATAAAGTATTAGAAAAATATGGAGTTACACATAGGATAGCCACTCCTTATCATCCACAAACTAGGGGTTAAGTTGAAGTTTCCAATAGAGAGCTTAAGAGGATCCTAGAAAAATCTATAGAAGGGAATAGGAAGTAATGGTCTAGAAAACTTAACGACTGTTTGTGGGCATATAGGACCGCCTTCAAAACACATATAGGGACCACCCCTTTTAGATTAGTCTATGGTAAATCTTTTCACCTGCCTATAGAATTAGAACACAAGTCATATTGGGCAATACGTTATTTGAATTTTGGTACTAATTCTATAGGGGAGAAACGTAAACTTCAACTTAATGAATTAGATAAGTGGAGAACCATGGCCTATGAGAACTCCCATATTTATAAGGAGAAGACAAAATTATTTCATGACCGTCACCTTCGCAAACCCAAGACATTTCAAAAAGGTGACCATGTCCTCCTTTTCAATTCCCGTCTTAGTTTATTCCCAGGGAAGTTAAGGTCTAAGTGGTCCGGACCCTTCAAGGTTAAAGAAGTCTTCCCCTACGGTACCATCGAACTTACCCACCCTGAGAATGGAGATTTTCAGGTTAATGGACACCGACTGAAGTCTTATTATGGTGAGCTCCCTAAAGATTTTGCTCATCAAGAGACCTGCCTCCATCTAGATTAGGATTATGAAAAATATAGTAATGTTCATGAGTTCTAAAAATTTTAGTATAAATCTAGTTAGGTTTTAAGAAAAAAAATTCTGTAATAAAATTTACCTTGGAAGAACTCGAAAGACAAGGGACGACACAGGTCACCATACGCCCGTGTGGTTGGCCGTGTGCACAACACAACCTCAGGCCTAGCTGTGTCACTTAAATCTAGAGTAGGACGATTTCATCCCGAGAACCACACGGGTTCACACTAACCCGTGTGTCTCGCAGTGTCATATGACATCTGTTCGCTCGACGATCATCGAGATAATTGTGTCGACACATCTGACACACCCATGTCGGATTGTACACGCCCATGTCTCTTTGCTCGATGATCGTCGAGACCATTGTGTCGACACATCCTACATGCCCGTGTCGGATGGTACACGCCCGTATCGCCCACCAACCCGTGTGTTTTTAATGCACTGTGCCAGATGTGACACGGGTCCACACACGGTCGTGTTGTGGACTGTGTCCGCCTGACGCGGTGTTTTCTGTTAGTTTGACCGCACGGCTCCCCATAACCCATGCTTCACGAGGCTGAGATTCCGTAACACGGGTACGCACACGACCGTGTGCTCACCCGTGTTCGCCTACTTTATAAAGGGTCGTGCAACCTTCTTCCTCCCCTCCTGGTTTCATCCTTTCTTCCCATTTCCTCCAAGACAAGAGCTCGGGTTTGAGTTCTATTTGCCTTCAAAATTCACGGATTCGCCTCCCCTACTCAATCTTCCCTCCTTAGTAGCCATTTTTGATTTATGAATTTACTCAACTTCTCCCCTCCACTCTTTTCTCCAAGTTTTTACTCCCCCATTTTCATTTTCAAACTAAAAAAAAAATCTTTTTCTTTTTGGACAGAACATGTCGTCCGGAAGAGCACCAGGCGGTCGCCATCATCGACCGGAGCTCCAGGCACTATCTACTGAGAGGCGCGACGCTGCTGCGCCACTAGTGTTCACCGATCCAGCATACGTCGCCGCTACAACCACCTCCAATCGAAGAAATTTCAAGACATTCGCAGCATTGACTGGAGTGTATTAGAAGAAATAAATTTAGCGGGGGATGTCAGGGAAATAATATCTGTAACAGGTTGGGAGCAAGTTTTTTTGATAGAGGAGTTAGGCTTTAAGGAACTCACACTAGAGTTCCTCTCAACTTTTTATTTAAACCTTAGGCCTAATTTCACTGATTCTGCTCGCGAGCACGAGGGGGTCATCTCCTTTCGAGCAGGGGGCACTTTTTACACACTTACCCTGCTCCAGTTCACCCAATACCTAGGGATGTATGAGGAGTCATTCCCCCTTTGTGCCGCTAACTATGACCTTCATTTTGACCTCCCCTCTCGTGATCTTGCTGGCAACATCTGGGCTCGGATCTCTTTTGACCTTTGTCCATATGAGGACAAGAGGTCAAAGGCATCCCAGTTGTATTCCCCCGCCCTCCACTACATTCACCACCTCCTGAGCCATACTTTGAGCGGCCGGGGCGAGAGCTCCAGCATTGTTAGTCAGCATGACGTGCTCTACCTCTACAACATGTCGTCGCGTTATGCCCTCCAACTAGGCTTCCTGCTCGCCCAGTTCATCCTCCACCAGGCTGACACCCCCTGCATATGGTCTATTTGTGTAGCACCCTACATCGCCCAACTGGTGAAGAACATTGGCATCTTATCAGCCCTCCCCCTGATGACAGTGGTCGAAAGACCATGCCCATCATGATGGCCAGCCTTCGATCCCTCCGCCTCATCACCGCCTGTCAGGGCCGGGGAGGCATTATATATTCTATTACGAGGCATGGACCGCACACGCAGGACGACGTTGATGACGACGAGGTGGATCCGGATCTCGATGAGCTGCTGGTGCATCTGCCACGTTCTACTTATGATCGGGGAGAGTCTTCTACTGCCCCCTCCACCTTGTTCGCGGTATTCGCGGGAGTTCCGGCAGTTCTTCGACACTGAGCTCTCGCCGTGCTTACAGTGTATCGAGGAGGCACAAACGTAGACCGAGGATCTCCTCATTCTGATTAGGGACCACTTGGGGATCGCTCCTAGAGAGCCGGTAGCACCTGGCCAGCCACACTTCCCCAATGACCAGATCGACCAACCGCCCTACTTTTGATCTGTATCTGTATCTTGTAGCATTTATTTGTATCTGTATATTGTACTTTCTTCTTTATATCAGTCTATTCCAGATAATATATATGATTTTATGTCAGTTCCTAATTCCTTCATGTGATCTTCTACTTTGATGATAATAGTTTTTTTATTATTCTTAGTGAAATTACTCTTTCAACACTTTACATTGCAATTATGAAAGAATTAGTGCCTAACCACCTAGAGGGGGGGTGAATAGGTGTAATTCTTGTTTTTCTTTTTAAGGCAGAAAAGCTGTTCAGTTAACTAATTCTACTGCTAACACAGCACAACAATCACAGAAACAATCATTCACAGAGTGCATACAATATTTATAGTGGTTCTCCAAGGTCTGGGTATATCCACTTTCCCCCTTCGCCTATCTAGCAGTGTACTAGATTCGGCGTAACTTATGCACTTCACCTCAGATCCTTAGATCTTACAGCTCAGAACCCCAAACAGTTTCCTACAACTCAGAGTGTATCCACAATCCTACAACTCAGGCCAACTGCCCTACCTCAGCCTTCAATAAGGCCTACACTCAGAGATCACAATCTCCTACACCTCAGGCTCACAGCCCTACCACTCAGAGAAAATATTCTCCTACACTCAGCCTTTATATAATAGGCTTACAACTCAGATCTATAATAGATCCTACAAAAAATAGTGTTTACAAAGTAATTAACCACCACCCAGATAGAGAGAGAAGGGATAGATGGCTTCTTGAATAGTTCTTGGAAGAACTTGATGGTAGAGATCAACCTCTCTTAGCTTTCTTCAAAGCTTCTTGAATCTGAACTCAGTAGGGTTGAATCTCCTGAGAAGTTGATCTTCAATCAGTTTCTGACTTGAGATTCAGATCTCAATCTGAATCTTTCTTGGCAGCCTGGTTCAGCAACTGCTCTTCTTAGAAGGAGCTCTCTATCTCCAACTTCTTAGATCTTCTGTCGAAGGTCTTCTTCTTTTTGTGTTCTTAGATATCTGTGTAGATCTTCTATCTTCACTGTAATTGATTCTCTTCTGTTAGCCACCCTTCAGTTGAAAGGAGAATGCCTTTATATAGACATGCTCCAAGGTAACCCGCTGATTCGGTTTCTAACAACCTTCTGACAGCTTTGATAGTTGCAGTAGACTGGTTAGGAATGGTAGCTGTCAAGTCATCCAGTCACTTCTTGAAATACTGTCTCTGTATGAAAGTGTCGAGACTGATCTTCATTATGTGTCGACACAAGTAGACTAAGTGTCGAAACAAATGAACAAAGTGTCGCCACATGCCTTGGTGGTGTCGACACAACTCCTTTTGTTGTTGTAACAGCTTCTCAACACTGCTTCTTTAGAATGTGTCGACACTGATTCTGTATGTCGACACAAGCCTTCTTTTCTTTAACTTTGTTGAAACTTGCTGTGTGTCGACATAACTCCTTTATGTCGACACAAGTACTTCCTTACTTTAACGTTGTTGAAGCTTTGCTGTGTGTCGACACATCTCCTTTATGTCGACACAAGTACTTCTTTACTTTAACTTTGTTGAAGCTTTGTTGTGTGTCGACACATCTCCTTTATGTCGACACAAGTACTTCTTTACTTTAACTTTATTGAAGCTTTGCTGTGTGTTGACACAAGTCCTGTGTGTGGACACAGTTGATGTTGACAAATATTTTTGTGTGTCGACACTGCCTCTATGTGTCGACACTGTCTCTATGTGTTGACACATTTGATGTCGACTAAGTATTCCTGTGTTTCGACACTACCTTTTGGTGTCGACACAGTTGATGTCGACTTTGCTTCTCTGTGTGTCGACACTACTTCTGTATGTCGACACATCTTTCCAAGTGTTGACATAATTTACTCCAATTGTCGACACAACTTCTCTAGGTGTCGGCACAAGTCTTCATAAGTGTCGACACTGCTTCCCTAGGTGTCGACACATGGACTTAGAAATTTTTCTGCATTTACTGCAATTACTTAACCTGCACATATAAACTCAAAACACATCAAATAGACCTTGATGCATATCATTGAATAGGGTGAGGCTTCTTCAAATCTGGTACACATTTTCCAAGGTACCCAACAATCTCCTCCTATTTGGAGAAGTCATAACCCTTAGTCAATGATATACATCATTCATAACAAATACACATTATGATGTATAAAAATATTATATGATAGGGTAACTACTTAAAACAAAACATAAAAGATATTTCATCACAGAATAAGTATGCTAACACAATTAACATTCATTAAAGTTTTGTTTCAACTTCCAATACTTTCTTTAACAAACCTTTACATAGATTTTAACACAAAAGATTACAATGTTTTAAAATCTAGTGAAACTAATCTAAGACAGCTCTGGCTCCTTGATAACTATTCCTTTGCCTAATTGGACTTTAGTTTGTACAGGAATATCAGTGTCATCAGCTGGCGTCTTGCCCTTTTGATCCTTCTTCTTCAGCTCTTCAGCCCTTATTTTTTGCCTTTCAAAGTAATGAAAAGGCTTAGGGAAATATTTGCTAGGCTCCTGAGCATTAGGAGGTAGCTTCCCTAGTTTTGTCTTTCTTTTGTACTGAACTATGACTTCTTGCCTGGCCTCATGCTTTTGCCATTCTTGTACAGAGTACCATTTACCCATCTAGGGTATTGTCCTTCACAGCTTTCCAAGCAGTTAGGATGATATTCCTAGATGTTGGGCTCCACTGCTCAAAATCTGGCTTTAACTCTGCCTGTTCTCTAAATCTCTTCTTGGACAAAAGAGTCTCTTGCTTTTTGGACAAAACTTCCTCAGGCACTGGCTTGTCGACTTTCTCAAAGATAATATTTTTATTACCTTCAGGAGGACTGTACATAGATTGTACTTCATGATGAATCATCTTAAAATCTGCAGGAGGATAGATTACTTGAGTAACTTCAGCTTGCTCACCTCCAAAATATGCAGGATTTATACCAAATTCAGCCACATTGTCATCATCACACAAGGGTGAATATCCAAGTGTGGCTCTGATGCTATTGGAAATCTATTTAGCATGATCAGATCCAGCTTTGACTAATACTCTATCCCCCTTTATGACTTCTCTGGCCACATGATCTCTAAGGTCATCCTTTTGAAATCTTATTTGTTCATCCAGAAAATTAACACCATCCTTATAAAATCCCCTTAACTTTAGTAGCAGGACAGAAATAGTCTTTTGAGACAGCTCAATAGCTGTTTTGACAGCAGTTATGCCTTCCTGGAAGTCCTTATCAAACTTCTCCTTATCATACTCTGGCTTGGTTTTAGACTTATCAGCAGGCTAGGCTGTTGCAACATTCTTCATTTCTGTAACAATTACATTATGAGATGCAGTCAGATTATCATTCATTCTAATCTTTTTTTTCTAATACATAGCCTTGCTTTAGAGCTATATCTTCAACTTGTGTCTTTATCTTTTCTTGATGGGTAGCTAGGAAAACCACTGAATTACCCCCTTTGTGGAAACAATCAGTCATTTCCTTCTTATTTTGATTCACCTCAAATCTTATGGATTTGATGTCTTGGGCCAAGGAGAATTGGAGATCTTTGTGAGTTTCATCTATATACTTCTCCATGGCAATCCTTTGCTCATCCAACTTCACTTGCATGGATACTAACAAAAGAACTATAATCAATTGTTGGGGATGGCTGAGAAGCAGCAGTTTGTAATGCCTTCTTGTAGGTTTGGCTTCTCCTTTTGAAGACCATAAGCTTCCTCTTCTTAGCTTGTACTGCTGCTTCATCCTCAGAATCTGAGGTACTGTCTATATTTACTCTATCCTTTGGACTAGGAGGCAATTCTTGTGTAGTCTTAGGTAGCTCCTCCTGAGTCCTTTACTCCTCCTCAGTAATTGTATTCTCCCCCTCAAGATGTGCTTGCTCCTTCTCTATGTTAACATGATCTCCTTCAAAAACAGTGTTCTCCCCCTCAAAACCAGCATGCTCCCCCTCAATATTAGCTTGCACTAAATCAGGAAACAACTCTTCTAAGGTAAACTCTTGTTGAGAAGGCACTTGAGGTACTGTAATCTCTGGAACATCAGCAATAACAGATGCATCCTCCAGCACAAAATCTTGAGCTTGACTATTTAATTGAGTTGGCTGGTCAACATCAATTAAATATTTAGTTAGTAGTTCATATTCATTATTGAAATTTGTTTGATTTACTTCATATATTACCTCAAGAATTATTTGTGTTGCCATTTCACTGTCCAAGTGAGTAGTCTCTTCCTCATGTTGAGGCTCCCCCTGGAGTGGATCCAGGTGGATGGGGCTAGCAAATGGTTGCTCCCCCTGACTCTGTGAATCTACATTTCTTACTGGTGACCTTCCAGCATTATCAGCTTCTTCCTCATTTGAACTGGAAGCTGATTGCTCCTCTGAGCTACTGGAAGGTTCTGGAGCCCTTTTGGATTTCTTCTGCTTCCTCTGTGGAGGTGTTTTCTTCTCTGGAGTAGGCATGTCCTTAGTTAACACCCTCTCCCACCTTGAGATAATCCTGATGTCCATCTTTCTCATATAATTAATCTTAGAACCAGCTGCTTGTCCCATTACTTCTGGAATAGTTCCAGCTAAGTACAGACTCATAATTCTACCCAGATTGGGCTTCTTAATACTTTCCTTTACTTTTTCAAAAATCACTGCTGACCAATCAGTGTTGAGTCTGTAGATGATCCTTGTCATTAGGCTGAACATGTAGGCAGAAATCCTATCAAGTCCCCCTGACTTGCAGAGGATGACTTTGCCAACTATTTCTGAAAGAAATTTCCCTTGCTGATTCATTCCTTTTCTGTTTATTACAGCTCCAATCTTCAAGGTGGGATGCAATCCACACCATTGAAGTGCTTCCCTTGTCTTAGATGCAGGTACATCTTCCTCTTCTTGAGTTCTTGGTAGTTGAAGTGTTTTTCTCAAGCTTGTCAAAGTAAGTTTGACTTTAGCTCCCTGAACTATTGATTTGATCTTTAATCCAGTTGGATCTTAAGTTGCAGCGCCATAGAATTCTAGGATTTCCTTCTTCCAAATCTTTGTTGGTTCATAGAATAAAAACTCCAACCCATTCTCAGCAACTAGGGTTACTACAGCTTGAATTTCTGGTTCCGCATGGTCAAATGCATTGCGTACTAGCTCATATCCTTCATTGACATTCTCTTCAAGTTTTGGCGCCATTAGGGTTTAGAAAAATCTTGAATGTAGATGAGAGAGTTGTCGACACAAAGGTTTGGTCTCAAAACTATGGAGAGCATGTCGACAGACAATGTTGAGGACCTATTTATACCTTTCTAAAGACGAAGGTGAAAAGGCACGTGATAATCCTCTAAATGTGTCGACACTGTTGAAAAGTATCGACACAGACTTCTAATTTCTCGACAACGGTGTTGACTTCTATGTGTCGACACCAATATAGTCGATAGAACTTATGTGTCGACACTTACACATCTGCGCTCGACGATTAGTCGATACTCTACTCGAAGAAATCTGTGTTGAACCTAAGTGTCGACACCACTTCTGGATGTGTCGACACATACTCTGGATGTGTCGACACTATTTCTCTGAAGTGTCGACACAGACTTTCTAGATGTGTCGACATCATTTCTCTAGAATGTCGACACCACTTCTATGTGTCGACACAGACAACTCCTTGTGTCGACACCATTTTACTTAGCCAATTTTATTAAACTATTCTAAGTTCAACATTCCTAATTCAATTTTAAACTTATTGAATTTAGTTTCATCTAGAGGATTAGTAAACATATCAGCAATTTGATAATCTATTTTAACAAATTCTAGTGAAATGTCCTCTTTCTCTACATGCTCTCTAAGAAAATGGTATCTAATTTCTATATGCTTAGCCCTACTATGTGAAACATGATTATTAGCTATAGAAATTACACTTGTAAAATCACAAAGCAAAGGTGTTCTACTTACTTGAATACCATAGTCTTCTAACTGATGCTGAATCCACAAAAGTTGTGCACAGCAGCTTCCTGCAGCAACATATTCTGACTCAGCTGTGGGATTTCCACACTGGTCTGCTTCTTATTTCTCCAAGACACAGTCTTCCACCTAGAAATTGGTCTGTAGTACTTTTCTATCTTCCTGCAACCTGCAAAATCTGCATCTGAATAGCCTGTCAGTAGAAAATCTCCATTCTTAGTACCAAAGTCTAGATAAGGTGTGCCCTTAGATATCTCAAAATCCTTTTGACTGCAGTCAGATGAGATTCTTTAGGGCATGCTTGGTACCTAGCAAAGACACATGTACCATACATGATATCTGGTCTACTAGCAGTCAGATATAGAAGGGAGCCAACTATCCCTCTATATAAAGTTTCATCTACAGGTTTCCCTGCATCATCTTTACTTAGAGACACACTTGACCCCATAGGAGTTCTCATGGTAGTGGGTGATTCCATACCATACTTCTTTATTAACTCTAGGGTAAACTTTGAATGGGAAATGGACAAGCCATTTTCAGTCTGTCTTACTTGGAGACCCAAGAAGAACTTAAGTTCCCCCATACTGCTCATTTCAAATTTTCCTTGCATACATTTTGCAAACTTTCTGCAAAGATTACTTTCATTAGACCCAAATATTATGTCATCAATATATATTTGGACTAGGATAATCTTTCCTTTAGATTCCCTAAGGAATAGAGTCTTGTCTATTTTCCCCCTTGAGAATTTGTTCTCAATGAGGAAACTAGACAGGGTTTTATACCAGGCCCTTGGGGCTTGTTTCAACCCATACAATGCTTTCCTAAGTCTATAAACATAATCAGGTTTGAGAGGATCAACAAAACCTGAGGGCTGCTCTACATAGATTTCTTTCTTTTGATTTCCATTTAGGAATGCTGACTTTACATCCATTTGAAATACCTTAAAGCCTTGATATGTTGCATAAGCAAGGAACATCCTAATTGCTTCCAGTCTTGCTACTGGGGCAAAGGTTTGATCAAAGTCAATACCTTATTCCTGCCTATATCCTTTTGCAACAAGTCTTGCTTTATTCTTCACAATGATCCCATTTTCATCCAATTTGTTCCTAAAGATCCACTTTGTTCCAATGATGTTGTGGTCTTTTGGTTTAGGAACTAGCTTCCAGACCTTGCATCTTTTGAACTGATTCAGCCCCTCCTGCATGACATCAATCCAATGTGGGTTTAGAACATCTTCTTCAAATTTCTTTGGTTCCACTTGAGATAGGAAGCTGGAGCAAAGAACTATGCTCAGATTCATGCTTCTTGTTTGCACTCCTTGTCTTGGATCACCAATTATCTGATCTACTAGATGATCCTTTAAGTGTCTATTAGCTGGAGGTAGTCTATCTTCAGGTTGAACACCTCCAGCCTCTTCATTAAGCTACACATCTTGGTTTTCTATATCATCAGGAGAGTCTTGTACTCCCCCTGGACAACAACCACCATTTTCCACTTCCTGAGTTGTAGTAGAATCTTCTGTAATGGTAAGCTTGCCCATTCTCTCATTTATACCTGTAGAACAAATCCTTTGATGATTCCTTTTTCTGAACCACCAAAGGTTACTTTAGGGCCATCCATGATAGGTGTGTAGTCCTTCAGCAACCCCCTTGTTCCAGTCATGTGCCTGGAACATCCACTGTCCAAGTACCATATAGGGGCATGGCCACTTGGACTCACCTGCAATAAAGACTACTTAACCTTAGAACCCAAATGAGTTTTGGGTCCTTGGTTCATGTTAGCCTGAAATTTAACAAATCTACCTGTAGCTCTTCTAGCAGGCAGATTGCTACTCTCCTTGACACTGGAATTGTACCAACAATCTAAGGCAAAGTGGCCTACCTTGCCACAACACAAGCACTCAAACTTGTTGTACCTTTGTTTAGGTACAACCCTAGCTGAATTTTCTACAGCAGGCTTCTTCTTTTGTGCCGGGGCTTTGCCTTTAGATTTGGACCTAGCAGTCCATGTAGTTTTCTTAAACCCTAACCCAGCCTCAACCTTACCTTTTGAGGTACAAACTCATCAATCAAGGGTAATACAGATTTAGGTTTAGAAAAACTAGCTACAATATCTTTCTCTTTCTGAAGTCTAACCTCCAGATTTCTAATCTGATCATTCTTGAATGTGATTGTGCCCATTTGAATAACTGTTATGTTTTTCAATCTGACAATCTCATTCAGTTTTTGATCCAACAACTTCTATGAATCTAATGCAGCCATCCTAAGATCTGTAATTTCCTTAGCCTGAGATTTGTCCAGGTTTTTTGCTCTTCTTAAGTGCCTGCAATAAATCTCCATATTCATCTATCAACTGATGAATATCACCTTCAGACTCAGACCCATCCACATCACTTGATGCAGGTGTTGCTGACTCTGACTCAGTACTATATTCTGAATTTCTAGTAATACATTGTACCTTACTAGGACCAGGCTGATCCTGACACTTGTCTTCTTCTGACACAGCCATCAGTCCCTTGCACTGATGGTCTTCTTGTTCATATATAGAGTTCAGCACCCGGAGAAACTCTTCTTCTTCATCTGCTGCATATAGACCAATGTAGGCCTCAGCTTCAGATTCTGACTCTGAAATAGATTGGTCTGTCATGCTCTTCTCCTTCTTAGCAACAAAGTATTTCTCCTTCTTGCTCTGATGTTGAATCTTCTTTTTATCTGCAGTCTCTTTTCTTTTATCTGGACACTAAGCCACAACATGTTCAGGCCTATTATAACAGTATCAAACAATCTTGGATGTAGTAGATCTTCTTGGCTTAGACCTGCTCCTGTCCTTCCTGGATGACTTACTCTTTTAATAATACTCATCCTTAGGCTGAGATATGGAAGGCTTAGACTTCCACTGCTTCTTCTTCAGGAATCTCTGAAACTGTCTTGTAAATGCTGCAAAATATTCATCTGAGTCACTAATGTCTGAATTCTGATTGTCTGAATTATCTGAAGCAGTTTCAGCAACAATCTTAGGAGGTGATGGAGGCATCCTCCTATTTTTCTTAGTGGCTTCTGTTGGAGTTACCATGGTGATCTAGAAGTGGTCAAACATGTAATCTCACTGCCAACGCGATATGAGCCTGCAGGGTCGCACATAAGAGATGTGGAGAAGTTGGATGATTGACTGTGTTGGTAAAGGTTACCAATCACCGACCTGAATGGGGTTATGGGCAAAGTGTTGCCTTAAGGATCATCGGGTTGGGCAAAAGTTGCCTTGAAGGACTGGTAAGTATAGTCGACGAGAATCGTAGAGAATAGTTCTCTGATTCTCGCCGATCGACGAGAATCGTCGAGAATAGTTCTTTGATTCTCGCCGATCGACGAGAATCGTCGAGAATTAGTTTTCTGATTCTCGCCGATCGGCGTGAATTGTCGACCCACGTTCGGCGTGAATCGTCGAGAATAGTTCTCTGATTCTCGCCGATTCGGGTGATTCTCGCCGATCCTAGGTGATACTCGTCGACTGATTCTCACCGAACCTGCTAAGTGATTCTCGCCGATTGTCGCCGATTCTCACCGATTGATACTCGCCGATTCTGGAACCCTGTTTATGAGTGGTCTGCGGATAGCGATGTACCTAAGTCTATTTATGCCTTCGGTATAAAAGGGACACTTAGGGATTTTCGGGACTTATGCTTTTGGCAGCCGATCGAATCGAAATCGACGGAAACCGTTCCGCGATCGTTCCGCCGATCCCGAATCCCGCTGCCGACGGAAGGGTTCCGTCGCGCCGTGTTTGCTCCGTCGACCACCTCCTCTTATCCGGTGATCGTCACTGGTGTTGCTCTTCCTGGCGCGGACCTAGCAGTCCGTGGAATAGCAAGGTGCGGTCATCGTTCTTCCCGATCTTCCGTGCGATGGATAGCTCGGTGTTCTCCCGCTCGTGTGGATTTCTGCAGAAACGTGGACATTATTCCACGTAGAACTCGCCACTAGCAACAAGACAAAGTTTGGAGCATCTCCGTTGAGTTGTGACTCAACGCCACCGAGGTAATTTTTGCCTAGTTATTTGCAAACTTCTTGATTCAACTATTATGGCTCGATCCCATTTCTTTTCGGTTTTCTTGATGTTTTTCTTTCCGCTGCGTGCACAAGCATTGTGCCATCCTCATAGAGAAACCCAACAGTGGTATCAGAGGGAGGTTTCGGCCATGATTTTTGTTTTGGAAGTTTTGTTATTCCAGTGCGTGTAAACCTAGGGATTTAGAAGTGTTCTAAATGTCTAGATTTAGTCTTGGTTCCCTTCCAAGAACGTCTGGAATTTCGTGGGAATTTCTAAGTGTTAGAAATTGTAGTCTCCTTAGCAGTAACCATCCCTCGAGTCTGTCTTGGATTTTGAATCCAACATAGAGAGATGCGCTTGTCTACTGCTTTAAATTGAGTTGTCTTTGCCTTTGTCCAATGCATGTATATCTGAGGATTTGGAAGTTTCCGGATGTTCAGATTTAGCCCTTCCTTCTATCAAATGTTGATGGTGTCAGGATGTGCACATAAGGGATGCATGTGGTTTTAGAAGAATTGTTTTTCTCTGGATGTGCACATTGATCAAATGTTGATCATGGTTAATTTTTAACCTAGAATTGAAATCCTTTCATCAAATATTAAGTGTTCGGATGCCTTCCGATGGATGACACTCTTCCTGCCTCGATCGATGAAGTGTGGTCTTGCCAAAGCAAGGTGCATTAATCTATCTTGGTAAGGGTGCGAGCGGATAATTGTGATATCCCACTGTCGACATCGGGTCCAGCTTAACTAGGTGACCTCAAAGGTTGAGTGCCTAGAGGCATAGGGTTGGCGTGCACCATATGATGGATGCGAATAAAGAGTTATTCACCAACCATACAAGAATTGCATGAGGATGCAATTGGCAAGCGTTGCCTACCTAAATAACCGCATCGTGAGAGGAACGCCAAAGCGGACTCATAGTGTTGGTGAAATACGGATCTTGTCCACTAAGAGAGTAGCTCGCATGAACTCTCCGAATTGTTAGTGAGGGCTATCATTTCGAACAAAATAGTGGGAGTATTTTTAATTGAAGTCCAAATTAAAATAAATTGTATTTGAAATTTTGGTACTGATTTTATTCTGCATAAATTCTTGTAGAATTCCATGGCAAGTGTTTCACACTCCACCTTGTCTCTGAGAGCCATCCTTGAGAAGGATAAGCTCAGTGGGACTAATTACATGGACTGGTACAGGAACCTGAGAATTGTTCTCAGGCAAGAGCGAAAGCTCTATGTCTTGGAAGAAGAAGCCCCGAGGTGCCGACCGGGAATTCTTCCCGTGCTGAGAAGGATACTTATAAGAAGTATACTGACGATGCTTTAGATGTCGAATGCCTTATGCTTGCCTCTATGAACTCTGAGCTTCAGAAGCAACATGAGAAACATGGGGTGCAAGGAGATTGACGAGCATCTCAAGAAAATGTTTCAAGGGCAGGCTCGTCAAGAGAGGTTCGACATCACAAAAGCGTTGTTTCAGTGCAAGATGGGAGTTCGAGACTCAGTAGGGACTCACGTACTCAAGATGATTGGGTATATAGAGAACCTTGATAGGCTGGCTTTTCCTCTTGGTCAAGAGTTGGCCACAAATCTGATCCTGCAATCGTTGCCGGACAGTTATGAGCAGTTTGTCTTGAACTACAACATGAATGAAATAGACAAGACACTGCCCGAACTCCTAGGCATGTTGAGAACTGCCGAAATCAATATGAAGAAGGCCAAGCCTGCCAGCCCCATACTGATGGTGCATAAGGGAAAGGGCAAGGCCAAGGGCTCCAAGAAGACGAAGGTGGGACCTAAGTCATATCTTGAGCCCAAGTCTTCTGCACTGATGAAAAAAGAAAAGCACGGTGAAAGAAGGGAAATGCCACCACTGTGGCAAGGCTGGTCATTGGCGGAGGAACTGTCCTTCGTACATTGAGGGTCTGCAGAAATTGAAGGGAGGTATGACTTCCGCTTCTAATGTTTACGTTATAGAGATAAACCTTTCTGCTCCTTCATCTTGGGTATTGGATACCGGATGTGGTTCTCACATTTATACAAATGTGCAGGAACTGGGAAGGAGAAGATTGCTGAGTAAAGGGGAGGTGGACCTCTGCATCGGCAATGGAGCAAGAGTTGCTACTGTAGCCGTAGGGGTTTACCGTCTTTCTTTGCCCAGTGGGCTTGTAATAGAACTTGATAATTGTTATTTTGTTCCGGCCATAACTAGAAACATTATATCTATTTCATGTTTGGACATGATTGGATTTTCTTTTATTATTAAGAACAACTGTTGTTCTATATTTAAGAATGATGTTTGTTATGCTGTAGCCCAATTGTTTAATGGTCTTTATGTTTTGAACTTAGACCATCTGATCTGTAATGTAGAAAATAATAAAAGACTAAGAACAAATGACTCGAACCCTACGTTTCTCTGGCATTGTCGTTTGGGCCATATAAACGAGTAGCGCATATCCAAGCTTCATAGAGATGGACTTTTGGACTCATTTGATTATGAATCATTTGAGCGATGCGAATCTTGTTTGTTAGGCTAGATGACTAAAACTCCTTTCACTGGTTATACTGAGAGGGCTGAGGATCTCTTGGGTGTTGTACATAGTGATGTATGCGGACCCATGAGTTCCATGGCTAGAGGTGGGTATTTCTACTTTGTTACATTTACTGATGATTTCAGTAGATACGGATACGTGTATCTTATGAAGTGCAAATCCGAGACCTTTTAAAAGTTCAAAGAGTTCAAGAATGAAGTAGAAAACCAGTTGGGTAAAAGGGTTAAAGCACTCCGATCTGATCGAGGTGGCGAATACCTGAGTCATGAGTTCCGTGATCATCTGAAAGAGTGTGGTATTGTATCACAGCTCACTCCACCTAGAACACCACAACATAATGGTGTATCTGAGAGGAGAAATCGTACTCTGTTAGACATGGTACGTTCGATGATGAGTCATGCAAACTTGCCTGTTTCCTTTTGGGGTTTTGCTTTAGAGACTGCTGCAATGACATTGAATCGCGCTCCAACGAAAACGGTTCTGAAGACACCATATGAGATATGGACTGGGAAGCATCCTAGTATGTCGTTCATTAAAATTTGGGGCTGTGAGGCATATGTGAGACGTCAAATGCCTGACACGCTGGAACCCAAATCGGATAAATGTTATCTGGTGGGATATCCTAAGGAAACGAAAGGGTATTACTTTTACCTACCGTCTGAGGGCAAAGTGTTTGTCGCAAGGACTGGTGTCTTCTTGGAGAAAGAGTTCTTGTCAAGAAAGACTGAAAAGGTAGAGCTTGAAGAAGTTCAAGAACCACATGTAGTGAATGAACCGGAATTGGATTCTGAGTCAGGACTACAAGATGTTGTAGCTAGAGAACCTGCTCAGGAAACACAAGTCCTACGTAGATCTGGTAGACCGAGGTTTGAGCCTGAGAGATATGGATTTCTCATGTCTCAAATAGGTAATGTGTTGCTTATGGATCATGATGATGAACTAGTAACCTACCAAGAGGCTATGAATGGACCGGACTCCGACAAATGGCTTGAGGCTATGAAATCCGAAATGGACTCCATGTATGCAAACCAAGTTTGGAACTTGGTGGAACCACCTGAAGGGGTACGACCCATACGGTGCAAGTGGGTCTTCAAGAAGAAGACCGACATGGATGGGAATGTACAGACATTCAAAGGGCGACTGGTGGCTAAGGGTTTCAAGCAAATTCATGGTATCGACTATGATGAGACCTTTTCCCCTGTTGCCATGGTAAAGTCCATAAGGATATTGCTTGCTATTGCTGCGTATTATGACTACGAGATCTGGCAGATGGATGTCAAAACGGCTTTCCTTAATGGAAACCTCCTTGAGAGTAAGTGTATATGACACAACCCGAGGGTTTTGTATCCCCAGATGAAGCCACTAAAATATGCAAGCTGAATAAGTCCATTTATGGACTGAAACAGGCCTCTCGAAGTTGGAATCTTCGTTTTGATGAGAAAATCAAAGAGTTTGGTTTCATCAAGAATGAAGATGAGCCTTGTGTTTACAAGAGAATCAGTGGGAGCATTGTTGTCTTCCTGATATTGTATGTAGATGACATACTGTTGATTGGGAATGACATTCCTACCCTGAAAGTTGTTAAGAACAACCTAGGGAACTGCTTTTCAATGAAGGATTTGGGTGAAGCGACTTATATACTCGGTATTAAGATCTATAGATATAGATCGAAGAAGTTGCTGGGTTTGACCCAGAGTACGTACATCAAAAAGGTGTTGAAGTGGTTCAACATGCTTGAGTCCAAGAAAGGATTTTTGCCCATGTCTCATGGTGTGAATCTCTCTAAGGACCAGTGTCCAAAGTCTTATGAAGATAAGGACCGCATGAAGTTGATTCCATATGCTTCGGTAATTGGATCAATCATGTACGCGATGTTATGCACTCGACCCGATGTCTCCTTTGCTTTGAGCATGACTAGCAGGTATTAGTCAGACCCCGGTGAGTGTCACTGGATTGCAGTCTAGAATGTCCTGAAGTACTTAAGAAGGACTAAGGATGTGTTCTTGGTGTATGGTGGAGAGGAAGAGCTCGTTGTAAGTGGTTACACGGATGCTAGCTTCCAAACTGATAGAGACGACTCCAAGTCTCAGTCAGGTTTTGTGCTTTTCCTGAATGGAGGAGCTGTGAGCTGGAAGAGTTCAAAGCAAGAGACAGTTGCTGATTCTACAACAGAGGCTGAGTATATCGCCGCAGCTAATGCAGCGAAGGAGGTTGTATGGATTAGGAAATTCATCGGCGAGCTTGATATAGTTCCTAGCATTGTTGGTCCCGTAGTTCTCTACTATGATAACAATGGTGCAATTGCACAATCTAAGGAACCTAGATCCCATCAGCGCTCCAAGCACATACTCCGGCGTTTTCATCTTATTCGTGAGATTGTCGAACGAGGAGATGTGAACATTTGCAGAGTGCCGACTGAGGAGAATATTGCGGATCCACTGACAAAGCCTCTCGCGCAGAGAAAGCATGATGGTCATACTAGATCCATGGGTATACGATACCTAAATGATCAACTCTAGCGAGAATCTTGTGGGTTGCATGTAATCTTGTATTTTGTTGGCTGTTTGTTCATATGATGAACTATGTACCTAATTTTTCTCTTATAATTAATGGCAAGTTCTTTTATTATGAGCTTTTTTTATTTGATAGTTAAATGATAACATAATAGATACCCTTAGAATGTTCGCTTCCATAGGACATCAAGTACGTGACTTGAATGTGAGAGCCTGTGATTTATTTGAAGCGTCATTCTTAAAAGGTCCCTGGTCGAGTATCATCATAGAAGCTAAGGGTGATGATGATACATGAAAGCTAGCGCGTGCGTTGACTGATGACCGGTTCTCACAGGTCATGATATTGTGATATCAAGTCATCACGTGGGTACTTGTTAGTGAACAAGTTGTACTGGACAGACCCAACTTGAGACTACTCTGTGGATTGTCATCCAATCGTGTCACGAGTAGGTCTCAATTGACAATGGTGTTGTGGTCCTTTGACCTGAAATCACAGCATTCATCAAGTGAGGAAGAGCGTGCTTTGATGCCATCTAAAGTCTTCCTTGAGAAAGGTTGATGATAAGGGTGGTTGTTGGGCATGTTACGAATCATTTGGGTGTTTGTGTGTGAGCAGATATGGAATTTGTCCTCCTGTATGACAGGAGTTGCATCTATGGGCCCCTTGATGGAACTGGACTGAGAAATGCATGACCATGCTTGGTTGAGTCAATATGTGATATTGGACTCACCATTCTCTAGAAGTCCGTCCTGGATCAAGAAAACTTGGATTGAGCTATTATGAGGGTGACACGGTCCATGCCTATAGTTCTTTCCGGATGTAAGGGACAAAGGGACAAAGACAACGCTGATACATTGGTCATAAAGGCTTATGAGTTATAAACTCTTATTGCTTGGGGAGCAATGATGCATTGCTAGATGCCGCTCATTGTTTGTGAGGTTTTTGGTTTGATATTTTCAAGATCAAGTGGGAGTCTGTTGGAGTTACCATGGTGATCTAGAAGTGGTCAAACATGTAATCTCACTTCCAACACGATATGAGCCTGCAGGGTCGCACATAAGAGATGTGGAGAAGTTGGATGATTGACTCTGTTGGTAAAGGTTACCAATCACCGACCTGAATGGGGTTATGGGCAAAGTGTTGCCTTAAGGATCATCGGGTTGGGCAAAAGTTGCCTTGAAGGACTGGTAAGTATAGTCGACGAGAATCGTAGAGAATAGTTCTCTGATTCTCGCCGATCGACTAGAATCGTCGAGAATAGTTCTCTGATTCTCGCCGATCGACGAGAATCGTCGAGAATTAGTTTTCTGATTCTCGCCGATCGGCGTGAATTGTCGACCCACGTTCGGCGTGAATCGTCGAGAATAGTTCTCTGATTCTCGCCGATTCGGGTGATTCTCGCCGATCCTAGGTGATACTCGTCGACTGATTCTCACCGAACCTGCTAAGTGATTCTCGCCGATTGTCGCCGATTCTCACCGACTGATACTCGCCGATTCTGGAACCCTGTTTATGAGTGGTCTGCGGATAGCGATGTACCTAAGTCTATTTATGCCTTCGGTATAAAATGGACACTTAGGGTTTTTCGGGACTTATGTTTTTGGCAGCCGATCGAATCGAAATCGACGGAAACCGTTTCGCGATCGTTCCGCCGATCCCGAATCCCGCTGCCGACGGAAGGGTTCCGTCGCCGCCGTGTTTGCTCCGTCGACCACCTCCTCTTATCCGGCGATCGTCGCTGGTGTTGCTCTTCCTGGCGCGGACATAGCAGTCCTTGGAATAGCAAGGTGCGGTCATCATTCTTCCCGATCTTCCGTGCGACGGATAGCTCGGTGTTCTCCCGCTCGTGTGGATTTCTGCAGAAACGTGGACATTATTCCACGTAGAACTCGCCACTAGCAACAAGACAAAGTTTGGAGCATCTCCGTTGAGTTGTGACTCAACGCCACCGAGGTAATTTTTGCCTAGTTATTTGCAAACTTCTTGATTCAACTATTATGGCCCGATCCCATTTCTTTTGGGTTTTCTTGATGTTTTTCTTTCCGCTGCGTACACAAGCGTTGTTCCATCCTCATAGAGAAACCCAACAGCTTCAACCTTGAAGGCCACAGACTTTTCTCTATGCTCAACTTTTGCACTTTTCTCTTCCTCTTTCCTTGCCATTAGCTGCGTCTCATATGACAGCAGCTTTCCAAACAATGTTGGAGGTGAGATATCTGCAAGTTTGGCCACTTCCCTAATGGCACAAATCTTTGTGTCCCAATCCTTTGTCAAGGATATTAGAAATTTATCATTCAGTTCATAAGTACTGAAGATTATCCCATAGGACATCAACTCATTCACTATCCTATAGAACTTTTTATAGCACTCAGTTATACTGTCAGAATTTCCTTGTCTGAAACTCTCATATTCTTGGTTTAGCATAGATTTTCTATCTTGTCTTACTTTTTCAAAACCCTCCATGTAGACTATTAAAGTATCCCACATTTCCTTGGAGGTCTTGCAGTGAATCAAATTTTGAAAGGTTGCATCTTCTATGACACTAACTATGATATTATGGGCTCTATTATCCATAGTTTCCAGGATGATCTCATCCTTGTTCATCTCTGAATAATCCTAGGGAATTCTTTGGTTTGCATCCAAAATTGACACCTTCATTGGAATATAAGGACCTTCCTTTACTGTGATGTAGATCCTTGGATCAGAAGTCTCCATAAATAGCCTGACCCTTTCTTTCCAGATTTCAAATATCTCCTTTCTACATATGGGTAATTTCATAAACAATGTGACCCTTTCTTTCCTTAAGAATTTTCTTAATTCTTGAATCTGCCTTATGGATCTCACTCAGACTGTTAAGTCCTTCTTTGAGGAACCTCCCTCTGATACCACTTGAAATAATTAGTGCATAACCACCTAGAGGGGGGGGGGGGTGAATAGGTGTAATTCTTGTTTTTCTTTTAAGGCAGAAAAGCTGTCCAGTTAACTAATTCTATTACTAATACAGCACATCCATCACAGAAACAATCATTCACAGAGTGCACACAGTATTTATAGTGGTTCCCCAAGGTCCGTGTACATCCACTTTCCCCCTTCGCCTATCTAGCAGTGTACTGGATTCAACCTAACTTCTGCACTTCACCTCAGATCCTCAGATCCTCAGATCTTACAGCTCAGAACCCCAAACAGGTTCCTACAACTCAGAGTGTATCCACACTCCTACAACTCAGGTCAAATGCCTTACCTCAGCCTTCAACAAGGCCTACACTCAAAGATCACAATCTCTTATACCTCAGGCTCACAGCCCTACCACTCAGAGAAAATATTCTCCTACACTCAGCCTTTATATAATAGGCTTACAACTCAGATGTAGAATAGATCCTACAGAAAATAGTGTTTATAAAGTAATTAACCACCACGCAGATAAAGAGAGAAGGGATAGATGGCTTTTTGAACAGTTCTTGGAAGAACTTGATGGTAGAGATCAACCTCTCTTAGCTTTCTTCAAAGCTTCTTAAATCTGAACTCAGTAGAGTTGAATCTCCTGAGAAGTTGATCTTCAATCAGCTTCTGACTTGAGATTCAGATGTCAATTTTAATCTTTCTTGGCAGCCTAGTTCAGCAACTGCACTTCTTAGAAGGAGCTCTCTCTCTCCAACTTCTTATATCTTCTGTCGAAGGTCTTCTTCTTTCTGTGTTGTTAGATATCTATGTAGATCTTCTATCTTCAGTGTAATTGATTCTCTTATGTTAGCCACACTTCAGTTGAAAGGAGAATGCCTTTATATAAACATGCTCCAAGGTAACCGGCTGATCCGGTTTCTAACAACCTTCTGACAGCTTTGACAGTTGCAGTAGACTGGTTAGGAATGACAGCTGTCAAGTCATCCAGTCACTTCTTGAAATACTGTCTCTATCTGAAAGTGTCGAGACTGATCTTCATTATGTGTGGACACAAGTAGACTAAGTGTCGACACAAATGAACAAAGTGTCGACACATGCCTTGGTGGTGTCGACACAACTCCTTTTGTTGTTGTAACAGCTTCTCAACACTGCTTCTTTAGAATGTGTCGACACTGATTCTGTGTGTCGACACAAGCCTTCTTTTCTTTAACTTTGTTGAAACTTGCTGTGTATCGACATAACTCCTTTATGTCGACACAAGTACTTCCTTACTTTAACTTTGTTGAAGCTTTGCTGTGTGTCGACACATCTCCTTTATGTCGACACAAGTACTTCTTTACTTTAACTTTGTTGAAGCTTTGCTGTGTGTCGACACATCTCCTTTATGTCGACACAAGTACTTTACTTTAACTTTGTTGAAGCTTTGATGTGTGTCGACACAAGTCCTATGTGTCTACACAGTTGATGTTGACAAATACTTCTGTGTGTCCACACTGCCCCTATGTGTAGACACATTTGATGTCGACTAAGTATTCCTGTATGTCGACACTGCCTTTTGGTGTCGACACAGTTGATGTCGACTTTGCTTCTCTGTTTGTCGACACTGCTTCTGTATGTCGACACATTCATTCTGGTGTCAACACATCTTTCCAAGTGTTGACACAATTTACTCCAAGTATCGACACAACTTCTCTAGGTGTCGACACAGGCCTTCATAAGTGTCGACACTGCTTCTCTAGGTGTCGACACATGGTCTTAGAAATTTTTCTGCATTTCCTGCAATTACTTAACCTGCACATATAAACTCAAAACACATCAAATACACCTTGATGCATATCATTGAGTAGGGTGAGGCTTCTTCAAATCTGGTACACATTTTCCAATGTACCCAACAAAATATGAGATTGCAAATTCTCAGTCTGGGGTTGGATGTTCTTTCCATTTTATAATTGTTGTGATAGACAAGATTACAATTGATTATAATTTTTCTATCATAATACTCAAGTTTGTTATACCCCCCTTAAAACACACAAAAAAACAAAAAAAAAAACAAAACATTTATTCTCTTGGTTTTTGTTACTCTTTTAAGCTCTCATTATTCATTCACTTGGGATTATAAATATCTAATTTAACTTCGCGCACTGATTAAAATGAATTGATGTAGACTCATAGAGTGTTCAACTTTATTGATTCGTAATTAAGTATAGAAATACATTAGCTTATTTTTCTCTATATAATATTTTGTTAAAATTAATCCTCTACATTATTAACAATCAATCACTATATTTTAGAAAATATAATTATCTATAGTAAAGTGAGTCGATGAGTGTAACATTTCTATAATTTGGTATTAGGGAATTAAAATGAAAAATACTCTCTATTGATGTCTAGCACTTATCCTCTAGCGATCCTCAAAACTTTTGCATAAGTTAACTAGTGAGGGCAGAAATGACTTATGCCTCCTTTTGGATAGCTTGAGCATTGAAAACCCAAAACCTAAAACATTATACACTTGCACACCCAATTTGGACCTAATCCCTATCCTTTTGAAACTCTACAACTAAAATTCACCAAGGCCAAACCCTTACCTATTAGCACACCTATCGTTGAGCTCTTCATGGAATGAGTTTGTTCGTAGTGATATATGGCCTGAGTGCGTGTATATTTGCACCCACTCAGAATGATCCCTACTATGAACCCAAAAAAACAAGACTTAGTGATACGTGGCCTGAGTGCGTGTATACTTGAACCCACTCAGAATGATCCCTACTATGGCCCCTTGGTTAAGAAGAATACAAATTTAGAGTATCCTTCAAAAATGTGGGAAGTATACTAATTGCAAAGTCTGGGGGTGCTTTAATAACATTGACGTATGTTAAGGTAATTTCCAACAAAAGGCTCAATCGTGATTTAGGTGTGAAAGAAAAGAAAACAAAATCTGAAAGTGAGCAGTTAGATCTTAACTTTCTTCTAAACAAGAGTTAATGAAAAAAGTCACAGCACAAAGATAAAGAAGGAAAAGCAAGCACACAGACGACACAAGAATTTATAGTGGTCCCCTAAACTTGGGTACATACACTCTTCTACCACCCTGGTAAGAATCCACTTAGGTTTTTGATCAGGTGCCCTATCACCACAAGATCTGCTTCAGGTAGATCTAGAAACCCTTCAGGCTTTTGATCAGGTGCCTAATAACCAATAGGTTTTTGATCAGGTGCCCTATCACCAAGGAGTTCACTTTTGAAGGGAGTAATAACCTTTTACAGAGGTGGGGATGAGAGAGTGATGAAAGTCTTCTTTTCTCAATCACAATGAGAGGACTATGTGGATTCAGTGATGTTTTCAAAGCTCCCCCTGAGATGTAGAATAGTTCAGGAGTGGAATCTTTGCTTCAAGGTGTAGGCCTTCAAGTTGATTTTGCTCTCCAACAAGCTTTTAGACTGATATGAATTGATTATCTCTTGAAAGCCTGGAGCAGATGAAGAAGATGATGTTGATTTGTTGTAAGAAAACTTGTAGTTAAGTTCTTCTTTTATGAGAGAAAAAGCCTTCTTGAATATTCTCTCTCTATCTATTCTATTTTGTCGAGTGTTGTATTACGCTTCTTATATTTTATGTAACATATAATATCTGTATATTTAATGCCTGAAGAATTCCAGCATTTGAATTTTTTCTATCTTGGAATGGCTAAATCAATTCCCGAGAATGGAATATGTCTTGAGAAATCAATTGGCATTTAATCTCTGTAATAAGCCATATTTTATACTTTCATTCAAACGGCTATATTTGATAGCATTAAATCTGAGAGCTATAAATGCCTGCAGTTAAGCCTTAATTAAATCTGCCAGCTGTAAATAAGAAGGTCTAAAAAACGGCACAGGAAATTGCCAAACTAAATCTTAAAGCTTCTTCAAACTGGGTTCGGAGATCGTTGAACTCAGCTCAGAGATGGTTGAGCTGAGTTCAGAGATTTTGAACTGCATCTGAGTTTTACAGTTTTCTTTGAGCTGAGCTCAGAGATCGTTGATCTCCGCTCAGAGATAGTTGAACTGAGTTCAGAGATTTTCTTCCAGCAATTTTCTGAACTTCAAATATGAACTTCTCTGGAATTTTTCTGAAAGACCAAACTTGGAAATAATCCTATGACCCATGACTATACATTTTGGGTCAATCTAATAAACCCTAATAGTGATCCTTACCCACATCCAACCTTGGGTTCCAACAATCTCCCCCTATTTGGGTGAGGACACTATTCACATAAAATAAAACACAAAGCAAAAAAATTAATCTGCCTGATTTAAAAGTTTTTCAGCAGATGTACAAGGGTACTTTGAGAAATAAAATACATGAAACAAAAAGCTACTAGAAAATCCTAATAAGTAATTTTCTTTCACAATAAAAATGTTGTATCCTCTTTCTTTACAAATAAAATTGACAATCTCCCCCTATACAGCTACTGTTGTATCCTCTGCATTGACTGAAAAGAGAGGTTAGGAGTTCTGGACCCAGATTACCTTGGGTCCTATTTTTCTTTCACAATAATAATTTGAAATAAAAGAATAAAAATTTCTATTTTGAAATTCTGAGTTCGACGAAAAATATTTTCGTCGATCTGAGTTCGACGTTCGTCGTTCTCGGTTCGACAAAGGGTATTTATTTCGTCGATCAAGATTTTCTGACCAGAAATCTCTGTTCCGAGATTGTGGACCTGAGTTCGACGAAAAGTGTAGTTTTCGTCGAGCTCCGTTCGACGAACTATGTTGAACATAAATTTTCTGAAATTTTTTAATTTGTTTTGGTAAAAATTCAGTTATGTTGTCAAAATGAAGGGTAGAGATAACTTAATCCTCTTCTGATTCACATTCTGATTCTTCATCAGAGACTGATTCTTCATCATGTCTGCTGTATGAAGCATTTATTACCATTAGGCAAAACTCTCTTGCTCTTGACTCTTCTTCATTTTCAGTTGTATAAGATGAATCTTCAGAGTCACTCCAAGATTCAGTATTTAATGTTTTTTCTTTTGTTGATCCAGCAGCCATTGCTGTGAGGGAGTCCTAGATGTCTTTTGCTGAAGTACATTCAATAACTCCTTCAAAAATGTCATCAGACATTGATTGAGCAAGGATGTTCATTGCTCTTGCATTAGCAATCTTTAGCAATTTTTGAGCTTCTGTCCAATGAGGTGATGGAGCAGCATTCATGCTTGTTGTTTCCAATGGTTGATAAGGACCAGTCAAAATAGAATTGAAAATGGCTTCATCAATAGAGTTCATAAAAAGCCTAATCCTTGTCTTCTATAGTGCAAGCTTATCCAGATTGCACTTAGGAGGTACAGTGCTTGAACATTCTTCATTTTGTGTCATGAAAAACTCTCAAGAAATTTAAGATCTATGAGATCGTTTTGGTTCAGGTGTTAGCCTTTGTGTTGAAACCGGAATCCGACCTCTTGTGGAGTTCGACCCTCGGGGAAGGGGTGGTCTCGCACCTACTTTGCTCCTGCAAGAAAAACAACGAAAGAGACAAGAAAGAACAGACCCAAGGGCTCGGCAGGGAGGTCCCTCCACAAACCCGGAAGATCTCTGAGCGCTTCCCCTCCTTAGCCAGAAGCTGAGCTGAGGTACCCTCAGAGAGCACTTGAAGGTGAGAGTTAGGAAGCACTGAAAGCGTCCCCTCTGAGGTACCCCTTGGGTCTTATTTATAGATTTTCAGAATCTGAACTGCCAATAACCAAAAGAACTGACCTGGAAGTACCAAAAAGCCCTTGGTTGGGTCTGCCAACAGCCAAACTCCGCTGTCCTGAGCAGCTATGCGCAGTCCAACCTGGTCTGCCAACAGCGAGGCTCCGCTGTTCTGGGTAGCTATTCGCACCCATCGGGAGTCAGCTCGCCTCCAATTCCTCCCGCGGGAGGCGGGCGCGACCTGGTTCTGGTGGCTCGCCTACCCTCCCTGGGCGAGCGCGAGCCGGACTGTCGCGACCGCCTGTCTTCTGCCGGGGCGGGTCGGCAGCCAGGTCGCGAGTGGGGGCTGGCCGGCGGCGACTGTAACCCCGGTCGGCTCGCTTCCCTTGCCGGGTTCTCCGCGTGACCTGCTCGCTCGCCTCGCTGACTCGCCCGCCTGAAATGGGCGAGAGCGGGCCAGGCCTTCTTCCGTTCATCTGTCTTGCCATTCGGGTGCGGGTCGCGGGACTTGATCCGCTCGACCTCCCTGGCGGGACCCGCTCGCCGTACACGGGGTTGTACACAATCCCCGCTCTTTTCGAGCTTGAATCAAGCTCGGAGAGAATCATCCAACCCGCGTGTTCGGCGAGCATTGTGCTGAGCTGGCAGGGAATCTTCAGGTGGGCCCTCACTGTCCGGCTATAAATACATACCGCTGACCCCGGAGGAGGCTCCCCAGACCCCTTTATTTTCTTTGAGTAGACTTTAGTTTCTTGATGCCGGTCAACGAAGAGGTGCGAGCTCGCCTGGCGGCAGCGGTCCTGAAGACTCAGGAGGAGGCCCTTGAGGCCGCACCTTGGCTATCACGCGGGTCTCCCGGCCCTCTCTTCAGGCCGGTGAAAGGAAAGATTGTCAGGCAATCTCTGGCGGGTGACTGCCCGGGCTCCAGCTCGGCGGGTGTCGAGGTCATCCCTGGGGTACGTGGCCTTCCTTGGGTTACCGTTTCATCTCTGATTTTTCGCTTTGCAGGTGATTCCTTGTGAGGAGGTGGGGAACTGGGGAGAGGATCGTCCCCCTCCCTCCTCGCCTGAGAGGGTCGCTAGTTCCCCAGGTCTGGACCGCCCACCTCCAGAAACCCCCCGCCCGCCGCCTTCCCACGGACTGGGGAAATCTCTTGAGACCCTCGAGGGAGGAACCTTTCAGGGTCGGTCGGGCTCTTCTCGCCCATCCGTCGGTGCGGGTGACGTGCCAACCCCTGGTGAGCTGGTATTTAACGTTGGCTTTGTCTCTCGCTTCGCTCCTTCTAACTCGCCCCGTTTGCAGGCTATAACAGGGCCTCCCCCAAAACCGAGATGAGCGAGGGGTATTCGCCTCCGCCCGACGTGGACAATGTTTCCGACTACCTGGGCGACCCGACCGATGCGGTGGGGATGAAGAGGCAGGTGACGCGGTTGTTCCAAAAGCACACACTGCTGCTGCAGGAGATCGTGAAAAGGGTCGATGGAGACAAGGCCGAGACTAAGGCCTGGCTCGCGGCCTTGGAGGTCCCTCGGCGCGCAGGGGAGGATGATGATGTGACTTCGTCGGGCGTGCATATATCGCGAGCCGAGGGGCATCTTAGGAGCGCCGCAGAGCAGATCGGCCTGGCTGAGCGGGAGCTAGTGGCGGTTCGCGATTACCACGATCCTCGCGTGCCGCCGCGATCGGGAACGAAGCGGCGGCATAGGTGGAAGTGGGTCGAGTACTGACCCAGCTCTCAGCCACCCGCTTTCGGGATGCCGCGGGATTGCTGTTATTTTGGAGTTATCTTGTATTTGTAATCGTTTGCGACTCTTTTAGCCCGCCTATGGGCCTAACTTGTTACTGCTGAGGCTCATTGAAAATATCGTGCTGTTTCTATTGCTTTCTGCGGGTGGATTAAGGGAAAGGTCCGTTCTTCCCCTCGCGCTGATCGAGGCGAGGGCGAGCCGAGGAGATCGTCAGACGGGAGTTTCCCGTCTTGCGCGGAACCTCGTGCGGGTGCGGGTCGAGACACGCCCGCTCAGGTCTTCCGCGGATGCGGCCGGGCGAGACCCGCGCCGCATCGGTCTTTGGGGTGCGGTTGCGTGCGGGGAAGCCGAACCGTCGGGCTGTTTTTTGCTATCCGCACCCCCTCTTTCGGCGGGAAGTTTCCCGCCCTTTCTCTTTCCCTATAAATAGGCCTTGCCGGCTCTTATTTCCTCACCGACTCCAAACATCCTCTCGCTTCCTTTTTCCCACGAAGTGCGATTCGTGCTCGCCTCCTGGATCTATTTCGCGCGTTCGGCGGCGACCCGATGGGAATAGGCGGAGGCGGCGGCGACGTGGACGGACGAAGCAAGTGTGCCTGGACCTTCTCAGAGCATGACTTCCCTCACGCTGTCATCTCTGAGCGCGAGTACTTGGATGCTCTGAGCGACCACGTGCCGCCGAGCTTTTCCGCGAGACGGCCCGGGGATGGGGAAAAGATCAACGACTTATCCAGGGATGAGCTCGCCATCCCGCTAGCTCACTTTGAGGTAGGCCTGGGACTCCCCCTGTGGCCCGAGGTGCGCCAGGTGCTGAAGTACTTCGGGGTCGTCCTGGGCCAGATGACCCCGAACTCCATCGCCGTCATGGTGGGATTCGCCTGCTTCCAGCGAGAGGAGCGAGTGGAGTTCAGCCTCGCCGTGTTCCGGAAGCTGTTCTCCTTCCGGGCAAATCGAGACGGGACGGCCTACTTCTCCAGCGCCCACCTCAAGGTGCGGGAGACAGTTAATAAGAGCCACAATTGGCTGAAGAAGTTTTTGTTCATCAAAGGGGACTTCGGCAACGTCCCCTTCTCGCCGGTGCAGCTTAGCGAGGCGAGCTACCGGCCACCCAGCCTAGGCGGTCATGAAGCCGACTTGTGCGCGTTCTTCGCCGGGAAGAATTTTGAGGTCGCGTACCTGCGCCGCCATCTCGACAACCTTGCCGTCGTCCCTCCAGGGGGAGGTTTGCCTCTCGCCGCCATTAGGCCTTACCTTCATATTTTTCCTTCATCTCACCCTTCCTTCTTTGCAGGAGAACGCGACATCCCTCTTCACCCCCCTTACGAGAGCGCGAGGATCCCCTCCGGGGTTCTTGCCCGGGCTCAAGCTGCGGATGCCGCTCAGCGCGACATCCCGTCAGTCCCGGCCAAGAAGCGGCCGGGTGGCGGACAGCCCGCCCCTCCGCCGAAGGTGGTGAAGACCGCTGATCAACAACCCACCGAGAGCCAAAGAAAGGGCAAGGCCCCTGCGGTCCTGCCGACTGAGGGCCCCTCGCCCCCGCTGGTTGCTTCGACCAGCGACTCCCCGGTCAGGGCGGCGGGCACCTCCGCTCCGCCGGGCGGGTCTCAAGCTGCTGCGGAGCCAGTGCCGAGAGGGCATCGTAACTTCAGCTACGGCGATAGGTACCAGGACGAGCTCGGCGTCCCGCTCCTGTCGTGGGATAAGGAGTCGAACCGCGCGATGATCTCGACCCTGCTGCCGAGCTGGATGGAGCAGGATACCATCGGCAGGGAGGCGTACAACTTCTCCTTTGGCCTGTACTCGCGAGAAGATGCTGCCATCTACGACAGGGAGGAGACGCGAGTATTGGTTCATGAGAGCGCGCGGGCCCAGCTGCGCGGCCTGGAGCTGGCTCACATGGTGGGGAGGCATTGCACTGAGCTGGAGCGGAACGTTGCCTCCCTGAAGAAACTGGCGGACGAGAGGGAGGCAGCCCAGAAGCTCGCTCAGGAGGACGCAATCCTTCAGAGCAGGCGGGCCGATGTGGCAGAGAAGACCCTCGCGCAGTACCTGGGTGGGGTGGTACGTGCTCAACCCGAACTATCGCCCCTTCTTGCGAACACAGCTCATGATTATTCTCACTTCTTTTCCCAGGATGCGGCGACAGCGAGCCGAATGGGTGCCGAGATCGCCACCCTTGGCCAGGAAAAAGCGGCGTTGGAGGCGCGGGTGCGCGAGCTGGAGGCCGCCGCCGCTGTCCCTCCTCCAGACAGCAGGGTCTTCCCGCGCGAGCACCACTCCGACTATGACTTGGAAGTCCTGATGCAGAAGAACGCTGCCAGCGCCGAGAAGTACACGATGGAAATGCTGCGGCGCGCGGATCTTCTTACGAGCGAGGCAGCGGAACTCTCGGCGGAAGACGTGGTGCCGGCGCTATTTCTCCCCGTGCCGGACCCTGGCGACAAAGCCTTCCAGCCCATTTAGGATTTCTCGACCCAGATCTCACGTCTCCCCTGCCTTTTGTAATTTTATTCTTTAGATGAACATTATCATGTATATCTATCTGTGTGCGCGGGTTGCGCCTATACCTCGTGTTTTTTTAGCTATTGTTCCTTTTATAAATGCTCTCTCGCCCGCCTTATTTTTCCAATGCTGTTATTGCCGGGTGACGCGACCTGCCCCTGCGGCCTGGCTCTGATGAGGCGGCTGCTCGCCCGCCGAGCGAGGTGAGCCGGCTCGTCCCTTGTCCGTATTGCCTAATTCCTTGCGGACTCTCGCCCAGGTCTTTGCGTCTACTCGGCCGCCTTTTCTGGGGCTTGGGGGTGGGGCTATGCTAGCCCCCTCCCCCCTTTATTTCGATTAACTTTTGTGATTCCGATCTGTTGTTTACATCTTTTTAGTAGTTCCCGGCCTCGCCGGCTAGGTGGGAGTCCGACAACGTGATTTGTTCTGGGTCGCAAGTTATTGCTCGGGGTCCTGCCAGCTAGGTGGAAGCCTGGCAGCGGAACTCTCGAGGCTGGGGATGACAGCGAGTGACTTCCGGCCCTGCCAGCTAGGTGAGAGCCTGGCAGCGGGATCTTCTCGGGGTCCAAACTCATTCCATCGAGTGACTTCCGGCCTTGCCAGTTAGGTGGGAGCCTGGCAGCGGGATCTTCTCGAGGCTAGGGATGACACCGAGTGACTTCCGGCCCTGCCAGCTAGGTGAGAGCCTGGCAGTGGGATCTTCTTGGGGTCCAAACTCATTCCATCGAGTGACTTCCGGCCCTGCCAGCTAGGTGGGAGCCTGGCAGCGGGATCTTCTCGAGGCTAGGGATGACACCGAGTGACTTCCGGCCCTGCCAGCTAGGTGAGAGCCTGGCAGCGGGATCTTCTCGGGGTCCAAACTCATTCCATCGAGTGACTTCCGGCCCTGCCAGCTAGGTGGGAGCCTGGCAGCGGGATCTTCTCGAGGCTAGGGATGACACCGAGTGACTTCCGGCCCTGCCAGCTAGGTGAGAGCCTGGCAGCGGGATCTTCTCGGGGTCCAAACTCATTCCATCGAGTGACTTCCGGCCCTGCCAGCTAGGTGGGAGCCTGGCAGCGGGATCTTCTCGAGGCTAGGGATGACACCGAGTGACTTTCGGCCCTGCCAGCTAGGTGAGAGCCTGGCAGCGGGATCTTCTCGGGGTCCAAACTCATTCCATCGAGTGACTTCCGGCCCTGCCAGCTAGGTGGGAGCCTGGCAGCGGGATCTTCTCGAGGTTAGGGATGACACCGAGTGACTTTCGGCCCTGCCAGCTAGGTGAGAGCCTGGCAGAGGGATCTTCTCGGGGTCCAAACTCATTCCATCGAGTGACTTCCGTCCCTGCCAGCTAGGTGGGAGCCTGGCAGCGGGATCTTCTCGAGGCTAGGGATGACACCGAGTGACTTCCGGCCCTGCCAGCTAGGTGAGAGCCTGGCAGCGGGATCTCCTCGGGGTCCAAACTCATTCCAATTCTCTGTGCAAGCTAGGTATGACAATCCTGGGGGAGGGAGAGAAAAAGGGCTTTATTATAACAAATTGTGTTGCTTACAGGTGCTTAGGGAAAAAACCTCTTCAGGTCGTCTCCACTCCAGGTGAGACTCAGGGTCTCACCCTCTACATTTTGGAGCCGATAGCCCCCTGACTTCAGGGCTTCCTTTACAATGAACGGCCCCTCCCAGCTGGGGTTGAGCTTCCCTACGGATGGTGACCTTCCTGCCGCATCCACCTTCTTCAGCACCAGGTCCCCTTCTGCAAATTGCTTGACCCTGACATGCTTGTCAAAGTATTTTGCCATCCTCCTTTTGACCTCCTCCTGTCGAATGACCGAGAGGTCCCTCAATTCTTCCACCATGTCAAGGGAGAGTCTCAGCTCCTCCTCGTTCTTGGCTTGCCATTACTCTCGGCCCTCTCTGGCCGTCCCGACTCGCGGCGTGTGGACTTCAAATTCTATGGGGAGCACCGCCTCGCACCCATGGGAGAGCTTGAAGGGGGTCTCCCCCGTGGCCGTGTTAGGGGTGGTTCTAAGGGCCCAAAGAACGGCGGGGAGTTGCTCCACCCAACTCCCCCTCAAGTTTTCCACCTTCTTCTTGAGGAGATTGACGATGATCTTGTTCGCGGCTTCTACCTGCCCGTTGCTCCTGGGGTGGTGGACCGAGGCGAACCTGAGGTCAATTCCAAGCTGCTCGCAGAAACTGGTGAACTCGGCGCTGGCGAACTGAAGTCCGTTATCCGTGACGATGGCCTGGGGCAGCCCATGGCGACAGATGATCTCCCCCCAGACAAAGTTCCTGATCACTTGGGAGGTCACCTTAGCCAACGCCTTCACCTCCATCCACTTTGAGAAGTAGTCGATCATCACAAGGAGGAACCTTCGCTGGCCGCTGGCCTGGGGGAATGGTCCAACCAAATCCATTCCCCAGATTGCAAAGGGCCAAGGGGCCGTGATACTCTTGAGTTGTTGGGCCGGCTGTAGCTGGAGGGGGGAAAATAGCTGGCACTTATGACATCTCCTTGCAAACTCTGCGGCGTCCCGGCCCAGGGTGGGCCAGAAATACCCTTGTCTGACTATCCTCCCCTCCAAGGTCCGACTCCCGGAATGACTCCCGCACTCGCCGGAGTGGACTTCTTCTAAGATCCTCTGCGCCTCACCCTCGGATATGCAGCGAGCCAGCATCCCGGAGAGGGTCTTCCTGTATAGCTGCCCGTCTTTAAGGAGGTAGTAAGAGGACTTGTGCCTCAGCTTCTTCCTGTCTACCCCCTCCGGATACTCTCCCGTGGAGAGGAAAACTACTACTGGGTCCATCCACGAAGGCTGCTGATCGATCTCCATGAGCTCCCCTTCTTCGATGGAGGGGCGGAACAGGTCGGTGATGGTGCCCCCCACCCGGGGGCCATGCTTTGCTAGTTGGTCGGCCTGTTCATTCTCTCCCCTTGGCACGTGTCAGATGGAGAAGGTCTGGAAGGTCCCTATGACCCCCTTCACTTTGGCCAAGTATAACTTCAAAGCGAGCTCCCTTGCTTCGAACTCCCCGTTGATCTGGGAAGCCACCACCATGGAGTCGGTTAGGACATCCACATCCAGCACCCCCAACTACCTAGCCAGGCGCAGCCCCGCTATCACTGCTTCGTACTCGGCCTGGTTGTTGGTAATGGGAAAATGCACCACCACCGTCTGCTCAATCTGAGTCCTTGAGGGCTTTCCAGAACCACTCCTATTCCGAGAGAATGCCTTCCTGAGGCTCCATCCACCCTCACCTTCCAAGGAGTCGGGCGGGTGAGCTCCTCCTCCGCTACTTCTACCACGTAGTCGGCCAGGAAGTCGGCCATCTCCTGAGCTTTGATCGAGAGCCGCGGAACGAAGGAGACATCGAACTCGCTTAGCTCCACCGACCACTTGGCCAGCCGGCCTGAATGCTCCACCCCCTCGAAGATGTTGCGGAGAGGATGGTCGGTCACCACTCGGATCGAGTGTGCCTGGAAGTAAGGTCGTAGCCTCCGAGCCGAGATGATTAGTGCGAATGCAAGCTTCTCCAGGATCGGATACCGGAGCTCGGCCTTCCTGAGGACCCGGCTGACATAATAATTGGGGAGCTGCCTCTTCCCCTCTTCACGTACTAAGACGGAGCTCAAGGCCTCTGCCCCGACCCCGAGATATAAGAACAAATCCTCACCCTCCTTCGGCCCCTAGAGCAGCGGAGCCTGTGTCAACTGCGCCTTGAGGGCCTGGAACACCTCTTCGCATTCCTTGGTCCATTCAAACCTCTGGCCTCCCCACAGCATTTTGAAGAAAGGGGAGCACTTCTCCCCTGACCGAGAAAGGAAGCGACTCAGTCCTGCTAGCTTCCCTGTCAACCGTTGGACCTCCTTTGCATTCCGCGGGGACCTTAGCTCCAAGATGGCCTTGACCTTGTCTGGATTCGGCTCGACCCCCGCGGGGGTGAGGAGATGCCCCAAGAACTTCCCCCGGCTAGCCCCAAAGACACACTTAAGGGGATTCAGCCGCATTTTGTATTTGCGCAGGGTGGCGAACGTCTCCTCCAGGTCCCGGAGGTGGGAGTCCACGTCCCGGCTCTTGATCATGAGGTCGTCCACGTACACCTCCAAGTTCCTCCCCCTCTGTTCCTTGAAGACCCTATCCATCATTTTTTGGTAGGTGGCCCCAGCGTTCTTCAGCCTGAACGACATCATCTTGTAGCAGTAGCAGCCGTCCCCTATGATAAATGAGACATCCTTGATGTCCGGGGGGTGCATCCTGATCTGGTGGTAACCTGAAAAGGCATCTAAAAAACTCATTACAGAAAAGCTGACGGCGGAATCAACCAGCGCGTCGATCCGAGGCAAAGGGTAACAGTCCTTAGGACAAGCTTTATTAAGAAGTGAAAAATCGATACACAACCGCCAGCGGCCGTCTCCTTTTTTGACCATCACAACGTTTGAGACCCAGCCGGGGTACTGAATTTCGGACACGAAGCCAGCTTTGAGAAGCTTCGCCACCTCCTCCCTGATGGGCTCCGTCAGCTTGTCCGCCGTGGATCTCTTCTTCTGCTGGACGGGGCGTATTCCCGGGTCCAGGTTGAGGCGGTGGCAAGCCACATCCGCGTCAACCCCCGGCATCTCCGCGGCGTTCCATGCGAAGATGTCCACGTTCCTCCGGATGCACTCCAGCATCCTGCCCTGGTCCTCCGGGGTCAGCCCCCCGCTGACGCGGATCTTCTCCACCCTGCCTCCGCGGTTGAGCACTTCCAGCTCCACCACCTCCTCTGCGGCCTCCAGCCTGGACTGCCCCCCCCCATCCTTCGGCGTCCCCTTCCTCTGGAACGGGGACCTCTACCTCCATCTCCCCTCCCACGGCCCTTACTTTGGCCACTTCCTCCAAATCTCCTCCTTCCGCCTTCTCTGCGCAGTCCTTCACTCCCAGCTCCACCCCTCCGGCTTCCTGCTCGACCTCCTCCATCCTCCGACCCATCTCCTCGGCTCCTTCCTTCCAAGAGATGGTGTTCACCGCGGTGACATAGCACTCCCGCGCCACCTTTGGGTCTCCCCTAACCCTGACCTGCACCCCCTCAGCGTTGAACTTCAGGCACTGATGGAAAGATGAGGGGACGCAGCGAAAGGCGCTGATCAGGGGCCTCCCGAAGATTGCGCTGTAGCTGCTGGGGGCATCCATAATGATGAACTTGCAGTTTCGGGACTGCCCCTCCAGGGTGACATGGAGGCCAACTCCTCCCTCTACTTCCTTCCTCTCTCCCGAGAACCCGAACAAGGGCCCGTCCGAGGCCAACACCCTTTTAGCCTCCACCTGCATCGCGTCAAATGCCTTTTTGAAGACGACGTTCACGGAGCTTCCATTGTCTACGAGGATCCGAGAGACCGTGAAATTCTCGATGGCGGCCTTGATGACCAGCGCATCACAGAACGGATCCTCATGGTCTGGCATATCGCTTCTGGAGAAGGTGATCCTCTCCTCCGGCGGCGGGGTTTGGGACGTAGAGGCGATGCTCCGCCGGTACATGGTGTGGAGGCTTGCCTTGCGGGAAGCCTCGATCCCCACTCCCCCGTGGATCACTCCGATCCCTCCTCGGGTCCCCACATCCACCCGGTCTTCACAGCGATCCTCCTCCGCCCGAGGCAGGACCTCCTCGATCCTCACTTCTTGCCGCGCTTCCTCCTGCTGCTGCTGCCGCCCCCTGTTCCCTCTCATCTCCAAGAATTCCGGGCGCGTGGCTGTTGCGTGCCCCTCTTCTTGATGGAAGTCGCAATAGGGCAGCTCCACCCTGAACTCCCTTCTCCTCCTTCTCATGATCCCCCTCCTGGCTCCCAGAGCTATGGCCATGGCTTCCTCCTGATCGGGGAGCCGGGGTCTCTGGCCCTGCCTCCAGCCTGGGGGGTGGAATTGGTCTTGCCTCCCCTGAAAGTGACCCCTTCCGAAGTTCCCCCTCTGTGGCCCCTGCCCCTGCCACTCAGGCCTCCAGCCCAGCCGACGGTCGGGCTCCTGACGCCCCCACCCCGGCTGCTGCGGCCCTTGGAGCTGCCTCTGCTCCCTTTGCCTCGGTTCCCCTCTTCTCTCCTCCTGTCCTCTCCCTCCCTTCGACTCCTTCTCCTCCTCTGTGGCCCACCTGGCCAGTTTCCTTGCAAACTCCGGTTTTGACGCCTCCCCGTCAACCTATCTCGCCGCCCTTTCCATCAACTCTTCATAAGAGAGGGGAGGAACTCTCTTCAGCTCCATGCGGAAGAAACCCTGCTGCAGGCCCAGGGTGAAGGCCATCATCAGACTGTGGCCCGGCATCTCCTGGACCTGGGTGACCTCCTCCTGGAACCGATCCACATAGCTCCCCAATGTCTTGTTCACCCCCTGCTTTATGTGGAACAGGGACTCAGACTCCTTATTCCTCTTCTTTGAGATAGTGAACCTCAACATGAACCCTCGGCGCAAGTCCTCGAAGCAATAGATGGAACTAGCCGGCAGCTGGTGGAACCACTCCCTTGCCTTCTCTCGGAGGGTGATGGGGAAGAGACGGCACTTGAATCCGTCCGACATTTGACGGATGGAGACAACATCCTCGAACCATTGGACGTGCTGAACTGGGTCTCCCTTCCCGGTGTAGTAGGACATCTCGGGCTCCCTAAACCCGTCTGGCACTGGTGCGGAGGAGACCAGCTCGCTGAAAGGACTGCACCCCCCCACTGGGCGAGCCGGCGAGTCCCGCGAGCCCAATTCGCCGAACCGGCCTCGGCTTGCCGAACCGGGGAAGAGCTCGCGCCCCGAGAGCTCGCTCCCCCAGCCTTCCTCGGCCACTTCCTTCCCGGCTCGCCTCCCAGGCGTGTCTTCGCCTGAAGAAGGGGCGGCCGCGATCTGGGCTGCCGGAGTCGAGCACTCGGCCCGCGCGCCGAGCGCGAACTTAACGAGGTTCAGCACCTCGTTCCTGAAATCCTCCAACATCCCCAACGTCGCGAGAGGCGGGGGGGGGGGGGGGGGGGGGCGGCGAGTCCTGTCTGTCAGATCCTTGACCTCCCGTCATTGAGCTCGCCGAAGCTTTTCTGTACTGACCACTCTAGACGCTCACCGCACCAAAGTGTTGAAACCGGAATCCGGCCTCTTGTGGAGTTCGACCCTCGGGGAAGGGGTGGTCTCGCACCTACTTTGCTCCTACAAGAAAAACAACGAAAGAGACAAGAAAGAACAGACCCAAGGGCTCGGCAGGGAGGTTCCTCCACAAACCCGGAAGATCTCTGAGCGCTTCCCCTCCTTAGCCAGAAGCCGAGCTGAGGTACCCTCAGAGAGCACTTGAAGGTGAGAGTCAGGAAGCACTGAAAGCGTCCCCTCTGAGGTACCCCTTGGGTCTTATTTATAGATTTTCAGAATCTGAACTGCCACTAACCAAAAGAACTGACCTGGAAGTACCAAAAAGCCCTTGGTTGGGTCTGCCAACAGCCAAACTCCGCTGTCCTGAGCAGCTATGCGCAGTCCAACCCGGTCTGCCAACAGCGAGGCTCCCCTGTTCTGGGTAGCTATTCGCACCCATCGGGAGTCAGCTCGCCTCCAATTCCCCCCTTGGGAGGCGGGCGCGACCTGGCTCTGGTGGCTCGCCTATCCTCCCTGGGCGAGCGCGAGCCGGACCGTCGTGACCGCCTGTCTTCTGCTAGGGCGGGTCGGCGGCCAGGTCGCGAGTGGGGGCTGGCCGGCGCCGACTGCGACCCCGGTCGGCTCGCTTCCCTTGCTGGGTTCTCCGCGCGACCTGCTCGCTCGCCTCGCTGACTCGCCCGCCTGAAATGGGCGAGAGCGGGCCAGGCCTTCTTCCGTTCATCTGTCTTGCCGTTCGGGTGCGGGTCGCGGGACTTGATCCGCTTGACCTCCCTGGCGGGACCCGCTCGCCGGACACGGGGTTGTACACTGTGCAACCACTAAAGTGTGGTACTTTAACCAACATGGAAGATGTGGTATTTTTAACCAACCTCGCTTTGATACCAATTGAAAGTGAGCAGTTAGATCTTAAATTTCTTCTAAACTAGAGTTAATGAAAAAAGTCACAGCATAAAGATAAAGAAGGAAAAGCAAGCACACAGATGACACAAGAATTTATAATGGTTCCCCTAAACTTGGCTACATCCACTCTTCTACCACACTGGTAGGAATCCACTTTGGTTTTTGATCAGGTGCCCTATCACCACAAGATCTGCTTTAGGTAGATCTAGAAACCCTTCAGGCTTTTGATCAGGTGCCTAAAAACCAATAGGTTTTTGATCAGGTGCCCTATCACCAAGGAGTTCTCTTTTGAAGGGAGTAATAACCCTTTACAGAGGTGGGGATGAGAGAGTGATGAAAGTCTTCTTTTCTCAATCATAATGAGAGGACAATGTGGATTCAGTGATGTTGTCAAAGCTCCCCCTGAGATGTAGAATAGTTCAGGAGTGGAAGCTTTGCTTCAGGCTGTAGGCCTTCAAGTTGATGTTGCTCTCCAACAAGATTTTAGACTGATATGAATTGATTATCTCTTGAAAGCCTGGAGCAGATGAAGAAGATGATGTTGATTTGTTGTAAGAAAAATTGTAGCTAAGTTCTTCTTTTGTGAGAGAAAAAGCCTTCTTGAATATTCTCTCTATCTCTTCTATTTTGTCGAGTGCTGTATTACTCTTCTTATATTCTCTGTAACATATAATATCTGTATATTTAATGCCTGAAGAATTCAAGCATTTGAATTCTTTCTATCTTGGAATGGCTAAATCAATTCCCGAGAATGGAATATGTCTTGAGAAATCAATTGGCATTTAATCTCAGTAATAAGCCATATTTTATACTATCATTCAAACGACTATATTTGATAGCATTAAATCTGAGAGCTATAAATGATTGCAGTTAAGCCTTAATTAAATCTGCCAACTGTAAATAAGAAGGTCTGAAAAACAGCACAGGAACTCGCCAAACTAAATCTTAAAGCTTCTTCAAACTGAGTTCGGAAATCGTTGAACTCAGCTCAGAGATCGTTGAGCTGAGTTCAGAGATTTTGAACTGCATCTGAGTTTTACAGTTTTCTTTGAGCTGAGCTCAGAGATCGTTGATCTCCGCTCAGAGATAGTTGAACTGAGTTCAGAGATTTTCTTCCAGCAATTTTCTGAACTTCAAATCTAAACTTCTCTAGAAATTTTCTGAAACACCAAACCTGGAAATAATCCTATGACCCATGACTATACATTTTGGGTAAATCTAATAAACCATAATAGTGATCCTTACCCAAATCCAACCTTGGGTTCCAACAAAATCCATTAAATTTATCTTTGATTAGCTCACCTATAATCTTCTATCCTAAGCCAAAAAGGTTACACCATAGTACAAGTCCTAAGGATCCGACCTCACTAAGTCTAACTAGTGCCGTGGAGAGGGTGTGAAAAGGGTAAGCTCATGACTATCAATATGAGTACTTATAAGTTTTGAAATACTAATGCGTATTTTATTGAGATTGTTATTTTCTCCTCACATTTGTTATAGATGATTATACCTTTATTTCTAAGAAAGAGTGATAGATAGTTAAAAGATATATTGGAGGAATTTTAAGATAAATTTATACTTAGAAATGTCTGCTAAACTATTTCCTATACGATTACATCATCAAAGTTCCATTTAAATTCATAGCAACCAGTGTGTAGAGATAAAATTATTTATTGGTAACCCAATTGTTTGAATTAGTTTGCTTAGGGACAAGCAAACATCTATGTCTGGGGGTATTTGATGAGTGCGATTATGATAGGCTTTCTACTATCATAATTGTAATCATGTCTACTATTTTCTACCTCTTTGTGTAGTAATTTCACGAGATTAGTTGAGAAATTGTCTTATCATGAATAGGAGAGCATAGTTAGGGTTTTTGGTTACTCCTTGTATTAAGCTATATATTTATTCTTTCAGTTTTCTAATGTAGGTAATGCCAACCAATGGAACTAAAAGTCTTGGAGCAAATAGAGGAGTTCAAGGAGTCAACATTGCTGATGATAGGACAAAACTTTGGCACACACGGGTAGTCACATGGCCGTATCAATACCCGTATGCTATGTGGCCTGGAACTAAAGAAATTGGACGCAGGAGACAGAGACTCACACAGGTAGGCACACGCCCGTGTGCTTACCCGTGTCAAATTTGAACACGACTGCCAACCAACCCGTGTCTGGAGAACATTAAGAACAACACGGCCGTGTCAGTACCCGTGTCATCTGACACGGCCCACTACCAAACACGCCTGCTCGTGTGGAACTGCCCGAGAACCGTCAACACGGCCTGACACGCGGCCGTGTTGGTACTCGTGTTCGACTTTGTTTGCTAGGAGACTATAAAATTCCTGTAAAAAAATTAGAGGGGACCTTTTTGGATCATTTTCGTTTGGGGAGAAATTCTGTAGCACGAAGTGGAGCATCCAAGAGAAGGAGGATTTGAAGGGTATTTTTGTATGCATTTCATCTTTCATTAAACCCTTTTAATCTTCCCTATCTCTTGGTGATTCAACCTTAGTTATCTTTTATTTTGCATGAACTTTAATTTGGAACAATTTGTTAATCATGTATCGTCTTGTTTTCATCGGATTTGTGGCAATATGTTCGTATGTAGGCTTACAACCAAAGAGTTTTCTCCTAATTATGAATTGCTTATTTGTTTTACATGAATTGCAAATCTCTAGATTGAGAAATTGGATGTTTGTCATGATAATCACATGTTCATATTTTGGTGTTAAATCTCTTTGTATTTCAAATTTCATGATCGAGAGATATGTTGTTTGGATACTTGGAATACGAATAAATGGATTCATGGTATTTTAGAGATAGGTTTCATGAATGTATGTAGTATATAGGGTGTTTCCATTAACGTAAACTTGGGTGTTGTAAATTGTTCGAGAGAAAGTTTACTAACTTAGGTTAAGATTTTGAATTGCTCTAGAGAGAGTTCGATAGATGTTTACCATTTACATTACAACAAATTTGATTGTTTTCTTATTTCATGATTACATAAAATTGAGTAAATGAATGAGTACTTCATGTAATTGCTCGTAAGCTTCGATTTTTTATCATCTTGAATTCCATAATGTTTATTTATCCAAATAGTCATAGTTAGGTTAATTTAGATTAAAAAACAATTTTAGTTATAGGTACGATAATAGAGTGAGGGTTAGTACGAGTATTTGAAATGGCCCTGTGGAATACGACACGAGATGTAGATTTCTCCTATACTATGATTAATAGGTGCACTTGCCTGAAAGTTAATTCAATCTAGCTTATGCCCATCTACATAGTTTATACTAGCATGTAGAATGAATCCGCATCGAGTTATTACTTGTTAAGCAAAAGAAATCATCAGTTTGGAAAATACTGTAATTTGAGTAAACTATTGTAAGGCCATAAGGCCGTGTAGTTGTGTTTTGTACGTTCATTCCTGTTGGTTTGAGTAGTGTACATTCATGCTATTGGCTGGGTTCTTAATTTGTAACTTTTAAATTACTTCCGTTAGAATGCACTCTGTGTAGGACGTTGGTTATTGACAGGATGGTTTCATTGTATAACCTTCCGGTCTGTCTGTGGTATATGGTGTCGGGCCACGACCGGACCTACTGCTATATGTTATGTGATGGATAGGGGGTGTTACAATTTGGTATCAGACTACTGATTTCGGTCAACTTAAATGAATTCGTGGGTGAATTCTTTTAAGGGGTGGTGAGCACATGTGTGTGCGTCATTGATATAACATCAAAAGAGCCCATGAATGTCCACTTAGGAATGCAAATACACGTGTTTAAGGAACCTGCATGTTCCTATAATTGCTTTTTGCAATTTTTTTTGTCTCTTAATGGTGTTTTGGACGACTATAGGTGACCAGGAGTAGTGCAGGGCTGTCAGAACGTTCGATTTCTGAGGATTATAGTGCACTCAGCAACGTGCTTGAGACCCCTCCTTCATTTGAAACCATAAGAAGGATCATTAAAGCGGTGTTCGTTGTGACTAATTCAAAGCAGGGAAGCAATGTGCAACCCTTTGTCCCTGAGATGGCTTCAATGTCGGGTGGTGTGTTGAATCAAATGAAATTTATAAGGCCATCAGGCCAGTAGTTGATCATGTGTTTAGTGCAAGGTACACACTCAGTTGTTGAATATTTGCAGGCGTTTCTTATGATAAGGCGCTACCCAGGCATTGAGTTCCAAAACGAGCAGTCCATGGTCGATAGATTTTATAACAGACTGCTCGATGATTTACGGCTGTTGTTATTAGGACCAAAGTTACTTGTTTTCCGGGAATTGGTGGAGTCGGCTAGATTTTTGGAAGAAGATTTGGCAAAAGTCAACCAGACGTCAGAGTTCAGGGTACCAAACTCTGCAGGGTTGGCAATGTCTGAACGCCGAAGGAGGAGGATTAAGAGATCTAGAACACCTACTAGTCGAGCCCCATGTACTTGCTATACTTGCGGAAAGTTAGGACACTTATCCTGTGATTGTCGGGATGGTGCTCACAAGGTAAACAAAGCTTTGTCAGGAGTAGTTGGGGACTCTAGTGCAAAGGAAACAATGTTCAAAATGCCGAACTCTTCAAAATATATGTTTCGTAAGTGGTGTAAGAAGGCTAGGACTTCGGGTCCAGCCCCTCCTTTTGGTGCTTCGAGGGCAACTACAGGTCGAACCCCCGGAGCATGTTATAATTATGGGAAGCCGGGGCATTATGCCAGTGAGTGTTGGAGCGGACGCCCAAAGACCGAGAGGAAGCCAAAAGAGCACAGCCCGGGCCAGCAGGAGGCCAGGAAGCACACTAGCGTGGTGACAGGTATGGTTTAAAGTTATATCAGGTAGCTGTAAAATACATTTTGCCCTTGTGCATGTTAGCTTAGGACTGCTTGTTCTAGGCAGTGTTTTGATCTTTGATTATCCGGTGAGAGCACCATTTGATTCGGGAGCTTCACATTCTTTTTGTCTGAATGATTTGTATCGCGCATCAGAGTACCGTTTTCAATGGCAAAGGAAAAATTGGATGTGTTGTTTCCTAATGGGTGCTCAATGCGCGCGGATAGAGTTTGTTGTGTTTAGTTATGTTTGGGAGTCTAGAGTTCGACTTGCAAGCGTTGTTACTATTGCTAGTGGAGTTCGATGTAATTTTTGGTATGGACTGGCTCTCAGAGCGGCAGGCATACCTTGATTGCAATTGCAAGGAAGTCAAGTTGGGAACATGTCATGAGATGACTTTTACGGGCTTGAAAGGGTCGAGCAAGACTGTGATATCTACTCTTCAGGTGGTGAAGGCAGTTCGTGCCTGAGCAGGGCTATTCTTCATGCTAGTGGAGGTTGCAAAGCCTTAGCCTACGTTGGATAGTATTTCAGTGGTATCTGAGTACCTTGATGTGTTCCCTGGTGATCTTCCTAGAGCCCCACCTCGACGGGAGATAGACTTCACTATTGAGCTAGTACCAGGTGCTAAACCTGTGTCACGCTCTATGTATCGGCTAGCACCTAAGGAGATGGTGGAGTTGAAGGTGCAACGTTAAGAGTTTTTAGAGCACGGTTTTGTGCGTCCAAGTTCATCACCTTGGAGCGCACCAGTCATTTTTGTTAAGAAGAAGGACGGAAGCTTGAGACTATGTATTGATTATCGAGAACTGAACAAGCTAATGGAGGAGAACAAGTACCCGATCCCAAGGATTGATGATCTGTTTGATCCGTTAGTCGGGTCATCGGTGTACTCAAAATTGGATCTTAAGTCTGGTTATTACCAGCTGCGAATAAGGGAGAGTGATATCCCCAAGACAGCATTCAACACGCGTTACGGGCTTTATAAGTTTACAGTCATGCTGTTTGGGCTGACTAATATGCCGTCAGTGTTCATGGATCTGATGAACAGAACTTTAAGTGAGTACTTGGACCACTTTGTGATCATCTTCATCGACGATATATTTGTGTACTCGCAGTGTGAGGAGGATCACTTCAAGCATCTGCATTTGGTGTTTGAGACGCTGAGGAGGAATCAACTGTACGCCAAGTTCTCCAAATGCAAGTTTTGGTTGTCCTCAGTGACGTTCCTTGGTAACATAGTCATTGGAGTGGGAATTGCGGTGGATCCGGCGAAGATTGTTGTGACAGGAGAGTAGCCTGTGCTGTCTTCGGTAGTGCAAGTCCGGAGTTTTCTAGGGCTTGTCAGCTATTACAGGTGCTTCGTGGAGAACTTCTCGCGGATAGTGTTACCCCTCATGACTCTGAAGAGGAAAGAGTAGAAGTTTATTTGGACGCCAGAGTGCGCACAAGGTTTTGAGGAGCTGAAGTGTCGGTTGACCACGACGCAATCTCTTAGTTCGCCGAGTGGGACCGAAGGTTTTGAGATCTACAGCGATGCTCCAAGCAGTGGCTTGGGTTGTATGCTACTGCAGTGTGGAAGTGTTATAGCGTATGGCTCGCGACAGCTGAAAGTTCATGAGAGGAATTATCCGGCCCATGACTTGGAGTTAGCGGCCATGATTTTTGCCTTGAAGATGTGGAGGCATTACTTGTACGGTGTGAAGATCGATATCTATATCGACCATAAGAGTCTGAAGTATTTGTTGGATCAAAAGGATCTAAACATGCTGCAGCATAGATGGAAGGAGTTCCTGGGGGACTACACATTCAGGATCCACTACATGCCTGGTAAAGGTAATGCGATTGCGGATGCGTTGAGTCGCAGGGCCCCTGTGCTGGCCAACTAGTTGTCGGTTCATGACGAGCACTTGATTCTGGAGTTAGAGGCATCAGAGATCTCTTGTGTTGACAAGTAGACTAGTGTCGAGGCGCAGTTGAACTGGACGGAAGTTCAGTGTGACCTGGCTGATCTGATTAGGCAGGCTTTGGTTATGGATAACAACATGAAGCAACTCATGATAGAGGCTTTGGACGGGTCAAATTCCCAATATGAGGTTGTGGATGGATTGTTATGGAAGGACAATCGTTTGTGCGCCCCAAATGTGGGCAATCTGCGGGTGGATTTGATGTATGAGGCTCATCAAACCAAGTACTCGATTCACCCAGGGAGCACAAAGATGTACCATGATATGAATAAATTGTTCTGGTGGCCAGTACTTAAGAAGGATGTGGCTCTATGCGTGGTGAAGTGTCAAACATGCGCCTTAGTGAAGGCGGAGTGCCAAAAGCCAGAAGGATTCTTCAAGTCCTTGCCTATTCCGGAGTGGAAGTTCGATGACATTACAATGGACGTTATGCACGGTTTGCCAAGGTCGCCGAAAGGAAACGACACCATCTGGGTGATCGTAGATCGTTTGACGAAAGTGTCGCACTTCACTCCGCATAGGAAGGATGATTCTGTGGAGAAATTGGCGAAATTGTATATGGATATCATTGTTCGGCTTCATGTTATGCCGCGCAGCATCGTGAGTGACCGTGATGGGCAGTTCACGTCCAATGACTGGAAATTATTGCAACAGATGTTGGGAACAAAGCTGAGTGTTGGGTATTGTATCCACAACGTACCTGATTTGAAGAAGCACCTGAACAAGCTAAGGTAAATAGATAATGTATTTGATAAAATATTTCAAGTTGTGCTTGCAGTTATTCCACGCTAAGTGCACACCAATGTCAGGGTGCAGTAGATCAATATACACGGGTCTGCACGACGTAATCCCTCATTGAGCAAATCAGTGTGTTGGCCTACATGTACTCTCTCTATTGGAGTGCACTTACTTTCAAGTACAGGGCTGTGTTTATGCAAGAGCAGACAAGGAGCAAGGATGAGTCAAAGAGCAGCTCAGAGGCGTAAGATGAAAAATCATCTCAGTAAGAATCGACGAGAATCACCAAGTGATTCTCGCTGATTCGGAGAGAATCACTAGTGATTCTCGCCGAATCGTCGAGAATCATTGGCTGATTCTCGCCGGCTAAATCAGAGTGCAATCAAGTCAAATTCGACGAGAATCACTTTGTGATTCTCGACGAATCGTCGAGAATCACTTTGTGATTCTCGCCGAATCGTCGAGAATCACCCTTAATTCTCGACGATTCGACGAGAATCACAGGTGATTCTCGCCGATTTTGACTTGGGCGATTTTCTGGAACCCCATGAACCGGACTTAGGGTTTCTTCTGGTGGGACCCACAATGGTCATCTTAAAGTTGTCTACAGTATAAATACACGAGTATTTTTTGAACAGTTAGATATACACAGAAAGAAGCCGAGCGACGATCTTCACCTAAAATCGCGAAACTGCTCTGCCGCCGCCGTCGCCGCTCGTGCTAGTTGGTTGCCGCTTTTGATAGCGATTCTTCCTGATCTCCCGGCGACAGAAGCTTAGCCAAGCATAGCGTCTCACGCGTCTAACCGGAGATCCTTTGTCTCTTGATTTGTTGATCGGGAAATCCTTCCCCGTCCGAATCGATCGAGATGATCGATCCCAGTGTGACCATTGGAAGACCTTGCTAGCTTTGCTACGAAGCTTGGATCTCCAAAGTACAGCTGCCGCGCCGCACCGTCGTCGCCGCCGATCCCGAACCAAGCCGGCGCTCGTCTTGCCGCCGCCGGTTCCGGGGAGATTCTCTCCAAGAGAGATCTAGGGTTGGAGACTCTTCGAACACGTCATCGAACGAAGAGGGACACCGTAGTCTCCAAAAGTAGTTTGTATCTCTTGTACATTCTAGCTTATTTTTGTTGTAAAGGAACGGTGGTTCCTAGTTGTAAGGGTTGGGTGCAACCCGTGTTGTGGGAGTGTTGACTCCTACGTGGGGAAGGGATCCTTCCGATAGTGCAAGGATTGGATTTCAATCCTGTTGGTGAAGAGACCGAGTCGTCCCTTGTTGGGAGATAGGTCGAAGGGGGAAAGTGGATGTACCCAAATCGGGGAACCACTATAAATAGCGTGTGTACTTTCTTTGCTATGTTGTTTTAGTTTCGTGTGCAGGTACAATTTTTAATTCCGCAAAAACGCTGCACGTCACCTATCCCCCCCCCCCATAGGTGAAGGTATTTGACACTAGGTGGACTTTCAAGTGGTATCAGAGCGAGATTACTCATCAAAAAGGTTAACACCTTGAGTTGAATCCTGCCACTAGTGTCAAGTAGAAGGAAAACATCTACCATGGAAGGGCTCAAGTACACAGGCAAGATTCCAGTGTGCACCAGGCTCAACTTTCCTATTTGGAAGGAAAGGATCAGGTTCTACATGGAAGCAGTTGATCCTCGACTCTTCATGATCGTGGAGGAGGGACCTTATGTCCCCACTAAGGTCTCCACCATTGATCCTACCAAGAAAGTACCAAAGAAAATTTCTGAAATGGACAAGGACAAGATGGCGCTGGTGGGACTTGATAAGAAGGCGCAGAACATTCTGGTCAGTGCGGTCGATGACTCAATGATGCAGAACTTCAGCAACTGCAGGACAGCAAAGGAGATCTGGCATTGCCTGATCATCCTAATGGAGGGCACTGATGAAGTGAGGGATGATCGGAGATCCCTCCTGAACCAGAAATATGAGGCCTTCAGACAAGGGCCTAAGGAAGAGATTGGAGTCACCTTCGAGAACTTCCTCAAGATTGTCAATACGCGCAAAGGATATGGAAGAGTGTTCACTGATGGTGAACTTAATGATAAATTCCTTAGGTCCCTTACTAAGGAATGGGACACAAAAATCTGCGCCATCCGAGAGTTTGGTAGACTTGCGTAAACAGACCCGCAAATTCTATTTGGGAAGCTGATGTCCTACGAGCTTCAACTGAACACCAGGAAAGCAGAAGAAGAAGCAGAGAAGGCTGCAGCCAAGGAAAAGACTGTGGCTCTAAAAGCCACTCACTCCAGAAAGGGCAAGGGTGTGGTTTCATACCGTGCCAGGAAAAAGGATGAGGAGGAGGACTCCGAGCCATGCTCCTCCAGCTCAGAGCTGTCTGAGGAGGATTTCTCCCTCATCACCCGAGAATTCAAGAAGTTCCTCAAGATGAGGAATCAAAGAAAGAGAGACGGCTCCTCCTCCAGGCATTAGAAGAAAAATTATTCTTTTGACAGGTATGCTTCTAAACCGAACAAACATCGCTCCTTTGACATTATTTGTTTTGGATGCAATAAGCCAGGACACGTTGTGGCCGACTGCCACCAAGGAAAGAGAGAAAAAGGGAAGGGAGAGGAGCACAAGTACTCTAGAGATAAGAAGAAAGAGAGGAGCTACATCGCCAAAAAGCTAAAGACACTAAGTGAGTCTGATTCCTCAGACTCCAGTGATGATGAGGAAGCCTACTTCGGGCTGGTGGGTCGCTCCGATTCAGAAGGAGAATGCCCCCCATTTACTGGGAAGGTAAAAGCTCACACCCCTCTCTCCGACTCTGAATCTGATCCTGAGTCTCAGGATGATGACCCGGAGGATAGCCTCTCGGCCCGTGAAGCGGAGCTCCTCGAGAAGTATGAGCTTTTGCTCAACACTTTCGAGGAGTGCCGTAAGAGATTGAAGGCAGAGAAAAAGGAAGTGAAATTCCTTAAGGGTGAAAGTGTCTCCCTAAGGGAAGAGATCACCAGTTTGATCTCTCTCGAGCAGGAGCACCTAGACCTGACTTCAAAGCATTCAGAGTCTCTTAAACTCCTTGATCTTAAGCAGGAGGAAATTGACAAGTTGGAAGAACAACTTGCGGCAGAAAGGAAGATCGTCAAGAGCTTCTCTATGCCAAAAATAGTTCTTCCCTTAGTTGATACCTTCTCTACTCAGGCCAAAGGAGCTGGCTTGGGGGATGTAGGGGTATCTGGTTTTTGATCCAGGAGAAATAGAAACCAGAGAAAGAATAAGGCTGCCAAGAAGGCCTCTACTGCTGAAAAGGGAAAGGCCCCACTCAGTCCTGTTGCGTTCAGAAAGTCTAGCTTTCCCTGCAACCAACATGACTTTGAGTCAACCTATGGTCATCACTTCCGGCCCTCGGTTGCAAAGCCAAAGAGCCGATATGATGGTTGGACTTTTCCCCGCAACTTCAGTGAGAGTGTCTTCAAGGCACCTTATGAGGAAATCCACATGGGAAATTATGGTCAATTCTCTAGCGGCCATAATAGAAAGCAGACACCAAGAGCCAAGCCTGTTATACTGAAGGAACAGAGGGTGAAGAAGTCATGTGACTGCAATCACTATGAGGCCTCCACCTCTAGATCCAAGGCCCCGGCTGCACCCACCATTTCCAGGGTAATGCAAGAGCCTAGGAAGAGGTACAACAGATTTGACTGTTGGTGTTGTGGCAAAGTCAGTCACTTTGACGTGGATTGTTGGTTTAATCCAAGGTATCACGAGACTCCCTATGTTAGCAATGCGAGGCCGACCACTCGTAGGGTTAACCAACTGAGGGGGAGTATACTAACCAAGAATCTAGGACCCAAGTTCGATTGGGTTCCTAAGGGAAATTAATTTTGTTTTTCAGGAATGTTTAAACGCCACCAAAACGCCGATCTGGTACTTGGACAGTGGATGCTCCTGGCATATGACTGGGACAAGAAGCTTGCTGCGTGATTACACTCTCGTCGATAATGGTCCCAAAGTCATCTTTGGGGGGTTAGATCGTGGAGTCACCAGAGGTTACGGTATGATTTCCAACGGTATAATCTCTATCACCGACGTGACTTATGTTGAAGGGTTAAACCATAACCTGATCAGTGTAAGTCAGTTATGTGATAAAAGGTTATGACGTTAAGTTCTGCAAGGATAAATGTCTGATAATATCATGTGCGTCTTCTGAGATGATACTAACAGGTATTAGGAGCAGAAATATCTTCTGCTTAAATTTCCTGAGTTTAGATTCATCTACCCCCGTATGCCTAGTGGCAGCTGGCAGTGCATCTCTTTGTGATCAATGGCACAAGAGATTGTCACATATTAATTTCAAGACAATTAGTATGCTGTTTTCTAAAAACTTAGTAAGGGATGCTCCCATTATCAAGTGCATCAAAGATAGCCCCTGTCCTGCATGCCAGATGGGCAAACAGACTCGGGCTACCTTTAAGAGCATTGCAGACAAAGACTCTTCCCGATGTCTTTACCTGCTACATATGGACTTGTTTGGTCCAATGCAAGTTCATAGCTTGGGAGGCAAGTCCTATACGCTAGTGATAGTTGATGATCATTCTCGGTTTACATGGGTGTTCTTCTTAAAACGAAAGTCGGATACGTTAGATATCTTCACTAGTTTTGTCAAGCAAGTTCAGAACGAATTTAACTGCTCAGTGGTCAAAATCAGAAGTGACCATGAAACAGAATTCGAAACTGGTGCCATGACAGAGTTTTGTGAAGAACAAGGTATCTTTCATGAGTTTTTCTCCCCACGCACTCCTCAGCAAAATGGAGTTGCGAAGAGGAGAAATAGAACTCTCATTGAAGCCTGCACGACAATGTTGAAAGACGCTTCTCTCCCAGAATACTTCTGGGCAGAGACGGTCAATACAACTTGTCAGGTACAAAACGAGCTTTAATCAACAAGCATCATCGTAAGACGCCTTATGAGCTACTGAAAGGCAGGAAACCAACCATGTCCTACTTGAGGATCTTTGGCTGTAGATGCTATGTACAAAATAATGGGAAGTACCCGTATACTAAATTTGGTGAAAAATGCTTCGAAGGCATATTCATGGGCTATAGTTCCCACAGTCGGGCTTATAGGGTCTTCAATAAGAAAACCCTAGTGGTAGAAGAATCAATAAATGTTGTATTTGATGAAGGAAGTTTGCTTAACTGCAATTCTTGCAGTGGTACTCTTGAAGATGCAGGTACACGACTTGAACAGCTGTGTCTCGATGATACCGCTAAAGATGAACCTCCTAAGTACGTCAAAGTTTCCACCTCAACGTCAACTGGGAATGTTGAAGATCAGAATGGAACAAATCTCTTAGAAGAAGGAGAAGCCCAAGAAGTAGTCGAAGCTCCACACGCCAGACTTCTAGAGCTCCGACACGTGAGGGATCATCCTAGAGATTAGATCATCGGAGATCCTCGTGACGGTGTCAGAACTCGAAGAGGTACTATTAACGAGATTTTACATCGTAGCTTCCTGTCACAGGTTGAGCCAAAGAAGTTCGACGAGGCGAACAAAGATGCGTCATGGATTCTGGCCATGCAAGATGAAGTACATCAATTCGAACGATGCAACGTTTGGACGCTGGTTCCCAGACCCCACAAGCAGAATGTGATTGGTACCAAGTGGATCTTTAGAAACAAACTGGATGAACATGCTGTCATCATAAAGAACAAGGCCAGGCTGGTGGCTCAAGGTTACAGACAGGAGGAGGGGATTGACTTCGACCAGACTTTTGCACCAGTGGCAAGGCTCGAGGCAATCAGATTGTTCCTGGCGTATGCTTCGCACAAAGGATTCATAGTCTATCAAATGGATGTGAAATCAGCATTCTTGAACGGAGACCTGAAAGAGGAAGTATACATCGCTCAACCCCCAGGTTTTGTCAATCCTACTTATCCCAATCATGTATATTTTCTTAATAAAGCTCTATATGGTTTAAAACAAGCTCCACGAGCTTGGTATGAGACTTTATCTAGTTTTCTTCTTGAGAACAAGTTCTCTAGAGGTAAAATAGATAAGACATTGTTTCTCAAGGAAGTCAAAGGCAAGATTTTGCTTGTGCAAATCTATGTCGATGACATTATATTCGGCTCAACGGACAACAATCTTTGAAAAACGTTTTCTAAACTTATGCAAGGAAAGTTTGAAATGAGCAGTATGGGAGAGCTAAAGTATTTCTTGGGACTTCAAGTGAAGCAGTCCAATGGGATCCACAAATGAACTCCTCAAGAAATTCGGTATGGAGAATGCAACCTCTATGAGGACTCCAATGGGATCCACTATGTCTCTTTATAAGGATGAGAAAGGTAAACCTTTCGATGAAACCAAATACAGAAGCACCATTGGCTCCCTTCTCTACCTTACTGCCAGTAGACCGGATATCATGTTTTCCACATGTGTCTGTGCTAGATATCAGGTGAACACTAAGGAATCTCACTATATTGCTGCAAAGAGAATTCTAAGATACCTTAAAGGTACTCCCAATCTTAGCTTGTGGTACCCGAGAAACAATGATGTCGAGCTGATAGGTTTTTCAGATGCTGATTTTGCAGGGAGTAGGGATGACAGGAAAAGCACTTCCGGGACGTGTCAATTCCTCAGAAGAAGGGTTATCTCATGGAACAGCAAGAAGCAGAATTGTGTAGCTACCTCCACAGTAGAGTCTGAGTACATCTCTGCAGGCAGCTGTTGCGCACAACTCCTATGGATCAGAAACCAGTTAGCCGACTACGACCTTCAGTTCAAGGAAGTACCAATGTACTGCGACTCCTATAGTGCAATTGCAATTGCCAACAATCCGGTATCGCACAGCAGAACGAAGCATATTGAAGTGCGATACCACTTCATTCGGGAGCATGTGGAGAACAAGGACATCTCTCTCTGTTATGTCCCCACGGACAAGCAGATTGCAGATATATTCACAAAGCCCTTAGACGAGGCCAAGTTCAGTCTTTTCAAAACTGAATTGGGGATGCTAAACTATGAGGAATGAAGACTTCAGAAGCTCCGGTCTCGTGCATCTAGTTGGAGCCTCTACCAGGAACTTAAGTGTGGGCACAGGTGCAAGAACTGAGGGGGAGCAAGGGGTCAAATGCAACAGACCCAGATTTGCAGAAGCCGAAAAGGGTGAGATTACCCTCTCGGCTAAGGCTAAGGTGGCTCCAAGTTTGCTCTCAAGCAATTGGTATTGGTAATAAATATCTTTCTCAACTCCATTTCAAGTTTATCATTTTCATTCCCATACGCTCTATTCACCTTAGCTTGTAGGGTTTAGGCTTCTTCAAATAGGAGGAGATTGTTGGGTATTGTGTCCACAACGTACCTGATTTGAAGAAGCCCCTGAACAAGCTAAGGTAAATAGACAATGTATTTGATAAAATATTTCAAGTTGTGCTTGCAGTTATTCCACGCTAAGTGCACACCAATGTCAGGGTGCAGTAGGTCAATATACACGGGTCTGCACGACATAATCCCTCATTGAGCAAATCAGTGTGTTGGCCTACGTGTACTCTCTCTATTGGAGTGCACTTACTTTAAAGTACTGGGCTATGTTTATGCAAGAGTAGACAAGGAGCAAGGATGAGTCAAAGAGCAGCTCAGAGGCGTAAGACGAAAAATCGTCTAAGTAAGAATCGACGAGAATCACCAAGTGATTCTCGCCGAATCGTCGAGAATCATTGGCTGATTCTCGCCGGCTAAATCAGAGTGCAATCAAGTCAAATTCGACGAGAATCACTTTGTGATTCTGGACGAATCGTCGAGAATCACTTTGTGATTCTCGCCGAATCATCGAGAATCACCCTTGATTCTAGACGATTCGACGAGAATCACCGGTGATTCTCGCCGATTTTGACTTGGGCGATTTTCTGGAACCCCCTGAGCCGGACTTTGTCGCTGGCACTATTTTGAACCGGGCTTAGGGTTTCTTCTGGTGGGACCCACAACGGTCATCTTAAAGTTGTCTACAGTATAAATACACGAGTATTTTTTGAACAGTTAGATATACACAGAAATAAGCCGAGCGACGATCTTGACCTAAAATCGCGAAACTGCTCTGCCGCCGCCGTCGCCGCTCGTGCTAGTTGGTCGCCGCTTTTGATAGCGATTCTTCCTGATCTCTCGGCGACAGAAGCTTAGCCAAGCATAGCGTCTCACGCGTCTAACCGGAGATCCTTTGTCTCTTGATTTGTTGATCGGGAAATCCTTCCCCGTTCGAATCGATCGAGACGATCGATCCCAGTGTGACCATTGGAAGACCTTGATAGCTTTGCTACGAAACTTGGATCTCCAAAGTACAGCTGCCGCGCCGCACCGTCATCGCCGCCGATCCCGAACCAAGCCGCCGCTCGTCTTGCCGCCGCCGGTTCCGGGGAGATTCTCTCCAAGAGAGATCTAGGGTTAGGGACTCTTCGAACACATCATCGAACGAAGAGGGACACTGTAGTCTCCAAAAGTAGTTTGTATCTATTTGTACATTCTAGCTTATTTTTGTTGTAAAGGAACGGTGGTTCCTAGTTGTAAGGGTTGGGTGCAACCCGTGTTGTGGGAGTGTTGACTCCTACGTGACGAAGGGATCCTTCCGATAGTGCAAGGATTGGATTTCAATCCTGTTGGTGAAGAGACCGAGTCGTCCCTTGTTGGGAGATAGGTCGAAGGGGGAAAGTGGATGTACCCAAATCGGGGAACCACTATAACTAGCGTGTGTACTTTCTTTGCTGTGTTGTTTTAGTTTCATGTGCAGGTACAATTTTTAATTCTGCAAAAACGCTGCACGTCACCTATCCCCCCCCCCCCCCATAGGTGAAGGTATTTTGACACTAGGTGGACTTTCACTGAGTTTCAGCACGACCTTTCATCCGCAGACGGATGGTTAGACCGAGAGAGTAAACAGGACGATGGAAGACATGCTTTGCATGTGCGTCTTGAACTTCGGGAAGCAGTCGGAAGATCACCTGTACTTGGTGGAATTCACTTATAACAACAACTACCAAATGAGCATTCAAATGGCGCCCTTCGAGGCACTTTATGGTAGGATATGTCGCACGCCATTGTCATGGTTGAAAACGGGTGAGTCAAAGTTGTATAAGCGACAAGAGGTGGAAGATGCTACTTAGTTGGTGCGAACCATTCGAGAAAGATTGCTAATCGCTCAGGACCGCCAAGCTAAGTACTATAATGCCAATCATAAGATCGTGGAGTTCACTCTTGGAGACTGGGTGTACTTGAAGATTAAGTCGTTCAAGGGTGTCTCGTGGGTACGGCACTTGAAGAAGCTAAGCCCGAGGTACCTTGGACCGTTTGAAGTTCTGGAGAGAATTGACGAAGAAGTGTATCGGCTGAAGCTATCAGTGGAACTAAGTGGTCTGCACGAAGTATTATACATATCGGTGCTACGAAAGGCGGTGCAAGAGCCTTCATAAGTGATTGCGGTGGATCAAGTACCGATGGATAATGGGTTGACGACGAAGGTCAAGCACGTACGAATTGAGGACTCGAAAGTCAAGCGGCTACGCAGCAAAGAGATCAGGATGGTCAAGGTCTGTTGGGATAATTGCGGTTAGGAGGAGCTCTCATGGGAGAGATAGCAGAGCATGCTTGAGGAGTACCCAAGTTATTCCACTCAGGTACCGTTTTAGTGTCGTGCTTTATTTCCATTTTCTATAATTTCGGAACGAAATTCTTTTAAGAGGAAGAGAGTTGTATCGCCCCGAAACTCAAAAGGGATATGAGTAGAGTTTTGGGCCAAGTTTGGAACTTGGTAGGGGTTACACGGCCTGGGACACGGGCATGTCCCAGGTGCGTGTCGTGCTCAGCTCAACGATCTGGCCGAGTAGTCGACGAATTTAGTGTCGACGATCGTTGAGAAGCGAACACGGCCTGAGACACGGGCGTGTCACAGGCCATGTCCTTCACGGGGTGAAGTTGGACTGTGTTGGGGTGATACACGAGGTCAGTACACATGTTGTGTCGGGTAGACACGGGCGTGTCAAATTCGACACGGGCGTGTCGAGTACCCGTGTCCCTTGCGGGCGTTTTTGATCCTGTGTCGATGAAGGAACACGCCCGGCAACACGGGCATGTACTGGGTGACACGGGCATGTCAGGTGTAACACGGGCGTGTCGGGTGCCCGTGTCCTTTTCCGTGCGCGATGGTTTCGTCATCGATTGAGGCACGCGACCTTGGACACGAGCGTGTCACAAGCCGTGTTCGGCTCAGGTTTTGGATTTTAAGTGCAAATCGTGGTCGTATGTTTCCTTATTTTGGGATCTAATGGCTCAGGCTATTCCTGCTGGGTTATACCCGGGAATAGGGTTGGAAAGCCTTCATTTCTTTCAACCAATCTCTTTTTAAAGTTCTAGAGAGAGGGGAGAGCAAGGCACAAGAAGGAAGGAAGATCCGGCCGCCGGCGGAGCTTCGGAGCTCCAAATCACAAGCCGACTTCGGATCTACGAAGGCGAGGACATTGCGGTGCTTTTCATCTACATAGATTTCTATGGTGCCAAAGAGGAATGCTAGGGTAACGATTCTCAACCTAGTACATGTGAAGTCCTCTTTTCTTTTGTATAGGAAGCACACTCTCGTGAGTTTGCGGTGAGTGTGAGGCGTTCCTTCGGGTAGACATGAATAGTCCCTGTTGTGTTATATGTGGAGTCCGTTATCGAGAAACAGACATAGGCATTATGTGTGAAGCCTACCCAGACAAGTTGGTCTGGATCGGTGCTGTTGCATTGCATGAATGGCCGGAAAAGACTACGCACTGATGGTTGTTTTTCAGGTTTTCTACGCAGTAGATTGCAACAGGGGGACTTGGGGATTAACTCCAAGGTGCACCCGGAAAACTGGGCAGATGCGTGATTCAGCCATCTTGGTGGCCTGGGAGCCAACTTGCACATAACTGGGTTATGTGAAGTGTGTGATCGTATTGGGACTCGGGGAAGTTTGACCCGCGCCCATATCTTAAGGTGACAGGGTGGTACGAGCAATGGGTTAGGCGGAACCGTACCCGCTCTATGTCGTCCGGTTAAAGCGACCTAAAGGTACTTGGTACTTGTCATTGGCATAGATAGAGGTCTTAGGAATTGGCCAGAAAGACCATAATTCTCATGAGATATTGCCGTCCAAGGGGCGGTGGTGAGTAAACGGACTTTGACCGTGTTCACCGAGAATGTGGCCTGAGAGCACGGGGTGTGTGGTTGTCCGTGCCCATGCCTGTAATGAAGTGTTTTTATAGTATACTGCTTGGTTATGCTAACAAAGTGCATGGAAGGAGCATCACCGCCCCGAGTTCGGGGGCGGGGTCGTTATAATTTTGTCAGCATAGTTGACCGTTGCTTTTGTTTGCCACCGTTGCGGTGGATTGTTGCGTGCAGGTGCTGCGGAGCCAAGTGGTAAATAGCGGGCAAAAGCCCATGTTGCTGAGCCGGCCCTCGAAGGCCTAATATGAATGTTTACTTGTATTATTCACGTGTGTCCGGCCTGCGTGTCAAGGTTTGGAAAACACTATAATTTGAGTAAACTATTGTAAGGCCATAAGGCCATGTACTTTTGTATTGTACGTTCATTCCTGTTGATTTGAGTAGTGGACATTCATGCTGTTGTCTGGTTTCTTAATTTGTAACTTTTAAATTTCTTCCGTTAGAATGCACTCTGTGTTGGAGGTTGGTTATTGGCAGGATGGTTTCATTGCGTAATCTTCCGGTCTGTCCGTGGTATATAGCGGCGGGCCCCGGCCGGACCTACTACTATATATTATGTGACGGATAGGGGGTATTACACATTTGGCTATACTACTTCCTGAACAGTGGGGAGATGTGTTGCTCTATATTTTTGCCTTCCTTCAGTAGCTGTTTGATTGAAGGACAATTTTTCAGCTGGCTCTGTTGGTCTTCTTTGAGAACCACCAGTTGCATGTCTCTTTTCAACTAACATGCATCAGATAGCATTTGAGATTGCCATTACAGCCCTGCCAGAAGACTCATGTTGAGTCACTAATTTTGTTGGATGATTTAGATTTTTAGCAGCAGTAATATCTTTGAGTTTTGGGGCTGGGGCGCCAAAAATAAATGGTCCAGGACGGGCCATTTGAATTTCATCATGGCCAGACTTAAAGGCTTTCACATGGCTGTACGTTCCACCATGGTTGGGGCTACATTGGTCCGTATAAGTGGATCTGTCATTGTCCTAGTGACCATAATAGCTTTCATGGTCATACCTTTTAGAAAGCAACAACACTCTGAAATGGAATCTGAGGCAAAGAGGCTAGAGGTACATCTGGTGCCTTCTCTTTTTCCTTTCCTTTTAGAATGGAAGGTCTACCGGGTCCCTTAAATCCCAACCCTTTCTTACCAGCTTGGGTAAGGTGGGTGTCAATTAAGGGTAGCATAGTGCCTGACTTGGAAAATTTAGTCACTAGAAATTTCTCATTTAAGAGATCATTTCCAAGTTTCTGGATAAGTTTCTCAATTGAGACTCTTACCACAGACTCACTGTCAATGATCCCATTGAGCTGGGCTGCTTGTGCAGCCATGTTAGTGAGGGCTTTTTCTTGATCTACACACTTGCTTTTATGACTAAGAAGCTCTTTTGCCCACCTCTTGGCATGTAGCTTGCATTTCTTGAAATCCTCAAGAAGTTCTTCATACTTGACAATTATGGAGTTTCCATCATCCTCAGAGTCTGAATCCCCTTCATCTCTTAATGATTGAGCTTCAGAGTCTGAGCCAGCCGCATAACTAGAAATAAAAGAATGTGTTTAGCATGTACCTGAGCTTGACCAGGCAGATCCTAACTGCTTTCTTCATCTGTCATTATCATTAGTCCATGACACCAAGCATCTCCTTCTTCATCTTCATCCACCTCTGAGTCACTATCTGAGTGTGACAGAGGGGCAATAATCCCTTTTCCAGTAGCATGGAACTTTTCAGGTTCCTCTTCAGCAACAACAATAAGCCCAATGTAGGCTTCATCTTCTTCACTGTCTAACTGAGGGGAAGAGTCAGAGCAGGTCTTTTCCTTCTTGGCCACAAGGGAATTCTCCTTCTTATTTCTCTTATGGTGCTACTTCACTCTCTCATCTTTCCTCTTCACTAGGCAGTATTCAACCACATGCCTAGGTTTGCTACAGAAAAATTAGATAATGTTAGAGGAATATTGTTTATTAGAGTTTGAAGCATATCTGTCCTCCTTAGAGGATTTCCTTCTGTGCTGAGAGGAGGAAGATGTACTTCTGTTCTTCCAATGCCCCTTTTTCATGAATTTATGAAACTACTTGGAGAAGGCAGCAAGGTCCACATCAGATGTATGGCTGTCAGATGAGCTGGACCTTGAGCTCTCAGATTCTGACATAGAAGTTCTACTTACTGGAGAGATCTTCATTCTGCTGCTGGTTGAAGCATCAGCTTTGAAAGCCACAAAGTTTTCCTTACTCTGTGACTTGCTGTTCTTCTCTTCTTCTTCCTTCCTTACAGCAAGCTGCATCTCATAGGACAGTAGCTTTCCAAATAGGGTTGGAGGTAATGTGTCTGCTAGCTTTCCCATCTCCCTGATGGCACAAATCTTTATGTCTCAATCCTTTGTGTGGGACCTGAGAATTTGTCATTCAGCTCATAGGTGCTGAAAACCCTTCCATATGTTCTCAATTCATTAATTTTTCTGAAAAATCTTTTAAAACTTTTAGCAATGCCCTCAGACTTCCTTGTCTGAAGGCCTCATACTCCTGGTTGAGCTTGGATTTTCTATCATTTTTCACCTTTTCTGAACCCTCCAAGAACACCACTAGGGTGTCCCATATCTCCTTGGAGGTCTTGCAGTGCACCAAATTCTAATATGTAGAATCATCTACTGTACTGGAAATGATATTATGAGCTCTCTTGTCTATGGAGGAAAGGAAGAGCTCATCCTTGTTCATTTCTTCATATGACTTAGGAGTTTGGATGTTGGAATCCAAAACAGAGATCTTCTTGGGGATGAAGGGTCCCTCTTAGACAGTGATGTAGATCCTATGGTCAATAACTTCCATGAATAGCCTGACCCTTTCCTTCCAGAGCCCAAACTCTTCCTTTCTGTAGATTGGCAAGTTCATCGCTCCAAATTCCTCGTAGTTTACACCTGACCCCATTCTTTATCTTATAACTAACCTTGGATGTATACTCAGATTGTTAAATCCCTTTTGTGTAACCTCCCTCTGATATCACTTGAAAGTTATTTAACTTTAGGTTAGTTAATCACCTAGAGGGGGGGGGGGGTGAATAGGTCTTTGAACCTTTAAGAATTATTTTGATGTTTTCAAGTTGTTCTATCTGGAGCTTGTCCTTAAATCCTGCAATCACGAAGAAAAATAAGCATATACAGCAAACACCAGGATTTATAGTGGTTCCCCAATTGGGTACATCCACTTTCCCTCCTACCTATCCAACTTATTTGTTGGACTCGGCACAAACTCCTCCACTTATGCTTCTTATAGCTTACACCTTAGGCCCTCAGTCTTACACACAGATTTTTCACAGAATCTAACTCAGAACCACAAAGGTTCCTACCTCAGAGCTCTGCAGAACTCCTACAGCTCAGCGATCTACTGATCACCTACCTCAGCTTTATTTCTAAGGCCTATACTAAGGCTCTTTAACTTTACAGCTTCAGGAACACAGCCATACTCTCAGAGTGATGTAGAACTCCTACAACTTAGTACCCTTACTGGTACCTACAGCTCAGCCTCCTCCAAGTCATACAACTCAGTGACAAGCTTGTCACCTACAGCTCAGTGACTCTTCAGTCACCTACCGAGGGCACAAGTCCCTGCACTCATGTTGGGAGGATAGACCAACCTCAGATCCACACTTGGATCCTAAATCAGAGAGCAAAACTCTCCTACCTCATGCACTTAAGCCCTACAGCTCAGATCCACACTTGGATCCTACCTCAGTGCCCCAACAAGGCACCTACATCAGTGATAAATTTGTCACCTACCTCAGACACAAAGTGCCCTACACTCAGATTCGGATCTACTAAATCCTACAAGAAGATAACACAGAATGTAGAAGAAAATAACACAACTCACTCAGAGAAATAACTCTGAGTCAACTTTGCTGGACTGAGCAGATTTCAGTCCAGCTCACTTGATGTAAAAGGAATCGGCCTTCTTCTACAACTATCACTTTTTACTGCTGCGCAGATGAGCAACAATCGGCTTGCTGATGAGATGAATCAGCTATTCTGTTCTGTTTAGAACTAACTTGCTAAGCTTTGAAGTGCTTCAACTATCCTTCTTTGCCTTTACGCTATCTCGGCTGGACTTTAGCTTTCAATCTTGATGGAAGATCATCCAGCAGCCTCTTTCTTTTGTTTTGTTCTCCGTGTGTTCGTTTGATTCGTTAACCCTAATCCATGTACTATTTCCACTTTTATATGCATTGATTTGAATCAACAACACAACAGTATATGGGCCAACTAAGGATTGGTGAGCACCAAATCCATCAGAAAAGGACAAAACATCTTTCGGCACTATAACAACTTGCCCGCAACGGCTTCCTGCAATTTTGACTTTGATGACGTCAGCTGTGGTCATCAACATCTGTACTTAGAAAATATTCCAGAAAACGATGAAGCATTGAGTGATGTTAAGTAACTCAATGTCATCTGCCTTGGCACTCAGCATTTTCTGGACTTAGAAATTTTCCTGGCTTTATATTAGTGGTTTTGTCTCAGCGGTCTCAGCGATTTTTCCATTATTAGCTGAGACAAGCCCTTGTCTCAGCGCTTTATTCTTATCTACTATCTCAATAGATTTTGCACTTGACTGTCTCAACAGTTTTCCTCTTAATAGTCTCAGCGCTTCCTTCTTCATTAGAAGCGTTGAGTGAATCTGCTTCACTTAATGCTTCTAGACTTTGAGAAATCCGGTCAGTTTTCTCAGTTGTCTCAGTGTTCTCAATGTTTTCTTCTTAGTTGCCTCAGCTGTATCAGTAGTCTCAACACTTTCTTCTTAGTTGTCTCAGCTGTCTCAGTGGTCTCAACGCCTTCTTTTCAGCGGTCTTAGCACTTTTTTCCTTATACAGATTTTCTGGCTTTAGCTGCATTTGACAACGTTTGTGCTGAGCTCGATGAACTCTAATCTTCTCAGCGGTCTCAGTGCTTTTTGTCTTAGTCAATTTTTCTCTGCCTTCAGCTTGACGAGTGTTGAGCTGAGCTCAACGAACTGCAATCTGAGCTCGATGAACTGTAAACTGAGCTCGACGAACTTTGATCTTCTCAGCGGTCTCAGCACTTTTTGCCTTAGTTAATTTTTCTCTTGCTTTAGCTTGACAAGCGTTGAACTGAGCTTGACGAACTATAACTTGAGTTCAACGAACTTTGAGCTGAGCTCGATGAATTTTAATTCCCGAGTTATTTATCTTAACCCAAGGAATATTGAGTTGAGCTCGATGATCAACGAGCTGAGTTCGACGAACTCTGAGCCGATTTCGACGAAATTTGAGTTTACTATCCAACTCATTTTTCTTCACTTGTCCAATCATGGAGTACCTGCATGCAAGAAGTAAAGCACACATCAAATATATTATGTGTGTATGTCATTGATTCGTTTGACTTCTTACAAATCAGGGATATTGAGATCAATAGACCCAACAGGTTCTGTCTTAACAGCTGAGACAAACTGCTGTCTCAACACTTTCTACTCAGCGCTCTCACCGCTTTTGTCTCAGAGGTCTCAACGCTTTCTTCTTAATAGCTGACAAGTCTATCTCAGCGCTTTCTTCACAGCGGTCTCAATGCTATCTTCTCAGTGGTCTCAATTCTTTTTTCTTAACAAATGATAAGTTTTTGTCTCAGCGCTTGCTTCGAAGTGGTCTCAACTCTTGCTTCTTAGCTGTCTCAGCGCTTTTTGCCTTAGTCGGTTTTTCTGGCTTTATCTACGTTCGATGATCTGTGTGCTGAGCTTGAAGAACTCTGATCTTCTCAATGGTCTCAGTGCTTTTTGCCTTAGTCAATTTTTCTATGGATTTAGCTTGACAACTTTTGAGCTGAGCTCGCGAACTGCAAACTGAGCTCGACGAACTTCGAGCTGAGCTCGACAAATTTTGAGTTTACTACCAAACTCATTTTTGTTCACCAATCCAATCATGGACTACCTGCATGCAAGAATTAAAACACACATCAAATACATTATGCTCCTTAGCATGACTGGTGATGTCTCTTCAAATCCTGAGGAACATTGTAGGGCATAATTCCCAATAACGTTGAACGAATAAATTTTAGAAGAATGTGAAAGGGAAGAATGAGAAGGGGATGATGAAGAATGAGAAGAGAAAAACAAGAAAATGATAGAAATTTTACATAGTAATATAGACCGAGATTAGAGGAGACGGATCCACGAAGTTTGAAGGCAAAGATTCCCAACTGTGTTTGTGGCTTGAAGGAGTGCTAGAAACAAGGGTTTTAACCAGGGATTGGAGAAGAGGAAAATGAGTACCAGTCAGCACACACGGTCTTATATAATATGTTGAATACAGGTTGCGACACGGGTGTGTATGTACCCATGTTCATTAATAAATAACCGCTCAGTACACGAGTCCTGAAATGATGTGTGGTCAAACTGATGGGGAAGCAATGCGCCAAGAGAACACGGTCAATAACACAAGCGTGTGTGGACCCGTGTGGTCAAACTGATGGGAAAGAAGCGTGCCTGGTTAACACGGTCAACAACACGGATGTGTGTGGACCAGTGTCCTGCTCGGGAATAACATCATCGAACTTATTCCCTACAAACGGCTGCGCACACGGCTGGGTAGCTACCTGTGTGGTGTTCGTCAATTGTACAACCTTGGGCTCGCGAGTAGGCCGACAAAGCAAGGGAAGAAGGGGCAGCTCGCAAGTTGAGGCGAGACCTCGCTATGCGAGACCTCGCTAGGCGAGATCTCGCTAGACGAGGCCTCCGGGCGCGAGCGAGTAGCCCACAGGCGAGATCCCCTAAAAAGATTGGCGGGTCCCTCCCACTCGCCGCGGGAAGAAAGACGGTTTTTATCTTTTTACCCATAAGGGGGATTTTACCTTTGGGCCCCAGATAGTTTTACATTTTTACCCCTGGAGGCCTGCGTATAGCTCTCCAGAACAGCGGAGTTGGGCTATTAGCAGACCCGGTCCAGGGTGTTTTGGTCATTTCGAGATGGTTTGGAAGTGATATTTGCAGAACAGATTCAGAAACCTATAAATAGACCGATAAGGTGCCTGGGAAGAGGTTGTTGAACCTTCCCACTATTTTCCTCATAGGCACCTAGCTCAGCACTGGCTAGGGAGGGGAAGACTCTCAGTTCTTCCGGGTAAGAGGCGGGACCTCCAAGCTGAATCCCCTCGGTCTATTTTCAGGTCACTGACTCTCGTCAGGACGGTAGCGCAGGGAGAGTACGTGTGGGTTGCATCCTGTTTCGAACTCCAGGAGGGATCAGAAAGCTGGTTCCAACATTCTGTGCAAAACGCCCTTTAACTGCCCTCCTAGTATGTGTGGGTTGCATCCTGTTTCGAACTCTAGGAGGGATCAGAAAGCTGGTTCCAACATTTTGGTGCGGTGAGCGTGGACGCAGCCCTCAGAGAAGAACCTTGAGCAACCAACATGGCGGGAGATCACGGAGAAGGAGAAGGAGGGGAGTCTGATAATCAGGTGGGATTTGTAGGTAGAACGGAGTTCATGGCTTCGATCAAGGGGATCATGGATCTACTGCAGGGGATCTCGCGGTAGGGAGACTGTTCAACTCCACTGCCCACAGTGCCAGCTCTCGCAACTTAGGAGGAACTCGCCTCGGCGCGAGTTGGAGAAGACGCCCCGGGGAGAAGGCCGGGAAAGGAGGTGATGTTGGAAGGGAGCGGGAGGGACATGGCGGGAAGGGAGCTGTTCCCAAGTCCGGCGAGTGCCATCTCGCCAGGGGAGGTCGTCGCACGAGTAGGGGTGGCGAGACCGGCGGCGCGAGGGTCCCCTTTTTGCGAGCTAGTCCTGTCCGCTCCGGTCCCGGAGGGCTTCCGAGAGCCCGAGATGAATTACTATGTAGGGAAGGACGATCCCCTCCATCACTTGCAGTGGCTCGAAGACGCTGTCTCGATCAGGCCCATGACGGACGCGTTTAAGTGCCGCCTTTTTGCGATCACTCTAAAAGACAAAGCTAGGGACTGGTTCCATCAACTCCCGGCAGGCTCGATATATTGCTTCGAGGACTTGAGTAGGAGCTTCCAGCTCCGGTTCTCCACATCTAAGAAGAGGAAGAAGAACCCAGAATCGATCTTTTTGATTAAGCAGAAGGCGGATGAATCACTGGCTCAGTACGTGGATAGGTTCCAAGAGGAAATTCTGGATATACAGGAGGTGCCGGTTTTGCCCTCCAGATGGCTTTCACAGTGGGACTGCGGGAAGGATTCTTCAAGATGAGCCTCACCCGGAAGGCGCCGCTTTCCTTTGAGGGCTTGATGGAGAAGGCGGCCAAGAAAATAGCAATGGAGGCAGCAAACCCAGCCTTCGCAAAGAAGCTGGCAAGGTTTACTGAGATAGAGTCGAGGGAGATAGGAGGGAGGCAACAGGAAGCAAGGAGAGAGAAGAGCCGAGGGCACCGACGTATCCGGAGCTGGGGTGGAGGCAGTAGGGGGGACTGCCCCCGGCAAGGTAGAGGATTTCCCCAAGGGGGAAGGAATCAACAGGGAGGACTGGGAAGGTTTCACCAGATGGGGTGGGGGTATGGTCATAGACCACCCCTACCCCCTCCGCAGCAGGCCATGGCCATCGGCCGAGGCAGAGGAAGGGGCCGGGAAAGAGGAAGAGGAGCAGGAGCAGGGAGAAGGAGGAACCCTCAGGAAGGGAGACCGGAGGGGGGGGGGTGGCGTTGCCATACTGTGACTTCCACGAGGAGGAAGGTCACGCAACGGCTATTGCCCGGATTTCTTGGAGTTAAGGAGGACTCGAGGAGCTGGAGAACAGCCAAGGCCGGTGCGGATAGAGTAAGTAACAATTGCAGGAGAAGAGGATCGATGTGTGGATCGAGCAGATGAAGGGGATCGCGGGCTGGTTGGAGTGATCAATGGGGGGTGGGGATAGAGGCGGCCTGAAAGGCGAGCCTTCACACTATGTACCGCCGAAGTGTAGCCTCGACGTCACAGTCCCCTCCTCCAGATAAAAAGATTACCTTTTCAAGAAAAGACATGCCCGACCATGAGGACCCCTTTTGTGATGCGCTGGTGATACGGACCGCCATCGAGAACTTCACGGTATCGCAAATCCTAGTCGACAATGGGAGCTTGGTGAACGTGATTTTTAAGAAGGCATTCAATGCAATGAGGGTGGAGGCACGGAGGGTGCTGGCGGCGGATGGACCATTGTTTGGATTCTCAGGAGAAAGGAAAGAGGTCGAGGGGGGTGTGGGACTCCAAGTAACCCTGGGAGGGCTATCCCGAAATTGCTTGTAATCAAAGGAAAGCCCGTCGCAAGAGTGGCATTTAGGCCGCGGCGGGTGAAGTGTGTTGTTGTCGCTGCTAGCGGCCCCCCTCTTCTCTCCTATGCTCATCAAGCCATGCTCCTCTGCTCAGCAAGCCTTGCTCCTCTACTCAGCAAGCCTTGCTCCTCTACTCAGCAAGCCTTGCTCCTCTGCTCAGCAAGCCTTGCTCCTCTGCTCAGCAAGCCTTGCTCCTCTGCTCAGCAAGCCTTGCTCCTCTGCTCAGCAAGCCTCGCCCTCAGCTCAGCTCAGCTCTTCTCGGCAACCAACCTGCAAGTGCAACCATTGCGGTTACTGTCTGCTCGACCGCTCCTAGTCTCCCTCCTCTTCCTCTCTTGATCAACCCTCTCTGTTGATCAAGGCCTCGCCTCTTCTCTCAAGCTTCTCCCCTACCCCCGCAACCTTCTCCTTCCTCCTCACCAAGCCTGTGAGACCAAACACCCCCTCGGTGATAGTTGTGCCCCCGGTGCCGTTTCCGCGCATCAACACCACAAGCCTTCTCTGTTGCTTTGAGAAAAAAAGAAGACAACATCTAGTTTATTTGTTCCACCTCACTGTACACAGGGTTCTAGCTCCCTTCAAAAGATAAACAGTTGGTTACAAGTATCCTGTTCAAAAGACTTGATTTGGTTTTTAGGCACCTGATCAAAAGCCTGAAGGGTTTCCTGATCTAAATGAAGCAGATCTTGTGGTGACAGGCACCTGAGCAAAAACTTGATTGGTGGTAGGGCACCTGATCAAAAACCTGATTGGATTCCTACCAGGGTGATAGAAGAGTGGATGTACCCAAGTTTTAGAGGAACCACTATAAAATTCTTGTGTTGTCTGTGATGCTATTTTATTTCTTTCTTTGTGTTGATTACTGATTATCTTAGTTTTATATCTACACCTTTCTGATTACACTTATTAGTATCACTATTTATTAACTCTAAAATAAAAATCTAAAGGATTTTAAAATACTCTATCCACCCCCCTCTAGAGTTAAACAGTCTAACCAGTGGTGGTATCTTTCAAACCATCCTTCAGTTGGTATTAGAGCAGGTTCTCTTTGCTTTCAAAGATTCACATCTGAACCTAGATCCTTGTTAGATTGTTTTTCTCTTCTCTAGTTTTTTTTTTATTATTACAGCAATGACACAAAATAAAGATTATGCTAGCACCAGACCTCTAGTATGCAACTTAAACAAATTTGCAATTTGGAAGGTAAGAATCAAGCTATACATGAATTCTATTGATGTGGACATTTTCAATTCTATTTTGACAGGTCCTCCTCAACCAACAACATCTACATCTACAACAACTTCTAGCACTAATGCAGTTCTACAACTTGAGTGTACTGATGCTCAGAAGAAAGACAAAATAGCTGATGCAAAAGCTATGAATATATTGGCTCAAACCATGGCAGATGACATTTTCCAAAATATGGCTGAATGCTCTTCTGCCAAATAAATCTGGGACTCTCTAAATCAGATGGTTGCAGGCTCATCAGATGAAAGAAAGGATAGAAGATCCCTATTAATATCTCAATATGAGAACTTCAAGAAGGAGGAATCTAAATCAGTAGCAGAGATGTATAACATGCTAAATGTTATCATCAATGAACTAAAAACTCTGGACAAAGATATCTCCTTGACTGAGATCAATGACAAGATCCTGATTTGCTTCCCCAGCACTTGGGATTCCAGAATCTGGCCAATCAAAGAAGCCAGATGTATGAATGAGATATCCACTGAGTCTCTCTTGGGAAAGCTCAAATCCTATCAGCAATTAATCAAGACCATAGAGGCTACTGAACTGAAGGCCTCAACCTCTTCAAGGAAGGAGCACAATACTTCTTTCAAAGCAAAAGAAGAAACAGAAACTCTTCCTGCCAATGAAGAGTTGATGAGCTTCCTAGCCAAAAGGTTATACAAACTATAATTCCAGCTCTCTGTCGCTACTTGTGCAATTTCCATCATGCATTGGAGAAACTGTCAGTGCGAGAAGTAAAACGCACGGGTCAACGCTTCTCCTTCCACAGGCTTTATCTGGAAGTTAATATCGCACGGTTTGCGCAAGGTCGTGTGCCAAACCGTGCGTGCCTATTTTTCTGACCTGCTTCTATTTAAAGCATAGATTTCCTCTTTCCAAGGATCTAGCTCCGATCCCGCGCCATTTCCGCTCCTCTAAGCGGAACAACTTGCCTCCAGCAGCCATTTTCTCTCTCCTCCTTGGAGTGTTGATCTGGCCACTATTTCTCCTCAGAACGGTTGCAATAGTTGCATCTCCGGCCACCTTCATCTTCTCCGAACTCCAAGCTACCATACAAGCTCATTATTGCTGCACTTGCGCAGTTCGTTGGTCAAAACTAGCCTAGTGATCATTCACGAAGAAGACGGGACATTCGAAGGAAGTGACAACCCTTCTTGGTTCTCGGACATCATCCGAAGATCGAGCCCGGACAAGGATTGACAACACTTGAATCCGGTCGTGAATCTCGGAAAGCCTTCGCGCGCTCGGTTGTATTCTTCCACCTCTTGTTGTGGTTACTTCATTCTAAACTTGTGATAGTGATATTGTTGCTTGAGAACAATGTTTTGCTTAAGGTTTCAACATGCCTTTATGTTGTTATGTCTTAATCATTTCTTGAGTTATTAAGCTTCAGTTTTTCCTGTGCTAGTTGTGATTGTGCCATTCTTGCGATTGGTAGAAGCGTGCGTTGTGAAGAGGTGATTGCGATCCTCGCTGTTTCATCCATCGTCCATACTACTCTCTGTAGTACTCCACCCAAGAAATGAGGTCAAGGCGACCCGCATAAGTTTTCTTATTGTTGTTAATCTTACGAAACCAAAACTAAACCTCCTTTGGTTACTTTCCCGCTTGCAATCTCTTTTTCATAAGGCAAAATCACACTCCCTACTTGCACTCCTCAAGAGATCGGTATCCGGGGATTAAACTCCTCACTTTTATTACTTGACAATGATCGGTAAACTTGCCGAGAGTGCATCAAGTTTTTGACGTCGTTGCCGTGGAGTGCAACCGTTGTGTGTATTTCCTTTTGGAAAAATTTGCTAGTGTTTGAGGCTTTGATAGATTTTTCTAGTTGTATGACAGATCCTAATTCTAGTAATAGGGGTAAAAATTTGGGTGCTGATCTTGAGACCACACGAGCAAGGAGAGCTCGTGTGCGTGCTGCTGCTGCTGAAGTTAGAATGGAAGACTTGGGACAAGTAGGAAATGGCCAAGGTGATAGAGTTGTTGAGGGTCAGGAGGTGGTCCAACCTCACGTTAGGACGATGTGTGATTTCACACAACCCCGACTGCATGAAGTGTTTATCCAGGTTTCGGACCAGCTATTGCCAAAAACCCTTTTGAGATAAAGCCCACGATTCTAAATATGATCAGAAATAATATGCAGTATTCTTGTTTGCCGAGTGAGGTCCCGTAGCTCCATCTGGCGGAGTTCTCATTTTCTGATGAGGTAGTTAAGCTGAAGCTATTCGCATTTTTGCTGAGGGACAGGGCTAAGACCTGGCTTCACACAATTTCCCATGGGACCACTACCACATGGGAGGCCTTGTCCTCTATGTTTTTGCCCAAGTTCCGTCCGGTGGACAAAATTGTGAATGCCCAAAGTGAAATTGCTACGTTCTAGCAGCTGGACCAAGAGACGTTGTCTGAGGCATGGGAGCGTTTCGCTGAACTGCAGTGCCATTGTCCCCAACACGGATGCGAGCCGTGGAAATTTGTAGAAATATTCTATTTTGGTGTCGAGCCGAACTACCGGGCTATGATCGACGCAGCAGTCGGCGGCACAATTATGAATCTTTCTCCTGAAGAGGCTTTGCGGCTTCTTTAAGACACGACCTACCATAACACATACTGGACTACGGGAAGAAATGCCCCTACGGGGAGAAAAATCTTTTTGATGTGAATGTAATGATGCAGCAAGCCGAAGCAAGCCACCCTATGATGGATGGAAGAAGGATACTGACCAAGTCGACTACTCCTCCGGCTCTGGTTGGGGTCATATCATTCCAGGGATGTGGAAATCCCGGCCACCACGCTTTTGAATGCCCAGCTGGAGAGTTATTTGCGGAACCGACAGGTATAACCTTTGATGAAAGTGTTAATTTTATAAACAGTCAAAACTATGTTGCGCCCTATAATAATACGTATAACCCAAACGCGAGAAATCTTCCGAATTTCTCGTGGAATCAAAATGACCCAGGTCAAAGATCTTAGGGAGGCCACCATCAATTTGATGCTCAAGCCTCCAATAGCCAACCGCGACCGCTGCAGTCGGGTTATAATCAGAGAGGGCAAGGGGCACGTAGGATTGCTCTAGAAGAAATGATGGAAAAGTTTGTTGAGATGGCCCAATCTAACATGGCCACTCAAACCGCATCTATGAGGAACTTAGAGACACAGCTGGGGAAACTTGCCTCATGTGTTCTCCAAGCGTACTCGCGGCACGCTCCCAAGCGAAATGGAAAAGAATCCCCATGAGAAAGGGAAGAGTGCTGGGGAGGCAGAGGAGTGCAGTATTAATGAAGTGGCTGTCAAGTGTGAGATTAATGAAATTGAGATGGTAGCCCTTTGCAATTCAGGTTTGTCGTGCAACATTCTTGCTCTGCAAGATGTTGAGAAGCTTTATTTAAATGTCAAAACTAATATCCAGAAATCGCTTGTGCTAGCTGATGGGTTGGTGGTTAAAACTGATGGGGTGATTAAAGAGGTGGAGGTGAAACTTAACGGGGCTGTGGTTGTTACCGACTTCCAGGTGTTGGGACCCATAGGAAATAATTCAAAGCCTATTCTTGGGGTTCCATTCATGAAAGCCAGTGAAGAGACGTTGTGCTTTAACTCATGCGACATCACCATGACTTCAAAGGTTGATTTGTCGCTATCGCCGTCACTTCCTACTCTAATCCCCAGTGAATCTAAAAAACTTTTGGAACTAAATGTTTTATTATCTGATGATTTATCTAGAGCTGATAAGATAGATGTTGTGATGAATAAGGAAGATCAGGCTGTGCAAGTAAAAGACGTGCCGATGATTGCTAACGGAGAAGTGAAGGAGGAATTGTTTGACGTTAAACAAGTTGATGAAGAAAAGGAACGGGGGTTGTGCACGGCTATTGGGAGCGTGCAGGAAATAGATTTAAAAACTTTGATTAAGCTTAATGAATGTTGTAAAACTGTTAAATAGGTGACTTTGACTGATCTTTCACACTCTGTGGGTGAGGAAAGGATGCCCCCGATGATAAAGATAGGCTTGTTGCTGATTTGATTGGGGTGGATATACCACCCTGGCGATCCTCATATGCTAATTTGAAAAGAAAAAACATCTTATACGTAAGGCATCATATTTTGCCCACCGACGTAAGAAGGACGAGGCTAGGTGTATGGTAGACTCATCTTCTCTGGGCCCTAAAGCCTTCACCTCGCCCTCATCTCGCGTGACTAGGGGGATCTATCACAAGTTAGCGTTCAGCTGAAGAGTCAAGTATCTTTGTGGCCACCTTTCTTTTTGTTTCTTGTTTTATTTATCTTCATGCTGTGTGTAACTTTGGAATTTTTCATGCATTCTAAACTCTTGCTTTTGAACATTATCTATATAACTGTTAATACATGTATTTGGTCCACCTTAAGGATGGTAAAGAAAAGGGCTTATGGGAATTGACCCAATGCTATTGCTTGCTTTAAATTTATGCAATTTAGTTGTTGTGCTTAATTGTGTATAGTTTTTTGTAGTTAGAGATATTCTATTTTGTAGGCGGAATTTATTTGGGTTTTGGATTTATTGCTGAAATTAATGACAATCTTCTGGTATGCTCATTTGCTGATCATGGGGTAACCTCTTCCCTCAACTTTCATTTTTTCTGTTTTTATTGCAAATCATGGTTAGATTGTTTACTATAGATTTGGTGGGGGAAACTTTCGCGAGTTACCTTTGCACATGCACTTGCAAACCACAAGAGTTTTGCATTTTCAGTTTTTATTTTATCATGATAGCATTGTGCAACTACACAGCATGAGCGCGCACTTAAGCACGCACTCGACCCAAGTTTAATTTATTTCTTTTGTGTTAACTTTAAGATAGTGGTGTTGACTTAGGATTTTAGGATAGGGTAGTGTGAAACTTGTGCAATGCTCCTAATCGATGACTCATGTTGTGTAGAAATAGTATATATTTAATTTTTCTTTATGCTCGTAGATTTATGCTTTTCTGCATTTATAAATAATGTTTGTAGTACTCAAAATTGTTGTATCTGGAGCAATAGAACGGTAGTGTATGAATGTGTGTAGCCGCCACTAGCCTCGTATTTCTCGCTTCGGGAGGAAGGATCATCTTTCTCGATGGCTAAGAACTTGCACAAAGCTACTCATGAAGCATTGATGCATGGTTAGTCAAGCGTAAGTGTGATGTAGGCCATCATTTTGGCCCGGTTGAGCCTTATACCCAGTCCAAACTTAATCTTTGTTATCCTATTTTGAGCTTACCCCTCCTGTTGATTAAGCCCCACTCCGTGATCACCAAAGCCTAAATGCCTATCCCAGTAGCACGCCCCTAGCTCGAGCTATTAGTTTATCACTTCTTGCATTTGGTGATGTTGCTGAGGTGCAGTTTTGTGTTTGTGAGGTGCAGATTTCATGATTATGTGGCTGAATGTGATATAAAATTTTTTGAAAAAGAAAAAAAAGAGAAAAAGAAAGTAGTTTGATATGAAAGAAGAAAAGGTTTAAATGAAAATTCAATTTGAGATTTTGTGCTGGTAGGTGGTGCACGCACCCGTATGTCATGTCCAAGTCTGGTGGTGTGGTGCACCTACATGTATTGCTTGGCGAGAGGATTTTATGTATGAGCTCATTTGGGTTGTGCGTAGCCATTGTTTGCCTTTTGCATCCTTACCTACGTATATGGCTAAGCCCCATTATCTTCCTAAAGTCCTCCGGATTTGCGCCCGAGTCAAATAGCACAGTGGAGAGAGTGTGAACGGGCAAGCATATGCTCCCCGACATTGGTGGATTCCTTTGGAGGTGGTTCCAAGTCCCGGTCTTTGGCAATGCTCAACTTAGTGGCCTACCTACTTTCTTCCTACACATGACCGAACGATTCTCCAAAATTCTATTTTTGAGTGGTTACAATACTTAATTACACTTGTCGAAATCTATAAACTTTGTATCATAACTAAAAAGTTTGTCTATTATATTTTTTGTACCCATGTGTATTTGATTTCTTGCTTTAGCTTATTTTTGAAATCTCTATGCCAACTAGCTATTTTCTAGTGCACGGAGAGATGATTTGCTCGGGACGAGCAAATGTCTAAGTCTGGTGGTGTGATGAGTCCGATATTTATAGGGTTTTTCGGACTCATCTGGGCTTTTTTTCTCACTCGTGCACTGCATTTCGACCAGATATCAGTTATATTTGCATCGCTCGGTCATTTACCACTTTGTGCACTTTTATGGCCCATGGGTGTGCAATTGCGCATTCTGTTGTTGGAGGTAAGCACATGGTTCTCCCCATGGTTCTTTTTGTTTGTTTGTTATATTTGTTGCTGGGAGTTTGTGCTCCAATTCTGGTTTTGTTGTGCAGGTTGTGCGCTTTTTCCCAAAAGCAGGAATTTTGTATTAAGGAAAACGCATGGTCTTGCGTTTATTTCATGCATTGTTTCCGCCAGCCCGTGTGTTTTAGTCAGCTGGAAGAACGTTGAGCCGAACTCGACAAATTTCGTCGAGCTGCGTTCGACAATCCTCACGCACTGTTGACGTACATTTCTTCAAAATCGTGCATGAAGGAAACACACAGTTTTCCTGTAGCTTTATAATTTGTGCCTTCTGTAGTTAATCGTGCGCTTTGTTCACGCACGGGCAGGAGCGCCCGTGCGCGTGTAAAACACACGTTTTTCCTGCTTGTCCATACATGCCACCTCTCTGTCGCTACCTGTGCAATTTCCTTCATGCACGGCGGAAATGCCAGTGTGAGAAGTAAAACGCATGAGTCAACGCTTCTCCGTCCGCAGGCTTGATCTGGAAGTTAATATCGCATGGTTTGAGCACGGTCGTGCGCCAAACCGTACGTGCCTATTTTTCGGACCTACTTCTATTTAAAGCGCAGATGTCCTCTTTCCAAGGATCCAACTCTGCTCCCACGCCATTTCCGCTCCTCTGAGCGGGAAAACTCGCCTCCAGTCTCCATTTTATCTCTCCTCCTTGGAGAGTTGATCCGACCACCTGTTTCTCCTCAGAACACTTACAGTAATTGCATCTCCGGCCACCTTCATCTTTTCCGAACTCCAAGCTACCATCGAAGCTCATTGTTGCTGCACTTGCGGAGTTCTTCGGTCAGAACTAGCCCAGCAATCATTCACGAAGAAGACGGGACATTCGAAGGAAGTGACAGCCCTTCTTGGTTCCCAGACGTCATCCGAAGACCGAGCCCAGACAAGGATTGAAAACTCTTGAATCCGACCGTGAATCTCGGAAAGCCTTCACGTGCTCGGTTGTATTCTTCGACCTCTTCTTGTGGTTACTTCATTCTGAACTTGTGATAGTGAGATTGTTGCTTAAGAACAATGTTTTGCTTAAGGTTTCAACATGTCTTTATGTTGTTATGTCTTAATCATTGCTTGAGTTGTTAAGCTTCTGTTTTTCCTGTGCTTGTTGTGATTGTGCCGTTCTAGCGATTGCTAGAAGCGTGCGTTGTGAAGAGGTGAGTGCGACCCTTGTTGTTTCGTCCATCGTCCATACTACTCTCCGTAGTACTCCACCCAAGCGACACGGTGAAGGCGACCCGCATTAGTTTTCTTATTGTTGTTAATCTTAGGAAACCAAAACTAAACCCCCTTTGGTTACTTTCCCCCTTGTAATCTCTTTTTGATAAGGCGAAATCACACTCGCTACTTGCACTCCTCGAGATATCTCGATATCCGTGGATTAAACTCCTCACTTTTATTACTTGACAATGATCGGTACAATTGCCGAGAGTCCATCAAGAGCTAGTACGACCAGTAGGACTAGGTGGAAAGACCTGAGGAGCAGATGCTGCACATTACCACTACTACTCAGCGATAGGTCATGATGATGAGTTTTTAGTTTAATATTTCACTTAAAGATATTGTGAGAGAGGGTTGTGTCTGCTAGTGTTTGGACTGGTGGTGCTTCCGCAGGGTCTGTTGATGTTGCAAACTGGCTGTCTTACTAGAAATGGTGACTAGGCAAACTAGTGTTGTGTCGCGGTTTGGCGGATACTCTCAGTGCTCGCTGCGAGATAGGGCGATGATCCTATCGGCTAGTGCGGTGTTCACACTCCTCTCCGTGCCTATAAATAGGACACCCCTGTCATATCATCTTTACATCTGAATGAAAAGTAACTGAGCTCGGGTAGTTACTGTGGACTGGATATTCTCTTCATATAGTTTGGAGAGTTGACCGGTTTGTGCTGTGTAGGTTGTGCAGATATCTCTAGAAGGCTCAGAACATGGTTCTGACTTCGATCAGTGACAATGCGTACTCTGTGGTTAGAAATCATCAGTTACCAGTAGGTCGTAACTTGCGACCATGCAGTCTTCTCCTCTATAAATACTTAAAAATTAAATAGGTTATCCACTTCTGGCAGCTTGTTAAGTTCTGCAGCAGTATTCGCCGATGTCAAGCAGTCAGGCAGCTTGCTAATCAACAGACATAGTTCTTTTTTAGGATTGCAATAACGGGTTATCTGCATGACAAGGTTGCGGTCTGGTGACTTGGTGGCTTAGAGGACTCCATAGGCAGCTCGGGAGAGTCGGCGGTTTCATATTGAGACAGCGTGGCTAGCTTTGTATTCGATGGTCATATTTTCTAGGATGCGGTACTTTGAATTCGGGCTTTGTTACAGCCAAGTACCTCTTACCCTGCACCCATTTCATATCTTTCTCCAACGCACTGGCTATATCCACCAATGCTTCCAGCAACCTCAGGTCATCCCGTAGTCCATCGTAGAACTGATTGGACTTACGCTCTTCTTCTGCAAAGGTATACCTCGTAGAGCGTCCCAATCTGGTAAACTCATGCAGATAGGTGTCAACACTACTTTCTCCCTACATTAGACGCTGAAACTTATTTTCCATGGCTATGTGATGCGACGATGACAGATGCTTTGCCAAGAATAGTCTCGAAACTCCTCTATCGAGACCTCCGCTAGTTGTCTGACTGCTATGTGGTGTAGCTCCATTTTGTCCCACCAAAGTCGAGCCTCTCCTTCCAACAGGAAGGTGGCCAAGCTGACTTTCTGTCATTCCTCCGCCCCTATTGCCATCATAATCCTCTTGACTCACGCAAGCTAGTCCTCTGCCTGTGTTGGGGATCCTGCCCCTGTGAACATTGGAGGACTAAAACTCATAAACTGCTTCAGTTGCCATTCTGATGCTCGTATGTCTACCACAGCCTCAATAGGTTCTGGCCTCACAACCACCTATACTGGCACCATTGCAGGCCGCACCTGCAAAGTAGGTTGTGTTATATTAACGCAAACAACGCCTCTATAACTAAGCACACTGTCTCCGCAGAAGGAGGAGGTGTGGGCACCTCAGCTGATGCTACACTCTCAACATATTGTTGGGGCTCAGACTGCCCCGCACCACTTCGAGTCACCTATATGTGTAAAATACACAATATAGCGACTTCTCACAAGCAATAATGGCTAGTAGGAACTCTCAGGTTCCTCAAACAGGTGTATTTTCATTCCTAAGTGGACATTCTTGAGTTCATTTATGTTATAACGGTCCACACTAACACCTGCTCGCCACCCTATAAAAGAATTCGACCATGCATTCATAGGAGAAAGAAAAAGACAAATTGATACCAAATTGTAACTCCTCCATCCATCACATGAAATAATAAAGGGTTTGGTCGGGGCCCCATACCATAGTGCATAAATAGGCAGCGGGATCACATGTTAATATCAAAAGCTACTCGAATCCTAACTCAGAGCAATCTAACAAAAACAATGTTACAACATTATTTTACAAACAAATCGGTGTATTCCTTGAGTATGGTTTGCTCACTCTCCCATGTCAGCTCTTTACGACCACAGTTGTCCCACCGAATTTCGACCATCCCGATTGTCTTGTTTCACAGTTGCTTGATCTTTGTATTCTCGTTCCGAATGGGCTGAACTTTGATTGTTAGCCGACTATCGACTGGTACTTGATCAACAACAATCACTTGTGTTGGTTCTTTTATGGTTTTGCGTAGCACCGATATGTGAAAAACATAATGCAAACCACTTAGCTCCACCGATAGAGCTATTCGATAACCAGCTTTTCCAATTCGTTCAATCACTTCTAATGGACCAAGATACCTCGAACTCAAATTTTTCAAGCGCCGAATCCTGGATATTCCTTTGAATGGTTTGATTTTTAAATATACCCAATCGCCAATAGCAAACTTCATGTTTTGTTGCTTGGCGTTGTAGTACTTCGCTTTCCAATCTTGGGATACCAATAGCCTCTCTCGAATAGAGCGTATTGTCAAATTAGCATCTTCGACCTCTTTAAGCTTATATAACTTAGTCTCGCATGTTTCTGCCCAAGCTAACAGTGTACGACACTTCCGACCGTATAAAGCTTCAAAGGGAGCCATATGTATGCTAGCTTGATAGCTATTTTTGTAGGCTAACGTTATCATATAGAGATGGTCTACCCACCTCTTCTCGAAATCCAGGGCACACATACAGAGCATATCCTCCATTATTCTGTTGGTCCTCTCGGTCTAACCATCTGTTTCAAGATGAAAGGCCGTACTGAAAATTAACTTGGTACACACCAGTTGGTGAATTAGCCTCCAATCACTCGAATTAAAGCACCATCTCAATCACTGACGATACTACGGGGCACGCCGTGCAATCGTACTATGTCCTCGACGTATAACTTAGCCAACTTTTCAACTGAATCATCCATCCTGTTAGGTATAAAGTGCGGCACTTTTTTCAGCCGGTAAACAATCACCCACACGACATCGTTTCCGCTCTATGATCTCGACAGTCCATGCATGAAATCCATAGAAATGTCATCGAACTTCCATACCGGGATTGACAATGACTTAAGAAAATCTACAGGCTTCTGGCATTCAGCTTTCACCAAGGCACAAGTTTGACATTTTTCCACGTAGCGGGCTATGTCATTCTTCCGACCCGGCCACCAAAATATCTTCTCATGTCCTTGTGCATCATTCTGCTCCATGGGTGAATTGTGTACTTTGTGGAGTGTGCCTCGTACATCAATTCTTCCTGTAAGTTACCCACATTGGGGATGCACCAACGACCATCTTTCCGAAAAAGGCCGTTATCCAAGTAGAATTGGGTATTTGACCCATCCAATACATATCATTGTAGACTCACATCGAGTTCTGTTGCTTGTCGAACCTTATCCTCGAGGTCATATTTAACCTCTGTCCAGTTCAGGCAAGCATTTACAGTGGTATTCTTGTCAACACAAGAAATATCTAAGCTCTCCAACTCTTGGACCAGACTGATGGCAACGATGCTGATGCGGCCGTTGATCCCCATCATAGAGAGTTCGTGGATCGGGACGATCGATGCTGCAAGCTCAAAGATGAAATTCTACCACGACGTTCTTCGCCAACGCCGCAGCCGCTACATGTTTTGCATGAGGTCCGTCGCCATCAAATAAAAATATATAATTATAAATTTAATATTTATAATTATATAATATTTAGCAATTTATTTAATTTAAGCATTTTATGTATTTTAATTTCATGCATTGGATTTTTGAATTTTAATTCATGTAAGATGAGTGCTTATAACCATCTCTTATATTTTTATTTCATGTCATGTAATGATGGGTGCATATAACTGAAAATGTCTAGTTGTCTACCAAAATCACCTAAAGGGGGTGAATAGGTTAGTTCTGCGTCTTTTTGCGGAATTAAATTTGCATGAGAGATGCGCAGAAAATAAACAAGCAAACCACAGGCGTCACCAAAGTTTATAGTGGTTCCCCAATCTTGGGTAGATTCTCTCTCCACCTCACCTATCTAGAAACACACTATACTCGACTACTTCAATATTCTCTCAGATTGAAAACAATCCTACAACTCGGAAAAATGTTCCTACAACTCGGAACAAGCGTTCCTACAACTCGAAATAAAGCCACTCCTACAATAACTCGGAGAACAACACCTACAAACACGGAGAATAACTCCTACAATCTCGGAGAATAACTCCTACAAGAATAAAAAATGAATTTACAGGAAGTACAAAAACTTGTCTTCACAGATCTGAGTGATTCTCGGACTCTTCCTTCTTGAGAAATTGTAAATCTCTGTCAGAAAAATCGAGGAAGAAATCTGAGAATGCTTCGATCTGAGAACGTAGAATCACCACGATCAAGGAGAAGATTTGCAGATGTTGAAAAGCTTGATCGATTGAATCCTTCTTGTCTGAATTGCAGGATCGAGAATTTTGACGAAGAAGAAAACGACTTGTCGTCGGTGGTGCTTCCCGATTTAGAATCTTAAAAATTATTCAGAATACTATAAAATTCTTCTTCTTAGGGTTTTTCCATTCTGACATGACCTTTTATAGGTCTTACATAACAGTCTGATTACATTAATTACAATCCATGTGGACCAATCAAGAGTTAATCAAATTTGAAATCAAAACTCATCCGACACTTAAAGAAATTCATAATCAGAACACCATTTCTCGAGAGAAATAATCATTATTCGAGTACGAATTCTATTTCTCGAGAAGAGATATATAGTTCTCGAGAAGAAACACTTAAGGAAAAATGTAGAAAAAGAGTTTCGGTTTCTCGAGATTGAATAGACTTACTCGTGAAAAATAAATTTCTGTTACTCGAGAACAAGAAGGCTTCTCGAGAAAAGTTTTCTGTGTCACGAGTAGAACATCTAGTTCTCGAGAACTATTCTTGGCCTTCTCGAGAAATGTCTTTGGCTTTCTCGAGAAAAAGACTTAGAAAAATTCAAAGCAAAATTTTAAGGTTTCTTGAGAAAGAGTCAAGACCTACTCGAGTATTGCACGGCTTTCTCGAGAACTACACCTGGCTTTCTCGAGAATAGCTTCTACTACTCGAGTACATGACTAGGCTCTCTCGAGTAAACACTTTAATCTTACTCGAGTAATGACTGATCTTTCTCGAGTAAAAGACTTATAAAACTTTTCTATACTAAAAGGTGATTTTCTTCTAATAAACCAGCTACAGCCTTTCTCCCCTGACTTTAGTACTTGAAAATAAAGTGTGTCCCAATAGAGAGGTTATGCATGAGTCAACACCATGGATCACATAATGAGGGATTACATTGTTTGGTCTTGTGTTTGGTGACCCATTATAAACTGACATTGGTCTATACTTGGTAATTATAACCCGAAAGCACACAACTCGAAAAGGGATCAAATGCAAACTTAATTCATATTAGTTCACGGGTGACTTCATAGAAATCTGGGTTATTGTGGATACAATGCCCAACAATCTCCCTCTTTTTGTAGAAGTCAGAACCCTCTACACTAAGGTGAATTACATCAAGATAAACAAATAAAATAATTAATAAATAGAGTAAATGAAAGAAATGCTATGAAATAGAAGATTTATATCATCAAAATATAAAGATATATATATATATATATATATATATATATATATATATATATATATATATATATATATATATATATATATATATATATATTGTCCAGGAAGAAGTCCTATTCCACAAAATCTTATATAGGAAATTTCTAATCATCTTCAGTTACTTCTTGCTCTGTTGTTGATGTCGCCTCTGATGTTTGTCTTCTTGTCTCTGGAAGTACATAAATGGCTTTGGAAAGTACTTGGGTGGTCTGTGAGGAGCAGTAGCGTCTTTACGATTATACTTTCTATCATGAATCCTTCTTAGAGTCATAGATTTTTCACACTGCATCCATTCAGAGTGAGAATAATAGGTATCCTTGTGCCCATTAAATTCCACCACTAGTCTTAAAGTATCCAGAATAATAGATTTAGATGTAGGGCTCCAAACTTCAACAAATTCTCTTTCTGCATGTTATGGCATAGGAGTGGACCTGCTTGCCGAAGCACCTTCACCATACTTTCTTCTCTAAGGAATCTGTACTTTAGGAGGTATTTGTTAAGACACATCAGCTTGTTCAAAATTCCAGACTTGTCAATATATTTCAGGAGGTGGAGATTCATAAAATTCATGATGTGGAGAGAATGTATGCCTTTGAGCATTTACATCCAGGCTAGCTGGAGGGGCTGTAGTGGGATCAACTGAGAAGTCAGGGAAGATCATATAATGCATCCACACTGCAGTCTCATAAGTATAAAGCTTTGTACTCTTAATTTCCTGTAGCATCGAGGTCAGCAACAATAATATCTGAGCCATATTCTTCGATAGAAGTGCCCTTTGCAGCAGTAGATGGATCTATATCATCTTCTATGAATATATATTCAGCAGCTAGTGGAGTTATGACTAGGGCTTGAATGTCAGTTTGAACTATGGCTAGATCTGGAACTTGAGCAGACTGCATTATCACTTGTATAGATGGAGCAGGCTCCCCCTTAATAACGGGATCAGCTGTGTCATTTATTTGTTGATAGTGGGGAGATGGGGGTCCTAACTTCATCTACAACTATCCTTGGAGATGGAGGGGCTTGGTCTGGCCTTTGAAGTTTGATTTCTCATCTCTGGATGGATGTTATTGAGACCTTCTTCATGTGATGAATGGCCATGACCTTAGCAAAAGTAAAGACATTTGTGCTCAACTGATTGAGATAGAGAGACAGAATTCTTCCAAAGTTGGGGCTTTTGATACTCTATTTGATCTTGTCATGAATCATACCCCATTGAAAATTCTTTTTACAGATTCCTGTAGTCATCATGTCAAAGAAATCAGAAGTGATATAACTTATTGAACTGGAGCGGTAGAAAAGAAATTTTCCCAGAATATCGGCGAGTACCTTGCTCTCTGCATTCATGTGCTGTCGGAGAACTGTGAGGGTTGAGTTGGGAAGTCCACAGAAGCTATAAGCCCTTTCATAGTTCATCCTTACTTGGACATCATCTTCGTCAATCACTAGCAACCACAGAAATTGAGAAACAGAGGTTGATGTCATATTTACCTTGATGTCCCGAACCTTGGTTTTCAGAACTTTGCCATTTCGTTTGACTTTGGCATTCTAGAAGAACTCTTCTACTTCAGAAATAAGAACTTTGTACGGGTGTTGAAGGACAAAGTTTAGTCCAGTGGTGTCGAGCAATATAAGAGCCTTTCTGAAGTCATCAGAAATATCAGCGATTCTGGTTGAAATAAGTTCACTTCCGATTCCTATCTTTGATGAGGGAGCCATTGATTGAAGAATAGAACTTCTGCTTGCCGGTGAGAAGAGGAAAAGGGTTGTTCGCGAGAGGAGCGGCGGTGATGAAGAAGACGAAGGATATTCTCAAGAAGAAGATTTTAAAATCCGAACTTTGGATTTTTTGGACTTATTCTATTTATACAAGCAGTCGTGCACGGGGGACCCCGTGCGGGCAACATTCGTCGTGGGTGCGACATTTGTCGTGGGGGCGACATTTGTCGTGGGGGCGACATTTGTCGTGGGGGCGACATTTGTCGTGGGGGCGTCATTTCTCGTGGGGCGTCATTTGTCGTGGGGGCGTCATTTGTCGTGGGGGCGTCATTTGTCGTGGGGGCGTCATTTGTCGTGGGGGCGACATTTGTCGTGGGGGAGACATTTAGCGTGGGGGCGTCATTTGTCGTGTGGGCCATTTGTCGTGGGGGCGTCATTTGTCGTGGGGGCGTCATTTGTCGTGGGGGCGTCATTTGTTGTGGGGGTGTCATTTGTCGTGGGGGCAAGCAGTCGTGCATGGGGGACCCCGTGCGGGAAACATTCGTCGTGGGTGCGACATTTGTCATGGGGGCGACATTTGTCGTGGGGGCGATATTTGTCGTGGGGGCGACATTTGTCGTGGGGGCATCATTTCTCGTGGGGCGTCATTTGTCGTGGGGGCGTCATTTGTCGTGGGGGCGTCATTTGTCGTGGGGGCGACATTTGTTGTGGGGGAGACATTTGGCGTGGGGGCGTCATTTGTCGTGGGGGCCATTTGTCGTGGGGGTGTAATTTGTTGTGGGGGCGTCATTTGTCGTGGGCGCGTCATTTGTTGTGGGGGTGTCATTTGTCGTGGGGGCGTCATTTGACGTGAGAGCGTCATTTGTCGTGGGGGATCATTTGTTGTGAGAGGCGACATTTGTCATGGAAGCGGCATTTGTCGTGGTGGCAACATTTTTTCGTGGTGATGACATTTTTTCGTGGTAAAGACTTTTGTCGTGGGGGAGACATTGGTCAGGGGCGGCGACATTGATCGGGGGCGGCGACATTGGACGTGGGGCGGCGACATTGGACGTGGGGCGGCGATATTGGTCGGGGGCTGCGACTTTGGTCGGGGGCTGCGACTTTGGTCGAGGGCGACATAGGTCGAGGGCGGCGACATTGATCGTGGGGTACGACCTCAGTCATGTGAAGCAACGTCGGTCGTGGGCGGATACAGCAATATCGGTTGTGAATTGCTTGGACAGGTTAGGCCATAATTTGCTAGAAAAACTATATATAACAGCAAAAGAATCGATCAGATTCCATGACAGGGATATTGAGAAAACAATAATTAAAGTAATACACATTTGATGAAATAATAGGTTGTTGTGCATGCAACAACAAAAGAATCATGTCTGTCAACACATTTTTTGAGTAATTTCATAAAAAACTTGGAAAAAAGACAATTTTCATGGGAAAAATACAATTTACAGTGGCATAAATAACACATCGGGTTACCTTATCAAATCTTTGATCCATTATAGCAATCAACTGAGCAAAACGAACTGTATTAACTGGCTAGATGATGAGTCACATAACATGGTTTGAACAAACATTAAAGACATAATTATCAAATATTAAAACAATCAGCTGTTCCTCTAGTAGATGAATGTATTATACAACCAGACACAATTATCAAATCTTAAAATAAACAGGCGTGCCCCTTTTAGCATGACATTTGAATGATTTGAACAAACTTTGAACTTAATTTAATGCAAATGATCAAAATATCCAGCTATTATAGAATCCACTGAACGGAGAAAAACACCTGATAAAATCCTATGGAAGGAGCTAGCCGTGGGAGGCGATAACGGCCGTGGGCGGCGCAACGGCCGTGGGAGGCGACATCGGCCGTGGGCGGAGACATCACCGTCAATGCTCATTTGGTTAATCACAGAAAGTTCTAAAAAAGCATCAGCAATCTACGCACTGGAACATGTGCACGACCATGCTAACTGTGTGTGTGCGTGTGTGTGAAAATTCATATTGTCCCAAAAGAGCCTTAACATAGACAAAATTGATTTTTTTTCTATTAGATTGTCTGATGAGTTTGCATGATCTTGAAGGAAATAGCTCAATTCTTTGATACATTGTGTAAAAGAATACAAATTGTAGAAATGTGGAAAGTGTTCAAATCAAAATTTAATATATGATTTCCCCCCCCCCCCCCCCCACAAAGAAAGGCTCAGATGTCTTTCAAAATCCTCCATGGAGAGGTACTACTCTCATTCAATGATATCCGACCATTCCAATTTCAACAATGATAGTATGGGTTTCCTAATAAGAATTCAAGTACTGGGCCATCCTCAATACAATTACCATTGCTTGTGGCTTATCCATGAATCTTCATTGCCTTTCTCAAGAAAATGTTTGCTGGAATGATTATTTCATCGCAAGAAAATGTTTTCAAAGCTAGGAGTTATAAAACAATAATGAGCTCATACGCAAGAAAATGTTTGCATCAAGCTTTCATCGAGAATCTTTGATAGTTTTGCAAATGTCGTTAGGCTTAGGCTTGACCTTTTGGCTTATAACCGTCGTTAGGCTTAGGCTTGGCCTTTTGGTTTATGATTTGGCATTCTGTGCAAAATTTTCACATTTTTGAATTAAATGTGGGAGTTCTGGACTTGAATGTTTGCCAACTGCTATATAACATTCGTAGGTTAGGTCTTCTTCCTCCTAATGGCGCTGCTTGGCTTCTTCTTCCTAAATAGCGAAGCCTTTATCGAGCATCTTTGAATCTGTACATTTGCATCAACTTAATCTGTACATTTTCATGGAGCATCTTTGATAGTTTTGTAACTGTCATTAGGCTTAGGCTTGACCAATTGTATTAACTGGCTAGATGATGAGTCACATAACATGGTTTGAACAAACATTAAAGTTAAAATAATTATCAAATATTAAAACAATCAGCTGTTCCTCTAGTAGATCAATGTATTATACAACCTGGTACAATTATCAAATCTTAAAATAAACAGGCGTGCCCCTTTTAGCATGACATTTGAATGATTTGAACAAACTTTGAACTTAATTTAATGCAAATGATCAAAATATCCAGCTATTATAGAGTCCACTGACGGAGAAAAACACATGGTAAAATCCTATGGAAGGAGCTAGCCGTGGGAGGCGATAACGGCCGTGGGCGGCGACAACGGCCATGGGAGGCGACATCGGCCGTGGGCGGCGACATCACCGTCAATGCTCATTTGGTTAATCACAAAAAGTGCTAAAAAGCATCAGCAATCTACGCACTGGAACATGTGCACGACCATGCTAACTCTGTATGTGCGTGCGTGTGAAAATGCATATTGTCCCAAAAGAGCCTTAACATAGACAAAATTGATTTTTTCTATTAGATTGCCTGATGAGTTTGCATGATCTTGATGGAAATAGCTCAATTCTTTGATACAGTGTGTAAAAGAATACAAATTGTAGAAATGTGAAAAGTGTTCAAATCAAAATTTAATATATGATTTCTCCGCCCCCCCCCCCCCCCCCACAAAGAAAGGCTCAGATGTCTTTCAAAATCCTCCATGGAGAGGTACTACTCTCATTCAATGATATCCAGCCATTCCAATTTCAACAATGATAGTATGGGTTGCCTAATAAGAATTCAAGTACTGGGCCATCCTCAATACTATTACCATTGCTTGTGGCTTATCCATGAATCTTCATTGCCTTTATCAAGAAAATGTTTGCAGGAATGATTATTTCATCGCAAGAAAATGTTTTCAAAGCTAGGAGTTATAAAACAATAATGAGCTCATACGCAAGAAAATGTTTGCATCAAGCTTTCATCGAGAATCTTTGGTAGTTTTGCAAATGTCGTTAGGCTTAGGCTTGACCTTTTGGCTTAAGATTTGGCATTCTGTGCAAAGTTTTCACATTTTTGAATCAAAAGTGGGGTTCTGGACTTGAATGTTCGCCAACTGCTACATAACATAATAAAAGTTCAAGTTCTTCCAAGTAATTTCATACACCTCTTGCTCATGAAAAGTGGGGATTCCTATAAAACAACAATGAGCATATCACTGCGATCGGGAGGAAGAAGCCAAAAATGCGGAAGACCTAAGCCGGGAAGAAGAAGGCATACGGGCTCTCGCGATTGGGAGGAAGAAGGTGTATCGCGATTTTGAGGCTGTGAATAGTGTAGGAAACGATTAAAGGTATATTTATTAAGCCCCAATCCGAAAAAAGACCAAAATACCCCCAAATTAACTCACCAAAACAGTTTTTATGAGGGCATTTTTATATTAAAATGTTACACAATATTACACCACCCCCTCATTAGGTCCTCCATTATAGTATAAAGATAACATAAGAATAATATTAGTTGTAGCAAGGTGGAAAGTGTTCAAATCAAAATTTAATATATGATTCCCCCCCCCCCCCACACACACACAAAGAAAGGCTCAGATGTCTTCCAAAATCCTCCATGGAGAGGTACTACTCTCATTCAATGATATCCAACCATTCCAATTTCAACAATGATAGTATGGGTTGCCTAATAAGAATCCAAGTATTGGGCCATCCTCAATACTATTACCATTGCTCATGGCTTATCCATGAATCGTCATTGCCTTTCTCAAAAGAAAAAAATAATAGCACATAAAGCTTTGACAATAAATATTGATACATAAATATTATCAAAAATAAGATATTTTGAATAAATATAACGCATATATAAAAAAACTGCAAGCCTCAAGAGATCAAAATTGTGCTATTCCAATTTTACCCCCTTTCGTTGGCGCGCGTTTGCTTGAGCCTACATTAACAAAAAAAATTGTCGTGCCCACTACCGGCGGTTGAGCTGCCGATGGGGTGACCTGGCCCATCGTCAGGGTCTTCGTTGGGATCAAAATTAACCTGATGGATATGGACTTGAGGTGCACAAAGCAAGAGAAGGAGAGAACAAATAAGGAATCCCCACTTTTCATGAGCAGAGGTGAATGAAATTAGTTGGAAGAACTTGAACTTTTATTATGTTAATGTAGCAGTTGGCGAACATTCAAGTCCAGAGCCCCCACTTTTGATTCAAAAATGTGAAAACTTTGCACAGAATGCCAAATCTTAAGCCAAAAGGCCAATCCTAAGCCTAACGACATTTGTAAAACTATCAAAGATGCTCGATGAAAGCTTAATTAACACAAATTAAGTTGATCCAAATGTACAGATTCAAAGATGCACGCCAAAGGCTTCGTTAATTAGGAGGAAGAAGCCAAGCAGCGCCATTAGGAGTAAGAAAACCAAGATGCTCGACAAAGACTTGAGGTGCACTAACCTGCGAATGTTGCCATTAGTAGTAAAAATACCAAAATACCCCATGATTAACCCACCAAAACTATTTTTATGAGGACATTTTTGGATTTAAATGTTACACCACCCCCTCATTAGGGGTTTCCTTATGTAATAAAGATAACATAAGAATAATATTAGTTGTAGCAAGGTGGAAAGCGTTCAAACAAAATTTAATATATGATTCCCCCCCCCCCCTCCACACACACACACAAAGAATGGCTCAGATGTCTTCCAAAATCCTCCATGGAGAGGTACTACTCTCAATACCATTCCAATTTGAACAATGATAGTATGGGTTGCCTAATAAGAATCCAAGTACAGGGCCATCCTCAATACTATTACCATTGTTCATGGTTTATCCATGAATCGTCATTGCCTTTCTCAAAAGAAAAAAAATAATAGCACATAAAACTTTGACAATAAATATTGATACAGAAATATGATCATAAACAGGATATTCTATAACACAGATAAAAAACTACAAGCCTCAAGAGATCAAAATTGTGTTATTCCCATTTTACCCCATTTCGTTGGAGCATGTTCACATGAGCCTACATTAACAAAAAAATAAAACTTGAGGTGCACAAAGCAAGAGAAGGTGAGAACAAATTAGGAATCCCCACTTTTCATGAGCAAGAGGTTAATGAAATTACTCAGAAAAACTTGAACTTTTATTATGTTATGTAGCAGTTGGCAAACATTCAAGTCCAAAACTCCCACTTTTAATTCAAAAATGTGAAAATTTTACACAGAATGCCAAATCTTAAACCAAAAGGCCAAGCCTAAGCCTAACGACATTTACGAAACTATCAAAGATGCTCGATGAAAATATACAGATTAAGTTGATGCAAATGTACAGATTCAAAGATGCACTATAAAGGCTTCGTTAATTAGGAGGAAGAAGCCAAGCAGCGTCATTAGGAGGAAGAAGACCTAACCTGCGAATGTTATGTAGCAGTTAGCAAACATTCAAGTCCAGAACTCCCACTTTTAATTCAAAAATGTGAAAATTTTGCACGGAATGTCAAATAGCCAAAAGGCCAAGCTTAAGCCTAACGACATTTACAAAACTATCAAAGATGCTCGATGACAATGTACAGATTAAGTTGATGCAAATGTACAGATTCAAAGATGCTCGATAAATGCTTCGTTAATTAGGAAGAAGAAGCCAAGCAGCGCCATTAGGAGGAAGAAGACCTAACCTACGAATGTTATGTAGCAGTTGGCAAACATTCAAGTCCAGAACTCTCACATTTAATTCAAAAATGTGAAAATTTTGCACAGAATGCCAAATCTTAAACCAAAAGGCCAAGCCTAAGCCTAACAACAGTTACAAAACTATCAAAGATGCTCCATTAAAATGTACAGATTATGTTAATTAGGAGGAAGAAGCCAAGCAGCGTCATTAGGATTAAGAAGACCTAACTTACAAATGTTATGTAGCAGTTGGCAAACATTCAAGTCCAGAACTCCCACTTTTAATTCAAAAATGTGAAAATTTTGCACATAATGCCAAATCTTAAACCAAAAGGCCAAGCCTAAGCCTAACGACAGTTACAAAACTATCAAAGATGCTCCATGAAAATGTACAGATTAAGTTGATGAAAATGTACAGATTCAAAGATGCTCGATAAAGGCTTCGTTAATTAGGAAGAAGAAGCCAAGCAACGCCATTAGGAGGAAGAAGACCTAACCTACGAATGTTAGGTAGCAGTTGGCAAACATTCAAGTCCAGAACTCTCACATTTAATTCAAAAATATGAAATTTTTGCACAGAATGCCAAATCTTAAACCAAAAGGCCAAGCCTAAGCCTAACAATAGTTACAAAACTATCAAAGATGCTCCATGAAAATGTACAGATTATGTTAATTAGGAGGAAGAAGCCAAGCAGCGCCATTAGGAGGAAAAAGACCTAACCTACCAATGTTATGTAGCAATTGACAAACATTCAAGTCCAGAACTCCCACATTTAATTCAAAATGTGAAAATTTTGCACAGAATGCCAAATCTTAAACCAAAAGGCCAAGCCTAAGCCTAACAACAGTTACAAAACTATCAAAGATGCTCCATGAAAATGTACAGATTATGTTAATTAGGAGGAAGAAGCCAAGCAGCGCCATTAGGAGGAAGAAGACCTAACCTACGAATGTTATGTAGCAGTTGGCAAACATTCAAGTCCAGAAGTCCCACATTTAATTCAAAAATGTGAAAATTTTGCACAGAATGCCAAATCTTAAACCAAAAGGCCAAGCCTAAGCCTAACAACAGTTACAAAACTATCAAAGATGCTCCATGAAAATGTACAGATTATGTTAATTAGGAGGAAGAAGCCAAGCAGCGGCATTAGGAGGAAGAAGACCTAACCTACGAATGTTATGTAGCAGTTGGCAAACATTCAAGTCTAGAAGTCCCACATTTAATTCAAAAATGTGAAAATTTTGCACAGAATGCCAAATCTTAAACCAAAAGGCCAAGCCTAAGCCTAACGACAGTTACAAAACTATCAAAGATGCTCCATGAAAATGTACAGATTATGTTAATTAGGAGGAAGAAGCCAAGCAGCGGCATTAGGAGGAAGAAGACCTAACCTACGAATGTTATGTAGCAGTTGGCAAACGTTCAAGTCCAGAAGTCCCACATTTAGTTCAAAAATGTGAAAAATTTGCACAGATTGCCAAATCTTAAACCAAAAGGCCAAGCCCAAGCCTAACGACAGTTACAAAACTATCAAAGATGCTCCATGAAAATGTACAGATTAAGTTGATGCAAATGTACAGATTCAAAGATGCTCGATAAAGGCTTCGTTAATTAGGAGGAAGAAGCCAAGCAGCGTCATTAGGAGGAAGAAGACCTAACATGTGAATGTTGCCATTAGGAGTAAGAAGACCGAACCTTGCGGAGGCACCAATCGTTGCTATGGGGAGGAAGAAGTCAAGCAGCGCCATTAGGAGAAAGAATACCTAACCCGCGAATGTTGCCATTAGGAGTAAGAAGACTGAACCTTGCGGATGCGCCAATCGTTGTAATGGTGAGGAAAAAGCCAAGCGGCGCCATTAGGAGGAAGAAGACCTAACCTGCGGAGGCGTCCATTTATGCGATCAGGAGGAAGAAGCCAAAAATGCGGAAGACCTAAGTCGGGAAGAAGAAGGCGCCACTAGGAGGAAGAAGACCTAACCTGCGGAAAAAGCCAAGCAGCGCCATTAGGAGGAAGAAGACCCAACCTGCGGAGGCCCCCATTTCTGCGATTGGGAGGAAGAAGCCAAAAATGCGGAAGACCTAAGCCGGGAAGAAGAAGGCGTATGGGCTATCGCGATTGGGAGTAAGAAGGTATATCGCGATTTTGAGTCAGTGAATAGCGTAGGAAACGATTAAAGGTACATTTATTAAGCCCAAATTCGAAAGAAAGACCAAAATACCCTGAAATTAACTCAACAAAACAGTTTTTATGAGGGCATTTTTGTATTAAAATGTTACACTATCAAAGATGCTCCATGAAAATGTACAGATTATGTTAATTAGGAGGAAGAAGCCAAGCAGCGGCATTAGGAGGAAGAAGACCTAACCTACGAATGCTATGTAGCAGTTGGCAAACATTCAAGTCCAGAAGTCCCACATTTAATTCAAAAATGTGAAAATTTTGCACAGAATGCCAAATCTTAAACCAAAAGGCCAAGCCTAAGCCTAACGACAGTTACAAAACTATCAAAGATGCTCCATGAAAATGTACAGATTATGTTAATTAGGAGGAAGAAGCCAAGCAGCGGCATTAGGAGGAAGAAGACCTAACCTACGAATGTTATGTAGCAGTTGGCAAACATTCAAGTCCAGAAGTCCCACATTTAATTCAAAAATGTGAAAATTTTGCACAGAATGCCAAATCTTAAACCAAAAGGCCAAGCCTAAGCCTAACGACAGTTACAAAACTATCAAAGATGCTCCATGAAAATGTACAGATTAAGTTGATGCAAATGTACAGATTCAAAGATGCTCGATAAAGGCTTCGTTAATTAGGAGGAAGAAGCCAAGCAGCGTCATTAGGAGGAAGAAGACCTAACATGTGAATGTTGCCATTAGGAGTAAGAAGACCGAACCTTGCGGAGGCACCAATCATTGCTATGGGGAGGAAGAAGTCAAGCAGCGCCATTAGGAGAAAGAATACCTAACCCGCGAATGTTGCCATTAGGAGTAAGAAGACCGAACCTTGCGGATGCGCCAATCGTTGTAATGGTGAGGAAAAAGCCAAGCGGCGCCATTAGGAGGAAGAAGACCTAACCTGCGGAGGAGTCCATTTATGCGATCAGGAGGAAGAAGCCAAAAATGCGGAAGACCTAAGTCGGGAAGAAGAAGGCGCCACTAGGAGGAAGAAGACCTAACCTGCGGAAAAAGCCAAGCAGCGCCATTAGGAGGAAGAAGACCCAACCTGCGGAGGCCCCCATTTCTGCGATTGGGAGGAAGAAGCCAAAAATGCGGAAGACCTAAGCCGGGAAGAAGAAGGCGTATGGGCTATCGCGATTGGGAGGAAGAAGGTATATCGCGATTTTGAGTCAGTGAATAGCGTAGGAAACGATTAAATGTATATTTATTAAGCCCAAATCCGAAAGAAAGACCAAAATACCCTGAAATTAACTCAACAAAACAGTTTTATGAGGGCATTTTTGTATTAAAATGTTACACCACCTCCTCATTAGGGGTTTCCTTATGTAATAAAGATAAACCCTAAATCTTGATGATTAAGGAAAGAAATAAAAATAAAATACCTGAAGTATGGCGGTTGGATTGCCCGGGTGCTAATATTCAAATTTGAACTTTGAGAAAATTTTGCATATGATTTCTCGAGAGAAGGATCATTTCTCGAGAAGAGGCTTTCTTGTTCTTGAGTACAGATATCTTTTCGAGAAGCAAAACCTGATGTTCTCGAGAATAAAGTAGGGACTCGAGTATTGAAGTTGTTCTCGAGAAGTGAAGTCTTGACTTAGAATTTTCTTGATTTTGAAGGATAATCCAATTCTTGAACTGTACTATGCGACCCTTTTCTTAAGCATTCCTTGTTGAGCATGGCAAGTTTTGTTTTGAAGAACAAGAACTTAGCCTCGTTCGGTGGCTTTGTGAATATGTCTGCAACCTGCATGTCAGTTGGAACATACTAGAGATTGATGTCTCCATGCTCCACATGCTCCCTGATGAAATGGTTCTGCAACTCTATGTGTTTTGTCCGACTATGAGAGACTAGGTTGTTGGCTATTATAATTTCACTGGAGGAGTCACAGAATAGTGGGATGTCCTTGACCTTCAGGGTCTGTTTGGCTAAGCTGTGGCTGTGTAGGAAGCAGTTGTGTGAAACAGTGGTGTAGGAATCAGTTGTTTTGCAGTGGTGAAAATATTTATGAAACTGTTTGGAAAACTGTATTTGCAGTGTTGTGCGAAACAGTGGTGCAGAACTAAACAATAATGAAAATTAAACAGTAATGAAAAATAAATAGGGATAAAATTAAAAAGTTCGCATAATTTATGATGTTCAACTTAAAATTAACAATTTGTTCGACATAAATAGTAGCGATACAGATTTGTGAATTGATGATCGTCGTTCTTCTTCAACTCAAACAAATATCATCTACAAAAAATAGTTACGTCAGATTAGATAAATTTAATCTCAAATAAATATTTTATTTGTTAAAGTACATGTGTATGAATCATACCTGCGAGCATGTTCTAATTGGTCTGCAATGAATTCTCTCAAAGCAGACATCTCAGATGCACCTGTCCCCTCATGTGTAACTGGCTCTACGCTCGGAGTTGTGATCATGTTGGTTCGTCGATGTTGAACCCTATGTTTGTATGCCTCAAGATGCACAAACGTTTCATCAAGATCACATGCTCTGAACTCTGGATCAATCCTAGATGGATGTCTTCTTATGTAATTATGGAGGGCCATTGTAGCCACAACAATTATGCATTGCTTTGAAAATGAGTATTGTGGCATCTTCCTAAGTATGCGCCATTTATTTTTCCATACGCCGAAGCTACGTTCAATAACAGAACGCGAAGATGAGTGTGCTTGATTAAATTTTTCACGGTGACCTTCAGTTGGCCGATTGCCTCGAGCGAAGTCCGCCAAATGATATCTTGTTTTCTGGAAATGGTTTCAGAAGGCCCGTCTCTAACGGATATCCAGCATCCACCAAGTAATATTTCCATGTATTAAAATGATTTAATATGAGCAAAAAATTTATAATAGTTGATAAATGCAGTGAGAAATTTACCTGCAGGCGCATATGGAAATTTACAACTTCTATCTCGCACAACACGATGATAAATGCGGCTATCATGTGCCAAACCCTCCCAGGCAGATACCACATATGTGAAGCACATATTGAAATCGCACACTGCCATGACATTCTGAGTTGGTGATCCATGTCGACCAATGTATGCGACTTGCTCATGTACCGGAATGCAAGCATCCACAAGAGTCCCATCAATTGCTCCAATACAGTCCTTAAAATAAGGCATCATTTTCAATGTGCGCAGGAGTATTTCTGAACTGTGGATCAGTAGGAGCTATGATATCCATTGAAAGACTTGACAGTGCACGTAACCCTTTCTCGAAATATTGACTAATTGTTTCAGTTGAATGTTGGAAGCGTTTTGATGTCTTCCGCAGAGTTTCATGATGGCCAAGAATGTATAATGTCATTCCCAAGACCTCTCGAGTTGCAGTCCTTCTTGATCCTTTTAAACCATATGACTTTTCTAATAAAATCAATAAGTCACAGAATATTTGTTTGGACATGCGAAAATTATCAAAAAACCTTCCTGGATGCCCTTCTAATAACTCTCCACCAATTTCTCCCCGATTTGTTGAGAGGTCATGCAAGGTATCTTTGTAGGAGATGGCTGAATGTATTCACTTATTACAACAGGTTTTGTTGCAATAAGGTTTTGGTAAATAATAAATCGGCGTTGGCGGTTTCTTTGGTGAATTAGCATGAACTCTTCATCATCAATCATAACATCGTCATTCATGTTCTCTTCTGTCATACTGATAACCTAAGAAAAATATCATCATGAATGTAGAGAAAGTATGAGTATCATAACAATAATTTCATAACAAGTGTTTCTATTGATGTCAACTGTACACAGTAAAATATAACATGTGCTCCACAACATGTCAATGAAAAAATAGTAAACCATTACATGAGTTTCAATACAAGAGTTTCAAAATCTAGAGACTATAAAACACGAGCATGATATAAACTAGATATTACAAAACATGAGTTCCAAAATACTCTAGTGATATTACATGACATGAGTTACAAAACATGAGCTTGATATAAGAACTTCACTTTAAAGATTCCATGTAACGTTTCTTCAACCACGAAACCTTCCTATCATCTGGGAGATTCAGGAAAATTATCCTATTATTGAGATTTATGAAGAACAACGTGGCAAAATCGTACATGTCCGTATCATCAAATAATTCTGGAAACTTCTCAAGCTTGTGTACTGCCTCGCTCAACATATATATGTTAGGCGGGACAAGTGGTGCTGCAATTGTAAGGCCAAAAGAACGTGTGACGTCAAGTAACCCTTCAACTCGAGCCATCATGGCCTATTTTATGCCTGCATGTTTTATGTTCCCTTTACAGAATCGCTTTATCCCTGAAGACATTTTAGAAGTTGAACCAACATCATGTCCTTTACTTCCACTCGTGGCGCCATCAAATTGTTTGTCCGCACTATCGTTCATGTTAGTAGGTGGGGTAGAAATATTTTCCACTACTAGACCATCATCATCAGAAATAGGCTCGGGATTAGAAAACATCGGGTGCATTTCTCCCATTGATGGGATCCATGATTTCTCTCTCGTATCAACTACCAAGCTAAACATCTTGTCCATTTTTTCTTCGAGATTGGGTGCTATGCCTGTATATCGAAATTTCTTCGCGGCTGGTAACATTTATAATAAGAAAAACTGTTATGAAAAATACACATAATTGTCTTTAAGGAAAATAACTAAAAATGCACAATATTAACCTTAATGCACTCTTCCCACCATTCATCAGAAGCATCAATAGTTCTTTTGGTTGGATTCCAACCCAAGCCAGTCTCCCCTCTTTTGAGATCCCTCCATAGCTTCCACTCACGCTTCAACTGATCCCATTTATTCTTAAGTTGTGCGCGTGTATAATTAAATGTTGTACGTTCTTTGTAATTTTTAATCAAGTTAAGTCACTCATCTCTACTGAAATGAGTGTTTGTTCTATTTCCTAATTCAATCTCTTGTATACACAGGTCGCAGAAAATGTGTACATGCGCAGTTTCCCATTGTGCAAAAACCACACCTTCTTTAGGTTTACTCATTATTCGCCTAAAATTGAATCCAAACTCCAAAGCCTAAAAATGAACGAAGCATAAAATTTGAGAACATCACAATATGAATAATCTGGCTCAAGAATGAAGCATAAAATGAGAACTATGGGAGAAACAACCTAAGATAAGGGTTAATTTTGCAATAGTGTAAACTGGGCTGAATTCCACTTACTAATTTTGCAATAGTGAAAACTGGACTAAAATTCAGTCCAGTCTGGGTTGAATTCCAGTTAGTAATGTAAACCAAGGACGCTGAAAACTGGACTGAATTTCAGTCCAATTTTCAGTGAAAACTGGACTGAAATTCAGTCCTGTCTGGGCTAAATTCCAGATAGTAATGTAGATAGTAATGCAGATAGTAATGTAAACCAAGGACACTGAAAACTGGACTGAAATTCAGTCCAGTTTTTAGTGAAAAGTGGACTGAAATTCAGTCCAGTTTTCAGTGAAAATTTGACTGAATTTCAGTCCAATTTTCACTGAAAACTGGATTGAATTTCAGTCCAGTCTGGGCTGAATTCTAGATAGTAATATAGATAGTAACACTGAAAACAATGGCATTATAATGGTGATAGTAATGTAGATAGTAATGTAAACCAAGGACACTGAAAACTGGACTGAATTTCAGTCCAGTCTGGGCTGAATTCCAGATAGTAATGTAGATAGTAACACTGAAAACAATGGCATTGTAATGGTGGCTGCATCCAATAATGGATGTTGAACTCTATGGACAAAGTTCCTTGTGACCCTGTGATGGAAATGAGTCCACGAAATTGATGTGGGACGAACTTCCCTCATTGATTCGTTGACACCATGTAGAATTTAGTGTTTTTGTATTCATTTAACTAAAAAATAGATTATGCGAGTATTTATCCAACTTTACACATCAATTACATAAATACCATATACTGAATTCTAGATAGTTAAGAAGAAGAAGAAGAAGTACCGTGGATCGGGATGCAGGATGATCGGCGACGGATCGGGATGCGGGATCGGCGACGGATCAGGATGCCGGAGCGGCGACGGATCAGGATGCGGGAGCGGCAACGTATCGGGATGCGGGAGCGGCGACGGATCGGGATGCGGGAGCGGCGACGGATCGGGATGCGGGAGCGGCGACAGATCAGGATGCGAGAGCGGCGACGGATCGGGATGCGCGAGCGGCGACGGAATGCGGGATCTAGGGCAGAGGAGAAAATTGGGGATGAGAAATGCGAGAAATCTATCGTGCCGTGGATTTTTTGGAAACGCCATGCCACCGTTGTTCGACCGCACATTGTTTGGCGCTTCTTTCCTTGCCGTTGTGGTGTGCCGATCCCCTGCCGCTTTACCAAACAGACCCTCAATATAGAGCCTTTATGTTATAGCCTTCAAGTTGATTCTTGATCCAGAGTAATTGTGCACAATAAGTGCCGGCAGAAATATATTCTGACTCATCTGTTGAGATTGCAACACAATTTTGCTTCTTGCTGCTTCATGAGATGAGTCTCCTTCCAAGGAATTGACAAGTCTCGGAAGTGCACTTTCTATCATCTTTACTACCTGCAAAATCTGCATCTAAAAAAATCAAATTAGCTCGCTATCATTACTTCTTGGGTACCATATGCCAAGATTTTGTGTTCCCTTAAGATATGTCAAGATCTGCTTTACAACTGTGTAATGAGATTTCTTAGAGTTCACTTGATATCTAGCACACACACATGTTGAAAACATGATGTCTGGCCTACTAGTAGTATGGTAGTGCAAGGATCCAATTATGCTTTTGTACTTTATTTCATCAAAAGGTTCCCCTTTCTCATCCTTATCTAGAGACATAGCTGAACCCATTGTAATCCTCATAGAGGTTGCACTCTCCATTCCGAATTTCTTAATCAACTCTTCGGTGAACTTCGTCTGAGAAATGAAAATTCCATCCTCAGATTGTTTCAACTAAAGCCCTAAGAAATACTTCATCTCTCCCATACTGCTCATTTAAAACTTCCCTTACATAAGTTTGGAAAAAGTTTTGCAAAGGTTGTCATCAGTAGAACTAAAAATGATGTCATCGACATAGATTTTCACTAGCAAAATCTTGCCTTTTACTTCCCTAAGAAATAATGTCTTGTCGATCTTTCCCCTTGTGAACTTGTTCTGAAGAAGAAATTTAGACAATGTTTCATACCAAGCTCGTGGAGCTTGTTTCAAACCATATAGTGCTTTAAATAATAAATAAACAAATTCAGGATATTCAGGATCAACAAAACCTAGAGGTTGTTACACATAAACCTCTTTCTTTATGTCATCATTAAGGAAGGCTGACTTCATGTCCATTTGGTAGACAGTGAAGGCTTTGAGTGCAGCGTATGTGAGGAATAACCTGATTTCCTCTAGTCTTGCCACTGGAGCGTATGTCTGATCTAAGTCGATCCCTTTTTATTGTTTGTATCCTTTGGCAACGATTCTGGCTTTGTTCTTGATTATGGTTCCATCTTCGTCGATCTTGTTTCGATAGACTCACTTTGTTCAAATCATATTATTTCCTTTGGTTCTTGGCACAAGCTTCCAGACTTGGCAACGTTTGAAGTAATTTAGTTCTTCTTCCATTGCCATTACACGAGATGAGTCCTTGTTTTCTTCCTCAAACTTCTTTGCTTCAACCTGCGTGAGAAAACTCAAATACAAATTCTCATTAGCTATACCTCCCTGAGTTCTAACACCAGCACGAGGGTCTCTTATGATTTGATCAATTGGGTGATCCTTCAAGTGTCTGAGCTCTAAGGTGCTTGCATCTCGAGCTTCCCCTATCATTCGAATCATCAGCTTGAATGCCATCTTCATCATGGTGATCTACCTCTCCAATTGCGGTTGGAATGGTTATCATGATGAACTCTTGACCTTTTTCTTTAACTAGCTCATCCAAACAAAATTCCTTTAGTCTTGAACCTACATCTTCAATAAACACACTAGAAGAGCTGCTTTGTAGCAAGCTCGTCTCATCAAATACAACATTAATAGATTCTTCTATGACTAGGTTTTCTTGTTAAAAATCCTATATGTCTTACTATGACTACTATATCCTATGAAAATACCTTCAAAACTCTTTTCACTGAATTTAGTGGTGTGATACTTCCCATTGTTAAGTACAAAGCATGTACTACCAAAGATTCTAAAATATGAAATAGTTGGTTTCCCGCGCTTTAGTAGTTTGTAAGGTGTTTTATCATGGTTCTTATTTATGAGCGCTATGTTTTGCACGTGACAAGTTGTGTTGACGGCTTCAGCCAGAAGTATTCTGGTAGTGAGGCATCACTCAACATGGTTCTGTAGACCTCTATGAGTGTTCTATTCCTTCTCTCAGCGACTCTGTTCTGTTGAGGAGTACGCGGAGAGGAAAACTCATGAAAGATACTCAGGTTTTCACAAAATTCTGTCATGGCCCCAGATTTGAACTCAGTTCTGCTGTCACTTCTGATTTTGACAACTAAATAGTTATATTCATTCTGGATCTTCCTAACAAATTTAGTGAAAATATCAAGAGTATATGACTTGTGTTTTAGAAAGAACACCCATGCAAAATGAGAGTAGTCATCTAAAATAACTAGTGTATAATCCTTACCACCCAAACTTCTAATTTGCAGGGTACCGAACAGGTCTATATGAAGTAGGCGTAAACACCTATTGGAATATTTCCTAATAATGCTCTTAAAGGTTGCCCTTATTTACTTGCTTTTTATGTATTCCCGACAAGGCCTATCTTTAATGCACTTAAAGTTGGGTGCATCACGTACAAAATTAAGAGAAAATCAATTTTTAATTTTTTTGTAATTTATATGTGCTAATCTCTTGTGCCATTGGTCACCAATAGACGCACTATCTTTTGCCAAAAAGCACACTGGTGTCGAAGAGTCTATGCAAATAAAATTTTAACAAAATATATTTCTACTACGAGTGCCTGATAGAATCGTTTCTAAGCTATCTACCTATTTTATCAAGCACTTGTCTGCATGAAATTCAACTATGTATCCTTTATCATAGAGCTGGCATACGCTTATAAGATTATGTTCTAATCCTTGAACATAAGCCACATTTGAGAAGGATACACTACTGTTATTAATCATACTGTATCCTTTTGTGATTCCCCTGTTAGAACCTCCAAAGATAACCTTTGGTTCATTCACAACTGAAGAGTACTTCTGAAGAAGGCTTCTTGTACCGGTCATGTGTCGAGAGCATCCACTGTCCAAATACTAGATAGGCTATTTGTTGGCCTTTGGACATACCTGGAAAATTAGAATCAGTTTACCTTGGGAACCCAAACACGTTTGTGTCCTTAGTTATTTGTTAGCATGCTCCACCTAGGAGTGTTAACATTACGAGTGGTCTGCCTAGTATGATTAACTAGAGGAGTTTTAGAACTTCTGGGATTATACCAGCAATGTACGGTAAAGTGGCCAACTTTACCGCAACACCAACAGTCAAACATGTTGTACCTTTTCCAAGTCTCCCGCTTGACCTTTTGAATGTGTAGTCTTGTAGGGGTGAATGATTTGGAGGTAGAGGCCTCATGATGATGGCATTCACAAGCCTTTTTCACCTCCTTTCCTTGGGTACAACTAGCTTGGCCTTAGGCTCCTTCTTCATATTATGGCCATCAACGTATGGACCATAGTATTTCATTTATATTTCCACATAAGGTGCCTTGAATATAGTTTCACCAAAGTTTTGGGGATGGATCCATCCTTGGTACCGTGACTTAGACACTACAAAAGTAGGCCTGAAAAAGTGACCGTACGATGTGTCAAAATCAAATTCATTTGTTGGGAAGATGACCTTCTTAAACTAAGTTTGATCCCGACGAGCTTTCCTCTTCTCCTTGGCTAAGGCTTTCTTAGCAGCCTTATTTCTTATTTGAGATTTATTCCCCCTAGAAGATTTTCTGGGAGCAGCTTTATGGCCTAGGCCATCTCCTTTAGCCTGAGCAGAATTCAACAACAAATAGAAGGACTGACTTGGGCTTGGAGAAACTTTCAACCAGTTTCTTTTCAGCGGCAAGTTGTTCTTCTAATTCCTTGATGATTTTCCCCTTCAGGTTTAGGTGCTCGAGTGCTTTATTATATTCTTCGATCGCGACATCGAATTCCTTTCTGAGTGAGTCCATCCTTGCCACTTCCTCCATCAGAGTGCTCTCTTCTGCCTTAAGAGATTTGATCTCCTTGGCTTGAGTTCTAGCGACTTTTTGACATTTCTCGTAAGCCTTGATTAACTCCTTATTTTGAGTCATTAGTTCAGACTCATCATCAGAAGTGCAGTCCTCATGGTCAGGGTCTGAAGCATCCGATTCTAAGAGAGGGGTCTGAGAATTTACCTTCCCAATATAATGTGTTTCTTCTTCCTCGTCTGTCTGTGCCATCAGCCCAAAGTAGACTTCCTCCTCCTCACTTGACTCAGATGAGTCAGAGTCAATGAGAGTCTTGGCCATCCTGGCAACTAGGCTTCTTTCAGATTTCTTTTTTACTATAAGAAGACTTCTTCTCTTCTCTTCTTCCACCCTCTTTCTTCTTATGTGGGCAATCAGCAATTACGTGCCCTAGCTTATTACAGTAATAAAAAACAATGTCAGATGAAATATGTTTATTCGGTTTAGAGGTATACCTGCCGTGGCTACTTGAGCCTTTCTTATGAGGATCGCCATCGTGACATGATCTTCTGGAGGAAAAGTCTTTGTCTTTCCATTGCTTCTTCTTATTCAGGAACTTCTTGAACTGTCTAAAGAGTTGGGAGAACTCTTAATCTGATAGTTCTGAGACCGAGGTGCTCAGCTCCGAGTCTTCTTCTTCACTTTATTCCTATGCAGGAGCAGGAGATGCATCTTTAACTTTCCTTGAGCTGTCTTCCTTTAGTGCGACATGCTTCTCCTTCGATGAGGATCTGCTTCCCCCTTCTTCAACATTTCTTGTATTTATTTGAAGCTCATATGACATCAGCTTCCCGAAGAGGTTCTGAGGATCAGTTTCGCTAGCTTTACAAACTCCCTTATGATACATATTTTGTTGTCACATTCTTTTGTTAGGGATCTTAGGAGCTTATCATTTAATTCTCCATTATTGAATACTCGACCAAAGTTCCTCAGGTCGTTGAAGATCTTGAAGAAATTTTCATAAGTGTCAGCTGAGGTGCCTTAGGGGCCTTGCCTGAAGGACTCATACTTCTAGTTCAAAAGGGATCTTCCATCATCCCTCACTTCTTTGGTGCCCTCCATCAACATGATCATTAGCTGCCACATCTCTTTAGCATATTGGTAGTGAATGAGATTTTGTAGCATCAAATCATCGACTGCACTTGCGATAATATTTTTAGCTTTCTTGTCTACAGAGACAAGTGTAATCTCATCCCTATCTAGATCCATCAGCTTATTTGGTACTTGTTTTGAAGAATCAATAGTGGAGGCCATCATAGTAATGTAGGGGCCTTCTCCCACTATCATGAAAATCCTTGGATCCACTGCTTCCATGAAGAACTTCACCTTTTCTTTCCACATGGGAAATTTGCCTTAGTGCATACGACAAGATTAACAAAATCCTTGACTCTGCCCATGCTTGTACACTCTTAAGACAACTAGGAGCAGATCTGTTCAAGGTGTTAACCTTTTTATGAATAACCTGGCTCTGATACCAATTAAAAATGTCTAGTTGTCTACCTAAATCACCTAGAGGGGGGTGAATAGGTGAGTTCTGCGTCTTTTTATGGAATAAACATTGTGCGAGAGATGTGCAAGAAATAAACTAGAAAACCACATATGACACCAAACTTTATAGTCGTTCCCCAATCTTGGGTACATCCAATCTCCACATCACTAATCTAGCAACACACTAGACTCGGTTAGTTCACACTTTTCTCAGATTGAAAACAATCTAACAACTCGGAACAACGTTCCTACAACTTAGAGTAAAACAACTCGTACAACAACTCGGAGAGTAACTCCTACAAAGTTGGAGAATAACTCCTACAATCTCGGAGAATAACTCCTACAAGAATGAAAAATGAATTTACAAGAAATACACAAACAACTCCTACAACAACTCGGAACAACGTTCCTACAATGCGGTTCCTTGGAGTTGGGTGGAGATAGATTCAACCACCATCATGTGCTCCTCCTCCACTCATCTTGTGGACAAATATTTCTTGGGGTTTGGGGTGACGATTTTCTAAAACCATCTCGTGTGTGTTTCTTCTAAATTATTTGTGAGATTTGGTGGAAATAGAAGGCTAATATATTGTCTTGATTTTATTGTAATCGTGCTTAATTAAAAACTAAATTTCAAGCATAAATTATCTGAATATTTTCGTATAGATTGCTTTGGGTAGATCACGTGAACACTATAATAAATCGAGTTCACTACCTTTGATTTCTCTTCGAGTTCAGGTGATTTGGTCGACCTTGTTTTTAATTAATTTTGGAATTGATTTTGGACTTTATTTTAAATCTCTATTTAGCCCAGATTCATCTCATGTTGGGTTTGTGAAATCTAGCGAATAATTTTAATTTGAATTGCTAATTGTCTGGATCGGGAAGGTCCTATTCGCTTGAGAGAATATTGGCATATAGCCCTTGTTCAATCTATATAAGGTGCGGCGACCCTTTGCGTTGTGCATTGCTATATTGTTGGAATCATTGTTAGTGTTAATTTAGAGAAATATTTCTCTATATATATTTATTTTAATTACCAATCCTATGAACGCGTAGTGTTTAACCCGTCGAAACCACGGGCCTGCATCACAGACGCTCATCATGCACCTGCAACCAACTAGCCCTTGCCGAAATCCTACAACTCAAGACATCTGCGAACACGTTGTTGAAGCATGTGTTCCACGCTTCATGGTTTACTAATAACAAATCTCAGTTGTATTTGATCATAGGGTATTTATGATGATGTGCAGATATCACATGTCTAACACAAATATCATTTGGGTTTAGATTCAGGTTAGAACAGAGGAGCTAAGGCGCTGTAACTCCCCTGATTTTTTCGATGTTTAGTTAATTCTATAATTTGGTGTATTTATGGCGTTAGGGCGTTACGTTAACGCATGATTGGTGTGTGCCATTGTTAGGGCGGGGATTTTAGTTCTTGAGTTTTCTGTGTGTGGCTGGGTTTAGTCTGTTTGCAAGATTTCCTAGCGATGTTTTGGGAATGCTTGTGATTTTGCTTCGGAAGGTGTTTACCCGAGTTTGGTTCATCGAATCTTAATTTAGACTATGCCGCTGGGTTCGTAGCATTTGTATTTAGCTACGGTGCGATTTTCATTGAATTACGAGTAAGTTTGGTTTTCGGGTCGTTTTGACATTTTATTTAATTAATTATGATTTATATATTAAAATAATCGGATAAAGGAGTATAAATAGAAACCCATCGCGTCAAACCCCTAATCATTGTCTATCTGATGAAACCGTCATCCTGTTGCAAAAGAGCGAGAGCGGCGGACATTCCTAAGCTTTCGGCCATCGATTTCTAGAGCTTTGGTGCTTGATTTCATCTTTGGAGAGTGGATCCAGGTAGATTTCGCCTAGATCTACACTTCTACGGTAAGCATTTACAGTTTATTAGATTTTTAGGGGTCTAAGTATGCAGTTTTGACCCTTTTTCATCCTCAAAAGTTTTAGGTTTCTTTGCTTAAGCGTTCTTGCGACCAGATTTGTGAAGTGGGGCTTTGCTTGGCCGGATTTCGGATGATTTGAGGCAAGTGGTGATTTCGCCCTTGCTTATTCTTCTTTTTTCTTTTGTTTTCTTGTTATCCTCTCGGTACAGCAGGATCAGATTAGGGTAGGATTCCCTCCATGTCGAAAAAATGATTTTTCTATAGATCTTGAGGCATGTGGTGTTTACACCCTTGCCGAGCCTTTTACACCTTCGATTTCCTGTTCTGGTACGCCAGATGACTCTTAACATGGCTGTAAAATCATCCTTTGTCTAGGTTATATATAATTAGAAGTTGTTAGTATAAGACTATTGGGATGATAAACCTCTGGCAGGTTTCTGTCTAATATTTTTGCGTGTAATCTTAGTGAAGAAGTTCAGTTTTTAGCCTAAGTATAAAAGCGTTGAGTGTGTTGAATGCACTCAACGCCTTGCTGAGAGGTCTAAGAGGCTAAGTTAAAAAAGCATTGAGTGAGTGGTATACACTCAACGCGGCATTGAGTGAGCTTAGCACACTCAATGTCATTCTGTAAAGTTTTATAAGCTAAGTCAGAAAGTGTCGATAGTGTTGAGTGAGCTTAACTCACTCAACGCCTTCACTTTAATCGGCAAGTTAAGTATTAAAGCGTCGACGACATTGAGGGAGTAGAGCTCCCTCAATGACATCTCTTTAGTCTTTTAAATCCAGTAGAAAGCATTGACAATGTTGAGTGAGCTGAACTCACTCAAAACCGTCCTTTAATTCTGTAAAGCTATGTAAGGAAGCATTGACACCGTTGAGTGAGCTGAACTAACTCAACGCTGTCGCTTTCATAGAATAGCGTCGATAGTATTTAGTGAGCTTAACTCACTCAACGTCGTCGCTTTACCTCTACAATCTAAGTGTTACAACGTTGACAGCGTTGAGTGAGCTGAACTCACTCAATGTCGTCATCTGATTTTGGAAGCTTAGTGGTAAAGCGTTGAGTGAGTTAAACTAACTCTCCGCCATGGTTTGTTCTTGTTGTTGTGTTTAAGCATTGAGTGTGCTGAGTTATAGAGTCGAGTGCGTTGACTGCACTTGACGCGGCGTCAAGTGTACTCGACGCTTTTCCCTTTGATTTGTGTCCTTTCACCGACTTGATGTGTATCTCTAAAGGCTTAGTTTTTCCAAGTGAGAATCGTCGGGTTTCTCCTAAATTTATCGAGTTTGGGTTTTATGGGTATTTGTGATATGAGGTTTGGTTTGGTTGGCTTAGTTTCATGAATCATTACACCCTGACATGTTTGGGTCTTGTTTTTGGGCTGTTGAGTTGTGTTGGACCAGATGGCCACCAACGCAGTCCCATTTTTGAGTAGTTTGGATCTGTTAGTTCGAGTTTGACAGGTTGGTCCTGACTCAGATCCGGTTGCGTTACGGTATTAATGCTTCACGTGTTTATTGAGCTCTTGTCTCGTTTTAGTGGGATTAAATTTATGCTATTTATGCATATTCTGGCAGATGTTCTCAGAGTATAATTCCGTTCTCACTTGGTGCAAATTTCTTTACCTTTTAACTGTATAAGTTAACCCTTTCGTTATTAATCTCTATTTAGTTTGTTGTGTTTTGATAGCTATTCATATTTGGTTTAGTAATCTTGCTACTCGCTTGTTTACTGATAGTTTTGTTTACCACTTGTCTATTTTTCTTGCTGAGGTGTTCTTTCTTTGAATGCCTCAGGCTCGGGGTAGTAGACGGTTGAGCGGCTAGGTTTGGTGTTGGCTAGTGGATTGTAATGTTGCTGAGGTTTCCTCTACCTTGAGAGGTAGTTCTTTGTTGTTTTCTTGTTAGTACAAAAAATATACTAACCAGTGTCTTTGTGTCTGTTTGTTGATGCCCACTGGTGGTTTTCTATTGAATTGCTGAATACTTTGCTAAGCAATAAGTTTTGCCTTTTGTGGTTGTTTTTACTTGCTCTCTGGGAATGTTTTATGGTAGGTTGCATGTTAGTTATTTTCACATATAAAAGCATTACTACTAGTACTTCATACATCTCATAATTCTAAAACTAAAATACTATTTTCTTGCAAACTTAATGTAACGCCCCTGATTTTTTGATGTTATTATTTGATTGTCGACGACATGATTGCGACGTCAGGGCATTACCATTTTTTCGTTTTGTTTATGGCGCTGCATCGTTTGTGCATTTTCGCGTCCGTTGACCCTGTTTATCCAGATTTGTGATTTTGATGGGTTGGAATCTTTTCCTTGATATTAAGGATGCGGTGATGAGGCCTTGGGCTTGTCCTATTCTGTTGCGTTCCGTGCATTTTGGAGTCTCGGCGCGTGTTTGGATCCTTATGAGGATTTTCCTTGCTTGTGTAAGCTTTTGATGATTGTGTCTCATGAATGGTACGTCATATTATAGGGTTGTCGTTGTTGTTGAATTAGTTTTATTCAATGCGGGTTTGGGCCTCTATTTTGAAGTCATATTTCCTTGTTCAACTATTTTGAAGCCCTCCCAAAGGGGTGGGATTTCGTCGAATTCTAAGTTTCATACGAATTTCTGGGCACCGTGCTCAGCTCGGCGATCGTCGAGCAGAGCTCGTCGAAGCGTCGACCTGAGCTCGACGAATGTCTAACAGTTCTGGGTTCTGAGCTCGATGAACCTCGAGCAGAATTCATCGAACTAGCTTTGCGTACGACAAATTCTGAACAAACTTCGTCGCATTTGTTTTTCCTTTGCGTTCGACGATTTTCGACCTGATTTCGTCGAACGGGTTTTGCGTTTGACTATCTTCGAACAGATTTCGTCAAATGGGTTTTGCTTTCGGTGATCTTCGAACTTTCTTCCTCCTTCTAGAGTAGCGTATCTGCTCTCAAGTTCTGCCATTTTGTTCTCGAGAATTTTCTGCTTGTTCTCGAGAATTCTATCTTCCGTTCTCGAGAAAATTCATTCTTAGTTCTCGAGATGTGTATCTTTCTTCTCAGGAATTTGCCTTCTTGTTCTCGAGAATAGTCTCTTGGTTCACGAGAACTGACTTTCTGTTCTCGAGAATAGCATCCTGGTTCTCGAGAACTGTCATTCTATTCTCGAGAACAGGATCCTGGTTCTCGTGAACTGTCATTTTGTTCTCGAGAATATCATCCTGGTTCTCGTGAACTGTCTTTTTGTTCTCGAGAACAGCTTCTTGGTTATCGAGAACTGTCATTATGTTCTCGAGAACAACTTCATGGTTCTCGAGAACTGTCATTTTGTTCTCGAGAACATCTAAAACTGTCTTTTATTCTTGACAACAGCATCCTTGTACTAGAGAAACCTTTCTTTCTTCACGGGATGCCCGGTTCAGCCGACCTCAATTATTTTCTTAAGTGTAGTTATACTGATTTGACCCTAGGTATATATATACCAACTTCTTATTTCCTCCTTCATTTTGACTGAAACTTTCTGTTCATCTCCTGAACCAGAGCGGCGTGAGAGAGAGAGAGAGAGAAAGTTTTTCCGCTATCCTTCCAGTGGCCGCCGATGGTGCTCCGGTACTTGAAATCTTCAACCGAATATAGATCTGGAAAGCTCTCATCGAGACCTACGCCATCGTGGAAACATGTTCCTCATTCCTTCAGATTTTCTAGCTAGGGTTTTTGGCCCTAACATCTATTTTGGCTTTTTCTTGATAGATTTTGACTTCCCTCATCTTCTTTATCCCCGATCTGCAACTAGGAGTGATTTGGAGAATTTTTCCGGTAAAACCAAGGAAAGTGATGGTTTCCTCCTTCTCTTCCCATCTTTACCTCGATTTATAGAAATTTCTAACTTATTGTTATCATGATTAGTAATTAACTTATTGTTATAATTTTCATGTTCTTGATTTTGCTATCAAGCCCTGTTAAATGTTATATGTTTTGACGATGCAGTTAATTCCACTCTTTTTACCATTCCTCAACTTTCTTGTAGAACACATTGGATTTTATTTAGTACTGTAAAATTCTTCCTAAAGGTTGATCGACCATGTCAAATCTAGAATTGTCTAGTAGAATCCGATGTGCCATTGTTATCTTGAGACTTATATCATGGTTTATTTCGTGGCGATGCCGTGGGGAGAGACACGTCATCAGGACATGAAGGGTTGTGGTGGGCCTCTGAGCTCTAAACCCGGGTCGTTATGGGGTTTTCCTTCCGGGTTTCGTTTGTTGCGGGTGTTATTAGTGGACGAAACCACTGCCACAATATTTGTTCTCCCTATTAGTACTTTATGGTGCTTTACTAGGTTGTTGGGCATTTGCGGTGTATGGTGGAGTATCCAGTCTCCCCCAAATTTAGACGGATAAATTGTATTTGTGGTTGGCCTCCCCGCCCGTTTTGGTTTTTTGGTGGAGTTGACCACTGGTGGCTAGTAGGGGTTTGTTTCTCTTTCTCATAATTTAGTCTTGACCTTTTTTACCTTATCGTCTTGTGCATTTGGGGTATTGTTGTTTTACGTGATGTTTCACGTAAGTGTTCCTTTTTACTTTTGTTTCTTACTGTTGTACCTTATTTAAGTACTTTTCCTTTGGTCTTGGGTTCGTACCCCTTGACCTTGATTACTTTCGGCTTACTTTTTGCCATCACATATACATTCTTGCAGAGGTGTTCTGTCTTTGGAATGCCTCATGTTCAGAGCTGTAGCTGGTAGCCGTGCTGGTTTTGGAGTTCCTGGGTAGCTGCGTTGGCTGTGGTTTTGCGTCACCATAGCGAGGTAGATTGTCTTTTTGTTTACTTTTCTTGTTCAGGCATACTCGTTTTATGTGGGTTCGTGTCAGTTTGTTGAGGCCCACATGATTGTTGATTATGGATGCTTGTTATCTGCTACATTTTCTTTCAATGTATTTGTATTACATACTCTCTGTGATGTTTTATGTTAGGATTGAATGGTAGGTATTTTCAAGTATAAAAACTACTATTATTACCTCATGTATTGCACGTTTTTAAAATGTTAAATCACTATATTTAACGACCGTAAAAATCTACGTTTATTGCTATTATAAATTTACAACTTGCATACCTCGAGGTATCCTCTGGGAACCTCTAAGCTCATGTAGGATGTCTAATCTTGTAAAAGAACTATTGTCCGCAGCATTTAACTACTTTTCTCGTGGACTAGATGAGCTACTAGCCTGAGGGATACAACTAACTATTATATTTAAACGGATTTTATCTCCGAATAACTTAAAGAATTTTATTCATGGTTAAGTAGGAGTTTTTCCTTAGCGCCCGCAGTTATCCCCTGCTAATGTGGTATCATGAAGCACATTTTTCCATTACTCTGATACACCTTTATTGACGGTGAAAAATACGGGTTATGACAGTTGGTATCAGAGGGAGGTTGGTTTGACAGTTGGTCGAACCAGCCAAACTCGATTAATTTGTTTCCCTTCATTCATTTTCATAAACATACCGATGTTTTATCATTACGACTAAACATAAGCATAGTCACTACACTCATAGCATGATAAGAAGTATACATGGCATATTATGTAGTATGGGATGCATAATATGTGTTTGTATATGGATCCACCATAGGAGGCAACATGTGACGGTTATGTAGTATGGGATGCATTACCATCATTACATGGGTGCCCATTAGCATGTTTTCTTTTCAGTTGCATGCGATGTTATGTAGTATGGGATGCATAACATTTCATGTGTATGCCGCTCATGCATGCATTAATGTCTTTTTAGAATGCACAACACAGCATACATAGCATATCATCGCATAAGCACGTGTGCTAAGTTAAGATTTACATGATACCACATGTACACACATGATTTTAAAGAAGAATAAAGAATTCATGCATTCATATCATAGGCGCATGAGTAAATTGGATGAGAGGATATCATCCTAAGTAGGATATAACATCATTATAAAATCCCAGAGCCAGTTGCAGCATAAGCAAGTGTCTTTAAGTATGGTCTGAACTAGCTGTGTGACCTAGTTGTAAGCTAGGGTTTTGATGAGTTATTTTTTGCCTTTTAGAAGTGCATCCAAAGCACCCTACGATGAGGTTGACCGTACAGTCGGAGGGTGAGCCGTCTGGTGCACAGAGTGATGCATTGATCGAGAGTTTACGTCAGAGTAATGAGGCTCTATCAAGGCAATTTGTTGCGATGCAGTCGCAAATTCAGTCCTTATTTTCTGCCGCTCCCGCACAGCAACCATTTGTGCAAGATTCTTCTGCGGGTCAGGTCATACCTATTGATCCTTCTCCTCTGGTGGGCCCAGTGACGTTACCACCAGAGATGAACCTTATATCGTATTTCCAGCAATTGAGACCTCCCACTTATGACAGGAGTGCCGACTTTATGGTCTTGGATGATTGGATCATCATTATCCATGAGATGTTCACGTATTTGGGGATTGCTGAAGCCCAGAAGGTAATGATTGCGGCCTACCAGCTGAAAGGCCTGAGTAAGACTTGGTGGATTCTGGAAAAGTAAGTTTGAAGGAAGGATGCTTTTGGGAGTCCTTCAAGATGATGCTGCTTAAGAAGTTCTTACCCTCGATCAAGAAGGACAGTCTGATGAATAATTTCATGCATTTGAAGTAGAGATAACTCACGGTGAGAGAATATGAGATTGAGTTTAGTAAGTTGAGTAGATTTGATCCTATTTTGGTAGCCTCGGAGGCAGAAGAGTGAAGCATTTTCTCGGAGGTTTAAGAAGCGATGTCCAACAATTGGCATGCGCTTATAGAGTAGAAATCTATGCCGAAGCAGTGGAAGCTTCTCTGAAGGTTGAGGCGATTGAAAACGCCAAGAATCGAGGTGCTGCGATAAGGAATGAGAAGAGGAAATGTGATGAGGATGGAAACTCTAGGGCATCTGGCCCTTTTTCAAAGAAGAGAAGTAAAGAAGTATGTAGTTTTTGTGGTCGATCTAGCCACCCTTTCGAAAGGTGTTGCAAGAGGACTGCCACACTGAAGCAGCAACAGGCGCTCGCAATACAAGGTGCGCCCAAAGGTGATCTAGTTTGCTCGATCTGTGCAAAGCAGGGTCGTGACGTGAGTTGTTGCTGGTTGAAGGATAAGATTTGCTTCCAGTGTGGGAAGAAGGGGCACATGAAGTGTACATGCCCCCACGCTCAAACTCCACTGCAGCCTGCCCCGCTTTGGGCTCTACCACCGCCGCCAAGCCACGACAGAGGAAAAGGAAAGCCGAATGTGGTGACCAAGGAGGAAGCTCAAGCCTCGACACAAGTGATATCAGGTTAGACCCTAGTTTAATTTTATTCTCTTTAGTTTCCCTAGTTTTCATTTTTTAAATTATGTATGCTACGGTTTTAGGGGAGTTTATGGTGTAGAATAGGTGGGCGCGCATTCTTTTCGATTCTGGTGCCACCCATTCCTTTGTGGCGCGGAGGTTCGTAGATAAACATCGTTTGAATATGTATCAATTTGGAGACTCCTTCGACGTCACGCTTCCCTTACATGTTTTAGTGATATCTAATCAAGGATTTCTGGGATTCCCTATTTATCTATGCAATTTCCTAGACTTTGAGGATCTGATGGTATTGGATATGGCGGACTTTGATGTGATTTTAGGCATGAACTGGCTGTCCAAGTATGATGCCGTCATCCAGTGCAAGGCAAATCGACTGGATTTCAGGATGGACAATGGCCAACCCTATGAGCGTCTATGTTTTCAGGACAAGGTTTCCCCCATTATCTCGGTGGCACATGCTTGTCGTACTATAAAGTCTGGTTGTGAGACATTTTTAGTTTCTATTTCTGCTTTGTAAACTGCTTTTGTTACACCCCGTCTTGAGGATGTCTCGATGGTGAGAGAGTTTCCAGATGTTTTTCCTGATTGTCTTCTAGGACTTCCTCCGGTGAGGGAGATAGAGTTTGTGATAGACCTCGAGCCAGGTACTCATCCTATTGTCAAAGCACCGTATCATATGGATCCGCGTGAGTTGGATGAGTTGTGTACTCAGCTTGATGAATTGTTGTAGTGTCATTTTATTAGGCCAAATTCTTCTCCGTGGGGTGCTCCAGTATTATTTGTAAAGAAAAAGGATGGATCGATGAGGCTTTGAATCGATTTTAGATAATTGAACAAGGTGACCATTAAGAATATATGTCCCTTGTTGAGGATTGATGATCTGTTCGATCAGTTGCGTGGTAGCTCGGTATTTTCAAAGATCGATCTTTGTTCAGGCTATCACTAGTTGAGAATTCGTGAGGAAGATATTCCACGAACAGCTTTCCGTTCGTGGCATGGATATTTTGAGTTTTTGGTGATGACCTTCGGTTTGACCAATGCACCCTCTACATTCATAGATTTAATGAATAAAGTGTTCAAGGATTTCTTGGACCAATTTGTTATTGTGTTCATATATAACATCCTTGTGTATTCTCGCAGTGTTGAGGAGCATACTCAACATTTGCGATTGGTTTTGTCGACCCTGAGGGAGCATAAGCTTTATGCAAAGGTGAGCAAGTGTGAGTTCTGGCTATCTCAGGTGTCCTTTCTGGGGCATGTTGCAAGCAAAGATGGTATTTCCATAGACCCGACTAAGATTTCTGCTGTGATGGAATGAGAGAGGCCTTCTGCACCTAAGGAGATTAGGAGCTTCTTAGGCCTGGCTGGCTATTATAGAAGATTTGTGGAAGGGTTTTCAGTGTTGTTTGCCCCTTTAACTAGACTTACCTAGAAGAATACTGCATTCATTTGATGTGATAAGTGTGAAGAAGCTTTCCAAGAGTTGAAGAAGGGATTGTGTACTGCTCTAGTTTTAGCCTTGCCACCGATGGGGTTGAGTACACTGTGTATGTGGATGCGTCACATATTGGACTTGGCTGTTTTTTGATGCAAGATGGGAAGGTGATTGCGTATGGATCAAGACAATTGAAGATTCATAAAAGAAACTATACTACACATGATTTGGAGATTGCTGCTGTAATCTATGCGTTGAAGTTTTGGAGACATTTATTGTATGACGCACTGCGCAAGATCTATACATACCATAAGAGTTTGAAGTACGTCTTCACTCAGAAGGAATTAAATCTGCGCCAGCGTCGGTGGTTAGAATATGTGGCGGATTATGAAGTGGAGATTTTTTATCATCCAGGAAAGGGTAACGTAGCTGCCGATGCTTTGAGTAAAAAGACTGCCAAAATTTTTAATCTATCTGTTCAGTCCTTAGTGGAAGAATTTTTGTTGGACATTGAAGTTGTGAGTAGTGTTGTGCCTGCTTGTTTAGAAGCAGAAGAGCCCTCTTGGATTTCCTTACTAGAGAACATCAGGAGGATGATCCGGATTTGTTGCACCTCCGAAATAGAACTGAGAAGGGAGAGCTACCTGATTTCTCTTTGGATGAGTTGGATACCTTAAAGTATTGGGGTCGATTTTATATCCCCGCTTTTGGTAATATTCAGGCAAAAATTTGTACTGAAGCTCATGGTTACAGTGTTGCCTACCATCTTGGTTCCACTAAAATGTATAAAGACCTTAAGAAAATTGTTTGGTGGTCAGGAATGAAGATTGATATCGCAAAGTTTTTGTCAGAATGTTATACGTGTTAGCATGTTAAAGCTGACCATAGAAGGCCTGGAGGTAAATTGACACAGCTTGATATTCCAAGTTGGAAGTGGTAGAGTATTTCGATGGACTTCATCACCAACTTACCGAGATCTCCCCGTTGGCACGACTCCGTTTGGGTCATAGTTGATAGATTGACTAAATGTGCTCACTTTGTGTCTTTTAAGATTGGATATTCTATGAAGAAGATTGCTGAATTGTACCTTGATGAGGTTATCAGATTGCATGGAGTTCCAGTCAGTATCATATCAGATCGAGACTCTAGATTTATGTCTCATTTTGGAACAGTTTACAGGAGGGGTTGGGTACTGACTTGAGGTATTCAACCGCCTATCATCCGCAAACGAATTGTCAAATGGAAAGAGTTAATTAGATCGTAGAAGATATGATCAGGTGTTATATTTTTTATCACAGTGGTGCATGGGATGAACATCTCAGACGCAAGGAGTTTACGTACAATAATAGTTACCAAAAATATACAAATGGCCCCATTTGAGGCCTTATATGGGAGGCGTTGTAGGACTCCTTTGTTTTTGGCTGAGGTTGGAGAAAGACCATTGCTAGGTCCGGAAGCCCTTGAAGATATGAATTGTGTCGTGACACATATTCTAGAAAAGCTCTGTGTGGCACAAGAATGATATGAGAAATATCCTAATCAACGAAGGGTTGATCTGGAGTTCGCTATTGGGGACAAGGTTTTTCTGAAAGTTTCTCTGATGTCAGGTGTTAAATGGTTTGGAAGGAATCACAAGTTAGACCACCATTATGTGGGACCTTTCAGATTCTGGAACGTGTTGGTGCGTCAACGTTCAGGCTGGAGTTGCCGGCTACCTTCCCTGGTGTCCATGATGTGTTCCACGTGAGCTAGTTGCGGAAGTGTGTCTAAAGTGATCGCCAAGCCTTTGACTCAGTTCCCCAGATTCAGCCCAACCTTCCGTACGTGGAAGAACCTGTTCGTATTTTAGATTCTCAAGATCCAGTGTTACGGAAAAAGACCATCCCCATAGTTAAAGTTCTCTGAAGAAATTAATAAGTCGAGAGCGCGACGTGGGAATTGGAGTCGGCGATGAGAGAATCTCATCTGCATCTTTTCTCATAGTTCTGGTATGTCTTCAGGATTTTGACAATAATTGGGTTTTGAATTGGGTTTGGTTTTAAGGTTGTGATAAGTTTCAGGATTAAACTTCTTTTTAGGGGGTGTGACTGTAACGCCCCCGATTTTCGTATGTTATTATTTGGATTGTCAACATCATGATTGCACGTCAGGGCGTTACCCTTTTTCGTTTTGTTGACGGCGCTGCACCGTTTGTGCATTTTCGCATCTGTTAAGTATGTTTATCCAGATTTGGGATTATGATGGGTTGGAATGTTTTCCTTGATATTAAGGATGAGGTGTTGAGGCCTCGGGCTTGTCCTGTTCTGTTGCATTCCGAGCATTTTAGAGTCTCGGCGCGTGTTTGGATCCTTGTGAGGATTTTCCTTGCTTGTGTAAGATTTTAATGATTGTGTCTCATGAATGGTATGTCGAATTCTAGGGTTGTCGTCGCTACTGAATTCATTTAATTCAATGCGCGTTTAGGCCTCTATTTTGAACTCATATTTCCTTGTTCAACTATTTTGAAGCCATCCCAAAGGGGTGGGATTTCGTCGAACTCTTAGTTTCTTACGAATTTCTGGGCGCTGTGCTGAACTTCAAGATCATCAAGCATAGCTCGACGAAGAATCGAGCTGACCTCGACGAACGTCGAGTTGATCTTGACGAATGTCGAACAGTTCTGGGTTCTGGGCTCGGCGAACCTCGAGCAGAATTCGTTGAACTGGTTTTGCATTCGACGAATTATGAACTGACTTCATTAAGCAGGTTTTTCCTTTGCGTTCGATGATTTTCAACCAGATTTCGTCGAATGGGATTTGCGTTCGACGATCTTCGAACTGATTTTATCGAACAGGTTTTGCATTCGACGATCTTCGAACATTCTTCCTCCTTCTCGAGGAGCCTATCTGCACTCGAGTTCTGCCTTTTTGTTCTCGAGAATTTTTTGCTTGTTCTCGAGAATTCTATCTTCCGCTCTCGAGAAAATTCAATCTTAGTACTCGAGATGTGTATCTTTCTTCTCGGGAATTTTCCTTCTTGTTCTCGAGAACAGTCTCTTGCTTCTCGAGAACTGTCTTTTTGTTCTCTAGAACAGCTTCCTGGTTCTCGAGAACTTTCATTTTGTTCTCGAGAATAGCTTCATAGTTCTCGAGAACTGTCATTGCTTCCTGGTTCTCGAGAACTGTTATTCTGTTCTCGAGAACAGCTTCCTGGTTCTCGAGAACTGTCATTCTGTTGTCGAGAACAGCTTCCTGGTTCTCGAGAACTGTCATTTTGTTCTCGAGAACTACTTCCTGTTTCTCGAGAACTATCTTTTGTTCTCGAGAACAACCTCCTTGTTCTTGAGAAACCCTTCTTTCTTCTCTGGATGCCTAGTTCAGCCAGCCCCAATTCTTTTCTTAAGTGCGGTTATCCTGATTTCACCCAAGGTATATATACACGTACTTCTTATTTCCTCCTTCATTTTGACTGAAACTTCCTGTTCATCTCCCGAACCAGAGCGACATGAGAGAGACAGAGAGAGAGAGAAAGTTTTTCTTCTATCCTTCCGGTGGCCGCCGTCGGTGCTCCGATGCTCGAAATCTTCAACCGAATATAGATCTGGAAAGCTCTCATCGAGAGCTACGCCATTGTGGTAACATCTTCTCCATTCCTTCTGATTTTCTCGCTATGGTTTTTGGCCCTAACATCTATTTCGGCTATTTCTTGATAGATTTTGACTTCCCTGGTCTTCTTTAGCCTCGATCTGCGATAATGAGTGATTTGGAGAATTTTTCCGGAAAAACCAAGGCAAGTGATGGTTTCCTCCTTTTCTTCCCTTCTTTACCCTGATTTGTAGAAATTTCTAACTTATTGTTATCATGATTACTAATTAACTTATTGTTATAATTTTCATGTTCTTGATTTTGCTATCAAGCCCTGTTAAATGTTATATTTTTTGACGATGCAGTTAATTACACTATTTTTACCGTTCCTCAACTTTCATGTAGAACATGTTGGAGTTTATTTAGGATTGTGAAATTCTTCCTAAAGGTTGATCAACCTGTCAAATCGAGAATTGTCTAGTAGAATCTGATGTGTCATTGTTGTCTTGAGACTTATATCATGGTTTCTTTTATGGCGACGTTGTGGGGGCGAGACACGCCGCTAGGCCAAGAAGGGTTGTGGTGGTCCTCTGCTCTTTAAACCCAGGTTGTTGCGGGGTTTTCCATCCCGGTTTCCTCTGTTGTGGGTGTTATTAGTGAACTAAACAACCGCCACAATGTTTGTTCTCCCTATTAGTACTTTGTGGGACTCTATAGGGCTTTTGGCATTTACGGTGTATGGTGGTCTCCCTCGTATTTAGACGGATAAATTGTCTTTGGGGTTGGCCACCCCGCCCATTTTTGTTTTTTGGTGGAGTTGACCACAGTTGGCTAGTAGGGGTTTGTTTCTCACCCTAATGATTTAGTCTTGACCTTTTTCCCCTTATAGTCTTGTGCATTTCGGGTGCTGTTGTTTTACGTGAATCTTCACTTGAGTGTTCCTTTTTTACTTTTGTACCTTACTGTTGTACCTTATTTATGTATTTTTCCTCTAGTATTGGGCTGGTAACCCTTGACCTTGATTACTTTCGACTTACTTTCTGCCATCACTTGTACATTCTTGCTGAGGTGTTCTGTCTTTGGAATACTTCAGGTTCACAGCTGTAGCTGGTAGCCGTGCTGGTCTTAGAGTTACTAGGTAGCTTTGTTTGTTGTCGTTTTGCCTCGCCATAGCGAGGTAGATTGTCGTTATATTTACTTTTCTTGTTCAGACATACTAGTTTTATGTGGTTCTTGTCCGTTTGTTGATACCCACAGGATTATTGATTATGGATGCTTGTTAGCTGCTTAGTTTTCTTTCAGTGTATTTGGATTAATTGCTCTCTGGTGTAACGTCCCGAATCGCTCTAGGCCCCTAGTGTGTGTGTTTTGAGTCAGGAGGGTTGACTTGAGTCCTGAGAGTGCAGGGAATTGGACTGCACTTGTGGAGAAGTGGAGAATCAGTGTAAAAAGGAAGTGACACGGGTAGGGACACGCCGTGTGCCTACCCGTGTGCGTCGAGTTGAGCTCGACGAGAAGTGTCGAGATGCAACCCGAGAAGTACACGGCCAAGGACACGGCCAAGAACACGGCCGTGTCATAGGGACACGGGTCGGGACACGGGCGTGTCCCTACCCGTGTCAAGTATTGAACCGACATGGAAACTGTCGTTGCCGCTTCGCCAGGCAGGACACGGGTAAGGACACGGCCGTGTCCCTACCCGTGTCACATTTTATTTATATAAGGGACAGAAAACCCTAGCCGTTTTCATGCTCTTTTCATCCCCTAATTCCTGTGAGAACTCCTGTGAGAGGGAAAACTGCAGAAGCAAGTTTTACCAAAGGAGATCCGCCATCGCCGTGAAAGAGGAGATGCCGCCAAGGAGAACTACGAGATCCATGGCTAGAAATGGTGGTACCGCTGGAGCCAATGTGAGTTTCCTACCCTCTCCCTTGGTGCTAGATCTATAGTTATGCCTTAGGAGAGACATCGACTCAAGAGAGTCTTGATGGAGAGGAGAAGATCTCTAGGTTAGGCCATGTTAGAACTTGTGTTCTAGACTTTAGATCTCTTCAACCCTTCCCCTTTTCCTCAATATGACGATGGGTGGATGGTCTCGTGAGGAGTTTATGGCCTTTGAGGTTGAATAAGGGAGGAAAATATTTCTGGAAAATTTAGGAACGATCGCCTTGAGGAGGAAGACGAACCGATGCCGTTCATTTTCCTTTAAGATGCGCGCAGAATCTGTATTCTGCGCGCAGCGATCTTATAGGCCCTTTTTATGTAGGATATGTGCAGATCTGGGCTTTTGGCTAAACACGAAAGTTGTAGCCCTTGGAAATACCTTTCCAACGAGTAGTTGCACAACTTCAGGTGATGTCTGTGGCCCCGGGAAAACCTAATCGAGTTTGCTGCCCGGCAATTCCTGTACACAGAAATTGTGTTCTGTGCGCAGTGAACTTTGAAGCCGATTTCGAGTAAGTTATTTCAGATCTGGGTTGTGACCTGAATATGAAAGTTGTAGAACATGAAAATATCTTTCCAATGAGGGGTTACACGCCTCCACCGGATTCCTGTAACTTCAGGAAACGCCGGTCGAAGTTGCTGTCCAGTGCTAATCCTGCGCTGAAATTCTGGGTCTCTACATACGTTGTGGATTTGAAATTGGTGGATCTAATGTCGCAATTAATTCTAGATTTTGGAGAAATAATTTTATGTTAACCACCAAGTGTTATGGATGATAATATTTACTGTTTTAGAAATCAATTTATTATTGCAAAATAGCTTGAGGCCTGTTGATTTCCTTATGTTTAATTGGATTGATTTGATAATACTTCGGTAAGTTGTCGTAAGAGCAAATCTTGTTTAGATCATGTTGAAATCACTTGGGATGATATATAGATGGGTAACCCATGGCCATGCATATGTTTTATATCGGATTGAATTTAGGAGTCCAATACTTAGAGAGTCGTCTCCCTACGGGTAGTGTTGTAAAGGGATGTAAGTGCAGTGTTGACCGTCACTTGTTTTGGTTATGTTGAGGTAAGGTGTGGATGGATGGTTGGGCTGTGTCCTCGTGCTCACTCCGAGGCCCCTTCCATGGTATGATGAGGTTGTGAAATTGCATGTGGTGTGAGTCGACACGCGGTGTCGTAATCCTGGGTTAAGGATAGTGTGGCAGGTCTACGGGCTCGCCAGTCGTCACACCGACGGGAGTTGGCAGTTAGACTTGGTCGGTTTGGGCTGTGTCCTCGGTGTGCACGTCCCGAGGCCCCTCCGACCATGTGAACGGTTGGGCTGTGTCCTCGTGCTTTCTTCCGAGGCCCCTTCCGGGTCACGCAAGGCCAGTTCGGGCTGTGTTCTTGGTGCACATCTACCCAAGACCCCGCTGGGTCATAGTACGCATGGGCTCGCTGTTGTGTTCTTAGCGTTGAGGCGTACGGAGGCCTAGGTGAAGTAGTGTGATACCCGCCTAGTAGTAGAAGTGCCCATTCTACTGTCACCGCCTGGCCACGGCGGCTGATGCCTGAGAGGTTAGCTACCTGCTCGAAAAGTGGGAACTATAGTCTGTGTCGACATAGCAATTGCATGGGTGTGCATGGGTGAGTCATTGCATAGCATTCATAGCATTTCATAACATTGCACAACAAGATTCTCATCGTATAAGTTTGTATGGGCACTCTTATACGATGAGTTACTTTTATGTAACCCGATCCTTAACTTATAAGTTTGTATGGGCATTCTTATAAGTTAAGTTACTTTCCTGCTGTTACCTATACTTGCTAGTTTAGTGTAGTTCTTTCATATATGCTGACTATGATGCTGTTACTCTTACACTACTGCCACTTGCTTGTACTTCCTTTACTTGCTTACTTGTTATATACTATACTCTTGTTCCTTTTCTCCGCCCGGTGCCGAGGAGTCGCCGGGGGAGCGGATGTGAAACCACTTAGTCGTTTCGACTAACGGTTGCTACGTCTTCCTTTTTAGGAGGTCACGCCGCAGGTAGAGCAGCCGCAGACTACGCCGCAGGACAGCCAGGCCAGGACGACAGGGCCTGACGTGACGGTGCCGTCGATACCGTCTGTTACCGATGTTAGTGTTTTGCTTACTCTGATGTAGCCCGTTTGGGCAATGATTTAGCTGTACTCTGATATATTGTAGAAGCATGTTTTAGCTTCTATTTATTGATGTATTTGGACATTATAACTTAGTGTGGATTTTGACTTCTTCTGTTTAGTTATTTGGTTGGGTTGGCATGATATATAGATATTGTTGTAGCCGGCGGAATAGGCGTCTTGTGGTACAGGTTAGCCCGTGTGCTAATGCTACCGCAAGACGGCTGTTCCGGGCATAAGACTCCCCCTTCGTGCCGTGTTTTGGGATCCGGGGAGGGGGAGTTTTACAAATGGTATCAGTTTGCCACGATCCTCAACTAAGAAGTCATTCAACAATGGTGCCACCCCCGTTTGGTTAGTCAGTTTGGGGACAAACTGACTTAGCGGAAGCAGTGGTGTGCCCATATGTAATTCACATTAAGTTTGTCCAACTTTGACCTTATGTTTAGCCAACCTGACCACAAATTTGTCGTGTATGTGTAGGTTCCACTGCATGTTGAGCCGATGGGGGTTACTCCTACCCCTCCCATACCCACTCAGTTCGAACAATCTGAGTTGGGGCAGACGCTCACCGCCATTCTTAATGCTTTTAAGGCACAGCAGACTCCGGTGCAACAACAGGCCCCGAGCTCCAACTGGCTGAGCACCTTCCGGGCTCTCTCCCCTCCCGTCTACCTTGGGACGGAGTCAGCCGTACGTACAGAGGAATGGCTAGACACGATACAGGAGTTGTTGGCCGGTATCCGTTGCCCAGCCAACATGGCAGTGACATTGGCAGTGTCTGTCTTGGACTTACATGCGAAGAGGTGGTGGAAGTCCCTCATGGGCTCTACCTTCCAAGGCCGGATCTACACAGAGATAAGTTGGAGTGAATTCTCGGGTGTTTTCTTGGAGCACTTTATCCCTACATCGGCCCGAGATGAGCTTGAGCAGAGGTTCCTTCTACTAAAGCAGGGATCAAAGTCGGTTACAGAATACCAGCGGGAATTCCAGCATCTCGCAAGGTTTGCGGACTCTTATGAGTTGGATGACAGAGGTTATGCCAAGCGCTTCTATAAAGGGCTGCGAGATCCCCTAAGGCAGTCCCTTTTGTTTATAGCGGATGGTAGCTTGGCGGAGATCATTGATATGGCGAAAAGATTGGAGGCGGACCACCTGGGATGTAGTAAGAGGCCTGCGGAGGACGTGATGGAAGCCGGCCCAAGTAATAGAAGGAGACGGGACTTCAGAGGAGGAAGAGGTTATCAAAGAGGTGGAGGGCGTGTCCACCGAAACTATAGGGTGGAGCATCCAGTTCCGCAGCCGCCTGCGTTGCCTCCACCCCCACAGCATCAGCGGTTTCAACAACTTGAAGGGCGTCGTGGTCTGGTGTGCTTCGAATGCAACCAGCCGGGCCACATCCGGCGTTTTTGCCCGCAGCTATATGGGAACGCCCCTCCTGCTCTCCCTCCTGCTCTCCCTCCTGCTCTCCCTCCAGCCGCTCCATGAGGGCGGGGATATATGCGCGGTCGAGGACGAGGACCGCCAAGAGGAAACCCCGGACCGGTCCGGGATCAGGTGTACGCGCTTGACATGGCGCAGGAAAGGAACCCACAAGATGTGATTGCAGGTATGATTTAATTAATTTACATATTTGCATGATCTAGCTTGAATTGATTAGAACTTACTAGCCAATAGCAATAAGTTTTGGTTGTTGGTACTTAGGCACCGTGATTATTGGCGGGAAGACAGCCTATGCGCTGTTCGATACCGGTGCCTCACACTCCTTTGTGTCCGAGGATTTCATAAAAGACATGGGGGATGTACAGTACTTCACTGGCATAGCTCGACGTGTACGCCTTCCGGACGGCTCGGAGATGATCGCGACCGCCAAGTGCGAGTTGGAGTTATTTATTGATGGGAAGGCCTTTGATACGCCGGCCACGGTTCTGAGAATGCCGGAGTTTGACATCATTTTGGGCATGGCATGGCTGGACTGGCACTTCGCGAGGATCGACTGCGCGGAGAAGCGGATCTATTTGAGGCATGGAGACTCTGACGTCATCTTCCAAGGTATTGGCTTCGCGCCACGTATGATATTATCTTCTATTCAGGCTGTAAAAGCTCATATGAAGGGGGATGAGGTCTTCATGATCTGGTTCGAGTTGAAGGAAGCAGCGTTGGAATTAAAGGATGTACGGGTAGTGCGGGATTTTCCTGAGGTATTTCCTGAGAAGCTACCAGGATTACCTCCGCATAGAGAAGTTGACTTCCAGATCAATCTAGTACCAGGTGCCAAGCCTGTATCCAAGGCTCCATACAGAATGGCTCCGAAAGAACTCGCGGAGTTTAGAGTTCAATTGCAAGAACTGGTGGATTCAGGGTTCGTTCGCCCCAGTTCATCACCATGGGGAGCCCCTGTGCTGTTCGTGAAGAAGAAGGATGGAACACTGCGATTGTGCATAGATTATCGGGAACTCAATCGGTTGACGGTGCGGAACACTTATCCACTACCGCAGATCGATGAGTTGTTCGATCAACTAGTGGGAGCACATTGGTTTTCTAAATTGGATTTGCGCTCCGGATACTATCAGTTGAGGATACATGAGGGGGATATTCAAAAAACAGCATTCAGTTCGAGATATGGTTTGTATGAGTTCACAGTAATGCCGTTTGGGCTCACAAATGCCCCTTCGGCCTTCATGAGTTTGATGAACAAGGTGTTTGAACCGTATTTGGACATCTTCGTCATTGTTTTCATCGACGACATCTTGGTCTACTCAAAGACGGAGGAGGAGCATGTCGAGCACCTGACCTTGGTTTTGAAGAAATTGAAGGAGCATGCCTTGTATGCCAAGTTTAGCAAGTGTGAATTCTGGCTTAAGGAGGTTGCCTTCTTGGGGCATGTGATCAGTGGAGCAGGGTTAGCAGTGGATCCAGCAAAGGCGCGGGCCGTGAAGGAGTGGTCGCCCTTGAAGTCGGCGGCCGATGTACGAAGCTTTCTTGGACTTGCTGGCTACTACCGCAAGTTTCGTGAAAGGTTTTTCCAAGATTGCCCTTCCTCTTACCTCCTTGACGAAGAAGGGTGTGCCATTTGAGTGGACACCTCAATGTGAAGAGGCATTTCAAGAATTGAAAGATAGGCTTACCTCCGCCCCCATCCTTGCACTTCCGTCTGGGAAGGAAGGATTCCAAGTTTACACGGACGCATCATACCAAGGGTTGGGAGCGGTACTGATGCAGCACGGGCATGTGATCGCTTATGCTTCAAGGCAGTTAAAGAAACATGAAATCAATTACCCGGTTCATGATTTGGAGTTGGGAGCAGTGGTGTTCGCTTTGAAAGTCTGGAGGCATTATTTATATGGCGTGCACTGCGAGATCTTTTCCGATCACAAAAACTTGAAGTATGTTCACACTCAGAAGGAGTTGAACCTGAGACAACGGCGGTGGTTGGAATTTCTATGCGACTATGAGTTCACCATGAACTACCACCCCGGGAAAGCGAACTCGGTAGCCGATGCCTTGAGTAGAAAAGTGCCAGGCTCTAGCCCAGAGTCTCGGCTGATGAGTATGGAGTTGGCTCGGATGATCGAGGAGATGGAAATTACTCTAGTATTCAAGGATCCTTCGGCAGAGTATGCGAAGTATTTGGCCAACATGAGCGTAGTTTGTGATATCCGAGACCGGATTCGGGTGGAGCAAGGAATGGATGCGTCCTTGGCCCCGACAATCAAGGCAATTGAAGATAGGACCACCGATGAGTACACACTCAAAGACGGCCTCGTTTATTTTCGTGGCCGACTTTATATTCCCAAGGGCGGCAAAATTCGGGAAGATATATTGAGAGAGGCGCATTCCTCTCAATATTCAGTGCATCCGGGTATTGCTAAGATGTATGCCGGACTGCGGAAGACCATGTGTTGGCCGGGAATGAAGAAGGATGTTCGCTACTATGTTACACATTGCGAAGCTTGCCAAAGAGTGAAGGCTGAATGCAGGAGTCCCGGTGGTTTGTTGCAGTCGCTGCCCATCCCCGAATGGAAGTTCGAGGATATCTCCATGGACTTTGTTCATGGGTTACCTCGTTCCCGCTCCGGGAATGATTCGGTGTGGGTTATTGTGGATCGACTAACAAAGGTGGCCCGGTTCATTCCAATGAAGAAGGAAGCACACGTGGATGTTTTGGTACGCCTTTTTGTGGAGCAATTTGTACGGTATCATGGCGTGCCCAAGACAATTGTTTCGGATAGGGATGGTCGGTTTACATCCAATGAGTGGAAGGCGGTACAGGCGTATTTGGGCTCACGCCTAACCTTTAGTACCGCATTTCATCCACAGACTGACGGGCAGTCTGTAAGGACCATCAGGACACTGGAAGATTTATTGAGGTTATGCGTGCTGGACAGAGGAGAGCCATGGGAAAGGCTCTTGCCCCTGGTGGAATTCTCCTATAATAATAGCCATCAGGCGAGTATCGGCATGGCGCCCCATGAAGCCCTTTACGGAAGAAGGTGCAGGACTCCCTTGTCTTGGGTGCAAGATGAAGATCCGAAGGCATTGGGAAACGAATACATAGATGATACTGATGCGGCGGTCAGATTGATACGGGATCGCATGTTGGAGGCTCAAAGTCGACAGGCGAAATATTACAACAAAAAGCACCGGATGGTGGAGTTCCAGGTGGGCGAAAAAGTGTTCCTTAAGATTCGGCCGATGCATGGAGTGTCGCGGGTGCGTGGAGTGAAAAAGCTCAGCCCAATGTATGTTGGGCCTTATACTATATTGGAAAGGATCGGCCCGTTGGCCTATCGGTTGGAGTTACCACCAGAACTAGAAAATCTCCACGACGTGTTCCATGTGTCGTCGCTTCGAAAAGCACTGTTGCGGCCCGACCAGTATATTCCCACTACTGATGGTGCAGTGGCATCAGATAGGTCTGTGCGACTAGAGCCGGTGCGGATTGTTGACAGCGAGACAAGGACTTTGCGCCGCAAAAGTGTTCCCTTAGTAAAGGTGCTATGGTTGAATCATGGGAAGGAGGAGTACACATGGGAGCCATTGGATTTAATGCAGCAACGCTACCCGGAGTTGTTTGCTCAAGGTAATTCTATTTAAAAGCAAGTGTTAAATTTCCTGTCATGCTTTCCTCCCCACAGCCTAAGCCTGATTTCGGGGACGAAATCTTTTATTTTGTTTATAGGATTTGTAACGTCCCGAATCGCTCTAGGCCCCTAGTGTGTGTGTTTTGAGTCAGGAGGGTTGACTTGAGTCCTGAGAGTGCAGGGAATTGGACTGCACTTGTGGAGAAGTGGAGAATCAGTGTAAAAAGGAAGTGACACGGGTAGGGACACGGCCGTGTGCCTACCCGTGTGCGTCGAGTTGATCTCGACGAGAAGTGTCGAGATGCAACCCGAGAAGTACACGGCCAAGGACACGGCCAAGCACACGGCCGTGTCATAGGGACACGGGTCGGGACACGGGCGTGTCCCTACCCGTGTCAAGTATTGAACCGACATGGAAACTGTCGTTGCCGCTTCGCCAGGCAGGACACGGGTAAGGACACGGCCGTGTCCCTACCCGTGTCACATTTTATTTATATAAGGGACAGAAAACCCTAGCCGTTTTCATGCTCTTTTCATCCCCTAATTCCTGTGAGAACTCCTGTGAGAGGGAAAACTGCAGAAGCAAGTTTTACCAAAGGAGATCCGCCATCGCCGTGAAAGAGGAGATGCCGCCAAGGAGAACTACGAGATCCATGGCTAGAAATGGTGGTACCGCTGGAGCCAATGTGAGTTTCCTACCCTCTCCCTTGGTGCTAGATCTATAGTTATGCCTTAGGAGAGACATCGACTCAAGAGAGTCTTGATGGAGAGGAGAAGATCTCTAGGTTAGGCCATGTTAGAACTTGTGTTCTAGACTTTAGATCTCTTCAACCCTTCCCCTTTTCCTCAATATGACGATGGGTGGATGGTCTCGTGAGGAGTTTATGGCCTTTGAGGTTGAATAAGGGAGGAGAATATTTCTGGAAAATTTAGGAACGATCGCCTTGAGGAGGAAGACGAACCGATGCCGTTCATTTTCCTTTAAGATGCGCGCAGAATCTGTATTCTGCGCGCAGCGATCTTATAGGCCCTTTTTATGTAGGATATGTGCAGATATGGGCTTTTGGCTAAACACTAAAGTTGTAGCCCTTGGAAATACCTTTCCAACGAGTGGTTGCACGACTTCAGGTGATGTCTGTGGCCCCGGGAAAACCTAATCGAGTTTTCTGCCCGGCAATTCCTGTACACAGAAATTGTGTTCTGTGCGCAGTGAACTTTGAAGCCGATTTCGAGTAAGTTATTGTCAGATCTGGGTTGTGACCTGAATATGAAAGTTGTAGAACATGAAAAGATCTTTCCAACGAGGGGTTACACGCCTCCACCGGATTCCTGTAACTTCAGGAAACGCCGGTCGAAGTTGCCGTCCAGTGCTAATCCTGCGCTGAAATTCTGGGTCTCTACATACGTTGTGGATTTGAAATTGGTGGATCTAATGTCGCAATTAATTCTAGATTTTGGAGAAATAATTTTATGTTAACCACCAAGTGTTATGGATGATAATATTTACTGTTTTAGAAATTAATTTATTATTGCAAAATAGCTTGAGGCCTGTTGATTTCCTTATGTTTAATTGGATTGATTTGATAATACTTCGGTAAGTTGTCGTAAGAGCAAATCTTGTTTAGATCATGTTGAAATCACTTGGGATGATATATAGATGGGTAACCCATGGCCATGCATATGTTTTATATCGGATTGAATTTAGGAGTCCAATACTTAGAGAGTCGTCTCCCTACGGGTAGTGTTGTAAAGGGATGTAAGTGCGGTGTTGACCGTCACTTGTTTTGGTTATGTTGAGGTAAGGTGTGGATGGATGGTTGGGCTGTGTCCTCGTGCTCACTCCGAGGCCCCTTCCATGGTATGATGAGGTTGTGAAATTGCATGTGGTGTGAGTCGACACGCGGTGTCGTAATCCTGGGTTAAGGATAGTGTGGCAGGTCTACGGGCTCGCCAGTCGTCACACCGACGGGAGTTGGCAGTTAGACTTGGTCGGTTTGGGCTGTGTCCTCGGTGTGCACGTCCCGAGGCCCCTCCGACCATGTGAACGGTTGGGCTGTGTCCTCGTGCTTTCTTCCGAGGCCCCTTCCGGGTCACGCAAGGCCAGTTCGGGCTGTGTTCTTGGTGCACATCTACCCAAGACCCCGCTGGGTCATAGTACGCATGGGCTCCGCTGTTGTGTTCTTAGCGTTGATGCGTACGGAGGCCTAGGTGAAGTAGTGTGATACCCGCCTAGTAGTAGAAGTGCCCGTTCTACTGTCACCGCCTGGCCACGGCGGCTGATGCCTGAGAGGTTAGCTACCTGCTCGAAAAGTGGGAACTATAGTCTGTGTCGACATAACAATTGCATGGGTGTGCATGGGTGAGTCATTGCATAGCATTAATAGCATTTCATAACATTGCACAACAAGATCCTCATCGTATAAGTTTGTATGGGCACTCTTATACGATGAGTTACTTTTATGTAACCCGATCCTTAACTTATAAGTTTGTATGGGCATTCTTATAAGTTAAGTTACTTTCCTGCTATTACCTATACTTGCTAGTTTAGTGTAGTTCTTTCATATATGCTGACTATGATGCTGTTACTCTTACACTACTGCCACTTGCTTGTACTTCCTTTACTTGCTTACTTGTTATATACTATACTCTTGTTCCTTTTCTCCGCCCGGTGCCGATGAGTCGCCGGGGGAGCGGATGTGAAACCACTTAGTCGTTTCGACTAACGGTTGCTACGTCTTCCTTTTTAGGAGGTCACGCCGCAGGTAGAGCAGCCGCAGACTACGCCGCAGGACAGCCAGGCCAGGACGACAGGGCCTGACGTGACGGTGCCGTCGATACCGTCTGTTACCGATGTTAGTGTTTTGCTTACTCTGATGTAGCCCGTTTGGGCAATGATTTAGCTGTACTCTGATATATTGTAGAAGCATGTTTTAGCTTCTATTTATTGATGTATTTGGACATTATAACTTAGTGTGGATTTTGACTTCTTCTGTTTAGTTATTTGGTTGGGTTGGCATGATATATAGATATTGTTGTAGCCGGCGGAATAGGCGTCTTGTGGTACAGGTTAGCCCGTGTGCTAATGCTACCGCAAGACGGCTGTTCCGGGCATAAGACTCCCCCTTCGTGCCGTGTTTTGGGATCCGGGGAGGGGGAGTTTTACAAATGGTATCAGTTTGCCACGATCCTCAACTAAGAAGTCATTCAACAATGGTGCCACCCCCGTTTGGTTAGTCAGTTTGGGGACAAACTGACTTAGCGGAAGCAGTGGTGTGCCCATATGTAATTCACATTAAGTTTGTCCAACTTTGACCTTATGTTTAGCCAACCTGACCACAAATTTGTCGTGTATGTGTAGGTTCCACTGCATGTTGAGCCGATGGGGGGTACTCCTACCCCTCCCATACCCACTCAGTTCGAACAATCTGAGTTGGGGCAGACGCTCACCGCCATTCTTAATGCTTTTAAGGCACAGCAGACTCCGGTGCAACAACAGGCCCCGAGCTCCAACTGGCTGAGCACCTTCCGGGCTCTCTCCCCTCCCGTCTACCTTGGGACGGAGTCAGCCGTACGTACAGAGGAATGGCTAGACACGATACAGGAGTTGTTGGCCGGTATCCGTTGCCCAGCCAACATGGCAGTGACATTGGCAGTGTCTGTCTTGGACTTACATGCGAAGAGGTGGTGGAAGTCCCTCATGGGCTCTACCTTCCAAGGCCGGATCTACACAAAGATAAGTTGGAGTGAATTCTCGGGAGTTTTCTTGGAGCACTTTATCCCTACATCGGCCCAAGATGAGCTTGAGCAGAGGTTCCTTCTACTAAAGCAGGGATCAAAGTCGGTTACAGAATACTAGCGGGAATTCCAGCATCTCGCAAGGTTTGCGGACTCTTATGAGTTGGATGACAGAGGTTATGCCAAGCGCTTCTATAAAGGGCTGCGAGATCCCCTAAGGCAGTCCCTTTTGTTTATAGCGGATGGTAGCTTGGCGGAGATCATTGATATGGCGAAAAGATTGGAGGCGGACCACCTGGGATGTAGTAAGAGGCCTGCGGAGGACGTGATGGAAGCCGGCCCAAGTAATAGAAGGAGACGGGACTTCAGAGGAGGAAGAGGTTATCAAAGAGGTGGAGGGCATGTCCACCGAAACTATAGGGTGGAGCATCCAGTTCCGCAGCCGCCTGCGTTGCCTCCACCCCCACAGCATCAGCGATTTCAACAACTTGAAGGGCGTCGTGGTCTGGTGTGCTTCGAATGCAACCAGCCGGGCCACATCCGGCGTTTTTGCCCGCAGCTATATGGGAACGCCCCTCCTGCTCTCCCTCCTGCTCTCCCTCCTGCTCTCCCTCCAGCCGCTCCACGAGGGCGGGGATATATGCGCGGTCGAGGACGAGGACCGCCAAGAGGAAACCCCGGACCGGTCCGGGATCAGGTGTACGCGCTTGACATGGCGCAGGAAAGGAACCCACAAGATGTGATTGCAGGTATGATTTAATTAATTTACATATTTGCATGATCTAGCTTGAATTGATTAGAACTTACTAGCCAATAGCAATAAGTTTTGGTTGTTGGTACTTAGGCACCGTGATTATTGGCGGGAAGACAGCCTATGCGCTGTTCGATACCGGTGCCTCACACTCCTTTGTGTCCGAGGATTTCATAAAAGACATGGGGGATGTACAGTACTTCACTGGCATAGCTCGACGTGTACGCCTTCCGGACGGCTCGGAGATGATCGCGACCGCCAAGTGCGAGTTGGAGTTATTTATTGATGGGAAGGCCTTTGATACGCCGGCCACGGTTCTGAGAATGCCAGAGTTTGACATCATTTTGGGCATGGCATGGCTGGACTGGCACTTCGCGAGGATCGACTGCGCGGAGAAGCGGATCTATTTGAGGCATGGAGACTCTGACGTCATCTTCCAAGGTATTGGCTTCGCGCCACGTATGATATTATCTTCTATTCAGGCTGTAAAAGCTCATATGAAGGGGGATGAGGTCTTCATGATCTGGTTCGAGTTGAAGGAAGCAGCGTTGGAATTAAAGGATGTACGGGTAGTGCGGGATTTTCCTGAGGTATTTCCTGAGAAGCTACCAGGATTACCTCCGCATAGAGAAGTTGACTTCCAGATCAATCTAGTACCAGGTGCCAAGCCTGTATCCAAGGCTCCATACAGAATGGCTCCGAAAGAACTCGCGGAGTTTAGAGTTCAATTGCAAGAACTGGTGGATTCAGGGTTCGTTCGCCCCAGTTCATCACCATGGGGAGCCCCTGTGCTGTTCGTGAAGAAGAAGGATGGAACACTGCGATTGTGCATAGATTATCGGGAACTCAATCGGTTGACGGTGCGGAACACTTATCCACTACCGCGGATCGATGAGTTGTTCGATCAACTAGTGGGAGCACATTGGTTTTCTAAATTGGATTTGCGCTCCGGATACTATCAGTTGAGGATACATGAGGGCGATATTCAAAAAACAGCATTCAGTTCGAGATATGGTTTGTATGAGTTCACAGTAATGCCGTTTGGGCTCACAAATGCCCCTTCGGCCTTCATGAGTTTGATGAACAAGGTGTTTGAACCGTATTTGGACATCTTCGTCATTGTTTTCATCGACGACATCTTGGTCTACTCAAAGACGGAGGAGGAGCATGTCGAGCACCTGACCTTGGTTTTGAAGAAATTGAAGGAGCATGCCTTGTATGCCAAGTTTAGCAAGTGTGAATTCTGGCTTAAGGAGGTTGCCTTCTTGGGGCATGTGATCAGTGGAGCAGGGTTAGCAGTGGATCCAGCAAAGGCGCGGGCCGTGAAGGAGTGGTCGCCCTTGAAGTCGGCGGCCGATGTACGAAGCTTTCTTGGACTTGCTGGCTACTACCGCAAGTTCGTGAAAGGTTTTTCCAAGATTGCCCTTCCTCTTACCTCCTTGACGAAGAAGGGTGTGCCATTTGAGTGGACACCTCAATGTGAAGAGGCATTTCAAGAATTGAAAGATAGGCTTACCTCCGCCCCCATCCTTGCACTTCCGTCTGGGAAGGAAGGATTCCAAGTTTACACGGACGCATCATACCAAGGGTTGGGAGCGGTACTGATGCAGCACGGGCATGTGATCGCTTATGCTTCAAGGCAGTTAAAGAAACATGAAATCAATTACCCGGTTCATGATTTGGAGTTGGGAGCAGTGGTGTTCGCTTTGAAAGTCTGGAGGCATTATTTATATGGCGTGCACTGCGAGATCTTTTCCGATCACAAAAACTTGAAGTATGTTCACACTCAGAAGGAGTTGAACCTGAGACAACGGCGGTGGTTGGAATTTCTATGCGACTATGAGTTCACCATGAACTACCACCCCGGGAAAGCGAACTCGGTAGCCGATGCCTTGAGTAGAAAAGTGCCAGGCTCTAGCCCAGAGTCTCGGCTGATGAGTATGGAGTTGGCTCGGATGATCGAGGAGATGGAAATTACTCTAGTATTCAAGGATCCTTCGGCAGAGTATGCGAAGTATTTGGCCAACATGAGCGTAGTTTGTGATATCCGAGACCGGATTCGGGTGGAGCAAGGAATGGATGCGTCCTTGGCCCCGGCAATCAAGGCAATTGAAGATAGGACCACCGATGAGTACACACTCAAAGACGGCCTCGTTTATTTTCGTGGCCGACTTTATATTCCCAAGGGCGGCAAAATTCGGGAAGATATATTGAGAGAGGCGCATTCCTCTCAATATTCAGTGCATCCGGGTATTGCTAAGATGTATGCCGGACTGCGGAAGACCATGTGTTGGCCGGGAATGAAGAAGGATGTTCGCTACTATGTTACACATTGCGAAGCTTGCCAAAGAGTGAAGGCTGAATGCAGGAGTCCGGTGGTTTGTTGCAGTCGCTGCCCATCCCCGAATGGAAGTTCGAGGATATCTCCATGGACTTTGTTCATGGGTTACCTCGTTCCCGCTCCGGGAATGATTCGGTGTGGGTTATTGTGGATCGACTAACAAAGGTGGCCCGGTTCATTCCAATGAAGAAGGAAGCACACGTGGATGTTTTGGTACGCCTTTTTGTGGAGCAATTTGTACGGTATCATGGCGTGCCCAAGACAATTGTTTCGGATAGGGATGGTCGGTTTACATCCAATGAGTGGAAGGCGGTACAGGCGTATTTGGGCTCACGCCTAACCTTTAGTACCGCATTTCATCCACAGACTGACGGGCAGTCTGAAAGGACCATCAGGACACTGGAAGATTTATTGAGGTTATGCGTGCTGGACAGAGGAGAGCCATGGGAAAGGCTCTTGCCCCTGGTGGAATTCTCCTATAATAATAGCCATCAGGCGAGTATCGGCATGGCACCCCATGAAGCCCTTTACGGAAGAAGGTGCAGGACTCCCTTGTCTTGGGTGCAAGATGAAGATCCGAAGGCATTGGGAAACGAATACATAGATGATACTGATGCGGCGGTCAGATTGATACGGGATCGCATGTTGGAGGCTCAAAGTCGACAGGCGAAATATTACAACAAAAAGCACCGGATGGTGGAGTTCCAGGTGGGCGAAAAAGTGTTCCTTAAGATTCGGCCGATGCATGGAGTGTCGCGGGTGCGTGGAGTGAAAAAGCTCAGCCCAAGGTATGTTGGGCCTTATACTATATTGGAAAGGATCGGCCCGTTGGCCTATCGGTTGGAGTTACCACCAGAACTAGAAAATCTCCACGACGTGTTCCATGTGTCGTCGCTTCGAAAAGCACTGTTGCGGCCCGACCAGTATATTCCCACTACTGATGGTGCAGTGGCATCAGATAGGTCTGTGCGACTAGAGCCGGTGCGGATTGTTGACAGCGAGACAAGGACTTTGCGCCGCAAAAGTGTTCCCTTAGTAAAGGTGCTATGGTTGAATCATGGGAAGGAGGAGTACACATGGGAGCCATTGGATTTAATGCAGCAACGCTACCCGGAGTTGTTTGCTCAAGGTAATTCTATTTAAAAGCAAGTGTTAAATTTCCTGTCATGCTTTCCTCCCCACAGCCTAAGCCTGATTTCGGGGACGAAATCTTTTATTTTGTTTATAGGATTTGTAACGTCCCGAATCGCTCTAGGCCCCTAGTGTGTGTGTTTTGAGTCAGGAGGGTTGACTTGAGTCCTGAGAGTGCAGGGAATTGGACTGCACTTGTGGAGAAGTGGAGAATCAGTGTAAAAAGGAAGTGACACGGGTAGGGAGACGGCCGTGTGCCTACCCGTGTGCGTCGAGTTGATCTCGACGAGAAGTGTCGAGATGCAACCCGAGAAGTACACGGCCAAGGACACGGCCAAGCACACGGCCGTGTCATAGGGACACGGGTCGGGACACGGGCGTGTCCCTACCCGTGTCAAGTATTGAACCGACATGGAAACTGTCGTTGCCGCTTCGCCAGGCAGGACACGGGTAAGGACACGGCCGTGTCCCTACCCGTGTCACATTTTATTTATATAAGGGACAGAAAACCCTAGCCGTTTTCATGCTCTTTTCATCCCCTAATTCCTGTGAGAACTCCTGTGAGAGGGAAAACTGCAGAAGCAAGTTTTACCAAAGGAGATTCGCCATCGCCGTGAAAGAGGAGATGCCGCCAAGGAGAACTACGAGATCCATGGCTAGAAATGGTGGTACCGCTGGAGCCAATGTGAGTTTCCTACCCTCTCCCTTGGTGCTAGATCTATAGTTATGCCTTAGGAGAGACATCGACTCAAGAGAGTCTTGATGGAGAGGAGAAGATCTCTAGGTTAGGCCATGTTAGAACTTGTGTTCTAGACTTTAGATCTCTTCAACCCTTCCCCTTTTCCTCAATATGACGATGGGTGGATGGTCTCGTGAGTAGTTTATGGCCTTTGAGGTTGAATAAGGGAGGAGAATATTTCTGGAAAATTTAGGAACGATCGCCTTGAGGAGGAAGACGAACCGATGCCGTTCATTTTCCTTTAAGATGCGCGCAGAATCTGTATTTTGCGCGCAGCGATCTTATAGGACCTTTTTATGTAGGATATGTGCAGATCTGGGCTTTTAGCTAAACACGAAAGTTGTAGCCCTTGGAAATACCTTTCCAACGAGTGGTTGCACGACTTCAGGTGATGTATGTGGCCCCGGGAAAACCTAATCGAGTTTTCTGCCCGGCAATTCCTGTACACAGAAATTGTGTTCTGTGCGCAGTGAACTTTGAAGCCGATTTCGAGTAAGTTATTGTCAGATCTGGGTTGTGACCTGAATATGAAAGTTGTAGAACATGAAAAGAGCTTTCCAACGAGGGGTTACACGCCTCCACCGGATTCCTGTAACTTCAGGAAACGCCGGTCGAAGTTGCTGTCCAGTGCTAATCCTGCGCTGAAATTCTGGGTCTCTACATACGTTGTGGATTTGAAATTGGTGGATCTAATGTCGCAATTAATTCTAGATTTTGGAGAAATAATTTTATGTTAACCACCAAGTGTTATGGATGATAATATTTACTGTTTTAGAAATTAATTTATTATTGCAAAATAGCTTGAGGCCTGTTGATTTCCTTATGTTTAATTGGATTGATTTGATAATACTTCGGTAAGTTGTCGTAAGAGCAAATCTTGTTTAGATCATGTTGAAATCACTTGGGATGATATATAGATGGGTAACCCATGGCCATGCATATGTTTTATATCGGATTGAATTTAGGAGTCCAATACTTAGAGAGTCGTCTCCCTACGGGTAGTGTTGTAAAGGGATGTAAGTGCGGTGTTGACCGTCACTTGTTTTGGTTATGTTGAGGTAAGGTGTGGATGGATGGTTGGGCTGTGTCCTCGTGCTCACTCCGAGGCCCCTTCCATGGTATGATGAGGTTGTGAAATTGCATGTGGTGTGAGTCGACACGCGGTGTCGTAATCCTGGGTTAAGGATAGTGTGGCAGGTCTACGGGCTCGCCAGTCGTCACACCGACGGGAGTTGGCAGTTAGACTTGGTCGGTTTGGGCTGTGTCCTCGGTGTGCACGTCCCGAGGCCCCTCCGACCATGTGAACGGTTGGGCTGTGTCCTCGTGCTTTCTTCCGAGGCCCCTTCCGGGTCACGCAAGGCCAGTTCGGGCTGTGTTCTTGGTGCACATGTACCCAAGACCCCGCTGGGCCATAGTACGCATGGGCTCCGCTGTTGTGTTCTTAGCGTTGAGGCGTACGGAGGCCTAGGTGAAGTAGTGTGATACCCGCCTAGTAGTAGAAGTGCCCGTTCTACTGTCACCGCCTGGCCACGGCGGCTGATGCCTGAGAGGTTAGCTACCTGCTCGAAAAGTGGGAACTATAGTCTGTGTCGACATAGCAATTGCATGGGTGTACATGGGTGAGTCATTGCATAGCATTCATAGCATTTCATAACATTGCACAACAAGATCCTCATCGTATAAGTTTGTATGGGCACTCTTATACGATGAGTTACTTTTATGTAACCCGATCCTTAACTTATAAGTTTGTATGGGCATTCTTATAAGTTAAGTTACTTTCCTGCTGTTACCTATACTTGCTAGTTTAGTGTAGTTCTTTCATATATGCTGACTATGATGCTGTTACTCTTACACTACTGCCACTTGCTTGTACTTCCTTTACTTGCTTACTTGTTATATACTATACTCTTGTTCCTTTTCTCCGCCCGGTGCCGAGGAGTCGCCGGGGGAGCGGATGTGAAACCACTTAGTCGTTTCGACTAACGGTTGCTACGTCTTCCTTTTTAGGAGGTCACGCCGCAGGTAGAGCAGCCGCAGACTACGCCGCAGGACAGCCAGGCCAGGACGACAGGGCCTGACGTGACGGTGCCGTCGATACCGTCTGTTACCGATGTTAGTGTTTTGCTTACTCTAATGTAGCCCGTTTGGGCAATGATTTAGCTGTACTCTGATATATTGTAGAAGCATGTTTTAGCTTCTATTTATTGATGTATTTGGACATTATAACTTAGTGTGGATTTTGACTTCTTCTGTTTAGTTATTTGGTTGGGTTGGCATGATATATTGATATTGTTGTAGCCGGCGGAATAGGCGTCTTGTGTTACAGGTTAGCCCGTGTGCTAATGCTACCGCAAGACGGCTGTTCCGGGCATAAGACTCCCCCTTCGTGCCGTGTTTTGGGATCCGGGGAGGGGGAGTTTTACATCTGGGATGTTTTATTTTAGGATTAAATGGTAGGTATTTTCAAGTATAAAAACTACTATTATTACCTCATACATTGCAAATTTTTAAAATGTTAAATCACTATATTTAACGATCGTAAAAATCAACTTTTATTGGTATTATAAATTTAGAACTTGCATACCTCAAGGTGTCCTCTAGGAACCTTTAAGCTCATGTAGGATGTCTAATCTTGTAAAAGAAGTATTTTTCGCAGCATTTAACTACTTTTCTCGTGGACTAGATGAGCCACTAGGATGAAGGATACAACTAACTATTATACTTAAACTGATTTTATCTCTAAAAAACTTAAAACATTTTCTTCATGGTTAAGTAGGAGTTTTGTCTGAGCGTCCGCAGTTATCCCCTACTGACGTGGCATCTTGACGTGTATTTTTCATTACTCTAATACACATTTATTGGCGGTGAAAAGCGTGTTGTGACACATAAATACTATTTCTATACTTATATAGTTGATCCACTGTGCTCAGGGATACGACTATCCAATTTAAAGTGGTTTTTACTTAATAACTTATGGATTTTATATAAACTATAGAGTTTGGATTTTTTGTCTAAGAGCCTGCAGTTATCCCCTGCATGGCGTGGCATCACGACATGTACTTTCTCTTACTCTGATATAACTTACATGTTGAGAAAATGCGGGTTGTGACAGGAGCTGTCGCCCGATGACATCCAGTATCGCCAACCGGCGACAGAGGATCAAACAGTGAAAGCATTGAGTGACCTCACCACACTCAACGCCTACCAACAGTATGGCATTGAATGAACTTAACGCACTTAATGCCTATGTGCGGTTACTATCCTAGTCGCCCGAAGACATCAATATCACCAGGGAGACAATGCATGATTTGATATGATGTATCTGGGATGCGAAAATGCCGAATATATGGGACATGTGTGAGTAGATAAGATATCGTCGATCGGAGACAACCAATATTGCCAGGCATTATCCCCAGAGTAGAAAAATGGCATATTTTCTTTGGAGATCACGAATTCAATTAACTGGAGTGTTCCTTCCTATTCATTTGATATAGAGAGCTCCAACATCCAGAATTACTCCATACTCTCAAGAAGGTCAAAGTGCGAAAGATCGACTACACGTACATGATATTCAAAGCAACCATAGCAAGGATTCATTGGCATCTTCAGCGCATCATTTAGCGGGAGTTTTTAATTCTGAAGTTTTTATTTTGTTTCATTCATTATTCCATTGTCATCCAGAGAGAAAATCATCGCCTTGTGCATGGCGTCTAAGTCCTTACATGGCTTAAGAGAGAATCACCGTCTTGTGAGTCGCATCCAAGTCCCTGTGCGGCTTAGGGAGAAATCACTGCCTTGTGTGCAACGTCTAGATTGAGGTTTGATCTAGGGAGAGCTAGTTGCAATCTCTAGGGATAGATTCACTTTAGCCTCCCGGTTCTTGTAGAAGGACCAGCAAAAACAAAAGTTTGTTATATTTTTCATAAGACTTATTCTCTAGCTTCATAGAAACTTGTTGTATTCATCTTTGTTGCTTTAGAAATAAAATACTGTCATTTTCATTCATATACATTTCTAAGTGTTTAGTTTGATTTATGAAAAATTAGTTTAAATTTCCCCACTTATTCTATCTAGTAAATTTTGTTTAGATTAAAATTTGTATTACGCCTTAATCACCCCCCTGTAAGGGCGCCTCACAATCCAACAATTTGTATCAGAGGGAGGTTACACTGAATTCGGTTTTACCATCGGGAGTAATGGTGCAAAACACTCACGCGTTTTCTAAGCGGCAAAGTATAAGTGGACCTCCCTTATTTATGGGCACAGAATATAACTATTGGAAAGCTCGAATGCAATGCTTTCTCTTATCTCTAGATATCGAAGTATGTGGCATGATAGAAACATGCTACACTTCTCCTATAATTGTAGTAGTAAGTGTCACAATGGAAAAACCCAAGGACAAATGTGACCAAATTGATAAGCTTCGCTATAAGAATAATGCTAAGGCAATGAACGCCTTATTCTGCAGGTTAGATATGACTGAGTTTAATCATGCTTGTGAATGTGAAAGTATTAGAATGCTCGAATGCGATGCAAGATCGTGAATGACTTGAAGATTCGTGGAAAGTGTTTCTAAAACAGAGATATGGTGAGAAAGATACTTAGATTGCTTCCCCCGAAGTTCAATCCAAAGGTGACTACCATCTCGCAGTCACACGATCAAAAGACTCCAAATTCAGAATCTGATAGGAAATCTGAAAGCTCATGAAGTGGAACTGAGGATTCAACAACAAGAGTATAGATTGGAGCCATGAAAGAAAGCATTGGAGTTGAAGTCCAATAGGGAATTGGAAAGTGAGTATGATGAGAATGACGATGAAGATGAAGCAATTCTGTTCGTGAAGAAGTTAATGAAGTTCATGAGAAATCCTAAAAAAAGAAATTCTTTCACAAAATTTTTCAAGAAGCAAGAATCTGGGTATAGAAAAGGAAAAGCCCAAGTTGATGGAGAGGATGATAAAGGGAGACCACCACCCGAGTGCTATCATTGCAGGAGAGTTGGCCATATAAAGAGTAAGTGCCCAAAATATCTGAAAGAGCTGAAGGAGATGCAACACAAGAAGAAGGATAAGAAGAAAGTTTTGAAGGCTGAAACCTGGGATGACATCACATCTGAGGAATCAAGAAGTTCGAGCTCAAATACTGAAGAGGAGGCAAACATGTGCCTTATGGGAAAGGACGTCTCATCATCGGATGCTGAAAGCAGTGTCCAGAGCGACACTGAGGTAAATCCTACAACTTATGAAGATCTATATAATGAATTTATGTGAACATGCAAGTATTTTGATAAGAGTTTAAATGAGATTAAATTACTTAAATATGAAAATAAAAAGTGGTCAAATGGATTAAAAATGCCTGGTAAGGAGAAATTAACTTGTCAAGAGGATTGTCTGTCTTCGATAAGGATACTAGAACTTGAGAAAGATCTTTTCAAGTCTCGGTCTCGCATTGTTTCTCTTACAAGGGAAAAAAGAGACCTTAGAAAGATCTCTAAAATTTCCTGTCACGAGTAAAAGGAAGTAAAAAGTACTTCACAAATGGATGTGGTACCATAGTTGCTGAAAACACCGCATTGAGAGGCTGAGTCCATTACTTGGAAATGGCCACATAAAAGTTTGGACTGGGGCAAAAGTCACTGAATATGATCTTGGCAAGTCAATGTCATGGTTCGACAAAGTTTGGAATCGGATACGTTCTAGAACAATATCGCTCGACGAATGTCACTGTCGTCGGTGATAAGAAAAATTTCAAACATCCATCTTTTAAAAATAAAACTGATAAATCTACTGAAAATGCTTACTCCAGCAAGAATTCAAAAGATAATTTGAAAAATCCTTCAACTCCAATCATCACGTGTGCCAAATGTACTAGGTTTGGACACACCAGTCATACCTATAAAAAGAAAGGACACTGTTCTATTAAACAAGTATGGGTATCTAAGGCTTCCAGCCATATTATGGGGTGGGGACTACTTGGGTAACTAGATCTTTACTCTCATCCTCTTTCTAGGTATGTCGGCAGGCTAAGGCAAAAATTCCAAGTCCACACTGATTCGTCGAGAATCCTCGACAAATTCAAAGTCACTCGAAGCTTTTTGCTCCACTCAATGCCTTTTTGACTCCACTCAATGCTTAACTAGAATCACTCGATGCACTCGATGCCAAAGGTAGCACTCGATGAATCTAACTCCAAGACTAATTCACTCGACACCTAACTGGAATCACTCGACGCATTCGATGCCAAGATAGTTTCACTCAAGTAAATCTACGCCAAGTTATAATCACTCGACGAATCTGACTCCAAGACTGAATCACTCGACACACTTAATTCCAAAGGTGGCACTGGATGAATTTGACTCCAAGACAGAATCACTTGATGCACTCCAAGCCAAAGACAACACTTAACGAAACTCACTCCAAGATAGAATCACTCATTGCAATCGATGAATTGAACTTGACCTCAAGAGTTTACTAGATGACTAAGACCTGGACCAATCTATTAACTACACAGATTCAACAAACACTAATCCTTACCCTATTCCTAAGTTTTATATAGGAAAGAAATGGATAACAGGAAAAAAGAGCTAGTAAGAGGGGAGGAACCACCACTTGGCTCAAAATCTCTTGAAACTCGACCTTCTAAACACTCCATGGCACAGATCGGCCGAAAAAGAAAGCACGACAACTAGATCTGGTGATAATTGGTCAAGATGGAGGTTTAGCGTTACACACCCCAATGCCAAAAGTCCACGAAAATAAAAATACCTACCACCAATGCGTAGATCTCAGCAAGAGCTTTTCAGATATATTCTCCGCTGAAGATTTCTCACACTAGAGCTCCTATAACGGCTACCGGAAGGTTCACGATGAAAAACTCACCGCCTCTCTCATGTTCCTCTCGATCAGACCATTTTTGTGGAAGAAGAATGAATATGGTTTCCGTTTTATAAATATATATATATATAATATTAATATAATAACTAAAAAACTCAAATGTCAAGGGTGACCAAATCTCCATGGTTTTCGATGAAATTCGCACCAAAATAAAATGGCGGTGCTACGAAACCAACAATGAAGTCGAAATCAGGATCCGACGAACCAAACTCTGGTTAAAATTTCCCGAAGTTAAAACAACAAAATTCTGATAAAATTCATCGAGTCTCCAAAAATGCCCAATTTGCAACAAAACTTCACAAACACACGTAAAATTAATCACTATAATTTTCAAAAATAAAAACTCTAATTCTGACAAGTCTAAAAAGTGGTTGACTTACCCCAACCAAAAAATTCTCACAATAACAACGATGCAACGTTAACTACACATCAACGTAACGCCCTTACGCCATTATTACGCCACTAAAGGGATTAAAATAATTATCGAAATTTCAGGGACGTTACAACTACCGCCCCTAAAAAGAAGTTTCGTCCCAAAACTTGATACGCAATTCAAAACCAAAATAGAAAATAAACAACCAAAGGTTACCAGATAGAAATTCTTACCAAAGAAACTAGGAGAAAATGTGAGGATGAGCCTCTCTCAAAGCTAACTCCAACTCCCATGTCGCGCTCTCGACATTTTGGTTTCGCCAAAAAACCTTGAACATGGGAATTGTCTTTCTCTGCAATACCTGATCTTGAGTCTTAAGAATATGAATTGGCTCCTCAACATAAGAAAAATTAGGCTGCAACTGGGGCACCGAGTCAAGGACATGATGATCACTAAGAACACACTTTCGCAACTGGCTCACAAGAAAATCATCATGAACACCAGGTAAAGTAATAGGCAAATCCAGCCTATAAGTTGACACTTTGATTTTCTCAACAATATGGAAAGTTCCCACATACCTAGGATCAAACTTGTGGTTCCTTCCAAACTTCTTAACACCTGGCATAGGAGAAACCTTCAGAAAAACCATATGCCCAACTGCAAACTCTAGATCAACCCTTCGTCGATTTGCATACTTCTCATAATGCTCCTGAGCTAAAAGAAGCTTTTCATGAATTTGTGTTACATAAATACTCTTTCCTCTAAAGCTTCAGGACCCAACAATGGTCTCTCACCATACTCAACCTAAAATAAGGGCATTCGACAATGCCTTCTGTACAAAGCCTCAAATTGGGCCATCTGAAAAATTCCTGATTATTATTATTATAAGCAAAATTCATCAGTCCAAGACGCTCGTCGCAGGCTCCACCATGGTCCAGGATATAACACCTAATCATATCTTCCAAAATCTGATTAACTTTCTCCGTCTGACCATTGGTATGCGAATGATAAGTGGTTGAATACCTGAGATCAGTGCCCAATCCCTCTTGTATACTTTGAAAGTGGTGGTAAGAAAGATACCACCTGAGGGGTTAGACTGTTTTACTCTCGATGGGGGTGAATAGAGTATTTTAAAATCCTTTAGATTTTTATTTCAGAGTTGAAAATAGTGATACTAATAAGTGTATTCAGAGAGGTGCATAAAAAAACTAAGAAAGACAGTAATCAGCACACAGAAAGAAAATAAAGTAGCATCACAGACGACACAAGAATTTTATAGTGGTTCCCCTAAAACTTGGGTACATCAACTCTTCTACCACCCTGGTAGGAATCCACTCAGGTTTTTGATCAGGTGCCCTGTCACCAATCAAGTTTTGTTTAAGTGCCTATCACCACAAGATCTGCTTCAGGTAGATCAGGAAACCCTTCAGGCTTTTGATCAGGTGCCTAAAAACTAAGTCAAGTCTTTTGATCAAGAGACTTGCAACCAAGTGATTAACATTTGAAGGGAGCTAGAACCCTGTGTACAGTGGGGTGAAACAAATGAACTAGATGTTATCTTCTCTTTCTCAAAGCAATAGAGAAGATTTGTGGATCCTTGAAGGTGTCAAAGCTCCCCATACGATGAAGATTTGTTCAGGAAGAATGGAAGCTTTGCAAGGTGAGTAGGTCTTCTAGAAAAGATCTCCAGTAAGCAGTAGACTGATTGAAGTTGATTGTCTTTTTGAAGCTTGCTGGAGAGAAGAAAACTTGATGAAGACAGTCAGAGCTTTTTCTTCTTGAATATTTTCTGATGTCTGTCTTGTTCTAAGTGTGTGTTCTTCTTTTGTTACTTTCTTCTCTTTCTGTCCTATCGACTGTAAGAGAAAAATACTCTTTTTTATATTTCTCTGTATATTTCTCCTTTGAATTTGAATTGTCTGCATTGAATGTTGACGGCCTGGAGAAGGAAAATGCGGATTGAGAGAATATCTGCTTTAATGGATTTTCCTAACTATCCTATTGAAAACGACAAGTAATAATCCTGATGAATACCATAATCAATGCTGCTTCTAATAGTTATATTCAGAGAATATTAAGCATTGATTATTCATGAATTACTACAATGAAATAAGAACAAAATAAGGAAAAATGCAAGTATAGAACTACACAAAATTCGTCGAGCAAAGAACAGATTTCATCGACCTGGGTCTAGAGTTCGTCGACCAGATAATTACTATTCATCGACCTGAGCAACAAGTTCGTCGACCTGAGAACAGCTAACTACTTTCTGATAAAACTTGCCAATTTTGTACTCTAAGTTCGTCGAGCTGATAACATAACTTCGTCGACTGGAGTTCAGAGAAAGGATTCTGGACTTAGGTTGTTGAAGTTGAACTTCCAGAAATTGTCGACCTGAACTCGAATATCGTCGAGCTCAACTCAGAGAATTATCTCTGAGTTCGTTGAGCTGAGCACGACTTTCGTCGAGCTGAGTTCGCCGAACGTCGAACTCATTTTCCTGAATCATGATTTTTCTCTAAGTCTGGAGTCTTCTGCAGTCTTTTGTTGGCTGGTCCATGCAATGTTAACTCTAAGTACCTATCCTAAACTCTAGGACACAGACATGACCCTGGCTATACAAGGTGGGTCAAATATCCTATTTAGTGAACCTAGCCCAAATCAACCTACGGATCCAACAATCTCCCCCTATTTGGGTGAGGTCACTAATAAAAGCAAAAAACATTTATAAAGCAAGAAAGAAATATAACTGGCAGAAGAATTTAAAACATGCAGCAAATATATATATATATATATATATATATATATATATATATATATATATATATATATATATATATATATATATATATATAATTGATGACTACTTTTAGTCATCGTTTTTGGTATAGTTTAGTTTAAGTAATTCCTAAGATTACTGGTATTTTTGCTTACTTTATTCTTGTTATGTTTATTTTCATATTTTATTTGTTTTGTCATGAATATAATATTTTTTAGGTTATGTTATGTTTATGTTATGTTCAATTTTATTTTTATTTTATGTTATGTTAGGTTATAATAATTAATGTTTTGATATAAATTATGTGTCTAATTTGTTATATTCTATTTTGTTTTGCAGCCCATACTCGAGCCTTCTTCATTGGTGAAGCCCTCAAGTCATGGTGCAGCCCTCCTTCAAAAACCCGAGCCCATGCAGCCCTTGAAGTGCATGGTCGGCCACTTAACATGCAGCCCTTGAAGTTTGGAGCATGGCATGCCACTTATGATGCAGCCCTTGAAGATTGGTGCAGCCCGGCCTCCCACCTAGCAGCCCATGCACTACCCGAGCCTCCTCCCCACTTCAAGCATGCAGCCCACAAAGAGCAGCCCGCTCCCTTCAAAGTGCAGCCCACTCTCTCCGTTCTTTGGTCCATTTGAGTCCCATGCATGGCCGGTTCCATCCCCCCTTTTTTACATCAACTTATTTCCATATTTCTCTCCCCATTCATGCATGGCCGGCCACCTCATGCCATCTCTCACCCTCCTCATTAATTTCCATATGCATGCACCTTACCACTACACATGGCCGGCCACCTTTTTTTCTCCCCTCTTTATTTCTTATTCATTCCTTTTTTTATTTTATATTTTCTAATTCATTCCCTTATAGTCCATGCATTGAACCCACCTCTCTCTCTCTCCACCTCATTAAATATTATGCATGTATTCTCTCCACTTCATTTAATGCCATGCATGAACTTCTCTCCCTTTACATGGCCGGCCACCACCTTGCCATTTTCATTTTATTCCCATCTAGAATCTTCCCTCCTCATCTATAAAAGGAACCATGGTCTCATGCTTTAGAAGTTAGATTTTGGAGAGAGCAAGTGGAGAGTACAAGTCAAGAGAGCTTTTGTTGTAATTTTATTTCTTAGTTTGCCTTGTTGCAATCTTATTTCGTTTAAGTAATTTAGTATTATTTTGTTTTAGCATTGTGTACTCTTTCGTTTAGTATCAATAAAAATGAAATTTTCTTCTCTTTACATTGTTATTTCCTCTTCCAATATGCGTAGCTAATCTTCTCTTAGCCTTCGATCGTGAGGATCCATAAAATGAGATGAGGGTTTCTTTTATTTCATAGTTTTATTTTTGCTTAATTTTACTCGATCCTTATTTGAATTTTATTTTGTCGACTCCGTATTTCCGGTATACGGTAGTAGGCTTGGGATCTCATATTTGAGTAGCCGAGAGGCTCGTGAATGTGAAAGATCACTCAAAGAAGGAAGGAGTTGAACGCAACCCTAGAGATAGGATGATGTAAATCTTCCGGATTAGAGTTAAATCCAATAGTGCGGGTCACCTCGATAATGCGGCTTTGGGCCTTTCTGACTTGAAAGAGATTTCGGTCAAAACGTCTATAAGTCAGGGGATTTAATGCTCTAGCGAGATTATTTCCTAATTTCGGATCCGTCACGGTCGAGTATGATTTGCAAATTTAAAACTATGCCTTTTCATCCCTCTCATTTCATTTTATGGTGAATCTTTGATCGAATGCTAACTTTTTATTATAAAGTTTTTCATCAAAAAAATTATCTTTCGTTTTAGTTTAAAAATTCTCAAAACCCATTTTCTTTCGGTAGGATAATAGTTCAAGCATGAGTAGTAGTATTTGACAACCCCATGTTTAAATACGACCTTGATACTATAATTCGACAAGTACACTTACCTGTTCGGGTTATATCCCATCAATAATGTAGCTTTATCTGAGAATAAACAGTTTAAGACATGCAGAAAACAGAACAGCTTATACTCATTTCATCTTCTTCATTGTATCCTTTTGCTTTTCCTCCTTTTCTATGACACCAGGCTGGGTAAATTTGATCTCCCTATTAGGATTAGCTGCTTGACTCTTTATTATAGTCATATCAGCATCCCCAATGATGTTGAGAGATGTGGCCCTTGGCACAACAACCTCTCGATGTAATTTCATATAATCATCTACATTAAAGAACTTATTAGCCTTTGCAAACCTGTTTAATTCTTCTTTCCTGTATTTTGACATTGTTGAATATTGTGAGGGATCCTTTCCTTCAGCTTTAACCTTGTTTATCATAGATAATCCAACCAGTTCTTTGAACCTGGCCATTCTAGCAGTAGTAGATGTTTCAGGATCCTCAAATGGAACAGGAGGAGATTCAAGCCTCTTTGGACTATCTGCTTTCTGAGATTCAGGACCTTGTTGTATATGTTACTGAGGTTGTTGATGTTGATGATGTTGATGTTACCTGCTTGAGGAGTATCTGTGCTGGCTGCTTCCAGAATAAGAAGAAGATCTAATCTGTTGTCTCTGATAAGTTTGATATTATGTAGATCTCTGAGAAGAAGTGCCTGAAGCACCAGCAGCAGGTGGAGGAGTAGGAGGAGGCCCTTTCCATTATCTTTGAGTAGGAGGAGAATATTTCCTACTTTTCTTTCTGTCCTTTTATTGATTTTTGGACAGCCACATCCAAGCTGGCATGCCATTGTAAGGAGTAATATTTTGAATAATGTAGTAGTGGGTATCATGAGTGGGATTAGGTTTAGGAGTAGCTGCTGGAGGGGCTTTCCTTCCCTTATAGATTTTCTTTTTTTTGTAGAGGGACTATCATCAGAATCATCTTCATCATCATCATCTGAAGAATCTTGGGGATTATCATATAGAGCATCAATAGCTTTCAGTATATTTTTATCAATAGGATTTTCAGCCTGAGATTCTGGAGCTGGAGCTGAAGCTAGAGTACTATGGACATCAGAGCTTTCAGCAACTGAATTATTTTCTTCTTCAATATCTGCCATAATCAACTCATCTAGATCAGGCAGAATATTGTCATCCATTATATATGTTGGAGCAGGGGCAGCCTCTGGGGAAGAGATAACTATGGAAGCATATATAGTTGGAGTCTCTGAAATTGCAAAGTTGCCCTTGAGTTGCTTAACAACTGAGGGACTGATTGGTGTAGTGTAGGGAAAAATAGCCAAAGATGGCTTTATGGAGACAGAAGGAAGATAGCTCAAATGAACTATATCAAAAGAATTTAATAGGTTGAATAAATCGACTGTGGGATTGACACAGCAATCACCAACAGTTATTAGTTCTATATCTTTTATAACTATATCTGTACAAGAGCCATACAAATATCTATATTTGAATCTGTATCTGTTATAACTATTGAAACTGTTGCTGCTGCAACTGGAGAAGCTTCTTCATTGAGCATCTCCCCCTGCCTGATTTCTGGGAGAACTGGAAGCAGGCCCCTGGTGGAAGAAGCAGGGATAGAGGAGGCAGCAAGGAGAGCAGCAAGAGAAGAAATAGAATTAGTAAGAGGTGTAATGGCCTCTGCTATAAGAGTGCTAACCACTGGAGTGATGTGCTCCAGGATGGTAGACAGAGAAGGGGAAATTTTATCCAGAAACTCTGGTGGAGTTTGAGTAGATATAGAGAGAGAGAAGCAGGAGTGACATGAGGGAGGATGTCATCCTAAGGAGATGATGGTATATGAGATGGTGAGTGACTGGGAATTTCATGAACTGGAGATGTGGGAGTGGATGGTAGTGAGGTGAGTATATTACAGGTGGGAGATGAGAAGAATGTTTCATTATTGATGTCTTGGAAGTGGGATGGAAGAGGACATTGAGGAGGAGTTGTATGAAGTGGAGATAGTGGAGGTGTTCGCACATGAGTGGATGAGAGGATTAAGATGGCTGGTGGTTACATAGGAGGAAGTGAAGATGGTTGGGGAGATGGAATAGTTATTGTTGGAAGGGATGAGGTTGAAGAAGGATGTGGAATATGAGCATCTTCAGAACCAAGGTGGGGAGTGGCTGTATTAGCCCTTATACCTTGAGAAGGCCTAGATGAGGAGGAAGCCCTAGATTGCTTAGTGATCCTCCTCTCCCATCTGCCAAATAAGGCAGAGGTTAGCCTCTTTGAGGCACTGATGAACACTGTGGTTGACACCAGGTGTTCAGAATCCTTTTCCTACAAAAATATCCCCAGTACCCGCCCAAAATTGACTTCTTTCCTGTTATTATTCTTCTTAATCAAATCAAACAGTAACTATCCCCAGTTAATTCCTTTCTTATCCACCAAAGCAGCCATCATCAAGAATTGATGCCTGGTTATATAATCATGTGATGTATGCTTTCCTAACAACACTTTTCCACCACGTCAGCCAAAAACTTGTATTCAGCCGACAAGTTCTTCTTAAGCAGTTTGTTAGGGTTATGTCCACAATGACCCATTCTATTCAACATATTATTATACTCCTCAGTGTCTATTTCAATTTCTTCTTCACCATTTAAAAGACCGAAAATGTCCGTTAGTACGGAAGGGGAGAGGGTAACTGGATTACCAAAAACTGATCCAGTCATATTATCTTCTTCTAGAGTTGTAGATGTATACACCCTTTCATTGACCTATGTCATGGCAATCTTGATTCTAGATGTCATAAACTGTTTCAAGTTCTGATCTTCAAATAGCTTCAGGATCTCCATAAAGATTACATAGGAATGCTGGAATGAATTGAAATCAATGTCAAAGCCAATGCCAAACTTCATGGTGGAGAGAGCAGTCGCCGGAATCGCCATGATTGCACCTGCAAGAGAGAAAGAAAGATCAAGTGCAAAAGGGAACTGAAAGCACGGGACGGAGGTCGAAGAAAACCTAAATATAAGGTTTTCAGAATATGAACCGCCAAACTCCCTCCGACAAATAATAAAAAGATCTTCGATCTGAGGTCGACGAAATATTTTAATAAAAAATGAGCTCGTCGATCTCAGTTTGAAGAAGATGAATAAATCGTCGATCACCGTTCGACAAAAAATTCACAGAAGCAGGGATTGTCGATCTCTATTCGACGAAAACTATTTCACTAAGAAGTGTTCGCCGATCTCCGTTTGACGAACTCTTCACGATGGGTTCACAGATCGTCGATCTCCGTTCGACGAACTGTCAACAAATCATCGACCACAGATAGAATTTAAATTAACTCATCTCCATTGATCATTCCTAACTAATTTAAGAAAAATCAGATGCTTCTTCTCATCCAATGGCTTGTTGAAGATGTCTACCCATTGTAAATGAAGACAAGATTAATTTTCTTCTTGTCTACATAATCTCTAATGAAATGATGTCATTTCTATATGCTTTGTCCTACTATGATGCACTGGATTTTGTGCTATGGATATATCACTAGTTGATGAGGCCTCTACCGCGGACACAATATGGGTTACGGGAATGAAATGGACGCCACTCTCATTCCACAATCACACTCGCACTAGCTTTAACCGCAGCGCACTCGCAAACGACTTATCACAGTTCGCCAATATACGGTAGCTACTCCGTGGGAAGGTCAAACGAACGACTATAGGCCGACGTTCTCCCAAGCTAAGAGGACCAATATTGGGTCCGACCAAGCGAAGGTTGTACCAAAAGAGATCTACCCAAAATGCGATCGAAAAATGGTAGATCTCTCCCAACAAAAATATGGGGCTCGCCAAACCCTTTCGGAAATAACATGATTAATATTGATGCAAATCAAAAGGAAAACCACGACGAATCTAACGATTCAAATCCAACGCAAAAAATCATTCCGACCACTAGAATATCAAGAGGGAATCACACGTGAGTGGAGAGGATCGTTAGCCATGTCAGAATAGATGATTCTGACTACCTTTGAAGGATCGCTCTTCCACGGTTCCGCCGGAGTCGCGCCGGATGGAGAGATAGATCGTCCACCTTGGTCGCTTCACACCAAAGTCCAGATTCCTCACCGTAGAAGGAGGCCGTTCCCGAATAAAACTTCACGGGAAGAGGGGCGGCCGGGTCCTCTCCAAAGGGGGCTGCTCGGGTGGGGAGATAAGTGGTCGGGTTCTCTTCAAAGGGGTTGCTCTGGTGGAGGAGATAGGTGGCCGGCCGGCTAGAGAGGGTGGTGGTCGGGTTGAAGATGGTGAGAGGAGGTGGCGGCTTGGAAGAGGGAGGTAAAGGAGAGGGCTGGCCGAATGTTTTAGAGAGTGAGGGAGAGGAGGGCGGAGGCTAGGAGAGGTAGAGAGAGAGAGGAAGCTTAGCAAGAAAGGAAATTTAGGGTTTCTTCTCATTCAACTTAAGTTAAACAAAACCATACATGCCTATATATAGGCTTAAAACCAAGTCTTGGCTATATGTAGCCCAAATAAAAATAAAACACTCAATGGCTACACGCAGCCCAAAATAACATAATCCAAATAAAATAGCATACTAAAATGTGAATGCTCTTAAGCTAATAATAAGATAAGTTCAGCTAGTTATTTGTCTTGCGCCGAGGGCGGAAATTGTAGCGCCGCTCCATACGAACACCAAGGCGACACGAGTCCTTTGTGGGGATGAAGGAGGGTCTTCCGTTAGCGTGCCGTCATCAACAACTTGGGGGTCGTCGTAAACTTGGGGGCCGTCATCAACTTCGGGGCCGTCGTCGCCACCAATCCTCCCCCGCTTGAAAGGACTCATCACCGATGAGTTGTCTTGAAGATACCGCCGGAGAAGAACACCATCCAAGAGAGCCACTTCCGCTTCCGGGAGCCAAGAGTCATCAGAGGCAGGGCGATCACGCCATCGAATCAAGTAGCGGCGCACATCGCCATCTGCAGTGGGAAACATGTCATCCTGGAGAATCCTGTCGGGCAAAAATGCGGTCCTGGCAAACCTGGGAAAAGCATTAGGCAGCAAAGGGGGAAAATCTATATCATCAACATGTAGCGTACCTCCGTTGGAGACCGACGGAGAGTGCGAGCCCTTACCCCCCTCAACCCCATACCCATGAGAATCTGTAGTGGAACTAAACGGACAGGAAGATAATTCTAGTGGCGGAGCAATATATGGCGTTAAATCCGAAACATTAAAAACAGGAGAAATACCCCAATCAGTTGGCAATTCCAAAAGAAATGCATTGTCTCATAACCGTTTTAAAATCCAAAAACGTCTCGCTCGCCGGTCCGCTAACTTTTTTAAGGTGCCCGTAGGCAACCGTTCAGGGATGAGATGTACCATGACTAAGTCGCCCACTTTCAAGTGAGACACTCTCTTATGTGCGTTGGCATGAACTTGATAAGACGCTTATTGAGTGGTAAGCATTTCATTTATGCGTTTGTGAAGTTCATGGATGTGAGAGGCAAAGTCCTGTGCAAATGGACTTGACTTAAAAGATGTCCGTAACGGAATCAAGTCAAGTGGCACGAGAGCTTTATAACCGTGCACGATCTCATTCGGGGACAAACCCATGGACCTATTTTTGGAATTATTATACGCTAACTGAGCATGAGGGAGGATAAGGTCCCATGCACCCTTGTGGTCTCCCACAAGGCATCGAAGCAAACTACCTAAACTTCTGTTCACAACTTCTATTTTCCCATCAGTGTGCGGATGGTACGCGAAAGTGAATAGAAGTTTGGTGCCCATAATCCTCCACAGGGTCTTCCAAAAATAACTAGTAAACTTCACATCCCTATCGGTAACTATAGACTTTGGAACTCCTCGATGGCCAACCACCTCTTTAAAATATAATTGTGCAACGTGTGATGCATCGTTGGTTTTATTGCACGCGATAAAATAAGCAAATTTAGAGAAATGATCTAGAACAACTAAGATAGAGTCGTGACGTCGAAATGTGATTGGGAGGCCGAGATTGAATTCCATGCTAACGTCTTCCCAGGGAATAGACGGAACCGGAAGAGGGGTATAAAGCCCCGAATTAGTTTTGTTCCCCTTAGCCAGTTGGCATGCTCGGAAACTTCCCACGATCTTACTAACCATGGCCTTAAGACCGGGCCAATAGAACTTGTCTTCAACTAACGTGATCGTCTTGTCACGGCCAAAGTGTCCACCTAACCATCCGCCATGCAATTCCCACACTATAAAGTGTCGTAGGGAGGAACGAGGGATGCAGAGCTTCGAATGCTTAAACAAATAGCCATCCCGAATGTAAAAAAGAAGTGATGGTTGTAGGCGAGTCGTCTTGAGTGGCGAAATAGATATCCTTAAAATCTGGGCTGGGGACGTACTCGTCCTTAATCCTATCGAAGCCAATCACCTTAACTTCTAGCATGGAGAGCAATAACGAAACACGACTAAGGGCGTCGGCTATGCGGTTGAGAGTCCCCTTAAGGTGTTTGATAATGAAAGTGTACTCCTGAAGATAGGAGACCCATTTGGCATGTCTAGGACTAACCTTAGTTTGAGAGTTAAGAAACCTTAGCGCTTCATGATCGGATAGGATGACAAACTCCTTAGGAAGTAAATAATGCCGACAATGTTGGAGGCATCGAATGACCACGTAAAACTCCCGATCATAATTGGAATAATTTAATTTCGGACCTGCTAGTTTCTCACTGAAATACCCCACAGGGTGGCCTTCCTGACTCAACACTCCACCAATTCCCACTCCAGATGCATCACATGACAACTCGAAAACCTTGGTAAAATTCGGTATTCTCAAAAGGGGGGCTTCCGACATGCGTGATTTAATTAATTGGAACGCCGTAGCGGCCGAGTTCGTCCATGTAAATTCACCTTTTTTCATGCACTCGGTAAGCGGGGCCATAATACTACTAAAATCCTTAATAAATCGGCGATAAAATGTAGCGAGCCCGTGAAAACTCCTAACATCCCGAATGTTGGCGGGCTCGGGCCAATCTATAATGGCTTGTACCTTCTTGGGGTCTACGTGGATCCCCTTCGAACTCATAATATAACCGAGGAACTCAACCGATGTCACATGGAAGGAACACTTCTTAATGTTCACGAATAATTTTTTCGATCTCAGCGTGGTAAGGATGGTTTTTAAATGTGACTCGTGATCAATCGTGGAGGTGCTAAAAACCAAAATGTCGTCAAAATATACCATGATGAATTTTCCCATATAGGGTTGGAAGACGTGGGTCATCATCCTCGAAAACGTGCTCGACGCATTGGAAAGCCCAAACGGCATAACTAACCACTCGTAGAGCCCTTCCTTAGACTTAAAAGCGGTTTTCCACTCGTCACCTTCCCTAATTCGGATCTGATGGTAGCCACTCCTAAGATCCAATTTCGACAAAATCGTGGCACTGGCTAACATGTCCAATAAATCATCCAAGCGAGGGATGGGAAAGCAATACTTAATAGAGATTTTATTAATGGCTCTACTATCCACACACATCCTCCAAGAACGTCCTTCTTGGCGGCAAGTAAGGCGAGTACGACACACGGGCTCTTGCTGTGGCGGAGAAAACCCTTTTGCAATAAATCCGAGATCTGGGTTTGTAACTCTAAGTGTGCGGAGGGGTTTAGCCGATAATGTGGGAGGTTGGGCAATGAGGAGCCCGGAATGAAATCAATGGCATGTTGGATGTCCCACAACGGGGGTAACTCAGCCGGTAGCTCGTCCAGGTACACGTCCACAAACTCTTCTAAGAGTTTTCTCAACGCAGGCGGCAAGTTCTCAAAAGTTGTCGCATCTTCCTTAACTTGTAGACACTAAGGCATAGAGGACACCATCTAAAAAGGTAGTACGCTTCAATTCTTTCCATCCTATCAGACTCAATGTCTTCTTCTCGACCGGGATGACCGTATCCTTGGAGGCGGCTAAAGGATCCATTGGCGGGGTGGGTTTTAAGAGTATTGTTCTGCCATTAAATTTAAACTCGTAAGTATTGGCCCGACCAAAGTGGGTGATGTCATGATCATACAACCAAGGGCGACCCAACAAGACGTGACAAGCATCCATAGGGATGACGTCCCCCCAAATCTGCTCAGAATAAGCTTTGATGGTAAAGGCTACCAAGGATCGCTTCGACACAGGGAGGGACGACTTGTCTACCCATGCCACCTTATAGGGGTGAGGGTGCGGCTCGGCATCAAGAGACATTCGTCTCACCGTGGTTTCAGAAATTACGTTCATGCAACTACCACTATCAATGATCAACCTACACCATTTTTCACCACTCTTAAAATTCAACGTGAAAATGTTCGTAATATTCCAATCGTCTAATGCTCGAGGGGTCGCCAGAATATACCTCATAACCATCATATGGGAGTCATCCTCCATATCACTAGGCATTCTGTCCGACTCGCTCTCTTCTCCCGCCTCGTAAGTAATGTCGTCTATCCCACCGGTGGAATCTAACAGGGCTAATGGTTTATGTGTAGTAGGACAATCACTAGCATAGTGCCCTTGGATCCCGCAAGCGTAACTGGTGACATTCGTTCTGTTGACCCGACCCACCGGGACTCTCTCACCAGAGGGTTTCTATCATTCCTAGCCGTTACGACTATGGAGGTCTAATCGGGGGACTGATACTTTCCTTTAGCCTTATAGGTGGCGGTGGGAAGCAGTACTAAAATGGACTTGCCCTTTTGGAACGAGCGAGACTTGACCTTAAGCACATTGTGCGGCTCAATATCTAAGGCAGCGTTGAAAGTGGTGTGTAAGTCAGTGTGACCATAACGCAGAAGCTTTCCTTGGATGTCGTGGTTTAGTCCCTTGCGGAACCTGGAGAGGGTGACCTCGGGCATCTCTTTCACATCACACCTAACCATCATGTCCTTCAGCAAACTCATATACTTAGACACCGACCTAGTCCCTTGCTTAAGGGTTGCTAAATCATCGAACATCTGTGTTCGATGGTAAGTAGGAATGTACTGTTCTGTTAGCCTAGCCTTCATTGCATCCCAGCGTAGGGGCAACGCTCCGTTCTCGACTCTCAAACGCCACTCCTCATTCTGCCAAAATATTTTAGCGCGCCCTAGCAACTTCATCCTCGCTACTCGAACTTTATCCGCGTCGTTCAGGGTATACCACTCGAAATAACATTCGATCTCCATGATCCAGTCCTGGAAGACTTGGGGATCTCCTAATCCATCGTAGGATGGTGGCTTGACTCGGACGGCCCGAGTAAGGTCAAACTCGTACGGTGCTCGAGGGGCGTTCTCATTAGGAGGGTGTGGGTAAGGATTGTGATGTTCTCCCACCCGGGGGTGAGCGGGTTGATTACGGGGTGCCCCTTGTGGTAACCCCAGTCCGTGAAGTGCCTCCCTAATAGCCGTCAACTGCTCCGTGAAATCCTGACGGAGCTCCTCAATCTCAGTGAGGGCACGACCCTCACCCCGGTCATCATCCATATTAGACGACGATGGAGGATATTCCGTACCGAGCCTAGTGCGCATGCAAAATGGAAGACAACAGATTCAGACAGACCAAAGAAGGAATTAATCCCGCCTAATGACTATAGAAAAATAAATTTTTTTTATTTTCTTACAGGAAATAAAAAGAGGATTATTAAAAAAATTATTTTGATTTTTTTGGCTGAAAAATAAGAAAACTAAGCCGCTATTGGCAGACCAAAAATAAATTTTTTTTGAGATTTTTTTGTGACAACTAATGTGCAAACACAAGTGCAGGTTAACGTGCTAAAAAGAGGGGAGGGTGCCAATTAAAAAATTGACAAGAACCTCCCTTTGATACCAAAATTGATGTAGGCCTCTACCGCGGACGCAATATGGGTTACGGGAATGCGGACGCCACTCTCATTCCACAATCACACTCGCACTAGCTTTAACCGCAGCGCACTCGCAAACGATTTATCACAGTTCGCCAACGTACGATAGCTAATCTGCAAGAAGGTCAAACGAACGACTATAGGCCGACGTTCTCCCAAGCTAAGAGGACCAATACTGGGTCCGACCGAGCGAAGGTTGTACCAAAAGAGATCTACCCAAAATGCGATCGAAAAATGGTAGATCTCTCCCAACAAAAATACGGGGCTCGCCAAACCCTTTCGGAAATAACGCGATTAAGATTGACGCAAATCAAAAGGAAAACCACGACGAATCTAACAATTCAAATCCAACGCAAAAATCTTTCCGACCACTAGAATATCAAGAGGGAATCACACGTGAGTGGAGAGGATCGTTACCCAAGTCAGAATAGATGATTCCGACTACCTATGAAGGATCTCTCTTCCACGGTTCCGCTGGAGTCGCGCCGGATGGAGAGATAGATCGTCCGCCTTTGTCGTTTCACACCAAAGTCCAGATTCCTCGTTGTACAAGGATGCCCTTCCCGGATAAAACTTCACGGGAAGAGCGGCGGCCGGGTCCTCTCCAAAGGGGGGTGCTCGGGTGGGGAGATAAGTAGCCGGGTTCTCTTCAAATGGGTTGCTCGGGTGGAGGAGATAGGTGGCTGACCGGCTAGGGAGGGTGGTGGTCGGGTTGAAGATAGTGAGAGGAGGTGGCGGCTTGGAAGAGGGAGGTGAAGGAGAGGGCTGGCCGAATGTTTTAGAGAGAGAGGGAGAGGAGGGCGGCGGCTAAGAAAGGTAGAGAGAGAGAGGAAGCTTAGCAAGAAAGGAAATTTAGGGTTTCTTCTCATTCAACTTAAGTTAAACAAAACCATACATGCCTATATATAGGCTTAACACCAAGTCTTGGCTATATGTAGCCCAAATAAAAACAAAACACTCAATGGCAACATGCAGCCCAAAATAACATAATCCAAATAAAATAGCATACTAAAATACGAATGCTCTTAAGCTAATAATAAGATAAGTTCAACTAGTTATTTGTCTTGCGCCGAGGGCGGAAATTGTAGCGCCGCTCCATACGAACACCATGGTGATGAATTGTAAATATACATATTTTTATGTACATTACTTAAGTCATTTTCGTTTATTTTTGTCATTTTTATTTGTTTTTATTAAATAAAATGCTCCTATTTTTGTAAATATTATACTAACTTGTTTTAGTTTATTTTTCAGGGAAAAAAATCAAAATCTGCATAAAAATGTCATGTCACGCCCGTGACAAATTGGTCACGCCCGTGACCAGGGCGTGACAACTCAAAATCCCGTGAAATCACCTCGAAGAATTCAAGCTTGAAGATCGTCGACACGCCCGGGCACACGCCCGTGTCAATCAGACATGGGGCGTGACCAAGCCCGTATCCATCTCGTTCGACGATCAAGGCTTCCAGCTCGACGAATCGGGCTCAACGATTGTCGACTCAACCCGACACGCCCAACGTCACGCCCGTGACCTGGGGCATGACTTTCTCCACCTGGCTCGACAAACTGCCGCTAGCGAATACCGAAGTCAACAACGCCTTTAATCGCCGAATGACACTCCCACTGTCACGCCCGTGACCTGGGCGTGACCGCCGCGTTTTCGGCCGCAAAGTCAAATCGCCGTCAAATCCGTCAGATCACCAAATTCTTCTGTTAAATAGTGCTGACACGCCCCCCGACACGCCCGTGTCGGAGGGCGTGTACTTGGAAATTTTTTCCTATAAAAGGGCAGCTGCTGTATGAGTTAGGGGTTCCAAATTTTTGAACCGTTTTGATGCTAAGGGCTGCCGTTTGGAGTTAGCTTTGGGGCTATGTAAAGATCTTTCCCCATCCTTTTCAAGTTTGTTTAAGCATTGTAATCAACCTTTTTTGTTAATAAAATCTTTTCTTTACATCCTTATAATGCTTTGAAAAATCCTTGAAGGCCTCCTTTTCATCAATCCTAAGTACTTTTAATTTCATTTCCATATTACGTGTGTGTGTGTGTGTGTGTGTATGAGTTAAAAATTGCAAGATTTATATTTTAAAATGAAAAACAATTTGTTTTACTATCATTATAACAAAATTTATAGCCGTTATTATGGCCGATTTCATTCTCAAACTCTTAAAAATTGGTTAGACTTAGGATTTTTATGCTTTAAAATACGTTCTTATGAACTTGTAAAACGTTAAAAAGGTGGTTTTCTTCCCTCTTAACTTAACTTTTACTTTATTTTAATTACAAAACTGCTGCTTCTTTTTAGCTTACTCCCACTTTTTAAACCATTTTACAAGGCTATAAGTATGTATAAATTGTTATTTTTATTTTTCATCGACTTTCATTTTAAGTAATTACAAAAAAATATTTTCGCTCGAACAATTTTTATTTTCACTTTTTATGCATTTTTATCAAAATCTAATGATAAAAATGTAAACGTTTCAATTTTTCAGGCACTTGCCTTTCTCACTTTAATTTGAAAAGTTTTTGCTCAAACAATTTTTATTTCGTCTTTTTATGCATTTCTACCACATTCTAGCGGTAGAAATATAGTTGTTTTAATTTTTCGATAACTTTGTTTTTCTTATTTCTCGCCCAAGTGTGTGTGTGTATAAGATATTTTTCAGCTCCTAAGTTTAATTATGCAAGTGTGTGTATGTGTTTATTTATGTCGAGTGCGTGAGTAGTTACTTTCAAGTAGAGTGTGTGTGTTGTTTTTATTTTTCCGCCTACTCATTTGAGTTAAATGACTGGATTTTATTCAAGTGTGTGTATTTTTATTTTTCCGCCTACTCATTTGAGTTAAATGACTGGATTTTATTTGAGCAAGTGTGTGTATTTTTATTTTCCGCTTACTCACTTGAGTTAAATGGATGGACTGTATTTTCAGTCCTACTCGTTTGAGTAGGAATTGTAATTTTCATTCTTTATTTTTCCGCCTACTCACTTAAGTTAAATGGCTGGATTTGATTCTCCGCCTACTCGCTAGGAGTTAAATGGTCGGACTTTATTTTGATGTAAATATTTAAGAAAGCCCTGTAATCGCATTTATTTTCTCCTACTCGTTTGAGAAGGACTCGCTTTCATTTCAGTTCTACTCGTTTGAGTAGGACTTGCAATTTTCAGCTTTTATTTCCCGCCCCCACTCGTTTGAGTGGGACCTGCAAATTTCAATTATGCAATTTTCTCTTATGTGTAACTTAGTTTTATTTCTGTACCTTATTATATGTTTGAATGAGTGCGGTGTGTTTATTTGTAATAACTTTTCTAATGTTACGGTATTTTACTTTTCTTCTAATTTTCTTTATAACCTTTCAGCGAATAGTTTAGAATGCTCGCATAACCAAACATATAGGCTATCCCCATTCCGATGAGTGGCTAATTGCTTTTAGCCCTCGGTATCGAAGAGCTTTGGGATCTAAAATGTCTTAAATAACCAAATGTCTAATTTTTCGATTTAATTAAATAACTTAAGGTTTACCCCGGGTTAACGACGCGTAGAACCACATATCGATGTGTGGGCTCTATTTCTGTTATCCATACGCTAGCTAGCCGAGGGGCCGTGCGTATGTACAGATCACCACTGGGTAAATAGAGTTCTGCACTAACCCTCGAGAGAGGAGGCACGCTAACTCTACCGGATTGGGTTGCCCACCCAATAGCGGTGTTCTTAGCGTACTGCAGGCATTAAGGGTAATCCTTCGTCAGACGAGAGCCCCGTCGAATAGCCTTAATGTCTAGGTGAGCGATATTCCTAGAGATAGGTGAGCTCATTATTTTGAACCTCCACGGCCAAGTTTCCGCTTTAATTAAATTGAAACTTTAGATCTCTAGTTATCCAAATCTATTTTTAATACTAACGTAATTCGATACCGGGAGTTATCTCTTCATCGACTATTTTCTCAAATCTATTTTTGTTTCTATTTTAATTAAAACCCTGAACTTCTATTTCAGTAAAATAATAGTGTTTTCGGAGCAGTAGGGGTAATCAAACCGTTCCCGGGAATAATATGACATCTGTATTCTCCCGAATATCGAGTACTACTTGCAAGAGGTGCACTTTCCTACCCTAGCAAGCCCGCGGCGATCGACTCACCGAACCAACCATAGTAAGAGTCTGTTTGCGGGCCAATCAAGTTTTTGGCGCCGTTGCCAGGGAGTCGTTCTTGGCCAACGTATAAACAAATATTTTCATCCTATTTACTACGCTAGCAAGACACTAACTTCCGCATAAAGAAATTACACGACAATGGTAAAAGAACTTTTAGCCGTCGTATTTGCTTTCGATAAGTTTCGCTCGTATATTACGCTATCCAAAGTTATCGTATTTACCGACCATTCCGCCTTAAAATATTTGTTAGCGAAAACGGACGCCAAACCCCGCCTTCTTCGATGGATCCTCGTCTTGCAGGAGTTCGATTTAGAGATCTGGGATAAGAGGGGCGCAGAAAATTTAGCCGCCAATCACCTCTCCCGCTTAGAAAAATCCGCTGCGGAAGCGCTCATCGAATCTGACATAAATGACAGATTCCCCGAGGAATGCCTCCTAGCCATAACTACTAGCTCATCTTCCCCACCTTGGTTCGCAGATTTTGCGAACTATTTAGTTGCGAGGGTGCTTCCAAAAGACTTTTCGAGCCAGCAAAATAAGAAATTCTTTTCTAACTTGAAATATTTCTTTTGGGAGGACCCTTTTATTTTTCGTATCTGCGCGGACCAAGCGGTCCGAAGATGTGTTGCGGGTATGGAGTGCATGCAAATCCTTAGGCACTGCTACGAGGGTCCGGCTGGTGGGCATTATCAAGCTAACCGGACCGCGCGGAAGGCGCTAGAGGCGGGCTTCATTTGGCCTACTCTATTCAAAGACGCTCATAATTTTGTACGCGCATGCGATAGCTGTCAGCGGTCGGGTAACATCTCTCGTCGCGACGAGATGCCCCAAAATTTGTTTTTAGAATGCGAAGTCTTCGATTTATGGGGCATAGATTTCGTTGTCCCCCTACCTCAGTCTTTCAAAAATATGTATATTTTAGTGGTGCTCGAATACATATCAAGGTGGGCGGAAGCGCAAGCTCTCCCCACCAACAAAGCACGAGTCATCGTCACATTTCTTAAAAAACTATATTCTCGCTTCGGCACTCCGCGCGCTATTGTAAGCTATAGGGGGACGCATTTCTGCAACACCCAGATGGCTAAGACGTTAGCTAAATACGGCGTCACGCACAAACTTGCCACCCCATACCACCCGCAAACTAGTGGCCAAGTAGAGGTAGTAAATCGAGAGATAAAGCGCATATTAGAGAAAATCGTTTCACTTAATAGGAAAGATTGGTCCATCAAACTCGACGATGCGTTGTGGGCTTATCGTACCGCATACAAAACTGCAATTGGTTGTACGCCATATCGATTAGTTTACAGCAAAGCGTGTCATCTCCCCGTAGAACTAGAACATCGCGCACTATGGGCTTTAAAACTTTTAAATCTCGACGCTAACATAGCCACCCACAATAAAAAAACTGCAACTAAATGAGCTCGATGAATGGCGTGCAAATGCTTACGAGAGCAATAAGTTCTATAAGGTGCGTTGTAAGTTTTCTCACGACTGAAAACTCAAGCCCCAAAAAAACTTTTTCTTCGGGCGATCTTGTCCTTCTTTATAATTCACGACTTAGACTTTTCCCTGGGAAACTTAGATCACGCTGGTCCAGCCCCTTCAAAGTTGAAGAGGTTTGGCCATATGGGACTGTAATCGTCTCCCACCCGGATAAAGGCTCGTTTAAAGTGAACGGTCATCGCTTAAAATTATACATAGCAGGCGATCCTGTGGGCGGTAATTTCGAATCCATAACCCTCCTCGATATATAAACTGTCAAAATAGTCAAGCTACGCGACTATAAACAAAGCGCTACTGGGAGGCACCTCATGTTTATCTTTTTCGCTATCTCTTTACCTTTTTTCTTTGCTATCTTCTTCATAATGCAGGGTTCCTAAATTGTGCCTCCCCCACCTCCTGTCAGGGAAGCTTCTACCCCCCCCCCCCTCTTCTTTTTTTTCTTCTTTGTGTATCTTATCTTACCTGTTTTGTTCCGCATACTTACGTTACAACATTGGGGACAATTTTGGACTTAAGTATTAGGGTATTTTCGTGATTTACTTTCTACACTTTAATTTTCTGCATTTCAAAAATACAAAAAATACATATAACAACAAAACAAAACAAAAATCTTAAAATGAGAAAAAAAAATGAAAAAATCCAAAAAAAAAATTTATTTTCTTTTTCTTTCTTTTTTCCAAAAACTCCAAAAAAAATTATAAAAGAAAAACAAAAAAAACAACAACAAAAAAAATAATAACAAAAAAATTATAAAACAAAAAAACAAAAAAAATATTTAGTTTCACTTTGTAAATATTTTTGTGAAAATAATCTTCTCTCTCCCCCTTCCGCTTCCCTCTCATTCTTGTAAATAACTTTTCTTTTTCTCCCAATCTTTGTAAATACAATGAAAATTTTCTTAAAAAATACAAAAAAAACTTTTTATGTATATATTAATATCATAAACTTAAAATACCAAAACAAAAAGATAATAGTTCAAAAAATTCAAAAAAATGAGAAAAACAAAACAAAAATACAAAAAAGATAATAAATGAAAAACAAAAAAAATGATGATAAAACTATAAAAATCAAACAAAAAAAACTAATGTTTTGAAACAAATAAATCAAATATACCATCCTTAATTTCCGTGCTATCCAAAAATTTTGCTTTGAGTTTATTTATATGTGAATTTTATTAATTCTCTATTTGCTATTAGTTTGTGAATTATAGATTGAATAATTTAAATATTCGGGGTTAAGTTTTAAAGATTCATTATGCTTTGTTAAAAATAGCGAACTCGTTTTAGCCACTACTTCCAATATTTCATTGATAGGAGCACGTGTATTATGTTAGAAAATAACGACTATAGCATTCAATTATGTTTACTTTTACCTTTCTGAAAAATTGGAACTTACAATTTATTAAGGTTGCTCTCAAAATTGTTTAAAAAATCTAGTTTTCTTTTCTCACCTTTCTTATCATGACCTACTTGGCATGATAAAATTGTTATCATTAAAAGATCCTATGTCAATGGGAATAAGATTTCGTTCCGTAAACATAGTCACCCAATAGCTTAAAAAGATTATATGTTATGGAGTAAGAGGATAAAATTCATTACTCCTACACATATACATTGAGTTAAATTTTATTATGAAGTTGAAAAAAATGATATTAGGAAAATAAGATTTCATTTCCCTAATAATCGAAAAAGAAAAAAAATGGAGGTTCGAGAAAAAAATTACCTCGCCTCAAAATCAAAACCCTCTTCATAAACCAACATCAATCCCCTTGCCAATTTCAAGATTCTAGATTTAATTTAAAAATCTTTTTGAGAGCATAATTTATAAATTTCATTATTTCCAGTAAACTCCTATAAGCTAAAAGTTCATATAATTTCAAACTATTCTTGTTAATCTAACCATTACAATTATTGTTTTCTATTTGATTATATCTAGAAGTCTTTTGGCAAAACTTTTGCGCTATTTAAATCATCTTCATAAATTTAGGACTTAACTCTTACACCCCGTTTATTTATTTAGATATCTCTTATAATTGATTAAGCGGTAGCTAAACTTAGAGTTTTTTTTTCTATTCCTTATTAGTTCATCTCAAACTTTTGCTCTGGAATAACAAAAGCTTAAGTATTGGGGTATTTGATGAATTGTAAATATACCTATTTTATGTACATTACTTAAGTCATTTTCATTTATTTTTGTCATTTTACTTGTTTTTATTCAATAAAATGCTCCTATTTTTTTAAATATTATACTAACTTGTTTTAGTTTATTTTTCAGGAAAAAAAATCAAAATCTGCGAAAAAATGCCATGTCACGCCCATGACAAATTGGTCACGCCCGTGACCAGGGCGTGACAGCTCAAAATCCCGTGAAATCAGCTCGAAGAATTCAAGCTCGACGATCGTCGACACGCCCGGGCACACGCCCGTGTCAATCCGACACGGGGCGTGACCAAGCCCGTGTCCATCCCGTTCGACGATCAAGGTTTCCAGCTCGAAGAATCACGCTCAACAATTGTCGACTCAACCCGACACGCCCACCGTCACGCCCGTGACCTGGGGCGTGACTTTCTCCACCTGGCCCGACAAACTGCCTTCGGCGAATCCCGAAGTCAATAACGCCTTTAATCGCAGAACGACACGCCCACCGTCACGCCCGTTACCTAGGGCGTGACCGCCGCGTTTTCGGCCGCAAAGTCAAATCGCCGTCAAATCCGTCAGATCACCGAATTCTGCTGTTAAATAGTGCTGACACGCCCCCCGACACGCCCGTGTCGGAGGGCGTGTACTTGGAAACTTTTGCTTATAAAAGGGCAGCTGATGTATGAGTTAGGGGTTCCAAATTTTTGAACCGTTTTGATGCTAAGGGTTGTCGTTTGGAGCTAGCTTTGGGGCTATGTAAGGATCTTTCCCCCTCCTTTTCAAGTTTGTTTAAGCATTGTAATCCACCTTTTTTATTAATAAAATCTTTTCTTTGCATCCTTATAATGCTTTGAAAAATCTCTGAAGGCCTCCTTTTCATCAATGCTAAGTACTTTTAATTTCATTTCCATATTACGTGTGTGTGTGTATGAGTTAAAAATTGCAAGATTTATGTTTTAAAATGAAAAACAATTTGCTTTACTATCATTATAACAAAATTTATAGCCGTTATTATGGCCGATTTCATTCTCAAACTCTTAAAAATTGGTTAGACTTAGGATTTTTATGCTTTAAAATACGTTCTTATGAACTTGTAAAACATTAAAAAGGTGATTTTCTTCCCTCTTAACTTTGCTTTTACTTTATTTTAATTACAAAACTGTTGCTTCTTTTTAGTTTACTCCCACTTTTTAAACCATTTTACAAGGCTATAAGTATGTATAAATTGTTATTTTTATTTTTCATCAACTTTCATTTTAAGTAATTACAAAAAATATTTTCGCTCGAACAATTTTTATTTTCACTTTTTATGCATTTTTATCAAAATCTAATGGTAAAAATGTAAATGTTTCAAGTTTTCGGGCACATGCCTTTCTCACTTTAATTTGAAAACTTTTTACTCAAACAATTTTTATTTCAGCTTTTTACGCATTTCTACCACATTCCAGCGGTAGAAATGCAGTTGTTTTAATTTTTCGATAACTTTGTTTTTCTTATTTCTCGCCCGAGTGTGTGCATGTATGAGATATTTTTCAGCTCTTAAGTTTAATTATGCAAGTGTGTGTGTGTTTATTTATGTCGAGTGCGTGAGTAGTTACTTTCAAGTAGAGTGCGTGTGTTGTTTTTATTTTTTTGCCTACTCATTTGAGTTAAATGGCTTGATTTTATTCAAGTGTGTGTATTTTTTTTTCCGCCTACTCATTTGAGTTAAATGGCTGGATTTTATTCGAGCAAGTGTGTGTATTTTTATTTTCCGCCGACTCGAGTTAAATGGCTGGACTGTATTTTCCGCCTACTCGCTAGGAGTAAAATGGTCGGACTTTATTTTGATGTAAATATTTAAGAAAGCCCTGTAATCGCATTTATTTTCTCCTACTCATTTGAGAAGGGCTCGCTTTCATTTCAGTCCTACTCCTTTGAGTAGGACTTGCAATTTTCAGCTTTTATTTCCCGCCCCACTCATTTAAGTGGGACCTGCAAATTTCAATTATGCAATTTTCTCTTATGTGTAACTTAGTTTTATTTCTGTCTCTTATTATATGTTTGAATGAGTGCGAGTGTGTTTATTTGTAATAACTTTTCTAATGTTATGGTATTTTACTTTTCTTCTTATTTTCTTTATAACCTTTCAGCGAATAGTTTAGAATGCTCGCATAACCAAACATATAATCTATCCCCATTCCGATGAGTGGCTAATTGCTTTTAGCCCGCGGTATCGAAGAGCTTTGGGATCTAAAATGTTTTAAATAACCAAAAGTCTAATTTTTCGATTTAATTAAATAACTTAAGGTTTACCCCGGGTTAACGACGTGTAGAACCACATATCGATGTGTAGGCACTATTTTCGTTATGCATACGCTAGCTAGCCGAGAGGCCGTGCGTATGGACAGATCACCCCTGGGTAAATAGAGTTTTGCATTAACCCTCGAGAGAGGAGGCGCGCTAACTCTACCGGATTGGGTTCCCCACCCAATAGCGGGGTTCTTAGCGTACTGCAGGCATTAAGGGGAATCCTTCGTCGGACGAGAGCCCGGTCGAATAGCCTTAATGTCCAGGTGAGCGATATTCCTAGAGATAGGTGAGCTCACTATTTTGAACCTCCACGACCAAGTTTCCGCTTTAATTAAATTGAAACTTTAGATCTCTAGTTATTCAAATCTATTTTTAATCCTAACGTAATTCGATACCGGGAATTATCTCTTCATCGACTATTTTCTCAAATCTATTTTCGATCCTATTTTAATTAAAAACCTCAACTTCTATTTCGGTAAAATAATAGTGTTTTCGGAGCAGTAGGGGTAATCAACCAGTTCCCGGGAATAATACGACCTTGGTATTCTCCCGAATATCGAGTACTACATGCGGTAGGTGCACTTGCCTACCCTAGCAAGCCCGCGACGATCGACTCACCGAACCAACCATAGTAAGAGTCTGATCGCGGGCCAATCACATCGCGACGCGAGTCCTTTGTTGGGGACGAAGGAGGGTCTTCCGATAGCATGCCGTCATCAACAACTTGGGGGCCATCGTAAACTTGGGGGCCTTCGTCAACTTGGGGGGCCATCGTCGCCACCACTAGTACTATCACAATATATAGTTGAATTATTTAGGTTGTATCCATAATCCAGTAGTTGGCTTTGTATCCACAATACTTGTGAGCAACAGTGGCCAACTGCTATATATTCTGCTTTTGCAGTAGATGTTGATATAGAGGTTTGCTTTTTACAGAACCATGACACAAGCCTATCACTAAGGAATTGGCATGTTCCTGTGGTGCTTTTCTGTCCACTCTACATCCAGCATAGTCAGCATCAGAAAATCCAGTTAAATCAAATTCTGACTCTGATGGATATAGAATTCATAGATTTGGACAACCCTTTATATATCTCAAATTCCTTTTAAGCAAAATATAGTGAGATTCATTAGGGTTCACTTGGAACCTAGCACAAATGCATGTAGCAAACATGATGTTTGGCCTACTTACTGTGAGATATAATAGGGACCCAACAATGGGCCTATACATCTTCTGATCAACAAATTTTCCATGCACATCAGAATCTATCACAGTATTTGCAGCCGTAGGTTTCTTCATGGCTGAGGCATCACACATCCCAAATCTTTTAATGTGCCCTTTAGCATATTTGTATTGGGAGATGAAGATACCATCAGATGATTGTTTCACTTGGAGACCAAGGAAATATGAAAGTTCACCCATGCTACTCATCTCAAACTTTGAATGCATAAGGTTAGAGAACCTTTTGCATAGTTTAGGATCAGTTGAGCTAGATATGATATCATCTACATAAATTTATACTAATAAAATTTTATCTTTATGATGCTTAATGAAAAGAGTCCTATCTACAATGCCTATAGAAAATTTATGCTCTAATAATAAGCTAGCTAAGCTATCATACAAAGCTCTTGGGGCTTGCTTTAAACTATAGAGAGCTTTATACAATCTAAAGACGTGAGAAGGATGTGTTGGAGAGATAAAACCTGGAGGTTGTTCAACATAAACCTCTTCTTTGACATCTCCATTTAGAAAAGCACTCTTGACATCCATTTGATAAACTTTGAACTTCTTGAATGTAGCATATGAAAGGAAAATTCTTATAGCCTCAAGTCTTGCAACAGGAGCAAATATTTGATCATAATCAATACTTTCGTCCTGCCTATATCCTTGAGCTACTAGCCTTGCCTTGTTCCTCATAATTTTGCCTTCTGCATCCAACTTATTTCTGAATACCCATTTGGTTCCAATGACTGGGTAGTCTTTGGGTCTAGGAACAAATTCCCAAACTCTACATCTCTCAAATTGATTGAGCTCCTCTTGAATTGCAATGATCCAGTGAGGATCTTGTTCTGCATCTTTAATGGATTGGGGCTCAAGTTGAGAGAGGAAACAAGCAAACATCAAGTCAGGTTTGAGTTGATGGCTTGTTTGCACACCAGCTGAAATGTCTCCAATCACTTGAGATATAGTGTGATCTCTAAGTGTGACACGATAAGTGGGAGGAGCAGGCTGGGAACAGCTTGGGGAATAAATTCCTCTTGTGGAATTTCATTATCTGTTGGAAAGGGTTCAGTCACTTCCGTGCTTTCTTCTTCACTTTCTTCTTCAACTTATGGAGAAGGACGTATTGGAATCTCTTGGGTGAGGCTTAGTTCATCCAATCTCTCACACAAGCGAGGTACCTGTAAATTTCTATTGGTAGAAATTTCTTTCTCCTTATAAGATATATTAGCTTCATCAAAAGTTACATGTACTGATTCCTCAATTTTTAAAGAAGATTTATTGAATACCCTATAAGCTTCGCTGACTTGGGAATATCCTAGAAAAATTCTCTCTTCAGCTTTAGCTTCAAACTTTCGAATATATTTCTTGTTATTATTATGAATATAACATATACAACCAAATATTTTAAAATAGGTGATTTTAAGTTTCTTCCCTTTAAGTAATTCAAAGGGAGTCTTATTCTTAAGTTTATGTATTAAACTTCTTTTCAGTACATAGTTTGTTGTGCTCACAGCCTCTGCCCAAAAGGATAGGGGCATGTAAGAATCTGTAAGTAATGTGTCTGCAGCTTTAATTAAGGTTCTATTCTTCCTTTCAGCTACCCCATTTTGTTGAGAAGTTTTAGAAGCTGAGAAGCAATACCTGATACCTTCCTTCTCACAGAACTCAAGCATAAGAAGAGACTCAAACTCAATACAATGATTAGTTCTGATCAATACAACTGGAGTAGAGTACTTAATTTGTATGGTCCTGAGAAAATCTGTAAGAACTTTGAATGTATCTGACTTATATCTCAGAAAGAACACATAAGTGAATCTTGAGAAGTCATCTACAATAACTAGAGTATAATATTTCCCTCCTAGGCTTTGTAAAACAATAGGGCCAAAACGGTCCATGTGTAGCAAATACAAGATCCTAGGTGAATCACTCTTGTTTACTGATTTAAAACTAGATTAAGTTTGGTTGCTTAATTGACAAGCCCTGCAGAGGCCTTCCTTCTTGTAGGGGCTAGAAGGCAATCCTCTCACATGGATGTATTTAGATATCCTAGAAATGTTTTTCATATTAACATGTCCTAATCTTTTATGCCATAAATTATTTTGATTGCTAATAAGATTAAGTAAACAAATATCTGAAGTTGCAGAATGAAAATCAACTACATATATGTTATCTTGTCTATTTTCAATTAAAACAATTTGGTTTTCTATAATAGAAATAATAAAAGAACTTGATTTAAAATGTACCTGATAACCTTCATCACATAGTTGACTTACGGAGATTAGGTTATGCTTGAGTAACTTACATATGTCACCTTCTTGAAAGTGACTGCTTCAATCTTTACGTCTCTAAAGCCTTCAGACTGACCACAATTTGAATCACCAAAGATCACCTTTGGTCCAAGCTTAGACTAGTAGTTGTTTAAGTTGTCCTTATTGCCAGTCATATGCTTGGAGCATCCACTGTCCAGATACCATTGTTGATTAAGAGCTGGACAGCTATTTACCTGCAAAGAAGACAATTAGTTGTTCTTGACACAGATTACCTTGGGTCCTTTATTTTGCTGAAAAGAAAAGCTTGATATAACTGAAAATTCAGGTTGGGATTTATAACCTAAGGGATGGTATCTCCTAGGTGGAATTTCCCAATCAGCAAGTAGATTAAAAGGTTTTCTAGGTTGATTAAAGTTTTTGTTAAAATTATGATTTTTATTAAGTCTGACTGTGTTCGACAAAAAGTTGTAAGTTTGTCGACCAGAGTTCGACGAAGTGGGATGAGATCGTCGATCTCTGCTTAGAGAATGAACATATTCATTTTTTGTGCCCCAAGTTCATCGATCTCTGCTCGACGAACCATACACAGTTCGTCGATCGCAGTAAGATGAATTATTATAGCTAATATTTGCATTCATAGATCGTCGATCGGGGTTCGACGAACTTGCCACATTTCGTCGATCTAAGCTCGACGAAATCTGTTGAACTTTGTTTTAACTTAGATTTTTCTTGCTTCTGTTATTTTGATTTTTAGAGTTAGCTAATTTTTCTATGGGTTGTTTATTATTTATTACCTCTTTACCCTTAGCTGAAACACATTTTATAGGGGTTGATAATATATTCTTCTTAAGTATGAGGGGTATGCTTGATGATGCACCCAAGCCAGTTTGTCATTCAGTCTGGCATTGACAATACTTGTGATGTCCATCAGCTTAAGGCTTCTCCCATTGAGAGATTCCTCAAGTTGTTTAGCCTCACATAACTCTATTTTTAAAGAAATAATTTGTTCATTTGTTAAAGCTAAATCATCCTTAAGCTTATTGTTTCCGGCAAACAAGTTATCAAATTCAGATTCCCTATCTCTTAGCATTTTAATTTATTTTTTTGATTTTATTAAATCATTACATAAAGATTTGAATTCATTTTTAAAATCAACAAAATTAAAATCAAAAGATGAGATTACCTGATCCTCATCTGTCTCAGATTCTTCTTCTGATTCTTCATAGTGACCTTCTGCTTGATCTTCAGCATCAGGTCTGTTGCATGAGGCATTAATTACCATGAGGCAGGCCTCTTTTGCCCTTGCTTCTTCTTCATCTTCACTGGAACTGGAAGATGATGTCTCTTCATCAGTGTCACTCTAGGTTTCAGCAATGAAACATTTTTCTTTTCTTTTGTATTTGTTGGAGGAGTGTTTGTTTGAATTCTTGCTGGTGTTCTTCTTGTTCTATTTCTCCTTTCTCCTGTCCCTTTTCTGAGCTTCTGGGCATTCAGGAGGAATGTGCCCAGGCTTTCTGCATCCAAAGCAGACAATCTCATTGCTAGGAGTTCTCTCATACTTAGGTTTGTCATCATTCTTTGATGGTCTTCTTCTGAAATCCTTCTTGGCCAGCTTGTAGAATCTTTTGGCTGGCAAGCTCATCAACTCTTCATTGGCTGGAAGGGTTTCAAAATCTTCAGTTACTTTGAAAGCAATATTATGTTCCTTCCTTGAAGAGGTTGAGGCCTTCATTTTAGCTGCCTCTCTAGTCTTGATCAATTGCTCATAAGATTTGAGCTTTCCAAAGAGATACTCAGTGGATATCTCATTCATACTTCTGGCTTCTTTGATTGGCCAGATCCTGGAATCTCAAGTGCTGGGGAAGCACATCAGGATCTTGTTATTTAGCTCAGTCAATAAGATATCTTTATCCAGGGTCTTGAGTTCATTGATGATAACACTAAGTCTGTTATACATCTCTGCCACTATTCTAGATTCCTCCTTCTTGAAGTTCTCATATTAAGATATTAGGAGGGATCTTATATCCTTTCTTTCATTTGCAGAGCCTGCCACCATCTGATTTAGAGAATCCCAGATTTCTTTTGCAGAAGAGCATTCAGCCACATTTTGGAAGATTACATCTGACATTGTTTGGGCCAATATATTCATGGCTTTAGCATTAACAACTTTGGTTTTCTTCTGAGCATCAGTCCACTCAGGTGGTGGAATTGCATGAGTGCTATAAGTTGTTGTACATGTAAAGGCAGTTTGTTGAGGAGGACCTGTCAAAATGGAATTAAAAATATCTTCATCAATAGAGTTCGTGTATAGCTTGATTCTTGCCTTCCTGATTGTAAATTTATTTAAGTTGCAGACTAGAGGTCTGGTGCTATCATAATCTTTATTTTGTGCTATTGCTGTAATAAGAGAAAAACTAGAGAAGAGAGAAACAATCTAACAGGGATCTTGGTTCAGATGTGAATCTGTGAAAACAAAGAAAACCTGCTCTGATACCCTTTGAAAGTGATTGTAAGAAAGATACCACCTGAGGGGTTAGACTGTTTTACTCTAGAGGGGGGGGGGTGAATAGAGTATTTTAAAATCCTTTAGATTTTTATTTCAGTGTTGAAAATAGTGATACTAATAAGTGTATTCAGAGAGGTGCAGAAATAAACTAAGCAAGACAGTAATCAGCATACAGAAAGAAAATAAAGTAGCATCACAGACAACACAAGAATTTTATAGTGGTTCCCCAAAAACTTGGGTATATCCACTCTTCTACCACCATGGTAGGAATCCACTCAGGTTTTTGATCAGGTTCCCTGTCACCAATCAGGTTTTTGTTCAGGTGCCTGTCACCACAAGATCTACTTCAGGTAGATCAGGAAACCCTTCAGGCTTTTGATCAGGTGCCTAAAAACCAAGTCAAGCCTTTTGATCAGGAGACTTGCAAACAAATGATTAACTTTTGAAGGGAGCTAGAACCCTGTGTACAGTTGGGAGAAACAAATGAACTAGATGTTATCTTCTCTTTCTCAAAGCAACAGAGAAGATTTGTGGATACTTGAAGGTGTAAAAACTCCCCCTGAGATGAAGATTTGCTCAGGAAGAATGGAAGCTTTGTAGGGTGAGTAGGTATTCTAGAAAAGATCTCCAGTAAGCATTAGACTGATTGAAGTTGATTGTCCCTTTGAAGCATGCTGGAGAGAAGAACACTTGATGAAGACAGTCAGAGCTTTTTCTTCTTAAAAATTTTCTGATGTCTGTCTTGTTTTGGGTGTGTGTTTTTCTCTTGTTACTTTCTTCTCTTTCTGTCCTATCTACTGCAAGAGAAAAATTCTATTTTTTATATTTCTCCTTTGAATTTGAATTGTCTGCATTGAATGCTGACGGCCTGGAGAAGGAAAATGCGACTGGAGAGAATATCACATTAATGGATTTCCCCAACTGTCCTATTGAAAATGACAAGTAATAGCCCTGATGAATACCATAATCAATGATGCTTTTAATGGTTATATTCAGAGAATATTAAGCATTGATTATTCAGGAATTACTGCAATGAAATAAGGATAAAAGAAGGAAAAATCCAAGTCTAGAACTGCACAGAATTCATCGAGGAAAGAACAAATTTCGTCGACCTGGGTCCAGAGTTCGTCGACCAGATAAATCATGTCCGTCGACCAGATAATTACTGTTCGTCGACCTGAGCAACAAGTTTGTCTACCTGAGAACAACTAACTGCTTTCTGATAAAACTTGCCAATTCTGTGCTCTAAGTTCGTCGAGCTGATAACATAACTTCGTCGACTGGAGTTCAGAGAAAGGATTCTGGACTTAGAATGTTGAAGTTGAACTTCCAGAAATCATTGACCTGAGCTCGAATTTCGTCGAGCTCAACTCAGAGAATTGCCTCTGAGTTCGTCGAGCTGAGCACGACTTTCATCGAGCTGAGTTCGACGAACGTCGAACTCACTTTCCCGAATCGTGATTTTTCTCTAAGTCTGGACTCTTATGCAGTCTTTTGCTGGCTGGTCCATGCAATGTTAACTCTAAGGACATATCCTAAACTCTAGGATACAGACATGACCCTGGCTATACGTGGTGGGTCAAATATCCTAGTTAGTGAACCTAGCCCAAATCAAACTAGGGATCCAACATACTTAGCTAGAAACACGACATAAACCTGGAGTCTCGATCTGACACAATACATATCATCACTCCATGCAGTCAGATGAATTCATCCAAATACAATTCCGCTATATTCTTCATGTAATAGACAATCTTAAAAGGCACGAAGTTTGAACACTTCCTCAATCTATTAGCTATGACCCAAATAAAATCATGCCCTCGGGGAGACTTAGACATACCCGTAATAAACTCCATAGAGATGCTCTCCCACTTCCAACTTAGAAAATATAAAGACGTCAGTTTGCCACCAGGAATTCTATGATTTGCCTTAACCCGCTTGCAGGTGAAGAACTTGGACATCAACTTAGCTATATTGTTCTTCATCCTATACCACCAAATGATCTGCTTCAGATCTCTACACATCTTTGAGAGCCAGGGTGGTATGTAATACTAGAACCATATGCTTCACTGCAAATCTTTGTCTGAATATCACCAACCACTAGAATATTATATTTTTCACAGTACATCAAGGTACCCAAATCATCAATCAAAAAGTCCATTAATTACCCTTTTTAGTTTTACTCTGGATATGCTGCAAATTGGATCATCCTTCTGATGTAGCCTTGTAAGCATAATCCACGAAGGCTCTGCCACTTCCAAGATACTTGGCGAGTCGCTACTCTGAAAGATAATCCTATGGGTAATTAATCACCTAGAGGGGGTGAATATGTGTCTTTTAAAATACTGTCAATTCTTTGTCGCTAAAATGTTTAGAAGATACTTGAATAATAATCTTTACAATAACACAACATAATCATTAATATAATATATCACAGGAAATCACAATACACAAAGAAGTTATATTGGCTCCCCCTTCTAGGGTACATCCACTTTCCCCCTTCTTCCCCACAAGAAATGTGCTAGATAAGATTCTAACTCTACCTCTTGAACTCAGATTCAAAGATATTACAAGCTTAGTTTCTATCAAGAAACAAACACTTAGACCAATAGGTCCTACCTCAGAGATTCTCACAATCTCTTACCTCAGGTCCATCAAGAACCCTACCTCAACCTTTATAAATTAGCCTTACAACTCAGTGATCCCACTAAAATCATCTACCTCAAATTTTATAAATCAGGCTTACAACTCAGAGATACAGTGTCCTACCCACTCAGATCTCAAGGAGATCTTACAAAATTGAAGGAGATCTTACAAAATTAAGAGGTAAATATATTCAGAAAATAAATCTATAATCTGACTTATCTGAATGAATTCAGATTCTTCAATTCAGCTGCAAAGAATCAAATCTTGATGAATAATCTGGCTGAAGAGATACCTCTATGGATCTACAATCTTCTTGATGATCGGCTTGATTTCCTTGAAGAATTTGTACAATAGATCCAACTTAATCCACTGATCAATCTTATCGAAAGGAACTGTAGATTTTCTTGAAGACCTTCATCTTTCTTCTTCTCCTTGGAGTTGTCGTCCTCCCTAACTTGGAAGAAAATAGAATGAGAATTTCTATTTTTTCTGATTCCTTAAATTCTGTGTAGACAACCCCTCTATTTATAGCTTTTATGGAAGGCTGCTTTTTGATTCATGACATCATCATGTGACATTATACTTCATATTCTCCTTGAAACTGTTTCTATTGAGATATCATATTACTATAGCTGATATGACATTTCTAACTTTTCTTGACACTTCTGTGTTGACTCTACACATCTTCAGTAACATAAGTGTCAAGATGTCCAAAGTGCCTCGATACTTGTTCTTAGAAGGTGTCGAGATATCTTAGCAGTCTCGAAACAATTTTACTTAGAAGAATTTTGTCTGAAATTAAAAGTGTCGAGACAGTTGACTTATCTCGACATAACTGTCATTTGAGTCGACATCTAAACTTGTAATGTGTCGAGACAGTTGAATTGTCTCGATACAACTGTCTGCTGGGTGTCGACCCTTTTATACTTGGTTTTTTTCTTCTTTGTGTCGATATAGTTGAATTGTCTCGACACTCCAGTCTGCCGATGTCAACATTTTTATACTTGCTTTTCTTCACTGTGCCGAGACAGTTGAATTGTCTCGACACTCCAGTATGTCGGTGTCAAGACTTTTATACTTGCTTTTCTTCACTGTGTTAAGACAGTTGAATTGTCTCGACACTACTTTACTTAGTGTTATTTTCATTCTGTCGGTGTTGAGATAACTGACTCATCTCGACACTGCTGTATTGAATCTTAAATGTGTCGAGATAACTGACTTGTCTCGACACAGGTGTCTTGAATATTCAATGTGTCGAGATAACTGACTTGTCTCGACACAACTGTCTTGAATCTTCAATGTGTCGAGATAACTGACTTGTTTCAACACAGCTGTCTTGAATCTTCAAGGTGTCGAGTTTACTATCTTGTCTAGATGCAGCTGACTTACACTTCAAAATATCGAGGTAGCTGACTTGTCTCGACACTGCTGACTTAGTCTCGACACTGGTTCAGTTAGTCTCGACACTTCTTCTACAAAGGTGTCGATATAGTTGAAGTGTGTTGCTGGGTCTATTGATTCCAATATCCCAGATTTGTAAGAAGTCAAATGGGTCAATGACAAACACACAAAATGTTTTTGATGTGTGCTTGAGTCCATGCATGCAGGTAGTCCATTATTGGATAGGTCAGCAAAAAGAATATGCCGGAGGATTCAAATTTCGTTGAGATCAGCTCGCAGTTCGTCGAGCTCAGCTCACAGTTCATCGAGCTCAGCTCACAGTTCGTCGAACTCATCTCACCATTCCTTGAGCTAAACTCAAGAGCTTAGGATTCAAAATTCGTCGATCTCAGCTCACTGTTCGGCGAGCTCAGCTCACAGATCGTCGAGCTCAGCTCATAGATCATCGAGCTCAGCTCACCATCCCTTGAGCTAAACTCAGGGCTTAGGATTCAAATTTCATCGAGCTCAGCTCATTGTTCTTCGAGCTCAGCTCACAGATCATCGAGCTGAGCTCATCATTCATTGTGCTAAATCCAGAAGCTTGAGATTCAGCAATCATCGAGCCCAGCCCACCAATCATTAAATGCTGTTCAACATTCACCAACCTAAAGTCAGACAAATTGACTAAGGCAAACCGCTGAGATAGCCAAGACAGTTGAGAAGCATGTCTCAGCATAACTGCTGAGACAAAACAAGGTGAATTTCTCTAAGTCCAAAAGCGTTCAGTGAAGCAGGTTCGCTAAACACCTCTAAATAAGAAGGAGGCACTGTGACAGAAGACAATCTCAGTTGTGAAGTAGACACCGCTGAGAAGAAAGCACTGAGACAGATGCTTGTCTCATCTGTTAAGAAGAAACCGCTGAGAAATTTGAGAAAGAACCGCTGAGACGAAGCTAGTGAAAATGCGCAAGTCAAAAAGCGCTGAGAGAAAAGATAGATGGAGGTGAGTGACTTAACATCACTCAATGCTTCTTTAAGATCTGGAATTTGTCTAAGTCCAGAATGGGATGACCACTGCTGACATCGCCAAGAAGTCAACAAAGTCAAATTACATGAAGCCGTTACGGGAAAGCTGCGGTAGCGCCGAAAGATGCTTTGTCATTTTCTCAGGGAGGTGGCGCTCACCAATCCTTGGCTGCACCCACTCCTCAATTGTGTCATTGATTCAAATCAACAGATATAAAAAGGAAAAAAGATTTGGGTTACGAAGAACAAATACAGAACATAAAAAGAAAACCAGATTCGGCTGGACTTCATCTTCTCCGATAAGCTTGAAAGTAAAAAAGTCCAGCAGAGTTAGCCAGAAGGCAAAGAAAGAAAGCTAAAGCTCTTCAAGTTCAGCAAGATAGTTCTCTCCAGAATAAGGCAGCTGATTCATCTATTTAGCAAGGAGATAGCTACGTGAACAACCACCAACCTTCAACAACACATTGTTGCTCCCCAGAGCAGTAAAGGAGTTAGTTGTAGAAGAAGACTCATTCCTTCTATAGCAAGTGGGCTGGACTGATATCTGCTCAGTCCATCAAGGTAGACTCATAGATTTATCTCTGAGTCAGTTGTTTTAAATTTATTTCATCTTATATGAACTATTGTAGGATTCAGTTTACCTGAATCTGAGTTGTAGGGGCTTCTGGCCTGAGATGTAGGTGACTAATTAGTCACTGAGGTAGGTGCACTACTGGGGTACTGAGGTAGGATCCAGGCGTGGATCTGATAGTACGTTTGTCCTCCCAGTCTGAGTAGTAGGCCTTAGAAATAAGGCTGAGGTAAGTGACTGGTGAGTCACTTAGCTGTAGGTGACAAGTGTGTCACTGAGTTGTGGGCCTTGGAGGAGGCTGAGTTGTAGGTGCCTAAAAGGGCACTTAGGTAGGTACCTCGAAGGGTACTAAGTTATAGGAGTGCTGCAGCACTCTGAGAGTAGGGCTTTGTGCTTGAAGTTATAGGGCTGAAGAGCATGAGTTGTAGGACTTTGAAATAATGCTGAGGTACGTGGTTAGTGGACCACTGAGCTGTAGGATCTCTACAGGGATCTGATGTAGGAACCCTTGTGGTTTTGAGATTGGGTTTTGAAGAGAACCATTATGCAAGGCTGAGGGCCTGAGGTGTAAGCTCTGAGGAGCATATTGGTGGAGTTATTTCCTAGTCCAACAAATCAGTTGGATAGGTGGGTGGGAAAGTGGTTGTACCCAATTGGGGAACCACTATAAACAACGGTGTGCTTGGCTGTGGTGTTTGTTTTGTTCTTATATTGCTGGTGCTAAGGACAAGCTCTAGGTCACCTAGTAAGAAATTAGTGAAAAGACTTAAAAATTTCAAAGACCTATTCACACCCCTCCCTCCAGGTGACTAGCTAACCTTAAGATAAATATCTTTCAAGTGTTATCAGAGGGAGGTTCCTCAAAAAGGATCTAACAATCTGAGTATATCTCTAAGGTTAGCTATAAGATATAAGAATGGGGTCTGGTGTAAACTACAAGGAACTGCGAGCCATGAAACTACCTATCTGCAGAAAGGAAGTCTTTGGCCTTTGGAAGTGAAGGATGGTAAAAGCTTTGCCACCTGAGAGGATATATCTATTTAACACTAGAAGGGGGGGGGGGGGGGCGGTCAATAGAGTATTTGAAAAACTTTATCGATTTTTATAGCGAAATTAAAAATAGTAATATATATCTTAAGAAAGTGCGGGAATGAAAAGCTAGCTAACACAGTAAACAACACACAACAATAAGAAAATAACAATCAACAAGATGACATAAGAAATTTGTAGAGGTTCACCTAAACTTGGTACATCCACTCTTCTACGACCCTGGTAGGAATGCACTATAGGTTTTTGATCAGGTGCCCTATCACCAACAAGTTTTTTCTCAGGAGCCTTGTCACCACAAGATCTATTTGAAGGGAGATCTGACAACGCTTTAGGGTTTTGATCAGGTGCCCCAAAACCAAGCTAAGTCGTTTGTTAACGAGACTTAAGAACTAGGTGGTTAACTTTTGAAGGGAGTTAAAACCCTGTGTACAGTGGGAAAAAGAAAATTGATGTTGTCTTCTATTCTCAAAAACAACTGAGAAGACTAGTGGATTTGATCTTGTCAAAGCTCCCCCTGAGAAGTTGAATGGTTCAGGAAGATGAGAGCTTTACACAGTATGTAGGACTTCAATCTTTAGAAGACCTTGAGAAGCTTTTTGGATTTATATTGAAAGGTTGTCCCTTGAAAAGCTCTGAAGCTAATGATGAAGAGATCTGTGAGATTCTCTGTAAGACTTGTACAGATGTTGTGCCTCAGTTAAATCTCTATGTTTATTCTCTTCCTTATGTTTTTGTGTTCTTCTGAAAATATTTCTTAAATATTCCTTCCAGAAAAAATAGCATTTGAATTTGAATTCTATCCTTGAATTAATGTTGGAATCCTGGGACTTGAATGGTTGGAAATAGTCTTAAATGCATTTCTTCAACTGTCTCAGTAAATAAGTCAAGTAATTACTCTGTGAAATCCATAATTAATGCTGCCAAGCAACGACTATATTCATGAGAATATGAGCATTAATTATCAGAGAATTAATGCCTTAGAATAATCCAAATTGAAAATAAACTGAGAGAAAATGCCAAACTAATAGAAATCGTTGACCTAAGAACAGATTTCGTTGAGCTGAACTCCAAGTTCATCGAGCTAAGAAATCATCTTCGTCGAGCTGAGATCAGATAAAGTTGATCTGGAAAAAAAGCTGTCAAAGCTGGGCTCCAAGTTCGTCGACCAGAGATAGAAGTTCGTCGAGCTGAGTACTTTAGAGAAGAGGGAAGATCGTCAACCTGAGCTCTAATTTCGTCGAGCCAAACTCAGAATAGGGACTCTGAGTTCGTCGATCTGCGATCGACGATCATCGAGCTGAGTTCGAAGAACTTCGAACTGATTCTCTGAACTCTTAATGACGGTCATTCTTCTAAGTCTGGATCTCTGATTTCTTCTGAGGGTTGGATCAAAGATTTACTAACCTAGTCAGACTAACATACACCTTAGAACTAACAAAATGACCCTAGGCTATACATGAAGGGTCAACAACCTAATAGTGAACCTAGCCCAAATCCAAACTAGGATCCAACAATCTCCCCCTATTTGGGTGAGGTCACTATGAACAACAAAAAAGAGAAAAATCACAAAATATAAAAGATATCTGGCAGAATTTAAAATTGTTCAGTAGATATTAACACAGTGCCTTGTGTAAGACCCCCCCCCCCCCCTTTTTCTTTTCAAAACCACGGGGTCTTAGGCCCAGAACCGCCATTTTGCGGTGACACCTTCACGCCCGGGAAGGTCGTCACTACAAAGCGCCGATCCTGCCGTCCAAATCGATCACAGAACAGTAGCAAAAGAGTAAAAGACATGTCCACAGAAATCGCATATATAGTAAATAATCTCCATGAAGGGAGAGTCCACAGAAATAATAATAAAGGTACTGAAAATAGGGTTCATGCCCGGTATATCAATATCCTGACTACATATCACTCAGCGTAGAAGCAAAACTAAACAATCTACTAATGATTGGGACTCACAGTCCTAGCTATCTGAACTCCGGTGCTATATTGTTCTATCTCCAAGCGTGCCAACCACTGGGGCTGCTCCTCCATGCTGGGATCCACGGTCCCATAAAATGGTGTGGTTCAAAAATTGTTAGTCTAAAAGACTAAGTCCTATCATCCCCTTCCCATCCCCCCATGGCACCTAGGTACCGGGAGGAGAGGAGGAAAGGGAACCTCTAAAAATGGAGAATGAAAAAAAGCAGGTGACAGCGGAACTAGTCTAGCAGATCTATAAGTATAAGAGGCAGTAATAAATGCATGAAAAGCTAAACAAGTAAAACTTAACCCTAACTTATATGAAACAAAATAAGCTAAGGGATCTTCTGCAAGGCTCCTATCATATAAAGAGTCTCATACCAATTTATATGATAGTGTGTCAGTTTTCTAGCAAGCATATATATATATATATATATATATATATATATATATATATATATATATATATATATATATATATATATATATATATACCTAAAGAATAATAACCTTAACTTATAAGTGAAAGAAAACTGTTGTCGACCTAAATCACCTAGAGGGGGGTGAATATGTGGTTTGTGCGTCTTTTGCGGAATAAAAATATTGAGCACAGCACAGAAATATCTACCAATATCACAGACGACACAAGATGTATAGTGGTTCCCCAACCTTGGGTACATCCACTTTCCCTCACCGATCTAGCAATCAAATAGACTCGGCTACTCCACTATCTCGGATCACAAATCGATCCTACCCTCAGAACAAAGTTCCTACAAACTCGATCCACACAAAACGGATCTACACCTTGGAAGATAACACTTCCTACAAACTCGGAGTGAAAACTCCTACACTCGGAGAAGAGTTCTCCTACAAGATTAATAAAGTGTTTACAAGAATACAGACATTAAATCACTCAGATCTGAAAGAAATGACAAGGATATTCTTCTTTTCAACTTTGTTACACTTTCAGAAATCGGTGAAGAAGGTCTCGGTCTCGATCTGGATCTACTCGCTTTTACAGAGATCGAGAGAGAATACGATCCGTGAAGTCGATCTCGATCTGTAACATTTCTTCAGAAAAAGCCTCTGAAAGTAGAAGCTTTGGCCGGAGAAGAAGGCAGCGGCGGCGGCTTCCGTTTCGCGAAAGTCAGAGAGAGGCGGCTGAAGAATATTTCTCGAAAAGGAGATTACAAGAAAGCTTTGAGAAAAACTTGGGGTTTGTCATTTTCTGATAAGACCTTATATAGGAGAGACTAACGGTCATAATCGGTCTTAATGATGTACACGTGGACCAATCATGTCGCGTGATTTGAAAAATCCCGTCAGAGAAATGACTTAGAAAATTTTCGGAAATATTTGGCCAACTACACGAGTAAGTCAATAACTACTCGAGTAGTTGAATAACTACTCGAGTAGTTGAATAACTACTCGAGTATATGATGGAAAACATACTCGGGTAAGTATAAACAGACTACTCGAGTACATAGAGATCAACTACTCGAGTATATACACAGAACTACTCGAGTATACGAAGAGACCTACTCGAGTATATAGAGGATCTACTCGAGTACTGGAGGAGCTACTCGAGTATATTACATAACCTACTCGACTACAAGAAATACTACTCGAGTGGAATACTTAGAAGAATTCTGAAGAGGTCTGCTGGCAACTACTCGAGTAGTTGAACTAAACTACTCGAGAGAAGGTAATCTACTCGAGTAGGTGAAGGTTCTACTCGAGTAAAAGACTTAGAAACAAATCTGGAGTAGGGAAATAGCAAGGTACACGAGTGACACAAGAACTACTCGAGTAGGGAAAATGAACTACTCGAGTATGTTTCGATCTACTCGAGTAGGTGAGTATACTTACTCGAGTATATGACTTAGAGAAATTTTATGGTACTCGGGTATAACGAGTAATCTACTCGAGTATATAAGCATGTTACTCGAGTATATGACTTGGTCTACTCGAGTAGGTGACTTAGCTACTCGAGTATATGACCTGGTCTACTCGAGTACAAGATTCCTTTACTCGAGTAACTTATACCCAGACTACTCGAGTAGGTGAGAGCTCTACTCGAGTAAAATACTAAGAAAAAATCTGATGTTGGAAAAACTGATTCTTCTAGAGTAGCCAACTTCCAATGCCTTTCCCATGGTCCAATAGCTTGAACATGAAGTGTATCCTAATAGAGAGACCACACATGAGTCAACACCTTGGAATATGTAATGAGGGATTACATTGCACAATTCCTGTGTTTGGTGACCCACTGTGGGCTGACATTGGTCTACACTTCCCAGTGAAACTCCTGCAAACATATAGCTCAAACCAAGCATCAAATACAACTTAATTCATCTTAGTTCCAGGGTGACTTCATCAAATCTGGGTTCATGTGGATGAAATACCCAACAATCTCCCCCTATTTGTTGAAGTCAGAACCCTTTACACTAAGGTGAATTATAGACATGAAAGAAACTAAGTAGAAAAATATAAGCAGGTAAGCAAGGACAGTGAGAAGGAAAATTAGGCAGTAGTGAAGAATTGTATATATATGTAAGTTTCCAAAAAAACATCAAGTCTACAATCATCATTTCAGTTTCTCATCATCTTTTAGGTTTGGGCTTGGGATTGCTGCCTATCCATCTTCTCTTGTTGTCTCCTTAGGTAGCTGAATGGCTTTGGGAAATACTTAGGAGGCCTTGGAGGAGCAGCAGGGTTATTTCTCCCAAATTCTCTGTCATGGATCCTTCTTTTTAGCATGGACTTCTAATATAACTCCCATTCCTGGGAACTGTAGTGAAGGCTTCTGTTCTCACTGTGATCCATGACCAACCTGAGGGTGTCCAAGATGAGAGACTTTGAAGTTGGAGACCAGGCTTCAGCATGTTCAGGGGCCTTAGAAGGAGCTGTCCTGCTGGCAGAGGGACCTTCACCATATTTCCTTTTCTTGTTGGTTCTGATCTCTAGAGGAGCTTGAAGGAATATATCAGCAGGATCTTCTTCCAAGCCTGTAACATAGGTATCTGGTGGAGCAACTAAGTCTCCAGGCCTGGGAGAGAAGGTGGGCTGCAAAGGAACAGCTGGAGCAGTGACTTCTGTGGCTAGAGGATTGAGATGATGGGGAATGAGGTTTGGGTCAACTGCAAGATCTGGAAAGATCTGATTGTGCATCCAGACAGCAGTGTCATAGGTGTGAAATTTGACACTCTGTATTTGGGCAAGCACATCATCATGAATGGTCTTCACATGAGTTTGCCAATCACCTGTCTTCTGAGCATCAGATTTTTCTATCTGTGCTTTGAGTTCTTTGATCAAACCCTCCCCCTTTCTGATTTCAACAGATACTTCCTTTATGGTCTCATCTTTGAAGGTCCCAACTTCTTCACAGATTGTCATCTTGTTGGCTTCATTCCTCTTGTCTAGCTCAATCTGATTGTTGGCCAGGGTGACACCATGTTCCATGACATTGCCAATACTAGTGATAGTATGGTCAAGAGCTTTGCCACCAAGTTGGAACAGGTACTTGAGCTTGTCAGTGTTATGATGAATTTCAGCAAAACCTCTGCTCATCTCAGTCTCAAGAGCAGTGACTTTGTCAGTTACCACCTTTAGAGAGGTGTCAAAATAATGTCTTTGTTCTTGAAGAAGAATGACAATACTTTGCAGTAGATCTGAGGAGGAGGAAACTGTAGCAGGAGCTGGGGGAGCAGCAGTAGGGATAGGAGGAGTTACCCAGGGAGCTATTTCTTCAATTATCACTGAGCTGAGAGCTCTGGTGGTATGAATGATAGCATCCAGTTCTTCTGTATCATGGGGAATGGGGAAATCAAGATTTTTGAGAGGGGCCTCAGCTGCCTCAGGAGAAGACTCATCAGCAATAAGAATGGTATCTGGCTTATCTGCTGGAGGAGGTGGAGAAGGTGTTGGAGTTCTGGCTGGAGACTATTCTGGAGACAAGTCCTGGTGATGGTCAGTGGGTGGAGCTGGAGGAGATAGAGGAGGAGGGGGAAGCACATCTTCAGTAAGCTCTGCAATCATGGCATCTATTGCAGCAGCTGTGGACAGAAGAGTGTCTGGAGGTACTTGATCTGAGGAAGTGGCTGGACCCTTTGGAGTATGAGGTAGGGATGGAATCTCTAGTTGAGGAGTGGGTTGCCTGACTGGGCTAGATGGAGCAGGCTCCCCCTCACTTGGTGCACCAGAGGAGCTGGCCACATGATGAGGAGAGGGAGATGGGGTCCTGTCCTCTACAACTGGCATAACTGGGATTTCTGAGACCTTTGAAGCTTGGGCAGAGTTCTGGAGCTTGAGATCCCATCTCTGAATTGAAGAGATGGAGACCTTCTTCATGTGGTGAAGTGGAGTCCCTTTTGAGAAGTTGAATACTTCAGGATTGGTTTCATGAAGGAGCAGAGATATAATTCTTGCGTAGTTGGGGGATTTCATGCTGTCCTTTATCTTGTCCAGAATTAGCATACCAAATTGAAATTTATTGCGGCAGACAATGGCTTGCATGATATCGTAGAAGTATGAGGGAATGTCTCTGATGGAGTCTGTCTTGCAGAGAAGAATTTTGCCAATGATGTGTACCAGAAGTTTGCCTTCAGCATTCATGTCAGACCTCTTAATGTACTGAGCTTCAGGAGAAAGGCCACAGAAAAGTGCTGTTCGGTCAGAATCTTCAGCATTCAGATCATCTTCTTCATCAACAATAGGTAAGCGGAGAAGTTGAGAGACAGAGGTCTTGGTGAACTGTAGTTTCAGACCTTGAACGGTAGATTTTAGGACTTTGCCATTACGTCGAACCTTGAGGTTTGTGAAGAATTCTACAACTGCGGAGAAGAGAACGCGACAGGGTTCTTGGAGTATGAAAGAGAGGCCGGCGGTGTCGAGAAGAATGAGGAGGTTATGGAAATCATCGGAGAGCTCTACAATACCGTCGGTGACGAGTTCAGAGCCGACGCCGATCTTGTGAGAAGTAGCCATGGATGCTATTGACTGGAGGAGTTGAGAGAGAAAGCTCTGCAACATCGGCGGAGGCGAGTCGGCAGGGTAGGCGAAGAGACAGGGTACTCGAGAGATAGAAAGATGTCGAGTAGGTTTGATGTTTCGGAATTTCATATATATATATATATATATATATATATATATATATATATATATATATATAACTCTTCAATTTCCGCTAATTAATTTAAATAAAGAGGCGGCATATAGCCTTGGGTGGCGAATAGAATAATTTTGAAAACCTGGGAATCAGGACACGAGAGAGAGAGAGAGGATACTCGAGCAGGTAAAGGAGCTACTCGAGTAGGTCGTCTGGAGTTACTCGAGTATGCGGAGAAAACTACTCGAGTATATAGTGACGTACTCGAGTAGGTGGAAGACTTACTCGAGTAGGTATTGACTTACTCGAGTAGGTGAGAAACTTACTCGAGTAGGTCTTGAGATACTCGAGTAGGTCAGCATGCATACTCGAGTGAGTCCATTCATGTACTCGAGTAGGTCTCTAGATACTCGAGTATGTCTCAAGCTCCTCGAGTGAATTTTGATAAAGTTGAGAAGGAATGGATTTTTGACTAACCCTTTGATATTACTTGCTTATTAGTCATTTAGCCTTCTTTAGTCCTCTTTGTTGAGCATCCCAAGCTCTGTCTTGAAGATCGAGAACTTGGTCTCGTCCAGCGGCTTGGTGAAGATATCTGCAACTTGCCTATCTGTAGGCACATATTGGAGGTCTATGTCTCCATGCTCCACATGCTCTCGGATGAAGTGATACCTTAGCTCGATATGCTTTGTCCGGCTATGGGAGACTGGATTGTTGGCTATTGCAATTGCGCTGGAGGAGTCACAGTACAGGGGAATATCCTTGAACTGCATGTTGTAGTCCTCGAACTGATTCTTTATCCATAGCAACTGTGTGCAACAACTGCCTGCAGAGATGTACTCTGACTCGGCCGTTGAGATTGCGACACAGTTCTGCTTCTTGCTACTCCAGGAAATTAGCCTTCTTCCGAAGAATTGGCAAGTCCCTGAGGTGCTTTTCCGGTCGTATTTGCTACCTGCAAAGTCTGCATCTGAAAATCCAATTAGTTCGCTGTCATTACTTCTTGGGTACCATAAGCCAAGATTAGGTGTGCCTTTAAGGTATCTCAGGATCCGCTTTGCAGAAGCGTAATGAGATTCCTTAGAGTTCGCCTGAAATCTAGCACAGACACATGTTGAGAACATTATGTCAGGCCTATTGGCAGTAAGGTAGAGCAAGGATCCAATTATGCTTCTGTACTTGGTTTCATCAAAAGGTTGCTCTTTCTCATCCTTGTCCAGAGACATAGTTGAGCCCATTGGATTCCTCATAGAGGTTGCGTTCTCCATTCCGAATTTCTTAATGAGCTCTTTGGTGAATTTGGTCTGTGAGATGAAAATTCCATCTTCAGATTGTTTCACTTGAAGCCCTAAGAAATACTTCAGCTCGCCCATACTGCTCATTTCAAACTTCCCTTGCATAAGTTTTGAGAACTTTTTGCAGAGGTTGTTATCTGTAGAGCCAAAGATAATGTCATCGACATAGATTTGCACTAGCAAAATCTTGCCTTTTATTTCCCTAAGAAATAATGTCTTGTCTATCTTTCCCTTTGTTAACTTGTTCTCAAGTAGAAACGTAGACAGCGTTTCATACCAAGCTCGAGGAGCTTATTTCAGACCATATAGGGCCTTGTGCAGAAAGTAGACATGATTCAGAAAGTTAGGATCCACGAAACCTGGAGGTTGTTCCACATACACTTCCTCCTTGAAGTTACCATTCAGGAAGGCCGACTTCACGTCCATCTGATAGACGGTGAAGCCTTTGAAGGCAGCATATGCTAAGAACAACCTTATTGCCTCCAGTCTGGCCACTGGAGCATATTTCTGGTCGAAGTCGATTCCTTCTTATTGACGATAGCCTTTAGCAACGAGTCTGGCCTTGTTCTTTATGATAGTCCCTTCTTCATCCATCTTGTTCCTGAAGACCCATTTAGTTCCAATGATGTTTTTTCCCTTGGGTCTTGGAAACAGCATCCACACATTGCAGCGCTTGAAATGATTTAGATCTTCTTCAATTCCCAGTATTCATGATGCGTCTGAGTTTGCTTCCTCAAATTTCTTTGGTTCAACCTGTGAAAGAAAACTCAAATGAAGATTCTCATTAGTTGTACCTCTCCGAGTTCTGACACCATCCCGGGGATCTCCTATGATCTGGTTCATGGGGTGATCTTTCAGATGTCTGAGCTCAAGAGTCCTTACATCTGGATTATCTTCAAGCACCGGAGTGATTTCTTCATCCTGGATGACTTCTTCGTTTTGATCATCAGCCTCTCCAATAAGAGTGGGAGTGGTGATCTTAATGAACTTCTCGCCTTCTTCTTCGGACGGATCATCCAAGCTGGTTTCTTTCAGCTTTTCACCTGCATCTTCAAGGAGCACACTAGACACATTGCTTTGCAGCGAGCTCGTCTCATCAAATACAACATGTATCGATTCTTCCATCACCAAGGTTTTTCTATTTAAAATCCTGTATGCCTTACTATGGCTACTATATCCTACAAAAATACCTTCAAAGCTCTTTTCGCTGAATTTGGTGGTATGATACTTGCCATTGTTAAGTACGAAGCATTTGCAGCCAAAGATTCTAAAGTAAGAGACTGTTGGTTTTCTGCCTTTCAGAAGTTCGTAAGGAGTCTTATTGTGGTCTTTGTTTATGAGTGCTCGATTTTGCACGTGGCATGCAGTGTTGACGGCCTCAGCCCAGAAGTACTTCGATAGTGAAGCATCACTCAACATGGTCCTGCAGGCCTCTATGAGTGTTCTGTTCCTCTCTCAGCCACTCCATTTTGTTGTGGAGTGCGAGGAGAGGAAAACACATGAAAGATACCTAAGCTTTCACAGAATTCTGTCATGGCCCCAGATTTGAACTCTGTTCCGTTGTCACTTCTTATTTTGACTATGGAGCAGTTGTATTCATTCTGGACTTGCCTGACAAAATTGGTAAAGATATCGAAGGTATCTGACTTGTGTTTCAGAAAGAACACCCACGCAAAGCGCGAGTAGTCATCAATAATTACCAATGTATATTACTTGCCTCCTAAACTTCTAATCTGCAGTGGACCAAACAAGTCCATGTGCAATAGATGGAGACATCTCTTAGAGTGTTTGCCAACAGTGCTTTTAAAGGTAGCCCTTGTTTGCTTGCCTTTTACGCATGCATGATAAGGTCTGTCGTTGACGCATTTGACATTTGGGGCATCACGTACCAAGTTCATTGAGAATAGTTTATTAATGGTTTTGAAATTAATATGTGCTAGTCTCTTGTGCCATTGGTCACCAAGGGACGCACTATCTTTTTCCAAAAGACACACTGGTGTGGAGGAATCTATACAGATGAAATTTAAGCAGAAAATATTCCTGCTTCGAGTGCAGGATAGAATCATTTCCATATTGTCAACGGATTTTATCAAGCACTTATCAGCATGGAACTCAACTATGTATCCTTTATCGCAGAGTTGGCTTATGCTAATGAGATTGTGTTCCAATCCTTCAACATAGGCCACATCCGAGAAGGATACATTGCCGTTAGTGATCATACCATAGCCTCTAGTAATTCCATGGTCTGAACCTCCTAAGATGACCTTTGGTCCGTTCACGACTGGAGTAAAGTTCTGAATGAGGCTTCTTGTCCCGGTCATATGCCGAGAGCATCCACTGTCCAAGTACCAGATAGGCATTTTGTTGGCCTTTGGACATCCCTGCAATCACAGTCAATTCGCCTTAGGAACCCAAACACGTTTGGGTCCTTGGTCTCGGGTTAGAGTGCTCCGCCTACGAGTGTTAGCATTATGAGCGGTCTTTCTCATATTGCTGACATGAGGGGTTGCAGCATTTCTGGAATTGAACCAGCAATCTATGGCGAAGTGACCAACCTTGCCACAGCACCAACAGTCAAATCTGTTGTACCTTTGCCTCAAGATCTCCTGCTTGACCTTTTGGAACTTTGGTCTAGCAGGGGTAGTACTCTTAGAGGAAGATGCCTCATGATGATGGCAATCACATGGCTTCTTCTCCTTTATGGGCTTCTCTACAACAGGCTTTGTCTTTGGTGCGTTCTTGAAGTTAGGCCCATGATTGAAAGGGCCATGGCTTTGAAGAACAACTTCTTCATAAGGTGCCTTAAAGACACTTTCGCCAAAATTTCGGGGTCGAGCCCATCCTTGATAGTGGGACTTTGGCTCTACATAAGTAGGCCTAGCAAAGTGCCCGTATGATGAGTCAAAATCAAATTCATTTGTTGGAAAGATAACCTTTCTGAATGTGGTTTGATTCTGAGGGGCTGTTCCCTTTTTCTCGGCTGAGGCCTTTTTGGCGGCCTTATTTTTTCGTTGATTCTTGTTTCTCCTAGAGGATTTACTAGGATCTTCTTCATGGCCTAGTCCAGCTCCCTTGGCCTTTGCTGAGAATTCAGCAACGAATGGAAGAACTGTTTTGGGCTTTGAGAAACTCTCAACAAGTTTCCTTTCAGCCGCAAGTTCGGCTTCCAATCATTTGATGATCTTCTCCTTTAGGTCAAGGTGCTCAAGAGCCTTGTTGTATTCTTCAATAGCATTATTGAAGTTTTCTTCGAGAGAATCAGTCTTTGCGACTTTCTCTCTCAAGTTGCTCTCTTCGGCTTTTAGAGATTTGATCTCTTTAGCCTGAGTCTTCACGACTCGACGACATTTGTCGTAAGCCATGATTAACTCTTTGTACTGGGCCATTAGTTCTGACTCATTGTCAGAAGAGCTACCCTCGCAATCATGGTCATAGACTTCAGAATCTGAAAGAGGGGTATGAGAATTTACCTTCCCAGTGAACTGGGGCTCTTGTTCATCATCTGTTTGAGCCATTAGCCCAAAGTAAGCTTCTTCTTCTTCACTTGACTCAGATGAGTCGGAGTCGCTCAGAGTCTTGCTCCTTTTGGCTATGAGGCTCTTCTCCTTCCTCTTCTTGTTGTATGAGGATTTCTTTTCTTCTCTTCTACCACCCTCCTTCTTCTTGTGAGGGCAGTCAGCAATGACGTGACCTGGATTATTACAGCAATAACAAATGATGTCAGTTGAAGTGTATTTGTTCTATTTAGTGTTATACCTGTCGTGGCTGCTTGAGCCTTTTCTTTGTCGATCGTCATCGCATCGCGATCTTCTGTGTGAGGCATCCTTGCCTTTCCATTGTTTCTTTTTATTAAGAAACTTCTTGAATTGCCTTGAGAGCAAAGAAAACTCTCCTTCAGATAGTTCAGAGCCTGAGGTGCTGGGCTCTGATGCTTCTTCTTCTTGATCAACTTCTGGAGCTGGAGCGGGGGAGGCAGCCTTAGCCTTTCTGGAGTTGTCTGCCTTTAGAGCGATAGATTTCTCCTTTAGAGCAAACCTGCCCTTCTCTTCTTCAGCTTTTCTTGTATTGATTTGGAGTTCATAGGTGAAAGTCCACCTAGTGTCAAATACCTTCACCTATGGGGGGGGGGGGATAGGTGACGTGCAGCGTTTTTGCGGAATTAAAAATTGTACCTGCACACGAAAATAAAACAGCACAGCAAAGAAAGTACACAAGCTATTTATAGTGGTTCCCCGATTTGGGTACATCCACTTTCCCCCTTCGACCTATCTCCCAACAAGGGACGACTCGGTCTCTTCACCAACAGGATTGAAATCCAATCCTTGCACTATCGGAAGGATCCCTTCCTGACGTAGGAGTCAACACTTCCACAACACGGGTCGCACCCAACCCTTACAACTAGGAACCACCGTTCCTTTACAACAAAAATAAGCTAGAATGTACAAGAAATACAAACTACTTTTGGAGACTACGGTGTCCCTCTTCGTTCGATGACGTGTTCGAAGAGTCCTCAACCCTAGATCTCTCTTGGAGAGAATATCCCCGGAACCGGCGGCGGCAAGTAGGGCGGCGGCTTGGTTCTCGGGATCATCGGCGACGACGGAGTGCGGCTGCTGTACTTTGGAGATTCTAACTTCGTAGCAAAGCTAGCAAGGTCTTCCAACGGTCACACTAGGATCGATCGTCTCGATCGATTCGGACGGGAAAGGTTTTCCCAATCAACAAATCAAGATACAAAGGATCTCTAGTTAGACGCGTGAGACGCTAACTTGGCTAAGCTTCTGTCGCCGGGAGATCAGGAAGAATCGCGATCAAAAGCAGCGACCAACTAGCACGAGCGGCGACGGCGGCGGCGGAGCAGTTTCGCGATTTTAGGTCAAGAACGTCGCTCGGCTTCTTTCTGTGTATCTATTATTGTTCAAAAAATACTCGTGTATTTATACACAAGTATACTCCTAAATGACCGTTGTGGGACCCACCTGAAGAAACCCTAAGCCCGGTTCAAAACAGTGCCAGCGGCAAAGTCCGTTCAGGGGGTTCCAGAAAATCGCCCAAGTCAAAATCGGCGAGAATCACCTGTGATTCTCGTCTAATCGTCGAGAATCAAAGGTGATTCTCGACGATTCGGCGAGAATCAGTGATTCTCGTCGAAGTTGACTTGATTGCACTCTGTTTTAGCCGGCGAGAATCAGCTAGTGATTCTCAACGATTCGGTGAGAATCACTAGTGATTCTCGCAGAATCGGCGAGAATCACTTGGTGATTCTCGTCGATTCACACTTAGACGATTTTTCGTCTTTCCGCCTCTGAGCTGCTCTTTGACTCATCCTTGTTCCTTCTCTGCTCTTGCATAAACACAGCCCTGTACTTGAAAGTAAGTGCACTCCAATAGAGAGAGTACACATAGGCCAACACACTGATCTGCTCAACGAGGGATTACGTCGTGCAGACCCGTGTATATTGACCTACTGCACCCTGACATTGGTGTGCACTTAGCGTGGAATAACTGCAAGCACAACTTGAAATATTTTATCAAATACATTGTCTATTTACCTTAGCTTGTTCAGGGGCTTCTTCAAATCAGGTACGTTGTGGATATAATACCCAACAATAGGACATAAGCTTTCCGAAGAGATTTTGCGGGTCCGTTTCAGCTAGCTTCCCGAACTCCCTGATGGCACATACCTTGTTATCCCATTCCTTGGTTAGGGATCTCAAGAATTTGTTGTTCCGTTCTCCGTTTGTGAAGACACGGCCATACACCCTTAGGCTATTTACAATCTTGAAGAAGTTCTCAAAAGTGTCGGCAATTGTTTCCTTGTTCCCTTGTCGGAACACTTCATATTTTTGATTGAGAATCCCTTACTGCTTCAGTCCCTTCCATCAAGGTGACTAAGGAGTGCCACATCTCCTTAGCTGATTGACAATGAATCAAATTCTGTAGCATCGAGTCATCGACTGCACTTGCTATGATGTTCTTAGCTTTCTTGTCGAGAGAGACAAGTGCAATCTCGCCTTTGTCGAGATCCATTAGCTTTTTGGAAACTCTCTTGGTAGGGTCGATAGTGGACATAGTCATGGGAACGTAAGGACCTTCTTCAACGATCATGAAGATCCTTGGATCCACAGCTTCCATTAAAAATTTTATCCTTTCTTTCCACATGGGAAAGTTGTTTTTGTTGCACAGAGGAAGCTTGGCGAAATCTTTGCCCTTGTCCATTATATGGTAGAATTTTGCAGACAACAGATCTGGATCTGATCAAGGTGTTAACTTTTTGACGATCAACCTCCCTCTGATACCAATTGAAAGAAAACTGTTGTCGACCTAAATCACCTAGAGGGGGGTGAATAGGTGGTTTGTGCGTCTTTTGCGGAATAAAAAAAATTGAGCACAGCACAGAAATATCTACCAATATCACAGACGAAACAAGATGTATAGTGGCTCCCCAACCTTGGGTACATCCACTTTCCCTCACCGATCTAGCAATCAACTAGACTCGGTTACTCCACTATCTCGGATCACAAATCGATCCTACCCTCGGAACAAAGTTCCTACAAACTCGATCCACACAAAACGGATCTACACCTCGGAAGATAACACTTCCTACAAACTCGGAGTGAAAACTCGTACACTCGGAGAAGATTTCTCCTACAAGATTAATAAAGTGTTTACAAGAATACAGACAGTAAATCACTCAGATCTGAAAGAAATGACCAGGATCTTCTTCTTTTCAACTTTGTTGCACTTTCAGAAATCGGTGAAGAAGGTCTCGGTCTCGATCTGGATCTACTCGCTTTTATAGAGATCGAGAGAGAATACGATCCGTGAAGTCGATCTCGATCTGTATCTTTTCTTCAGAATGACCTCTGAAAGTAGAAGCTTTGGTCGGAGAAGAAGGCAGCGGCGGCAGCTTCCGTTTCGCGAAAGTCAGAGAGAGGCGGCTAAAGGATATTTCTCGAAAAAGAGATTACAAGAAAGCTTTGAGAAAAACTTAGGGTTTGTCATTTTCTGATAAGACCTTATATAGGAGAGACTAACGGTCATAATTAGTCTTAATGATGTACACGTGGACCAATCATGTCGCGTGATTAGAAAAGTCCCGTCAGAGAAATGACTTAGAAAATTTTCGGAAATATTTGGCCAACTACACGAGTAAGTCAATAACTACTCGAGTAGTTGAATAACTACTCGAGTATATGATGGAAAACATACTCGGGTAAGTATAAACAGACTACTCGAGTACATAGAGATCAACTACTCGAGTATATACTCAGAACTACTCGAGTATACGAAGAGACCTACTCGAGTAAATAGAGGATCTACTCGAGTACTGGAGGAGCTACTCGAGTATATTACATAACCTACTCGAGTACAAGAAATACTACTCGAGTGGAATACTTAGAAGAATTCTGAAGAGGTCTGCTGGCAACTACTCGAGTAGTTGAACTAAACTACTCGAGAGAAGGTAATCTACTCGAGTTGGTGAAGGTTCTACTCGAGTAAAAGACTTAGAAAAAATCTGGAGTTGGAAAAACTGATTCTTCTAGAGTAGCCAACTTCCAATGCCTTTCCCATGGTCCAATAGCTTGAATATGAAGTGTATCCCAATAGAGAGACCACACATGAGTCAACACCTTGGAATATGCAATGAGGGATTACATTGCACAATTCCTGTGTTTGGTGACCCACTGTGGGCTGACATTGGTCTACACTTCCCAGTGAAACTCCTGCAAACATATAGCTCAAACCAAGCATCAAATACAACTTAATTCATCTTAGTTCCAGGGTGACTTCATCAAATCTGGGTTCATGTGGATGAAATACCCAACAATAAGCACGCTCGCGCAAGCTTATAAACCAAGGGGTCGTTTTGCAGGGCATATTGTATAAAAAGTCTCATACCAATTTATACAATAGGTGTCAAGGGTTAAATGCAATGGTTATGCTATGACATGCAAATACGCTATGATGTAAATCATGCAAGTGCAACACAGCCACTCGACTCTGTGCACACAGACCTTTAGTTCCCCCTTTCTAGAGCCTAACCTCCTAGGATACCTCCGTAGTGGCAAACGAAAGCGGTGGGTTGGGCCTCGCGCACCTCTAAAATAGTAATAGCACTACCAGTAATACCTATCGTACGCCTCGACGCTGGTGCACTAAGCGGAGCTCCTACGTTCTCCTTGCCGGCAAGTCCACCAGACTTAACTTGGCGAAGTGCAATACCATGCTTGCTGAGTCAGCGTATTGGCGTCGGTGCATCGACCCTCCAATACCAAAGACCCACCACCTTATACTTTATGCACATGCAACATTATGTATCAGCTACCAAGCCAAAGCTCACCGGACCATCCCGTCTGTCACAATCAACAACCGAGCCAAAGCTTGCCGGGCCAACCTGCCCAACGTCAAAACCACCAAGCCTACTGCCCGAGTGACCCAACCTAACATCCTGAGACATCGAGGTGAGTGAAAGTGAATCCCTAGTTATGTTAGTTTCTCTTGCAGTTTATTTTTGCCGACAGTTTATGTTAGCCCAGGACTGCCCAAGGCATACCCCGTGAATGGTTCTCGAGGGCACTAGGAACTAAGCTTGGTTGAAGTCCAAAGCTCCCTTTCGCAAGGCACTTACTGTTATTGGTTATTACCCGATTCCCGATCCCTTTTAATATTATTCAGGATCTACCCTAGAGTGTTGACCTTCTCACTTCTTCCACAGGAAAGACGATCTTTCGTCAATCCCGAGCACCACCTAATCTTAGACAACTCTACAACCTACTCATCCCAACTTCCAATAGTACACTCCACTCCTCTTTACTAAAATCAGTATACCACAATCCCTTCTCCCTACGACTATTCCCCAAGAAAACACGATTTCCGCAGTTTTACTAAATGCAGACCACCTTATGCTAAAAGAAGTACAAGATAGGAGGTACTCGAAATCTTCTTCCAAATGCCTTAAGATAATTAATGGAGGCCTATCATGATATTTATAGACTAAATCCAGAAGCTTACAGTCATGCAAAATGCTTCATAAAATTATGATAAATACTAGGCAGCAAATTAAAAGTAAATTCAAGTTCCCCAATTTTTTTTGTTAGGTTTAGGCCTTGATCCAAAATTCTAAAAATAATCACATAATTAACAGCTAATGAAGTAAATATTGTAAATAAGCTTCCAAAAATTATAATAAAATTCAGGCATGGCTAATATGCCCTAAAAACACACCTGACAAAGTTTTCAAATTTCCCAGTGAATAATGAGTTTTGATTTTAATTTCAAACAAAAATCCTCATTCCTACATTAATCAAGCAACTACTGAAAATATTCACATAAAAATTATGGTAAAATGTCCTCATGTAAATATTGACCTAAATACACCTTTACACGAGTTTCACAATTTTCAAACCATTCTTGAGCTCTGAATCTATTTTTGAATATAACTACATTCTTAAAAGCTTGTGAACGAATTGCTGAAAATATACATCTAAAAATTATAATAAAACTCAAGTATGATTATATGGACCTAAAATACCCTTTGTCCAATTTTCATAATTTCCAACTAAACAGTGCGATCATAATAACCAAAAGAACATCAAGGGAAATTAAATGCATTATAAAGGAGGTACTAAGTGTATTGCTCCAAAATTACCAATAAACTCACCAGAGGCTCTAATTAACCCTATGTCCATACTACCCAAGTTTCATAACTTTTCATTAAGTTTTGGTGGCTTGTCTTACATGTGCAAGGGTTGTGTCCTAATCTAGGGTTTGGGTTTTGAGGGGTTTAACCATCTCCAAATCCTCTAAGATTTTTACTAGAGGACTTTAGTTATGCTAGGGTTTTGAGGGGTTTAACCATCTCCAAGCCCCTAAAGTAATTTATACTAGGATTATTAAATAATTTATAAAACTATAGAAAAATTATCTCCAAAAATTCCCATTTTTGGACAGTACCTAGGTATAGCTTAGTGTGACCCCCTGTCCAAATTTCAGGTCTTTTGGACTTGTGGTGAAGTGGGGAAACACATTTTAATATCTATCTAGCCTTAAGTATAGACGCCACCAAAATGACTGCCCTGGTCAAACTAGGCACCCAAAATTGTTCAAACCAATTTTAAAATAAAGTACACTCCTAGGGCTACAACTTTGATATTCATCCCTTTTTCTATATGTGCACCTAGGTATATTTAATTTATATAAAGATTAAATATGATTTCTGGGATAGAAATGAAATATTATGAAAATATAACCTATACTTTAAATCATCTCTAGCACGAATCTTAAAGCACATCCAGCGGCATCTGGTTGTCTTCAAGCTCCAGCCAATGGCCAGGATCATGCCATCTTGAAGCCACTTCCCGGCCAAATTCCAGGCCATCCAGCCACCTCCCAGGCCGTCCACCACCACCACCTCCGTCGAGGTGGTGGGTGTCCCCAGGCGGCGGCACAGCTACCGGAGGGGCATTTTCCGGCGATCCCAATAAACGGAAGTTTTCCCAAAAACCCATGGTTTTGAAAGTTTGGATCAGGTTCAATTGAGCCCGAACCTTGACCCTAATTAGTCCTAAGATCTACCCATGGAAGAAGAAGAAGGGGAGGACCTTGTTTGCGGGCTGGAAGCACAACGATCACCGGGATGCCATGGTGGTCGTGAGGTGAATTGGGCTCAATCCAGCCAGGAAATGGCTGTAAACTTCTCCTCTTCCCCAGAGGAGTTGAACCCGACCCTTAATGGAGGGAGGAGATGGGCCTTCCTTCATGGCACCATTAATGGCCATGAATAAGATTTCTCGACCATGGTGGTTCTGAGCATCCAGTCAATGAAAAGGGCTGGAAAATCTCTTGATCTTCTCAGAGCTATTAGGGGAGATGAAACAAGCAAAGAATAAGGGCCCTTGGCTTCCCTATGCCATGAATGGTCTTTACCTCCTTTTCTATCTTCTCCATTAATGAGGAATTTGGAGTTTTCTCTCTCCTACCCTTCATGGACGAATTATATCATGGCACTAGCCTAAATTCATCCCACTAAGCTATTATAAAGTGGTTAGTGAGTGGTTAGCCCAAGTGGCTAGGCGCTTGATCTTGGTTTAGCCGTTTTTGAGCTAAGTCTGACTTGACTTAGCCTTGGGTTGACTTTGGTCAAATTAAGCTTTTGTGTCACCATTAATGGGTCCTTGGTTACCCATTTGCCTCCCCTAGGGTCTAGGTAGGGATGGGTAGGGTTGATTTGGCACCTTGAAGGTCACTTGTCCCTTATTAAGGGTACTTTGACCAAGTTAGGGATAGAGTTGACTTTGGTCAACTTAGGCTCTAGAGTTGACCCCTATGGATCTTTGGTTACCCATTGACCACACGTTAGGTCTAGGAAGACCTTGGTTGGGTAGGTTGGGCTTATTAGGGGCACATTGCCCTTAGTTATCGCACCCTGCCCAATTTAGGCTTAGGATGGTCCTAGGTCAACTTGGCCACCCTGGGATGACTCCAATGGATCCTTAAGGCCTTTCAAAAGATTGGTAAGGTTATTGTGGAGTGTTGGAGTCATGATGAAGCCCATCAATCATCCCAACCTTGTATTTGGAAATCTACTATTTGCAGATCATAGTGATCCCACCTACATTTCTAGGTCCACTTGGTCTTCTTGGGTTTCCTAGGGTTCTGTCAAGACCTAATCATGACAAAACCACACGTAGGGGTCTAGTTGCCTGAGGGATGTTACAAATCCCAATACATAAACAAAAAATTTCATCCTCGAAATTCTAGTTAGGTCTACGGGGTTTTCAAGTATAAAAAGTAAATTGTAACATCCCGAGAGGTTGTGAGGGATACCTAGCTGATTCATAAAGAAAAGATGGTTCCTCTCATCCAAGGGTTTGGTGACGATGTCTGCTTTTTGCAAATCAGTGTAGATGTAAACAAGATTAATTTTATTTTTGTCCACCCAATCTCTAATGAAATGATGCCTTATTTCTATATGCTTAGTTCTACTATGATGCACTGGATTTTGTGCAATGGAAATTGCACATTTATTATCACATAGTAAGCTTGAATTACTTAAGTTGAAGCCATTATCTAGGAGTTGGTTCTGAATCCACAGTATCTGGGAACAACAACTACCAGTTGCTATGTATTCTGCTTCTGCTGTTGAAGTAGATATGGATGTCTGCTTTTTCCAAAACCAGGACACTAGTCTAGTACCAAGGAACTGGCATGTCCCTGAGGTGCTTTTTCTGTCCACTCTACATCCAGCAAAGTCAGCATCTAAGTATCCAAACAACTCAAACCCTAACTCAGTTGGATACTAGAGTCCTAGACAAGGACAACCCTTTATATATCTTAAAATCCTTTTTAGAAAAGTAAGGTGGGATTCTTTAGGGTTCACCTGGAACCTAGTACAAAGGCGTATAGAAAACATTATGTTTGGCCTACTTACTGTGAGATATAATAGGGACCCAACAATGCCCCTATATAATTTCTGATCAACAGGCTTGCCATTTTCATCAAAGTTAATCCCAACAATAGAAGCCATGGGTGTTTTCTTTGCTGAGGCATCTGACATCCCAAACTTTTTGATTAGCTTCTTAGCATACTTGGACTGGGATATGAAGATTCCATCAGGTAGTTTCTTCACTTGGAGGCCAAGGAAGTAAGAGAGCTCACCCATGCTACTCATTTCAAACTTGGAATGCATTAGGTCAGAGAACCTCTTGCATAGTTTGGAATCAGTAGAGCCAAAAATAATGTCATATACATAAATTTGTACTAATAAGATTTTATCCTTATGATGACTAGTGAACAATGTCCTATCTACTATGCCCCTAGAGAATTTATGCTTTAGAAGAAAGCTGGCTAAGTTTTCATACCAAGCTCTTGGAGCTTTCTTTAGACCATAGAGAGCCTTACGCAATTTAAAAACATAAGAGGGATGAGTAGGAGAGATAAATCCTGGTGGTTGCTCCACATAAACCTCTTCTTTAAGTTCACCATTTAAGAATGCACTATTGACATCCATATGATATACTTTGAACTTCTTGTAGGCAGCATAAGCAAGGAAGATTCTGATTGCTTCCATCCTTGCAACAGGTGCAAATGTCTGGTCATAGTCAATGCCTTCCTCTTATCTATAGCCTTGAGCAATTAGCCTTGCCTTATTCTTGATTATAATACCTTAGGCATCTAGTTTATTTCTGAATACCCATTTAGTTCCAATGACTGGGTAGTCTTTGCGTCTTGGAACTAAATCCCAAACTCTATATCTCTCAAACTAGTTGAGCTCCTCTTGCATTGCAATAATCCAGTGTGGATCTTGCTCAGCATCTTTTATGGATTGGGGCTCAGTTTGAGATATGAAGCAAGCATAGATCATGTCTTGGTTGTGTTGATGCTTGGTATGCACACCTACTAATAAATATCTAATCACCTAAGATACAAGATGATCTCTAAGTGTGACAAACTCAGTAGGTGGAGTTGGTTCAGCAACAGCTTGGAGAATTAATTCCTCTTGTGAAATTATGGGAGCTGTTGTTGGTTCAACATCCACTTTAGTGGATTCATCTTCACTATATTCATTTATATGTGGAGAGGGATGTGCAACAGTCTCATTTATGAGGGTAAACTCATCCAACTTCTCACACAAGTGTGGTAACTACAAAGTTTCAGTAATAGTAGGATTCTTCTCCTTAAAGACATGTTAGTTTCATCAAATGATATATGTACAGTCTATTTAATTTTCATAGTAGATTTATTATATACCCTATATGTCTTACTGACTTGGGAATATCCTAGAAAAATTCTCATTGCAGCCTTGGCTTCAAACTTTCTAAGATATTTCTATTCATTGTTATGAATGTAGCATAAATAACCAAAAATTCTAAAGTAATCTACTTTAGGTTGCTACCCTTTAAGTAATTCATAGGGAGTCTTTCCCTTAAGCTTATGTATCAGACTCCTATTCAGTACATAATTTGGTGTTCTTACACCCACTGCCCAAAAGGATTGACAAGTAGGCATCTGCAAGTAATGTGCCTGCAGCTTCAATCAGGGTCCTATTTTTCCTTTCAGCTACCCCATTTTGTTGAGGAGTTCTAGGAGCAGAGAAACACAGGCTGATACCTTCCATCTCATAGAATTCTTGCATGGTAAGAGACTCAAACTCAGTACCATGATCACTTCTAATCAATGCAACTATAGTAGAATACTCAATCCTTATGCTCTTAAGAAAGTCTGTAAGAACTTTAAAGTTATCAGACTTGTTCCTCAAGAAGAACACCCAAGTGAACCTTGAGAAGTCATTTACAATCACTAAGGTGTAAGATTTCCCTCCTAGGCTCTGTACAACAATGGGTCCAAAAAGATTTATGTGGAGCAAATACAGAATCCTAGGTGAATGACTCTTATTTTTGGATTTAAAATTATTTTTAGTTTGCTTGCCTAATTGATAAGCATTGCACAGGCTTTCCTTCTTGTAGCGGTAAAAAGGCAATCCTGTTACGAGGTTGTCCCTAGATAATTTAGCAGTGTTCTTTAAGTTAACATTTCCAAATCTCTTATGCCACAGTTCATTATTATTACTAACCTGGTTGAATAAATATATCTCATACCTAGCAGTCTTAAAATTTACTATGTAAATATTTCCTATTCTAGTTCCAGTTAAAACTAATTTATTTTCTATAGAAGTGATAAAGTAGGAAGAGTTATTAAATGATACCTGAAACCCTTCATCACATAATTCACTTTTGGAGATTAGGTTGTGTTTCAGTACACTTACATAAGCCACCTTTTTGAAAGTGATAGCTCCAATATTTACTTTCCCATAGCCTTTAGTCTAGCAATAGTTGGAGTCATCAAAGATCACTTTTGGACATAGCTTGGACTTATAGTTGGTCAGATTTTCCTTTCTGCCAGTCATGTTCCTTGAGCAGCCACTATCCAAGTACCAATGTTCCTCTGTAGTAGGATAGTCTTTCACCTGCATTTAAATCGATTAGATGTTCTTGACCCAGGTTACCTTGGGTCCTTAATTCTTTTCATAGTTAAAACTGGAAATATAAGAATATTCAGGTTAGTTTTTATACCCTAGGGGGTGATATCTTCTTGGTGGTATTATCCACTGGGTTAATGGATTGAGATATTCCCTAGGTTGATTAAAGGTTCTGAAAGGATTAAGATTTCTGTTATCTTGAACTGGGTTCGACGAATTCTGGTGAGTTTTTCGATCTGAGGTCGACGAATGTGAATGAGTTCATCGAACTCCACTCAAAGAATGAAAATATTCTTTATCTGTGCACAAATATCGTCGATCTTGGATCGAACAACCATACTGGTTTCATCGATTGTAGTTCAAAGAATAATTATAATAAAAATCTGCATTCGGAGTTCGTCGACCTGAGTTCGATGAACTGTACACATTTCGTCAATATGAGTTCGATGAAATCAGCTAAACATTGTTATCGTTAGAATTTTTATTGTTCTTTTTCTTTTTCTTATTTTTCTGTTTTAATTCTATTTGCTTAGTACTATGATCATCTACCTTTTCTTTGCCTTTTTTAGAAACAAATTTGATTGGAGTTGACAGTATGTTTTTCTGAATTAATGGGGGTCGGCTTGATGAAGCAGCTAATCCCAGCTTGTCATTAAGTCTGGCATTTACTATGCTTGTGATGTTCATCAACTTTGATGATTCTCCCATTTAGGGGTCCTTCAAGTTGACTTCCCTCAGCTAATTCAGTTTTTAGAGATATGTTTAGTTTTTAGCTAAAGTTAATTCAACTTTCAATTTGATGTTTTCAGAAATGAAATTATCTTGTTCAGTTACTTTTCTCTAAGGAGTTTAATTTTCTTATCAGATTTTATTAAATCAATACGTAGTGAGTTAAATTCAGTTCTAAAACCATCTAAATTGAATTCAAAAGAGGATAGTACCTGATCTTCTTCAGATTGAGGTTCTTTACTGTCTAACTACTCAACTGCTGAGAGGCTGCACGATGCATCAATAGCCATCAAGCAAACCTTCTTTGCTTTTGTCTCTTCTTCATCTTCACTGGAGCTAGAATATGAAGATTTATCTTCAGTTTCACTCCAGGTTTCAACAACAAAGCCTTTCCCCTTCCTCTTATGATTCCTCGAGTAGGGCTTGCCGTAGTGCTGCTTCCTGGGCCCCTTTTCTCCTCTTCTCTCCTTCTTTTGATTCTCTGGACACTCTGATATGAAGGGTCCAGGCTTCCTATAACCAAAGCAGGCAATTTCTTTAGTTGAGGTTTTATCATACCTTGGCTTGTCATCTTATCTAGATGACTTCCTTCTGAAATCCTTCTTGCCCATTTTGTAGAATCTCTTGGCTAGGAGACTCAGAAATTCTTCACTAGCTGATGGAGCTTCTGTTTATTCAGATGCTTTGAATGCTATCTTTTGATCCTTTCTAGCTAATGAGGGAGTCTCCTGCTCAGCAGCTTCTCTAGTCTTTATGAACTGCTCATAAGATTTGAGCTTTCCTAGTAGATATTCAGTGTAAATCTCATTCAGACTTCTGGCCTCTTTGATTGGCCAGATTCTGGAAACCCATGAGCTGGGAAAGCACATGAGAATCTTATCATTGATCTCAGTGAGGGTTATGTTCTTATCAAGAGTTTTCAGCTCATTGATAATTGAGTTGAATCTATTGTACATATCATGCACTGACTCTGACTTTTCAATCTTGAAATTCTCTTATTGGAAGATGAAATTTGATCTCCTACCTATTCTCTCATCTACAGATCCATCAACCATTTATTTTAGGGAATCCCAAATGGCTTTCGCTGAGGTGCACTCTGCCACTTTCTAGAAAATGTCATCTGACATTGTCTGAGCCAGAATGTTCATGGCCTTGGAATCAGCTATCTTGGCCTTCTTATGTGCATCTATCCACTAAGGTGGTGGAACAACATGAGTGCTAGAAGTTGCAATAGATGTAGCCACTGGAGCTGGTGGATCTGTCAAGGTAGAATTAAAAATATCTTCATCAATGGAGTTAATATATAATTTAATTCTTGCCTTCCAGATAGCAAACTTGTTCAAGTTGCAAACTAGAGGTCTGGTGCTTGCATAGTCCTTGTTATGTGCCATGGTATAAGTAATGTGCTAGAGAAATTTAGAACTTAGAAGGATCTATTGGTTCAAGTGTTACCCTATACAACCAAATAAACTATGCTCTGATACCAATTGAAAGAGATGGTAAACCTCTAATGCCAATTGAAAGTGACTTATGCAATTGATAATCCTTTGATACCAATTGAATGTCAAGGGGATAGATCTAATTAGCTCTAGGGGGTGAATAGAGCTTTTACAACTTTTTACAGATTTATATTATTTAGCTGTAAAATAGGTGATAACAAATATTATGTAAAGAGATTAAAGCTAAACTATCACATCACAGTATAAAAAGAAAAGGGGCAACCGGATAACACAAGAAATTTTATAGTGGTTCCCCAAACTGGGTACATCCACTCTTCTATCATCCTGGTAGGAATCCACTAGTAGGTTTTGATCAGGTGACTGCCACCACAGGTTTTTGCTCAGGTGCCCTGTCACCACAAGATCTATTTGTAGGGAGATCTCACAACCCTTTAGGTTTTGATCAGGTGCTCAAAAACCAACAATAAAGTTTTGAAGTGAGTTAATAAACCATTTATACAGCGAAAGAAAAGTTGATGAGGTCTTCTCTTTTTCTCTAAACAACAGAGAAGAAAAAAGTGGATCTTTGTTGGCAAAGCTCCCCCTGAGATGTAGAGTAGTTCAGGAAAGAAGGAAGCTTTGCTTCAGGGTGTAGGTCTTCAGATTGATGTTGATCTCCAGCAAGATTTTTAGATTAATTGTATTCAATGTCTCTTGAAAGCTTGGAGAAGATTTACTGATGATGAAGACAAAATGAATTTCCAGACTCCCCAATAACTTTCTATTTTCGCCCGTATGACTTAGTAGATTCTTTAACTTCTCATTTATTCTCTTGTGTCATTGATAGCAGATCATTCTTCTCTGTATCTCTTCTGAATTTGAATTTTACTCCTTGATTGACCACTGAATTCTTGGAACTTGGACAAACGGCTTGAAGGTAATTAATTTGATTCCTCAATTGTCCCAGTTATTAAGCTAAATTTTTACTCTATGAAATCCAGTAATTAATGCTGCCAATGAACGGATTTATTCATAAGAATATATGCATTTAATTACTCAGAGAAATATAGGCAACAATATATTAAATCAGCCTTGGTCAATCTGGAAATGAACCGCAGAGAAGGACATACTGAACTAACAGATTTCGTCGACCTCAGAACAGATTTCGTCGAACTAAACTCAAAGTTCGTCGAGCTGATAAATTATCTTTGTCGACATGAGCTCAGCGAACATCAATCTAGAAATATCTTGCTAATTCTTAGCTCCAAGTTCATCGATCATAGAATCTGTCTTGAGGGAAGAAATCATCGACCCGAGCTCGAATATCATCGAGCTGAACTCAGAGAGAGAACTCTGAGTTCATCGATACGAGATAGACGATCATCGAGCTGAGTTCGAAGAACTTCGAACTAATAATCTGAACTCTGAATTCTTCTAAGTCTGAGTCTCCTGAAGTCCACTGCATGCTGATCCATAAAGCTTGATTCTAAAGACTAGCCTAAACTCTAGGACTGACAAACATGACCCTGGCTATACAAGGTGGGTCAAAACATCCTTATAGTGAACCTTAGCCCAAATCCCAACTGGGAATCCAGCAAAGGTCCTTCGCCTTATTAAGTTAGAGTTTATTATCACATGTTTTATATCAACTTTAACCGAGGAAATTCTCGATCGAGTGCTTTTCTTTATCATTGTCCAACCCTTAGTTTTAATCGCTTTTAGCACTTCTCTATTTTACTGCAAGTAGTTCTATTTATAGCGCTATATTTCTTTTCTTAATCACAATTAGCTTTATTTTAACAAAACCTAAAACAATTATTCAATAAGATAATAGTTTTTGTGTGATTAAGATTACTAAACAATTCCTGGATCTTAATACGACACTTGTGTCCCCTAGCTATAATTCAATAGGAATACTTGACTGATTGAATTGCTAGTTCAGTTTTTATTCTGTTTGCGAATTTCCCTACAACAATTTTTTGGACGCCGTTGCCTGGGAGCAACGTTTGTTAATAATTTGAAAACACGAAACTATTACTTTTATCACTTCTCTTTCTCACCCTCTTTCTCAAAAATTAAAAATTCAAAAAAAATATATTACAGCTCTTAATAGAAACCCATATCACAATTTTTCTACACCACCTAACTCTCTCGAAAAGGGCAATGTGTCTTTAAATGCCACTATCTTTTCTATTAACTTGCGAACACTTCATTGGGTAGCCCTTGGGAAGTTTGGGAGTTAAAACATAAAAAAAATCTATTTCAAAAATATTATTAACTCTTTTTCTAGTTATTTATTTCTCTTTCTTCATCTTCTCTTCTTCTAGTGCATGACCCATGAAAATCTGTCGTTTATTTTGGACTTGGACCACTAAATTCACCGTACTCTTCGAAGAAGATTGTGATTTCAAGGCCCTACTCTCCAAATACTAGTTGAGGATTCCTAGTCATTTTCTACACTAAGAATGGAAGAACACCACGTAGAGGAACAGTGCATAGGCCTATGTCCTGTTATGCATGACTGAATTTAGAGTGTAAACAATCAAGCATAGTTCGCACTGCTATAGCTAATAATAATTTTGAACTTAAGCCTAGCATAATTCAAATGGTGCAGCAGTATGTGCAATATGACGGACTTCAAGATGAAGATCAGAACGCGCATATAGCTAGCTTTCTTGAGATTTGTCACACCTTTAAAATCAATGGTGTTACAAATGATGCTATTAAGCTAAGACTCTTCCCTTTCTCCCTTATAACCAAGGCAAAGCAATGGCTGAACACTCTACCAAAAAACAACATCACCACCTGGGATCAACTAACTGAAATTTTTTTGGCGAAGTATATTCCGCCAACTAAAACCATAAAACATAGGAACGATATTTCTGCCTTTGGACAAATAGATTCTGAAACCTTGTATGAAACCTGGGAAAGGGTTAAAGAACTCTTAAAACGATGCCCCCATCACGCGCTGCCTATATTGTACAACCCCGTGTCCGGAGAGTACGGTCATCAGGAGCGAGGTCAGCCGGCACAGATCGCCTAGGTAGCAGGCGAGCTTGGCAGGAAAACCTGTAGACAGCGGGCGAGCTTGGCATTCGTCGACCGAAGATCGGTATTCTTCGACCAAAGATCAGCAATCGTCGACCGAAGATCAACAATCATCGAACGCAAGCTCGACACTCGTCGACTGTGAGTTCGGCAGTCACCGACCGCAAGCTTGGCATTCGCCGACCAAGCCAGGATTCGTCAACCTGAGTTCGACTATTGGAGGCCTATCGACTGGCGAGTTCACCGTCCCAGCTCGCGCTCATGCAAAGGAGCTCGGAAATAGCAGGCGAGCTGATCCGCCTAGGTGGCCAAGCTCTCCGACTCGCCCAGGTCTATGAGGTACTGTTTACTTTTTTTCTCCCGCCGGTCTGCCATTGCCCTTCAAAACAGTAGAGTTTGGCTGTTTGCATACCCAGCTGAGGTTATTTTGGTAATTTCACGTCAGCTTAGTTTGGTTATTGGCAGTTCAGATTCTGAAATCTATAAATAGGACCCAAGGGGTACCCCAGCAGAGGGGTGCTCTCTTGCTCCAGCTTTCTAGTGTTTTCTGAGGGTACCTTAGCTCGGCCTTTGGTTAAGGGGGGGGAGCGCTCTGAAAGGAAACGCTACTAGTGAAGGGTGAGAGAATCAACCAAACGCACGAAGTCTCTCCGAGATTCACGGCTGGATTCAAGGGTTGTCGGGCCTTGTCCGAACTCGGTCTTCGGTTGACATCCGGTAACCAAAAAGGGTTGTCACTTCCTTCAAATATCCCGTCTTCTTCGTGAATAATCGCTTGCTGGTTCTAACCGGAGAACTTCATGGATGCAGTAACCTTTGAGCTTGACATGGAGCTTGGAGCTTAGAGATGACAATGGTGGCCGGAGATGAAGAGTTTGCTAGCTCTTTAAGTAGAAATGGTGGTCAGATCAATTCTCCAAGGAGGAGAGATAAAATGGTGGCTGGAGGGATGATTTCCCCGCTCAAAAGAGCAGAAAAGGGCGGCTGGGTCGGATTGGATCGGAACCCCTTAAAAAGAAGAAATCTGCACTTTAAATAGAAGCATGTCAGAAAAATAGGCACGCGTAGTTTTGCGCACGACCGTGCGCAAACCGTGCGATATTAACTTCCAGAATAAGCCTGCGGAAGGAAAAGCGTTGACCCGTGCGTTTTACTCGCGCACGGACGTTTCCGCCCGTGCGAGAAGGATATCGCACTGGTAGCGACAGAGCAGGAATTCAGGACACTACATGGGAACCGTGTGTTTTACTCGTGCACGGGCGTTGTCACTCGTGCGTGAACAAAGCACACGATTAACCACAGAAGGGAACAAACTAGAAAGCTACCGGAAAACTGTGTGTTTCCTTCGCGCACAGTTACGATTAAATCGTGCGTCAACCGTGCGTGAGGATCGTCGAACTCAGCTCGACGAAATTCGTCGAGCTCAACTCGATGTTCTTCCAGCTGAACAAAACACACGCTCTGACACAAACTGTGCGTGAAAGAAACGCACGACCGTGCATTTTCCACAAATCAGGATTCCTGACTTGGGGAAAACGCACTACCTGCACAGCAAAGAAACCAAGCTGGAGCACAAGCTCCCAGCACCAAACATATAGCAAAGAAAATCAAACAGAAAGAGTCATGGGGAGCACCATGTGCATACCCCCAATAACAGAATGCGCAATTGCACACCCTCGGGCAAAAAACAGTGCACAAAATGGTCAACGACCGAACGATGCAAATATAACCGATATCCGGTTGAAATGTAGTGCACGAGTGAGAAAACCAGCCTAGATGAGTCCGAAAAACCCTATAAATATCAGACTCATCACCTTTCCACTTTTGAGGATCGAGTGTAGTGTGACGTCATTCTTATGGACGTCGTGTATATATTACAAGGTAGACCTTGGCTATACGGTCGTAATGATACGTGTTTTGGCCGATCGAACATGTGTGTCTTTTATGATCAGGGTAAACATATTACGTTGTCCCCAACCCAACCCAGGGAGAAATCCAAGAGTCGAATCGGGCTATTAATTAGTACGAGCTCCTCGATACTCCCACAAATCTTGAGACATAAGCGAGTTTTTGAGGGACAACGCCGATGCTGGTTTTGTTTATGTAGTGGCGACCACCATGGCCTCTGATTTCCCTACTGATGCACTTGACCCCCACCCATATGCTCGTTCTCTTTTGGATAAGTTTGCTAACATTTTGCCAGACGAGCTCCTCGATGAGTTACCGCCCTTGCATGATACTCAGCACACCATTAATCTAGTCTCGAGATCCTCGCTCCAAACCTGCCCCATTATCGTATGTACCCCGGCGAGCAATCTGAGCTCAAAAGGCGGGCTGATGAGCTTCTTCTGAAGCATTTCATTCGGGAGATCTTGAGCTCATGTGCGGTCCCTACCCTTCTTACCCCTAAGAAGGACGACAACTAGCGCATATGTATTGATAGTCGGACAATCAATAAGACTATTGTGAAATATTGCTTCCACATTTTCGACTCGATGATTTGCTAGACACGTTGGCGGGTGCCCAGGTGTGTGGTGGGACCTCCCGCCGAGCCCTTGGGTCAGTTCTTTCCTGTTTTCCTTGTTGTTTTGCTTGCAGGAGCAAAGTAGGTGCGTGATCACCCCTTCCTCGAGGGTGAACTCCACAGGAGAGCGAGAAATCGGTTCCAACATTTTGGTGTAGTGATCGTGGAGCGTGGTCAATGCAAAAAAGCTTCAACGAGCCTAAAGACAGGAGGATAGGGATCTGATAGGGCAGACTTAATACCCCCCCTCCTCTCGCTATGGTGGGCATGTTCGAAGATTTCAGGAGTGAGATGCTATGCCTCATCAAGTTCGCACTCAGCACGCGGGCCGAGTGCTCGACTCATGCTGTCCCAATCGCTGTCGCCCCGTCTCTGGGCGAGGATGCCCCCGGCAGGCGAGCGGGGAAGGAGGTCACCGAGGAGGGCCAGGGGTGCGAGCTCCCTGGTCGCGTGCTATTCCCCAATTCGGCAGGAGGTGGCCGGCTCGGCGAGCTGAGCCCGTGTGATGCGCTAGCTCGCCGAGTAGGGGAAGGCAGCGCCTTCAGCGAGTTGGTCTCTTCAGCTCCAGTTTTAGAGGGGTTCAGGGAACCCGAGATGTCCTACTATACCGGGAAGGGAGACGCGGTCCAACACGTCTAGTGGTTTGAGGACGTAGTCTCGATCCGACAGATGTCGGATGGTTTCAAATGCCGACTCTTAGCCATCACCCTCAAGGAGAAGGCGAGGGAGTGGTTCCATCAGCTGCCAGCCAGCTCTATCTACTGCTTTGAGGGCCTACACCGGGGGTTCATGCTGAGGTTCACTACTACAAAGAGGTGGAATAAGGAGTCGGAGTCCCTGTTCCACATCAAGCAGGGAGTAAATGAGACGTTGGGGAGCTACGTGGACCGATTTCAGGAGGAGGTCACCCAAGTCCAAGAGATGCCGGGCCATAGTCTAATGATGGCCTTCACACTGGGCCTGCAGTAGGGTTTCTTCAGGATGGAGCTGAAGAGAATCCCCCCTGCTCCTATGAGGAGCTGATGGAGAGGGCGGCGAGAGAAGTCAATGGGGAGGCGTCAAACCCGAACTTCGCCCGGAAGTTAGCCAGGTGGGCCACGGAAGAGGAGAAGAAGTCAAGAGGAGGAAGAGGCCAGGAGGAGAGGAGAGGAGAGCCCCTGTAGAGGGAGTAGAGGCAGCTCCAGGGGCAGCAAAAGCCCAGGTGGGGGCGTCAGGAGCCTGACCGTCGGCTAGGCTGGAGGCCCGAGTGGCAAGGGCAGGGTCCGTAAGAGGGTATCAAGGAAGGGAGTACCACTGGGGGCAAGATCAATTCCACCCCCCGGGCCGGAGGAAGGCCCAGAGGCCTCGACTCCCCGATCAAGAAGAGGCTATGGTCATAGCCATAGGGGAGAGGAGGAGAGTAGTAAGGAGGAAGAGAAGTGAAGTTAGGGTAGAGATGCCCTACTGCGACTTCCATCAGGAAGAGGTGCACGCCACAGCCACATGCCCAGAGTTCCTCGAGATAAGGGGAAACAAGGAGCAATAGTAGCAGCTGCAGGGGTGGCAGGAAGTAAGGACAGAGGAGGTCCTGCCTCGGGCAGAGGAGTATTGTTGCGAATAACGGGTAGATGTGGGAACACGAGGAGGGATCGGGGAGATCCATGGGGGTGGGGTGGGGGTGGGAGTAGAGGCCTCCCGGAGGGCGAGCCTACACAAAATGTATCGTCGGAGCATTGGTTCCATGTCCCAAGCCCCACCCCCAGAAGAGAGGATCACCTTCTCCAGAAGTGATATGCCCGTTCATGAGGATCCATTTTGCGATGCGCTGGTCATCCACACAGCCATCGAAAATTTTACAGTCGCCAGCATCCTCGTGGATAACGGAAACTCTGTCAACTTCGTTTTCAAAAAGACATTCGACGCGATGAAGGTGGAGGCGAATATGGTGTTGGCCTCGGATGGTCCCCTGTTTGGATTCTCAGCGGAAAGGAAGGAAGTGGATGGAGGAGTCGGCCTCTATGTCACCCTAGGGGGGGGGGCAGTCCAGAAACTGCAGGTTCGTCATTGTGGATGCCCCCAGCAGCTACAACGCCATCTTCGGGAGGCCCCTTATCCGCACCTTCCGCTGTGTCCCCTCATCATTCCATCAGTGCTTGAAGTTCAATGTTAAGGGGATTCAGGTCAGGGTCAGGGGGGACCCCAAGGTGGCGCGGGAATGCTATGTCACCGCAGTGAACTCCATCTCTTGGCAGGAGGGAGCCGAGGAGATGGGGTGAAGAATGGAGGAGGCTGAGCAGGAAGTTGGCAGGGAGGAGCTGGAGGTGGAGAGCTGCGTCGAAGCCAGGAGGGAAGGGAGAGATCGGGAGGAGTTGGCCGAAGCAATGGCCATTGAGGAAGAGGTGGAGGCGGAGGTCCCTGTCCTAGAGGGGAGAGATGTTGAAGAATGGGGGAAGCAGTCCAGGCTAGAGGCTGCGAAAGTGGTGGTGGAGCTGGAGGTCCTCACCCATGAAGGCACAGTGGAGAAGGTCCGCGCCAGCGGGGGGCTGACCCCAGAGGATCAAGGCAGGATGCTGGAGTGCATCCAGAAAAATGTGGACGTCTTCGCATGGAGCGCTGCACAGAAGCCGGGGGTTGATGCGGATGTGGCTTGCCACCGCCTCAACTTGGACCCGGGAACACGCCCCGTTCAACAAAAGAAGAGGTCCACTGCAGACAAGCTGGCAGAGCCTATCAGGGAGGAGGTGGCGAAACTCCTAAAGGCCGGCTTCGTGTCTGAGATCCAATACCCCGGCTGGGTCTCCAATGTGGTCATGGTCAAAAAGGGACACAGCCGGTGGAGAATGTGTATCGATTTCTCTTTACTTAATAAATCCTATCATAAAGACTGTTATCCTTTGCATCGGATTGACGCGCTGGTTGACTCAGCCGTTGGCTTTTCTATAATGAGTTTTCTAGATGCTTTTTCAGGTTATCATCAAATCAGGATGCACCCCCCGGACATCAAGGATGTCTCGTTCATTACGGGGGATGGATGTTACTATTACAAGATGATACCCTTCGGGCTGAAGAACGTAGGGGCAACCTATCAAAAGATGATGGACAGGGTCTTCAAAGAACAGAAGGAGAGAAAATTGGAGGTGTATGTTGATGATCTTGTGATCAAGAGCCTGGACGTGGACTCTCACCTCCAAGATCTAGAAGATGCCTTTTCCACCCAGCGCAGATACAAGATGCGGTTGAATCCCCTAAAATGTGTCTTCAGAGCTAGCAGGGAAAAGTTCTTGGGACACCTCCTCACCCCTGCAGGGGTCGAGCCGAATCCTGATAAGTTCAAGGCTATCTTGGAGCTGGGTTCGCCAAGGAATGCTAAGGAGGTCCAACGGCTGACGGGGAAGCTGGCAGGGTTGAGTAGGTTCCTCTCCCGGGCAGGAGAGAAGTGCTCCTCCTTCTTCAGAACACTAAGGGCGGACAAAGGTTCGAATGGACCAAGGAATGCGAGGAGGCATTCCAGCCCCTCATGATGCAGCTGACCCAGGCTCCGCTGCTCTAAGGGCCCAAGGAGGGGGAAGACCTGTTTTGTATCTCGGGGTCGGGGCAGAGGCTCGGAGTTCCGTCCTAGTTCGAGAAGAGGGGAAGAATCAGCTCCCCATATATTATGTGAGTCGGGTCCTGAGGAAGGCCGAGCTCCGGTACCCGATTTTGGAGAATTTGGCCTTCACCATAATCATCTCAGCCCGAATGCTGCGGCCCTATTTCCAGGCACACTCAATCCGAGTTGTGACTGACCATCCCCTCCGCAACATCTTTGATGGGGTGGAGCATTCAGGAAGGCTGGCCAAGTGGTCGGTGGAGTTGAGTGAGTTCAACGTCTCTTTCATTCCCCGCCACACGATCAAAGCTCAGGGAATGGCCGACTTCTTGGCAGATTATGTGGTTGAGGTGGCGGAGGAAGAGATCACTCGTCTGACCCCTTGGAAGGTAAAGGTAGATGGTGCCTCGAGGAGACATTCCCTTGGAGTAGGGGTTATCTTGGAGAGCCCCCAAGGAACTAGAATTGAGCAGATGGTGGTGGTGCACTTTCCCAACACCAACAATCAGGCCGAGTATGAGGTCGCGATAGCAGGGATGTGGCTAGCCAGGGAGCTGGGGGTGTTTGACATGGAGGTCCTTACCGACTCCATGGTAATAGCTTCCCAGATCAATGGGGAGTTTGAGGCAAGGGAGCCTACCCTACAGTTGTACTTAGACAAAGTGAAGGGGGTCATAGGCACTTTCCAAACCTTCTCCATCCGACACGTGCGCAGGTAAGAAAACGAGCAGGTCGACCAACTAGCAAAGCATGGCTCCCAGGTGGGGGTACCATCACCGACTTGTTCCGCCCTTCCATCGAAGAGGGAGTGCTCATGGAGATAGATCAACGACCCTCGTGGATGGATTCGGTCACAACCTTCCTCTCCACGGGAGAGTATCCGGAGGGGGTAGACAGGAAGAAACTCAGATACAAATCAGCGTACTACCTTCTCCGGGACATACAATTGTACAGGAAGACCCTCTCAGGGATGTTGGCTCGCTGCGTGGCCGAGGGCGAAGTACAAAGGATCTTGGAAGAGGTCCACTTCGGAGAATGTGGGAGTCACTCCGGGAGTCGGACCATGGAGGGGAGGATCGTCAGGCAAGGGTATTTCTGGCCTACCCTGGGTCGCGATGCAACTGAGTTCGTAAAGAGATACTACAAGTGCCAGCTTTTCGCCCCTCCAGTTACAAGCAGCTCAACGGCTAAGAAGTATCACTGCCCCCTGGCCCTTTGCCATTTTGGGGATGGATTTGGTCGGACCATTCCCCCAGGCCAGTGGGCAGAGAAGGTTTCTGTTAGTTATGATTGATTACTTCTCCATGTGGATGGAGGTGAAGGCGCTGGCCAAAGTGACTTCCTAGGTCATCAGGAATTTCATCTGGGGGGAGATCATCTGCCGCCACGCGCTGCCCCAGGCCATCGTCATGGATAATGGGCCTCAGTTCTCCAGCGCAGAGTATACAAGTTTCCGCGGGTAGCTCGGGATCGACCTCAGGTTCGCCTCGGTCCATCACCTTCAGGAGCAATGGGTAGGTGGAGGCCGCAAACAAGATCATCGTCAACCTCCTCAAGAAGAAAGTGGAGAATTTGAAGGGGAGTTGGGTGGAGCAACTTCCCGCGGTTCTCTGGGCTCTAAGAAACACCCCCAACACAGCTATAGGAGAGACCCCCTTTAAGCTCTCTCATGTGTGGCAGGCAGTGCTCCATGTGGAATTCGAAATTCCAAAACCTCTGGTTGTCGCAGCAGGGGAAGGCAGGGAAGATTGGCAAGCCGAGAACGAGAAAGAGCTGAGGCTCTCCCTTGAAATGGTGGAAGAGCTGAGGGACCTTTCCGCCATCCGACAGGAAGAGGTGAAAAGGAGAATGGCCAAGTACTTTGACAAGCATTTCAGAGTCAAACAGTTTGTGGAAGGGGACTTAGTACTAAAGAAGGTGGATGCAGCAGGGAGGTCGGCATCTGTGGGGAAGCTCAACCCCAACTGGGAAGGACCGTTTATTGTAAAGGAGGCTTTAAAATCAGGAGGTTATGGGCTCCAAAATGTGGAGGGCGAGACCATGAGTCTCACTAGGAGTGGTTACGACTTAAAACATTTTTTCCCCTGAAACATGTAAGTGATACCTTGATTCTAATAAAATTCTTTAACGCTTCAATACTGTCACAGCTAGCTTGCATAAAGAAATGGAAGATTTTTGGACCTCGAGTAGATCCCGCTGTCAGGCTCTCACCTAGTTGGCAGGGCAGGAAGTCACTTGGTGTCATCCTTTGACCTCGAGCAGATCCCGCTGTCAGGCTCACCTAGCTGGCAGGGAAGGAAGTCACTCGATGGTATCAGCCTTGGAACCCGAGCAGATCCTACTGTCAGGCTCTCACCTAGCTGGTAGGGCAGGAAGTCACTCGGTGTCATCCTTCGACCTCGAGCAGATCCCGCTGTCATGCTCACCTAGCTGGCAGGGCAGGAAGTCACTCGATGGTATCAGTCTTGGACCCCGAGTATATCCCGCTGTCTGGCTCTCACCTAACTGGCAGGGCAGGAAGTCACTCGGTGTCATCCTTCGACCTTGAGCAGATCCCACTATCAGGTTCACCTAGCCGGCAGGGCAGGAAGACACTCGATGGTATCAGCCTTGGACTCGGAGAAGATCCCGCTGTCAGGCTCTTACCTAGCTGGCATGGCAGGAAGTCACTCGGTGTCATCCTTCGACCTCAAGCAGATCCCGCTGTCAGGCTCACCTAGTCGGCAAGACAGGAAGTCACTCGGTGTCATACTTAGAAGAATTTTTTCTAAGTTCCATTTGGATGGCTTGCGGGCGAGCTGAGGTGGCGTGACATGGCGGAGAGCACCCCGCTCCCAAATCATCTGAAGTTCGGCAAGCACTCAAAACATATTCTCTTAAGGGCGAGTCCTAATAACAGTCCTACTCACAGCATCTATCTACGCGAGGTCGTCGGGGAAAGAGCGAGCAAGAAAACAGGGCTTGACAGAGAAATCTAGAAAGAGAATATGTGTAAAATGACATTGCTATGATGAGCGCAAAAGGTATCAAAAATATACTTTCATTAACAATATTTACATGCTGAGCTCGCCTCGGCGAGACTACAGGTTATGTATATTTAGGCCTCTCCCCCCCTCCCCCCCCCCCGTCAGATTGGTGGTCCTCCCCTCCCTCGCCTGGCAGATCATGGAAGCCTTTCCCGAACAACGCGTACAAGCTATCTTCCTTCTCACTGGGCGGCGTCGCCGGGAATAGGCTTGGCATCAGGTCCCGAGTCGAGATCTCCTCGCACCCCTCTACCAGCACTCCAGAATCCTTCATCATCTGGAGGGTGCATTCGGCAGCCTGGATGGAGTTAATTCGTATCCTCTTAGCGAGATCGGCCTCGCCAAAGATCCGCGGCCTCTTATATGGGAGGGAAGGATCGGAGCTGCTGGCCGGGAAGAAGATCTCCTCCTGGCGGCGGACCTCGTGGTTGAGGTGATGATTCTCCTCTTTCAGCTTCGTGTTCGCCCCCTCCAGCTCGGCAAGGCGGGCACGCAGCTGGCCAATCTCCTCCCCTTGCTCGGCATTGCGAGCCTGCAGCTCCTCTGCGGCCTTGGCATCCTAGTGAAGAGAAAATTCGGTTAGCAGCAACACAAAATATTCTAAGTAAAAGAGAAGAGGAGAGCTTGCCACTTACAGGTCCTCCGGCGGCCTGGGCGAGGAGGTCCTCAGCGATGCCGAGTTACCTCGCCCGATCAACCACCTTATCCTTGGCGACATCGCGGGCCTTGTAGGATTTTAGAAGTTGATTGCTGAGGGAAAAGCTGCGGCGGGTCAGCATTTGGGGGAGCTCCATGGTCCTCAGGTGGGCCTGCAGAACCTCATGGCCGAGCTGCCGCAGGGTCATGTTCTTGTAGGCCTCGACATCCTCGTGGCCATAGAGGCCGAAGCCGAGGGCATAAGCATGGCCAGTGGCGGGCTCGCGGTCATGCCAGGATAGATGCAGAGTGGAGATGGAGACCCGATGGGCCAGCTCATCCCACTGCACCATAGGCTCCCCCGTCGAGTCCTTCCACCGCCCCCCGAAGTTGAAGAGGGGATGTTGTTTCGGTGCCCCCCACTCTCGAGCCATCCTCTTTGCCGAAGGAGATAGGGAGATCGCCGCCCCGGGAGTAGGAGCCTCGCCGCCCTTCCGCCTCTTGCTGGTGATCTCCTTCAGCGGGCTCTCCGGCGACGCGTCCGGGACGGTTTCCTGCGAGCTCATATATATGGGGTTGGGTTGACGTTGTTGTTGTTGCGCCCGCGGAGCCAGCAAGGCTCTCCTTATCTTTTTTGGCAGTTGCTGGCGGTGTGGTGGGTTCGACCCCGCATCCTCCGGTCGCCTCTTGCTGGAGGAGGGTTGCGAGAAGGCTGCCTCGTCTCGGCAAGCCGCCGTCGCTGCCCTCTCGCGAGCAAGAGGGTCCGTGTGTAGCCCCGAGTCCGCAAAGGGCGGGTTCACGGGAATTATCTGCTCCCCTGCAAGAAAATACTTTGAAAAAGTTAGGAAGAATTTCAGTAGCAATATGGCGAGCTCGGCAATCGGGTGAGCTCGGCAAGATGAGGAAAGAATAATACCTTCGCCGGGTAGAACGGGGAGGAGCGCGTCGAGGCCCCATCGTAGGAAGGCAACCTCGAAATCCTTGTGGAGGATGTATTTGTGGAGCTTGGCATCAATGCCGGATACGGCCAGCAGGCAGTAGACCTCCTCTCATTTTTGCTGCGGCGAGTACGGGATGTTGCCGAGATCGCCCTTGATGAAGACAATCCTGGTCATCCAGGTGTGGTGTTTGTTCGCGATCTCGCGAACCTTGATCAGCGAGCCGCCTAAGTAGGCGACCCCATCTGGGGTCGCCTTGTATGAGAAGAGTTTCCAGAACACCGTCAGGTTGAACTCGATCCTCTCCCGCCGAAGGTAGCTCGCGAACGCCACCATCAGGATGATTGCGTTGGAATTTAACTACGCGGGTACCACGCCATAGTACTTCAGAATTTTCGGATCTCCGGCCAGAGGGGGAGGCACAACCCAACCTCGAAATGCGAGATGGGGAAGGCGAGCTCATCCTCGTAGAAGGTGTTGATGGCCTCCCCCTATCTCGGCCTGCACGCCTCGAAGCCCAGCGGAACGTATCCCGTCTCGAACTCCGCGAACTCCTCCTCGCTGATATGCCCCTCAAAGAAGAAGTAGTCGGTGAAGTGTTGGGCACACTTGCTGCGGCCGTCAGCGTCGGGATTGGTCTTACCCATGCTCGCGAGAGAAGGCGGGGCGCAGAGCAGCTCGCGGATCCTCCCCGAATTCGCCTGCGCCATAGAGAGGCCCTCATCGCTCTCGTCCAAGAGCCGGGAAGGAGACAGCAACTCGCGAGACTGGTCACCGCGCACTTCGTCGGCAAACCGGGCGTAGTCCCGCTGCACCACCTCATTGACTACCCGCACCTCGCGCAGCTCGAACACCAATTTCTTGAAGAGCTTGACTTCCCTCCGGGTCAGCTCTCCTGGCTCTACTTCCGGGCTGAGATAAGAGTCCAGCGAGTTCGGGAGAAGGGAGGGGCGAGTAGTGGACCTCCCGCAAAGTTTCCTCGGCACCAGATTGGCTGGGTGGAGCTGTAAAGGCAAGTATCAGCAAAGTGAGGTGTGATGAGTCCACTTTATATACCTATTTTCGGACTCATCTGGGCTAGTTTTCACGTGGTTGCACTTCACTTTTAGTTCTTTATCGTTCCTATTTCATCTGATCGTTATTTCCATAGGAAGTGCACATTTATGCCCGTGGTTGTGTATTTTGTTATTTTTTATTGTTTGTACTCCCTTTTGTGATTGTCTGGAATGACTGCATAGATTAGTGATTGGTTTTTCCTTTCGGTACAGGGGTCGTGTGCGTGTTCCTGGCTGGTTGTGAAACAGGAATACTGCGCACGATCATGGGCTCTAATGCGCACGACCACTGGTCGTGCACCCCTGATCGTGCGCACTACTCTTCGTTTTCCAGAATCAGCCTGGGGTAAGCGCACGACCACTGGACATATTGCGCACGACCACCGGTCGTGCGCCACTGATCGTGTGCATTGATTCCACTTTTCTGGAGTCCTGTCTGGGTAATCGCATGATCATTAGACTTAGTGCGCACGACCATTGGTCGTGTGCCACTACTTGTGCGCATTATCCCAGTTCTTCTTCCTGATATTCCATGCCAGTGCGCACGAGCACAGGACATAGTGCGCACGACCACTGGTCGTGCGCTTGTGATCGTGCGCATTGTTTATTTCTGCTTTTGTATAAATAGTGCACGTTCCGCCCTAATCAAAGATAGCCCATTTCCTCCGCCATTTTCATCTCTGAGGAGGGATTCCGCCATCCTCCTTCATCTTCCACCCTAGGGAGGTGCTCCGGGCAAGCTTTCACCGCCAAATCCAAGCCGGAGCTTCCTCTCGGGCTCCTCCTTCATCTTTGAGCTGCAAGAAGAGCTTGACCTAGCTTTCTTCACCAAGCTAGGAGAATTTGTGCCATCCTCCACCGGATTGTGACACGAAGAAGACGGGCCATTGGAAGGTGGTGACAGCCCTTCTATACCCCGGACGCAGTTGCGGACCGAGCTTGGACGCGGATTGACAACCCGATGACTCCAACCGTGAATCCTCAGCAAGGCTTCGTATTCGGTCGATTTCGCACACTTTTCTTCTCTTGTTGTTGAATAGTATAGTTGATCTCTTGTGTATGATGAAGTTGAACTTATTTTGATATACATTTGTATCAAATCATGTCTATGTGATTTCTTATTTTTGTTAATTTCTTGAGGTGCGCCATATTCCATCTACCACCATCCACCCTTGCCGCACTAGCAATTGCTATTGGCGTGCGTAGCGAAGAGAAGCTTACGACCCTCATTCTGCCATTCTCACCACCTCATCCGCAAGCCTACTCGCCCATCCGCCTAGCGATTCGGTGCATAGCGGCCCGACTAGTCTTCCATCCCGCCTGGCGAAGAATCGCATAGCGGCGTTGCATAGGAGTAGTTGATAGCTTTTTATTTTCTTTTTCCGCAATATCAAAGCCCCCTTAGTTACCTCCGACCTAAGGATTTCAATCTCAAGTCCTCCTCGAAATTAACTCCACCATACTGTGTTCCTTGTGAGATCGATACTTGGGAAAACGCCCATTTTATATTACTTGTGCGACCGGTTCACTGCCGTGATCTATATCATCAAGTTTTTGGCGCCGTTGTCGGGGAACACAGTCGTGTTAGTTTTTGTAGAGGAAGATAAGAGATAGAAGCCCTTTTCCATTTGTGCATATCATTTTTTTTTATTATTTGCTTTTGTTATTAGAATTTGTATTTTGCTTATTTCTTTTTGCCCTTTTCTGATTTTTGATTTAGATAGCAGATCCGTTCTATTTTCATTTTAGCTGTGTAGCACTTTTTCAGCAATTATTTTTGTTCGTGATGGATCCTGATGCTGAGTGCCGTATCCTTGACACTTTGTGCCGATCCATCGATGCCATTGCTGTTATGAATGTCGAGCATTGCACTCGGTGTTTGTTATGTCAAGGTGTGGGCCACATGTTGAAGGATTGCCCTCGTTTGTGCAAGCCTTCTCCCTTTGAGGGCGTGTGCACAACAACCTCCCATTCGCGGAAGACTGTTGTGGACAAGCCTACCAGGGTGTTGCCTGGCCCATCCACTGTCATACCACACCTTGCTCATTCTTTACCCGTTGAGATTACTGAAGAATCTCTGTCCATATACAGCTCTTTCATGGGTCCCTCGATCCCTTTTTACGAGCTTTGCTTGAGTGATGCTGATCACTCTGGTGTTAGCCAACAAAAAGAGGAGCAGGAACTCATGGACGCTCCTGTATGGGATGATGAGATTGTTCTGGTCATCGACGGGGTGGCGTCTGCGAATGATTTTGCGATGGGGCCTGCTCATTCAGTGCTTGATTTTGAGAGCAGCCTTGCCCCTCCGCAATTTTTGCCGGATTGTACTATTCCTCTTTCTTGTGAGTCGGTTGATGATGCCGTATTTGTTGATGATTCGGTGCCCGAGGTTGCGCCGAAGTGGGATGATGATTCCTCTATCTCCGACGGAGAAGGTGGATCTTCGGAACACTATGACGCACCCCGGTGGGATGAGGAATACCCTCTTTCCGATGCGGAGGTTTGCACCTCCTTGTTGGATGAGGCCGTTCCTCTTACCACCACGGACCTCCAGTTCTCGGATTCCCCTCGGTACGACTCATATGACACCGACAGTGATCTCTGCTTGGATCCTGCTGAGAGTGATACCGGGATCACTCTCCCATTTTCTGATTATTTTAGTTCTTCGTCTCCTTTAAATCTTGATCCCCCTTCTCTATCTGAGGTTGTGCAGGCTGAGTCTCCATGGGTATGCTGGGATGATGATGAGCCTGGTGTTCTTGCCGTTGCCATCACACCCTGTACACCTGTGGTTGACGATGTCTTGCTAGGCAAGGATACTTTTTGTGATAAGATGAGTGAGGACCAGGCCTCCTCCTCATCCTATTTCCTATTTCCTCTGCCTGCGAGGAGCAGGTATGATTATTTAGGCAGAGGGGTAACTGCTTTATCACCGTATCGGTACCCGTTACCGAAACGGATATTGGAACAGTTACCTGTGCATTTTTCTTTTCATAGGCCCATTAGCTAGAACTTTTTTGTAGCCGAATAAGTCGTGCTGGGATGACAATAACCCCAGTACTTATCTTTTATTTTCCTGCATTTTTATTTTCATGTCTATTTTATTTTAGCATTTCTTTTTGTATATTTTTCTTGTGTTTTTGCGGAGCTTACCCCTGCAGGTATTCATAGCAATTTGCATTGGCGGGGTTGTGATTGTTCGTATGGCGGGCCTGCTTCAGGTTTACACGTGTCTTCTGGTATGCTCACTAGCTGAGCATGGGGTAAACTCTTCCCTTAGCTCTTTATGATTTTAATTTCTCTATCTTATGATTTGATGCTTAGTTTAAGTCTGGGGGAGAGATCTGTTACCTATTGCACGCACACATTTCTTGTGCATACTAGAAGCTTTTCTTGTTATATTTGGATTAGTTCATTGCATCACATACCACTGCACTCACATGAGCGCGTGCTTAGCTTTTTGCGTGCTGCGAGTTAAACTCATTTCTTCGTTAGATTTGGGAAAATTATGGTGCTGGCTTAGGATTGTGAGACGGAGTAAAATGTTGGCCTTGTTGTGTTTCTAGTCAACTGCTCTCGTCTCGTGTAGAAATTGGAATAGATTTAATTTTTCTGTATGCTTTTAGTTTTATATTTTTCTAATTGCGTACATACTTTTTATTCTACTCAAAAATTGATGAACCCAATGTGAATCCGACGGTAGCTTAGGGATGTGTGTAGACGGTCGTTAGGTTCGTATTGCTAGAGTCGGGAGGATGGATAGTCTTTCTCGTTGGCTAAGAACTTGCCCCAAGCTATTCTTGAAGCATGGGTATAGGTTAGTTCACTCGCATGAGCGTGATGTAGGCAATCATTTTGGCCCGGTTGAGCTTTGTACCGTTCCTAACGTCTTGTCCTCGCTAGCCCCGTTGTGCATACCCATTCTTTTGATTCAGCTCCACCTTTATTTCACCAAAACCTCCAAGCTGATCCTAGTCGCACTCCCAAGTCGAGCTTTAGAGTTTTACATTTTTTTTCATGTTGGGGTGTTGATGTGGTGCTTGTATTTGTGAATATGTGGATGTGCTCCAAAGCTTATATTTGCTGAAATTGTTAAAGGAGAAGTAATTTGAAAAAGAAAAAAAAAGAAAAGTTTTAAAAAAAATGATGTTACTTGTGAAAAAGTGAAAAGAAAAAGTATCATTGAAAATCTTATTTGAGTTATGATTATTTTTGGAGTAGGCGGTGCGCACACCCATATGTTAAAAGTTAAGTTTGGGGTGTGGTGTACCCGCATATATTTTGGTTAGTTGATGGATTCTTTCTTTGATAGCTTATGTGGGTTAGGTGCATAGCCATCCTGTTTATCTTTGTTTACCTCACCGAAACCCAAGCCCCATCTCTTCACCTAAAGTCATACTGATTCGTGTGTGGACCAAACCAGTGCCGTGGAGAGAATGCGAAAGGGCAAGCATATGGTCACCGACATTGGTGGATTCCTTTGGAGGTTATCCCGAGCCCCGATCTTTGGCAATGCTTGCCTAGCGATTAGTCTACTTTCTCCCTACGCGTGACCGGATGATTCACCGTGATTCCATTTTTGAGTAATAATAAAATTTTGATACGCATTGTGAAAAATATAAACTATTCTGCATACTTAGAAATTTTCTCTATTGTATTTTTACGCACGCGAGCATGCAACTTCGCATGGTACTTTGTTTTTCAATTTCTTTGTTAGCTAGTAATTTTCCCTATCTGCTTAGATTTTGTTTGCTCGGGACGCCCAAACAGTTAAGTCTGGGGGTGTGATGACTCCAATTTATATACCTATTTTCGGACTCATCTGGGCTAGTTTTCACGTGGTTGCACTTCACTTTTAGTTCTTTATCGTTCCTATTTCATCTGATCGTTATTTCCATAGGAAGTGCACATTTATGCCCGTGGTTGTGTATTTTGTTATTTTTTATTGTTTGTACTACCTTTTGTGATTGTCTGGAATGTCTACATAGATTAGTGATTGGTTTTTCCTTTCGGTACAGGGGTCGTGTGCGTGTTCCGGGCTGGTTGTGAAACAGGAATACTGCGCACGATCATGAGCTCTAATGCGCACGACCACTGGTCGTGCGGCCCTGGTCGTGCGCACTACTCTTTGTTTTCCAGAATCAGCCAGGGGTAAGCGCACGACCACTGGACATATTGCGCACGACCACCGATCGTGCGCCACTGATCGTGTGCATTGATTCCACATTTCTGGAGTCCTGTCTGGGTAATCGCACGATCATTAGACTTAGTGCGCACGACCACTGGTCGTGCGCCACTACTCGTGTGCATTATCCCAGTTCTTCTTCCTGATATTCCATGCCAGTGCGCACGAGCACAGGACATAGTGCGCACGACCACTGGTCGTGCGCCTGTGATCGTGCGCATTGTTTATTTCTGCTTTTGTATAAATAGTGCAGGTTCCGCCCTAATCAAAGATAGCCCATTTCCTCCGCCGTTTTCATCTCTGAGGAGGGATTCCGCCATCCTCCTTCATCTTCCACCCTAGGGAGGTGCTCCGGGCAAGCTTTCACCACCAAATCCAAGCCGGAGCTTCCTCTCGGCCTCCTCCTTCATCTTTGAGCTTCAAGAAGAGCTTGACCTAACTTTCTTCACCAAGCTAGGAGAAGTTGTGCCATCCTCCACCGGATTGTGACACGAACAAGACGGGCTATTGGAAGGTGGTGACAGCCCTTCTCTACCCCAGACGCAGTTGCGGACCGAGCTTGGATGCGGATTGACAACCCGACGACTCCAACTGTGAATCCTCAGCAAGGCTTCGTATTCGGTCGATTTTGCACACTTTTCTTCTCTTGTTGTTGAATAGTATAGTTGATCTCTTGTGTATGATGAAGTTGAACTTATTTTGATATACATTTGTATCAAATCATGTCTATGTGATTTCTTATTTTTGTTAATTTCTTGAGGTGCGCCATATTCCATCTACCACCATCCACCCTTGCCGCACTAGCAATTGCTAGTGGCGTGCGTAGCGAAGAGGTGCTTACGACCCTCATTCCGCCATTCTCACCACCTCATACGCAAGCCTACTCGCCCATCCGCCTAGCGATTCGGTGCATAGCGGCCCGATTAGTCTTCCATCCCGCCTGGCGAAGCATCGCATAGCAGCGTTGCATAGGAGTAGTTGATAGCTTTTTATTTTCTTTTTCAGCAATATCAAAGCTCCCTTAGTTACCTCCGACCTAAGGACTTCAATCTCAAGTCCTTCTCGAAATTAACTCCACCTTACTGTGTTCCTTGTGAGATCGATACTTGGGAAAACGCACATTTTATATTACTTGTGCGACTGGTTCACTGCCGTGATCTATAGCATCAAGGTACGCTGATAAAGAACTTGATAGGGACCCAAGGCAACATTTACCTGACGAACTCGGCAACTCTAAGGAGATGCGGGGAGGGCCAAATCGTAGGTCCTTCCCGCGCCCCGGGCCCCGCGTGTCTGGGGAGAAAAGCTCAAATCTCGGGATGGGGACGGTCTCCACACCCGCCCCCATGGTTACATCAGCTCGTCGGGGAGAAGTGGCAGGTACCGGCGAGTTCGGCCTCTGCGAGCTCACTGGCAGGGTCCCAAAGAGAAGAGGCAAGTCCCGGGGATGGTTATCCGGCGTCATGAACTGCGAGTCTACGAGGGTGGTCTCGTCTCTCGGTGTGGGCTCTCGCGGTTTCGCATCCCCCACGTCATCAGGTTGACCTTCCGGGTCATCGCCGACTACGAAAATTTCTCTGTCTTTCTCAAGAACTGTCCGAGTGGAAGAGCGGACCCCATCTCCAGGGTGGTCCTCAGGTCTTCATAAATTGGCTCGGCCGCTTTGGGAAATGACTTCTCCCTCTTTGAGCTGGGCTCGGCACAATCAATTTGAGGCACATTGGATGGGACCGCTGTCAGAGCGGCCACGCGAGCAGACGAGGTCTGGCGAGCTCGGTTGAGGCGCTCTTGGATTTCCTTGGGAATCGGCATCTTGGCAGTACTAGAGCAAAGGGAATGGCAAGAGTCAAGCAGATATGCAGGTGTATATATATAGCAGCAGGTGGACCCTACGGAAAGATTCTCTCCGGTTTCAACCCCGCACTCGCCGAACACTTCGGGTTGGATGTTTCTTTCCGAGCTTTTCCAAGCTCAGAAAGAGCAGGGATTATGTACAACCCCGTGTCCGGCGAGTAGGGTCATCAGGAGCGAGGTCGGCCGGCACAGATTGCCCAGGCAGCATGCGAGCTTGGCAGGACAACCTGGAGGCAGCGGGCGAGCTCGGCATTCGTCGACCGAAGATCGGCATTCGTCGACCAAACATCTGCAATCGTCGACCGAAGATCAACATTCATCGAACGCAAGCTCGACACTCGTCGACCGCGAGTTCGGCAGTCACCGACCGCGAGCTCGGCATTCGTCGACCAAGCCAGGATTCGTCGAACTGAGTTCGACTACTGGAGGCCTATCGACTGGCGTGCTCACCGTCCCAGCTCGTGCTCACGCAAAGGAGCTCGGTAATAGCAGGCGAGCTGATCCGCCGAGGTGGCCAAGCTCTCCGACTCGCCCAGGTCTATGAGGTGCTTTTTACTGTTTTGCCCCCGTCCGTCTGCCCATAGCCCTTCAAAATAGCGGAGTTTGGCTGTTGGCAGACCCAGCAGAGGGTATTTTGGTAATTTAAGATTAGTTTAGTTTGGTTATTGGTAGTTCGTATTCTGAAATCTATAAATAGGACCCAAGCGGTACCCCAGCAGAGGGGTTTTGGTGCTCTCTTGCTCCAGCTTTCTAGTGCTTTCTGAGGGTACCTTAGCTCGGCCTTTGGCTAAGGAGGGGAAGCGCTCTGAGATCTTCCGGGAGTGTGGTGGGACCTCCCGCCGAGACCTTGGGTCAGTTCTTTCCTGTTTTCCTTGTTGTTTTGCTTGCAGAAGCGAAGTAGGTGCGCGATCAGCCCTTCCCCGAGTTTGAACTCCACAGGATACCGAGAAATCGGTTCAAACATGTATGGCTACAAGTGCGGACATTTTATAATGGGCTAAATCAAAGCACAAAGCAAATCATAGACGCAGCTTCCGGTGGTACCTTAAACCGCAAAACCTCGGAAGCAGCCCTTGAGCTTTTCGAGGACATGGCCACGAAAACATATCAGTGGAATGTGCCTAGGTCCCGCCCAAAAAACCCAGCATGTATATTTGAATTAGATAACATCTCCTAGCTAGCTCTGTAGTGGAAATTTAAATAAAAGATAACGAAGAAGACTACTGCCTCCTCCCCTCAGGTATGGGAATCTGCAACTCTTGCTCCCGAACAATTAGATTATATTAACAATATGCTTAGAAACGCTTTTCATAATTTTTCTACTGCTAATTTTCCTGCTCCGGGTTTTTCTTTTCTGAATAGTTATAATCCTGCTTTACGAAACCACCCGAACTTTTCGTGGAGTAATCCCTCGAATGCAATGCACCCGCCACCACAAAATGATTTTTCTGCACCACCTCCTCGAAATTTTCCAAAATCTCCAAGTTTGGAGAAAATGTTTTCAAAATATATGAATATTAATGACGATACTATTAGAATCCTAGCCAGAAGCGTTAAAAGTTTAGAGAATCAAGTAGGACAACTCACAAAAATTATTTCTGAGCAACCCGTCGGGTCTCTTCCTGCCAACACTGAGCCCAACCCAAGAGAGCAAGCGAAAGCTGTAACTCTTTGGAGTGGGAAGCAAGTTTCTGGTATGGTTAGCGAAGAGCCTGAGGCAAGCTCCACCTCCATTTTTTTAAAAAAAAATCAAAACTCCACCCCCATTCTAAAAAATCAACCCTCCGATGAGAAATTTTTTATCATTCCACACTCTATTGAATAATAAGTTATTACCCCTCTCCCTGTTGAAGAAAGAGATCTCATTCCACCACCCATCTTTAAAAATAATCCAACTCCACCATACCCTTTCGAACTTAACAAGCAATATCAGGAAGATCAATACTCCCGCTTCTTCGAAATGTTTAAGAAAATCCACATAAATCTACCCTTCCATGAGGCGATCTCCCAATGACAAAGTAAGCTAAGTACCATAAGGACCTGCTGACTAATAAAAAGAAGTTATAAACCTCATCGTATGTCACACTAAATTCCGAGTGCTCAGTGGTCTTGACAAACAGTTTACCAAAGAAGATCAGTGATCCGGGTATTTTATCTATATCGTGTGTCTTTGGTGATCTTCTTGTCAAGCACACATTGGCCGACTTAGGTACGAGTATCAACCTAATGCCCCTCTCGTTATTCAAGAAGTTAGGAATTGGTAGCCTTAACTCCACACGCATGAGTAACCAGCTCGTCGATAGATCCGTTAAATACCCATTAGGAATCATGGAAGATGTATTAGTTAAAGTTGACAAATTTATCTTCCCGATGGATTTCTTCATATTGGACATCGAAGAAGACGTCGAGGTTCCCTTAATCCTTGTCCGACCGTTCCTTGACACCTCTCGGGCTATCATTGACGTAAGCAATGGTAAGATCTTCCTACGAGTAAGGGACGATGAAGTGACTTTCTCTATCACCCCTTCGATGAAGAACACCCTAGAAAATGATGACTCCTGTTTTTTCTTAGATGCCTTAGGTGAAGAATCTTCCTACTACCTTTTTGAAGGTGAAAATAAATTTTTGATTTTTGTTTTTCTTCAACTCTTCCAAATGAATCTCTGCAAGAAGCCACCATGGCCACTAGCTCCACCCCTTTCAATCTTCCATATATAGAAAAATTAGATGAAAAATCTTTTAATGATTTCTTCCCCGATGAGAAGCTGCTTTTAATTAACACATCCCCTTCTCCTTGATTCACACACATAGCCAACTATTTAGTGGCTCGTGTGCTCCCAAAAGAGTTCTCCTCACAGCAAAAGAAGAAATTCTTTTCTGAGTTGAAGAACTGTTTTTGGGAGGACCCATATCTTTTTCGTGTCTGTGTGGACCAAGTGATAAGGAGATGTGTCTTTTTTGAAGAAGCATTAGATATCTTAAAACATTTACATGATAGACCGACTGGTGGTCACTATCAAGTTGCTCGCACCGCTCATAACGTGCTTTGCGTGGATTTTTACTGTCCTAGCCTGTTTAAAGACGCGTAAGCCATTGTGAGTAGGTGTGATAGTTGCCAACGGTCAGGAAATATTTCCAATAAAAATGAAATGCCACAAAATTATTTCATTGAGTGCGAAGTTTTCGACCTCTGGGGAATTGATTTTTTTGGCCCTCTTCCTTCTAGCTTCGGGAAAAAAAATCATTTTAGTTGTTGTAGATTATGTTTTGCCTTGGGCTGAAGCCCAAGCACTTCCTACTAACAACACCCGAGTCGTAATTACATTTTTGAAGAAAAATTATTTTTTCGATTCGGTAAGCCACGAGCCATCGTTAGTGATAGGTGTTCACATTTTTGTAACGCGCAATTTTCAAAAATTCTTATTAAATACGGCGTTACGCATAAGCTTTCAACTGCCTACCACCCCCAAACTAACGGACAAGTCGAAGTAAAGAACAAAGAGCTTAAAAGAATTTTAGAAAAGACTGTTTCCACCTCTAGAAAAGACTGTTCAACCAAATTAGATGATGCTCTATGGGCCTACCGTACAACGTACAAAACCACGATCGGTTATATGCCATATCGGTTGGTCTATGTAAAATCATGTCATTTGCCCGTAGAATTAGAACACCGTGCTTTTTGGGCATTAAGGTTTTTAAATTTCGATCCCCACTCTGTCGGCAACCTTAGAAAATTTCAACTTTATGAACTCGACGAGTGGAGCTCTTAAGCTTACGAAAATAACAAATTTTATAAAGAGCGGACGAAATGTTTTCACGAGAAACACTTAAGGCACCCAAAAACCTTCAAGCCGGGTGACCAAGTTCTTTTATTTAATTCACGATTATGTATATTTCCTGGAAAGTTAAAATCACGATGGTCTGGGCTGTTTACTGTTCAAGAATTTTTTCGGTATGACACTGTTTTAATTTAATATCCTGATAAGGGTGAGTTCAAAGTGAATGTGTAGCGTCTTAAACTTTATTTCTGTGCTGATGATGTCAGTCCAAACAATGTATATTTTATTCTGCATGAACTCTAACTAGCTTAAGACTCTTTATTTTTGTTAAAAACTTTGATTATTATTTTGGAAAAATTATTTTTGGACAATATTATTTTGTTGCATCGAGCTCAAACGACGTTTTAAAAAAAGGGCATTCTTGGGAGGCAACCCAAATTATTTTTCTATTTTTTTTATTTTACACTTTTTGCCTCGGATGGCTCCGACAAGCTGAAGATTCTGCGATCGCCTGTTCCAACGCTGCTGAATCCATCATGAAGTCCAAAGAAGACATTTCATGAAGATCCAAAACGCAAGCATGGGGGATCGGCATCAATCATGCTTCTGCGACTCGTAAATCCGGGGAAGTGTCTGTTTTTCAATTCTGTAATTTTATTTATGTTTTAAATTTTCTCTCTGCTTCCCCTCCTTTCTCCATTGAGGACAATGTCCATTTTAAACTTGAGGGAGGATTTCCTCCTTCTCTTGTCTTTATTTTGTTTCCTCTAAAAAATATCAAAATCAATTTTTTTATCTTAAAAATACAAAAAAGAGAATATCTTAAAAAAATATAAAATTTTCAAAATCAAAAAAATTATATTTATATACTATTTTTTTAATAGTTTAAACGAATTTTGGTATTTCAATACTACCCCTTGCTTTTTGTTTTGTTTTTCTCAATATTCCCTATAACAACTTAGCTAATTATGATCTTTCTAATCGCTTTTTTAAATTATGTTTCACAAGTAAAATGTTGGTCTTGCTGTGTTTCTAATTCGCAGTAGCATGTTAATGTGAAGCGTTTTTCTAAAACTCGCATTTCTATTTTGTTTTTTCGTTCTTTATTTCTTTACTTTCTTAAAAATAGTTCATCCACTATTTTCCTTTTTGTTTTTAGATAATTTTTGTAATGTCAACTTTTGATTAGCATAGTAGATGTGAACGATCCAAGAGACCTATTATTTCTATTTTCAAGATAATTTCATTAGTCTTCTTTTATTATCTAGGACTTGTTTTTTGAAATTTTTTAAAACTATTGCTTTAGATAAATTTTGTGTACATGAAAATGATTTAGGCCATTTTTATTTTTGTTTGAGCCTTCTTGCCAACCTAAAATTTTTTATCCCTAGTTAGCCGCTTTTTAGCCTTTTTTTCGAGTCCAATTGATAGCTCCATTTATCATCTCATTTTCACCAAAGCTAAAATTTCTAGCCTATCTAATCACACTAACATTTTTAGTTTCATAAAAACTTTTCGTGATTATGATAGGGTTGTTTTGTGATTTTTATTCAGAGAACTTTTTGAAAAATGTTTGCTCAAAAGAAGTGTTTACTTTTGTTTGGCCAATTTCAAATGATTGAAATTTATTTTTGGCCTTTATTTTGTTTTGAAAAAAAATAAAGAAAAACGTAAATGGAAATAAAAGAAAATGAAAAAAGAAAGAAAAATATATTATTTATGTTGAAAATTTTTGAAACTCTTTATTTTGATTTAGTGTGATTTTAAGACTTCATGTTTATCTTTGAATTACATTCCTAATTATATGGATAAACCAAACGTTTCAGTCCTAATAAGTTCTTTTGATTCATGCTTTTGAATTTTATTTACTAGCTAAGTAAAGAAAAAAAAAGTAAAATAGTATGTTTTGGATTTAAATTTAGTTTTTTTGTTATTTGATTGATATAGTTATAATGTGTGTCTTGGATCTAGTAACAACTAAATGCGTTGTTTTTTCATTTTGTTGCTTTGATTAAATTTATATAAAAATTTTCATTAAAATTTTGGATGACCTATTTTCGTTAGTAAAATTTATAAATTAGTACACCATGTTTAAATAATTGTTTTAGGTTTACGTTTCAACTTCTCCTTACTTAAAATTTTGCATGGTACTTGTGTTAGCATAATTAGATTTTTTTGATTAGTCACTTTTATGTTAACTAGTTTTTATATCTTTGCTTTGTGACAAGCAAAGCTTATGCTTGGGGGAATTTGATAGTACATTTTCTAGTCTAAACTATTAGGGTATTTTTAGGTTTTTAATACACGAATCATGTCTTGTAAGCTTATATATTGACCTCCTTTTGTATATTTTGTTGACATTAATGTTTTCTCTTCTTTTTGCAGGTTTTCTCAGATTTCGACCAAAATTACCTAACACGCACCCCTTACACGCCCTCCCTAGGAATGTCAACAGGCGTGTAACCCGATCTCGAGGAAGCTTGCTAGCAGAACCCAAATCCTGAGAAAAATACTTGACACGCCACCCTAACACGCCCTGAATGGGTGTGTCACTAGGCATGTCACCCTCTTCCCGAAGCCTGTTGCCGCATTTAAAGATTTCTCGTTGTTGCACATTAACAGTACTGACACACCCCCCTACACGGGCGTGTCACCGTGCGTGTACCGCATTTTCCAGCATTTGATGGATTTCCGACCACTGATTGAAGCTTGACGTGCCTTACACGCCCACCCTACATGGGCATGTCCTTGGGCGTGTCCACCAACGTACAGAAGAAATCATCATTTCCATCAGAATTCAGCTCCCGATGTTAATCCCGTACATGACACAACCCTGACACGCCCTACACGGGCATGATAGGGGGGCATGACCGCCCCGCAAATCTTCTATAAATTCAGACCCCCCTTGTGTCCAGAAGTAGGTTTGGAGTGAGAGGGGTGGTGCTGCCCTTTTGTTTCTTGGAGTTTTTCATGCTTCTCCTCTCCCCCTTTCTAGTTTTAATCTTTTTAATCATAGCTTAGTGTACTCCTTTTGTAATAGTTTTTGTAATTGCTTTAGTAGCTTAATGTTAATGGTAGCTATTTTTTATTTCATTGCACTTGTAATCTCTTATTTCAAGTTGTAGCTCTTTTTTAGTATTAATATAAAGTGTCCTTTTTTACCTTTGTTCTCTTAATGTTCTTCTACCCAACTCTCTTCCTCCACTACTCCATGATTAACTAATCCTCATTTTACTCGATCTTGATGATCCGAGGTTCGAGTTGATTAAGTTATGATGCTTTAATTTTTCTTTTTTTTTTCTTTTAGGGTTTCGACCTTGATTTACTCTTGATTATCTTGTTTGGAGTTATATCATCGATATATAATTTCCATATTTATTTTCCCTCTTATCTAGCTGAGAGGCTCATAGTTTGAATTGAACACTCAAGAGTAAAGAGAGTTGCATGCACCACTCGAGAGAGGCAGATGTTAAATCTCTCGGATTGTAGTGAAATCTAATAGTGTGGTTTGTAGTGTAAAGCGAGCTTTAGGACTCCGATTTGGACGAGCGTTCGGTAGGACCTTCCTAAAATTAGGTGGGCATGACTTTGAGAGAAGCTTGTTCATGCTTATGGAACATCCACAGTCAATGTCATTTGCCTGATTAAGTTAGAGTTTATTATCGCATGTTTTTGATCAACTTTAGCCGAGGTGATTCTTGATCGAGTGCTTTTCTTTATCATTATTCAACCCCTCGTTTTAATAGCTTTTTGTAGCTCTCTATTTAACTGCAAGTACTTATCTTTCTACCGTTATATTTCTTTTCTTAATCATAATTAGCTTTCTCTTAACAAAACCTAAAACAATCCTTCGATAAGATAATAGTTTTCGTGTGAGTAAGATTACTCAACATTTCCCGGATCTTAATACGAAACTTGTATCCCCTAGCTACAATTCGATAGATATACTTGCCTGATTGGATTGCTAGTTCAGTTTTTATTCTCTTCACGATTAGCTGACACCAACAACTAACTCCTTTGCTACACTGGTGAGCAGCAATCTGCTGTTGAAGGTTGATGGCCCTTCACACAACTATCTCCTTGCTGAATAGATGAATCAACTGCCTTGTTCTGGAGAGAACTAGATTGCAGAACTTGAGGAGCTTCATCTTTCCTTCTTTGAATTCTAGATAACTCTGCTGGACTTTTTTCTTTCAAGCTTATCAGAGAAGATGAAGTCCAACCTCCTCTGGTTTTCTTTTATGTTCTGTGTTTGTTCTCCGTAACCCTAATCCTTTTTTCCTTTTTATATCTATTGATTTGAATCAATGACACAATTGATGAGTGGGCCCAGCCAAGGATTGGTGAGCGCCACCTCCCTCAAAAAAGGACAAAGTAGCTTTCGGCGCTATCACAGCATTCCCGAAGTGGATTCATGTAATTTGACTTTGTTGACTTCTTGGTGACATAAGCAGTGGTCATCCCATTCTGGACTTAGAGAAATTCCAGATCTTCAATAAGCGTTGAGTGATGTTAAGTCACTCAACGCCATCTATCTTAACTCACAGCACTTCTGGACTTGTGCATTTTCAACTGGATTTGTCTAAACTATTCTTTCTTAGCTTTCTCAGCTTTCTCAGCGGTTTCTTCTTAACAGCTGAGACAAGCCTCTGTCTCAGTGTTTTCTTCTTGGCGGTGTCTGCTTCACAGCTGAGACTGTCTTCTGTCTTAATGCTTTCTTCTTCTTTAGAAGTATTGAGTGAACCTGCTTCACTCAAAGCTTCTAGACTTAGATAAATTCACCTTATTTTGTCACAGCGGTTATGCTGAGACATGCTTCTCAGCTATCTCAGCTGTAATAGTGGTTTTCCCTTAGTCAATTTATCTGACTTTTAGTCGATGAATGTTGAACTGCGTTTGATGATTGGTGGGCTGAGCTCGACGATTGCTGAACCGCAAGCTTCTAGATTTAGCTCAACAAATGGTTAGTTCAGCTCGACGATCTGTGAGCTGAGCTCAACGATCTGTGAGCTGAGCTGAACGATCTATGAGCTGAGCTCGACGAAATTTGAATCCTAAGCTCTCGCATTTAGCTCAAGGGATGGTGAGCTGAGCTCGACGAACTGTGAGCTGAGCTCGACGAACTGCGAGCTGAGCTCGATGAAATTTGAATCCTCCACCATATTCTTTATGCTGACCTGTCCAATCATGGTCTACCTTCATGCATGAACTCAAGCACACATCAAAAACATTATATGTGTATGTTATTGACCTGTTTAACTTCTTACAAATCTGAGATATTGGAATCAATAGACCTAATAATCTCCCCTATTTGAAGAAGTCAAAACTTTACTTGATCAATAATACAGGTCATTGACAACACAACATATTCATCATAAAAAAATTTAACATTATTAGAGTGTGGAAATGTTACCATAATTTTCCAGCTTTTTGGAGAATTACTTACTCCCCCTAGCATACTGCCACCCTTACAATTTTAGTGTTGCACTGCACCTGGCTTTGAGCTTCCTGGATCTTGGCTTACTCTCCCCCTTTTTGACTTCTGCAATAGGGAGATTTCTGTGGGGTTTCTTTCCACCTATATGTCTGGAGTTGATCACCCCACTTTGACTCAATTCATTGTAGTTGTTTGGCTTGCTCCCCCTCAATAGTTGCACACTAGCTTCATTATCTTGAGGAAGGACTTGTACTACTTGTAAAATAGATAGTGCTATATATGGTAGAGGAGAGAATTGAAGCTACAAAAGATTAAACATACTAAACTCAAATTTGAAGGTGTTGAACTTGGCTTCATATAATGGCTTAGTGAAGATATCAGCCACTTGCTTGTCTGTGGAGATAAACTCAAGGCTGATGTCTTCCATTTCCACATGTTATCTAATGAAATGGTACCTAATTTTTATATGCTTAGTCCTAATATGGGAGACAGGATTCCTAGCTATAGAAATTGCACGAGTAGAATCACAAAATATTGGAGTTATACTTATCTGAATATTGTAGTCTTGAAGTTGATGTTGTATCCACTACAACTGAGCCCAGTAGTTCCCTTCTGAAATATACTCTGACTCTGCAATTTAGATTGCGACACTTATCTGCTTCTTGCTGCTCCAAGAGACAAGCGTTCCACTTAGGAATTGACAGGAGACAGAAGTGCTCTTCCTCTCTTCCTTACAACCTGTAAAATCTGCATCTGAAAGCTAATTAGTTGAAACTCCCCATTTCTAGGGTACCATAGGTCAAGATTTGCGGTGCTGTAAAGATATCTCGGGATTCTTTTCATAACAGTGTAGTGAGATTCTTTAGGGTAGGCCTGATAACTAGCACAGACACATATTGCATACATAATGTCAAACCTACTTGCAGTGAGGTAGAGAAGAGAGACAACTATACCTCTATACAGAGTTGGATCAACAGGTTTCCCTAGATCATCTTTGCCTATATGCATGATTGAGCTCATGGGAGTTCTCATGGTGGAAGCATTTTTCATACAATATTTCTTGACTAGCTCCCTATTGAACTTTGACTAGGATATGGATAGACCATCATCCGTCTGTCTTACTTGGAGTCCCAAGAAAAACTTTTGTTCACCCATACTACTCATCTCAAACATCCCTTGCATAAGTTTTGCAAACTTCCTGTAGAAGTTGTCATCAGTAGAACCAATTATTATGTCATCAACATAAATGTTGACTTGGATGATCTTTCACTTAGATTCCCTTAGGAATAGGGTCTTGTCTATCTTCACCCTTGAGAATTTGTTCTAAATTAGGAAGGTAGACAACATCTCATAGCATGCTCTAGGGGCTTGCTTGAGCCCATAAAGAGCTTTTCTAAGTCCATATACAGCAGTAGGAGAGTTGGAATCTACAAAACCTGGAGGCTGCTCTACATAAACCTCTTCTTTCAAGTCTCCATTCAGGAAGGTAGACTTTACATCCATCTTGAAGACCATGAATCCCTGGAAGGCTGCAAATTCAAGGAACAGTCTGATTACTTCTAACGTTGCAACAAGGGCAAATGTCTGATCATAATCAATCCTCTCTTCTTATCTATAACATTTGGCCAATAGTCTAGCTTTATTCTTTATTACAATATCATTTTCATCAAGTTTATTTCTGAAAATCAGCTTGACTCCAATGACATTATATCTATCTAGTCTGGGAACTAACTTCCGGACCTTGTACCTTTTGAACTGGTTCAGTTCTTCTTGCATTGCACCAATCCAGAATTAGTCTTGATTTGCTTCTTCAAATTTCTTGGGCTCTTCTTATGACAGGAAGCTGGAATATAGAGTTGTGTTGAAACTTCTGGCTCTGGTATGTACACCTTGGCTGGCCTCACCAATTATCAGATCTGGAGGATGATCTCTCAGATATCTGACTGCAGGGGCCAGCCTGACTACTTCTAGGTGAGCACCATTTTCTTTAACTGGTTGGTCTTCATCTCTAGCTAGACTGTCATGTGCTTCCTCTTGATAGCTTCCCTCTCCACATTCATCTTTCATGGCTGGGTCTTTATCTTTGATGGAGAGTTTTTCCATCATGATTTCTGTACCTGCAGAACTAGACAAGGAGCTTGATAGCTCACTGTTAATCAAGATTGACTCATCAAACATAACATGGACAGATTCTTCTACAACCTGATTTGTTAAGTTGTAGACTCTATATGCCTTACTATTATTGATGTACCCAATAAAGATCCCATCATGGGATTTGGCAGCAAACTTAGTCACTTTTGACTTACCATTATTCAAGATAAAACATTTACAACCAAAGATCATGAAATAGCCCATGTTTGGTTTTCTGCCCTTCAAGATCTCATAGGGAGTCTTCTTGTGGCCTTTGTTGATAGAATCCTTGTTGAGAACATCACAAGCAGTGTTAACTACCTCAGCCCAGAAATACTCAGGGAGAGAAGTGTCACACAATAATGCTCTCCCAGCTTCTATGAGAGTCCTGTTTTTGCTCTCTACTAACCTATTTTGCTGGGGTGTTCTTGGAGAGGAAAATTCCTAATAAATCCCTTGCTCTTCACAGAAAGTAGTCATAGCAGCAGACTGAAATTCAGTTCCATGGTCACTTCTTATTTTGACCACAAAGCATGCAAGTTAATTCTGAATCTGCCTGACAAAATTCATGAAGATACCAAGGGTTTCATCCTTTCTTCTAAGTAAGAACACCCAAGCAAATCTTGAATAGTCATCAACCACCACAAGAGTGTAGACCTTCCTACCGAGACTGTGAACATGCATAGGACCAAAAAATTCCATATGTAGGAGATATTAGCATCTCACAGAGTCCTTGGTCCCAATGCTCTTGAAGAAGGTCTTAGTCTGCTTACCCTTTTGGCAAGCAGCATAGATACTCTCCTTGGAGCATTTTATTTTGGTACCATTTCCGACTAGCTCGTCACTAAAGAGTTGACCAATGGTCTTATTGTTCAAATGAACTAGTCAATTGTGCCATTGGACACAAAGTGAAACATTGTCATTTGCAACTAGGCATATAGGGGAACTACTATCTAGGCAAAAAAAATTTAAACAATAAAAATTCCCACTCCTAGTGACTGTTAAGATGACACTTTTTGGTCACGTAACCTCTTGATGTGACACATATCCTTTTGGAAGGAAATGTCATAACCAAGGTCACATAGTTGGCTTATACTTATGAGGTTGTGTTGTAGCCCCTCCACATAAACCACCTTTATGATGGTGATTATGCCATTTGAGATATAACCATAACCACTGGTTATTCCATTGTCAGAGCCTCCAAAGATGACCTTAGGTCCATTCTTTACTGGAGTGTAGTCCTTCAATAGCTCGTTTGTTCCAGTCATATGCTTGGAACATCCACTGTCCAAGTACCATTTTGGGGAATTGGTACCTGAAATAACTTGAAAAGAACACAAATCATATTACCTTAGGACCCAAATTTCTATTGGGTCCTAGGTTCACATTAGACTGAAAATATCCATGCCTTTCTGCAGTATTTTTGACAGGTTGGCAAACTCAGGACACAGAATGATTGTGCCAGAAATCTACAGCATAGTGTCCCACTTTGCCACTGTACCAACACTCATAGATATTTTATTTCCTTTTCTATTTAGGAACAGCAGTTTGCTTGACAGCTCCTTGAATAGTGGGAAGATGAGCTGTTGCAGACTTTTGTTTTCTTCCAGCATCCATTTGACTGAAGGAAAGTCTTTCAGCTGACTGAATTGGTCTTTTCTGAAATCCACCAACTGCATGTCGCTTTTCAGCTAACATGCATCTGATAGCATCAGAAACTACCATTCCAGCATTACTAGAAGACTCACCTTGAGTCGCTACTTTTGATGGATGACTTAGATTTCTTGAAGCAGCAATATCCTTGAGTTTTGGGGCCGAGGCACCAAAAACAAATGGTCCAGGATGGTCCATTTGAATTTCCTCATGGGAATCCTTAAAGGCACTCACATGGCTATATCTTCCACCTTGGCTAAGGCCATATTGGTCCATACTAGTGTATCTGCCAATTTCCCAATGACCATAATAGCTTTCGTGGTCATACGCCTGTTTGAAGGCAACAAGACATTCTGAAAAAGAATTTGAGACAATGAGGCTAGAGGCAGTACAGGTGCCTTTCCATTTCAATTTCATTTTGGATTGGGAGGTCTAGCAGGTCCCTTAAATCCTAACCCTTTCTTAACCACTTGAGTAAGGTGGGTGTCAATTAAGGGAAGCCCAGTGTTTGGCTTAGAAAATTTGGTCACTAGAAATTTCTCGTTTAGGAGATCATTTACAAGTTTTTGGATAAGTTTCTCATTCGAGGAACTTAACACAGAATGCTTGTCAATGCTCTCCTTGAGCTGGGCTGATTGTGCAGCCATGTAATTGAGACCTTTTTCTTGGCTTTCACACTTGCTCTTAAGACTGAGAAGTTCTTTTGCTTGTATCTTGGCAAGGAGCTTGCACCTCTTGAATGCTTTAAGAATTTATCCATACTTGGCAATTATGGAGTTGACATCATCCACAGAATCTGAATCCCCTTCATCACTTGATGATTGAGCTATAGAGTCTGAGCTAGCCTCATGACTTGAAATAGTATGTAGAGATTTTGAATTTACCTGAGCTTGTTCAGGCTGATCCTGGCTGCTCTCATCATCAGTAATTGCCATCAGTCCATGACATCGACCATCTTCTTCTTCGTCGTCCATCTCTGAGTCACTATTTTAATATGAAAGAGGGGCCTTGATCACTACCCTGGCAGCAGGATATTCCTCAGGTTCTCCTTCAGTAACAGCCATCAGCCCAATGTAGGCTTCTTCTTCTTCATTGTCTAACCCAGAGGATGAGTCAGACTAGGTATTTTCCTTCTTGGCCACAAGGGACTTCTCTTTCTTCTTTCCCGTATGGTGCTTCTTCACTCCTTCTTCTTTCCTCTTCATTGGACAGTTAGCAACTACATGCCCAGGTTTGCTGCAGTATAAACAATAACATTAGAGGAAGTATGTTTGATAAAGTTAGGAGCATACCTGTCCTCCTTAGAGGATTTTATTCTATTTTGTTAGGAAGAGGATGGCCTTCTGTTCTTCCAGTGCCCCTTCTTCATGAACTTCTAAATTTGCTAGGAGAAAGCAGCAAGGTCCTCACCAGATGTATGTCTGTTTGAAGTGCTGGTCCTTGAGCTCTCAGAATCTGATTCAATAGTTCTTCTGTCTGGAGATATCTTCCTTCTGCTCCTGGTTGAATCATCAGCCCTGAAGTCCACATATTTATCCTTGTCCTGTGACTTACTGCTCTTCTCTTCTTCTTCCTTCCTTGCAGCAAGCTGTATCTTATAAGATAGTAGCATGTCATAGCATAACCATTGCATTTAACCCTTGACACCTATTGTATAAATTGGAATGAGACTTTTTATACAATAGGCTATGCAAAATGACCCCTTAGTTTATAAGCTTGCTTGAGGGTGCTTATAAGTTAAGGTTATTATTCTAGGTATATATATGCTTACTGGAAAACAGACACCCTATCGTATAAATTGGTATGAGACTCTTTATACAATAGGAGAATTGCAGAAGATCCCTTAGCTTATGTGGTTTCATATAAGTTAGGGTTATGTTTTACTTTTTTAGCTTTTCATGCTTTTATTACTGCCTCTTATACTTATAGATCTGCTAGACTAGTTCTGTCGTCACATGCTTTTTATTCATTCTCCACTTTCAGAGCTTCCCTTTCCTCCTCTCTGCCCGGTAACTAGGAGCCATGGGGGGAGGGGAAGGGGATGATAGGACTTAGTCTTTTAGACTAACGATTTTCGAACCACACCATTTTAGGGGACCATGGAGCCCAGAATGGAGGAGCAGCCCCAGAGGTTGGCACTCTTGGAGACGGGATAATCTAGCACCGGAGTTCAGACAGCTAAGACTGTGAGTCCCGATCGTTAGTAGATTGTTTAGTTTTGCTTCCGCGCTGAGTGATATGTAGTGAGGATATTGATGTACCGGGCATGAGCCCTATTTTCAGTACATTTATTATTATTTTTGTGGACTCTCCCTTCATGGAGATTGTATACTATATATGTGATTTCTGTGGACATGTCTTTTACTCTTTTGATACTGTTCTGTGATCGATTTGGCTGGCCGAATCAGCGCTTTGTAGTGACGACCTTCCTGGGCGAGAATGTGTCACCGCAAAACAGTGGTTCTAGTCTTAAGGCCCTGTGGTTTTGAAAAGAAAAAAATCGGGGGGGGGGGGGGGGGGGGGGTCTTACAAGAGTATCAAAGAAGTCTTACAAGTGGTATCAGAGCAGACCTCAATCGAAAAATTAGCAGTCCACAAACCACGGGTCACCCCCACTCGAATTTAATTTGGGGACAAACTAAGCAGCGAAAGCAGTGGTGTGCCTATATGTGGGTCACATGTAAATTGCCCACTTTTAATTAGGTTTGAGTCGATTACTTACAAATGGCTTTTGTTATGCAGCCTCAAACACAGCCCACACTACAGGGCGGAGTTCAGCAGACTCCAAATGTTGCACCACCTCCCCTGGTTCGCACACCATTCCTACAGTCGGAGATAGGGCAGACTCTAACAGCCATACTGGAGGCTTTCAAGGCCCAGCAGGTTCCGGTTCCGCAACAAAACCCGGGGGCCAATTGGTTGAGTATTTTCCGAGGACTTTCTCCCCCACCCTACTTGGGGACAGAGTAGGACATTCGGACGGAGGAGTGGCTGGACAACTTGTATGAGATGCTGACCAGGATACGGTGCCAATTGAAGGAGAGGGTGCCTTTGGTGGTCTCTCGCTTGAAGTCCCATGCCAAGAGATGGTGGAAGACATCACTGGATACGACATTTCTTGATAGAGTGGTTGTAGAGATTGCTTGGGAGGTGTTCAGGGCCACACTGTTGGAGCATTTGTTTCCGCAATCGGCCAGAGATGAGCTGGAAGACAGATTTATACAGTTGAGGAAGGGCAGCAAGACAGTGTTGGAGTACCATCGGGAGTTCAATCATCTAGCCCGGTTCGCAGACTCCTATCAGCTGGATGAGGCAGGATACACCAAGAGGGTTTACAAGGGCCTACGAGATGATCTGAGAGAGGCTCTGTTGTTCGTATCTGACGGGCCTATTCCTCGGATATTGGAGATAGCGAAGAGAATTGAGGCAGATTGGCACACTACTCGAGGCCAGAAGTGGCCAACTAAGGATCAGGGTCGGGGAGCCAGAAATGATCAGCGTCGGGGCCACATTGCTGATGGGAGAGATGGGAGAAGAGCAGAGGACCAACCTCATCAGGAGGTGAGATAGGAGTCGAGGGAGCCGGTGGTAATGGCTCCTCAAACTCTTCAGCTGAGAGAGCAGCAGAGACCCGGGGGAATGACATATCCCCCGCCCGAGTGCTACTACTGTCATAAGGTGGGGCATATCCGGAGGAACTTCCCCATGAAGGGGGCACCACTACCAGCACCACCGGCTACCCCGCCTGCTTAGCAGTTCGGAGGCCGAGGATGTGGCTGAGGATGTGGATACCATGGCGGAGACCGCACGCAGGAGAGGGAGCAATTGTATGCACTGGATCTGGCTCAACCACGGAACCCGGAGCAAGTGATCACAAGTACACTAGTAAATTTTAAGTTCTTTCTTTCCTAAATAGTTAGACTCATGGATATAGAATTGAAATACTAGGAAAGAAAACCATAACTAGATTTCTAATATATTTAACAACCCCAAGCATAGTCTTCATCAGCGGCAAGCCTGCTTATATTTTGTTCGATACGGATGCTTCACACTCGTTCGTGTCGGAGGCCTTCGTGGAAGGACTAGAAGGCGTGGAATTATTTACTGGCTTGGTGAGGAGGGTACGTCTACCCGACGGATCAGTGTTATTCACCTCTGCCCACTGCAACATGGAGGCGGAGATCGGCAGAAAGGAATTTAAAGCACCAGTGATGATCCTAAGGATGCAAGTCTTCGATATGATCCTGGGAATGACACGATTGTAGTAGAACCATGCCCAAATTGACTGCCTAGTGAAGAGGGTCACCTTGAAACTTGGGGATTCTTATGTCATCATCGAAGGTATTAGACCCACGACCCTTCTCTTGTTATCGTCCGTACAGGCCGTCAAGGCCCACCTGCAAGGAGAAGAAGTATATCAGGTGCTATTTGAGATGGTCAAGGCCAATGATTCCATTTTTAGTATTCCAATGGTGTAGGATTTTTTCGATGTGTTCCTAGAGAAGCTGCCAGGGCTACCCCCACACCGGGAGAAGGATTTCCAGATACAGCTCATGCCCGGGGCTAAGCTGGCATCTAGAGCTCCTTACCGGATGGCCACGAAGGAGTTGGAAGAGTTTCGAAGTCAGCTGCAGGAGCTAGTGGATGACAGGTTTGTCCGGACGAGCTCTTCACCATGGGGAGCCCCGGTGCTGTTCGTCAAGAAGAAGGATGGGACACTCAGATTGTGTATCGACTACCGAGCACTGAACAGACTGATAGTACGGAATACATATCCACTACAAAGGATAGATGAGTTTTTTGACTAGATGGAGGGGGCGTATTTCTTTTCGAAACTGTATTTGAGGTCGGGCTACTACCAGCTATGGATCCAGGAGGAGAACATTCCGAAGACTGCCTTCAGTAGCAGATATGGGTTGTTCGAGTTTATCGTGATGCCCTTCGGGATCACGAATGCACCATCGGCATTCATGAGACTCATGAACCTGGTGTTCGAGGCTTATCCAGATGTGTTCGTCATCATGTTTATTGACAACAACCTCATCTACTCGAGGACAGAGGAGGAGCACACATGACATATGACACTAACTCTAGAGAGACTGCGGGGGCACCACCTTTTTGCGAAGTTCAGTAAGTGCCAGTTCTAGTTGAAGGAGGTGACCTTCCTAGGACACATTATCAGTGGAGCTGGGTTGGTAGTGGACACGGCTAAGATTAGGACAGTTCAGGATTGGTCGCCACTAAAGACGGCCACAAACGTGTGTAGCTTTCTAGGACTTGCTGGTTATTATCGGAAGTTCGTGGAGGGATTCTCTCGGATTTCCCTCCCACTCACATCCCTGACGAGGAATGATGTGCCCTTTGTCTGGACCCCGTAGTGTGAGATAACTTTCCAGGACTTAAGTATCGACTCACCTCGGCTCCTATCATTGCCCTTCCTTCGGTGGAAATAAGGATTCCAGGTCTACACCGACACATCCTTCTAGGGCATGGGTGCAGTGCTGATGTAGAAAGGCCACGTGATTGCTTATGCTTGCCGCCAGCTGAAGAAGCATGAGCAAAACTACCATGTTCATGACTTAGAGATGGGAGCGGTCGTGTTTGCTCTGAAAGTCTGGCGGCACTATATGTACGGTGTCCACTGTGACATATACTCTCATCACAAAAATTTGTACTACGTGGACACACATAAGGAGCTGAATATTATGCAGAGGCAATGGGTGGAGTTTCTAGCAGATTACTAGTACAAGATGCACTACGACACAGGGAAGGCAAACGTGGTAGCCGATGCGCTGAGTTGGAGAGCCACCACCTATAGAGCGGAGCCCCAGATTATGTCTATGGAGCTGGTGTAGAGATTAGAAGATAAGCACATCACGCTGGTGTCGTCTGATGACCCCGAGCTCTATGAGGTGTATTTATCCATGATGAGCGTCTCAAATGACATTCGAGAACGAGTCAGAGAAGGGCAGAGGTAGGATGCCAAGCTGGAGCTAATATTTCGGGCCTTGGAGGCAAGCACTGCTGGAGATTTCACACTGATGGATGACCTGGTATGCTTCAAAGGATGTCTTTACATACTAGAGGGAGGCCAGGTCCTGGAGGATATAATGATGGAGGCCCACAGCAGCCAGTATTCGGTACACCCGAGAGTTACGAAGATGATTGCAGATCTGAAGAAGACTATGTACTGGCCAGGCATGAAGAATGATATCACCTACTTCATGACCCACTGCGAGATATGCCAACTAGTGAAGGCGCAGTGCAGGAACCCCGCAGGATTGTTGCAACCACTCCTGATGCCATAGTGGAATTTCAATGATATCGCGATGGACTTCATACATGGGCATCCCCGATCGTGGACGGGGAACGATTTGATCTGGGTAATCGTCGACCAGCTGACGAAGGAAGCCAGATTTATGCCGATCAGGAAGGATGACTCTGTTGGTTTGCTGGAGCGGAAGTTTTTGGAGCAGTTCTTCTGTTATAATGGCGTACCTAGGACAATCGTATCAGATCTGGATGGACGGTTTACATCCAGGGAGTGGCGATCAGTGCAGACTTACTTGGGCACTCGGCTGACATTCAGCACAACGTTTCATCCCCAGACTGATGGGCAGATGGAATGCACCAATCAGACCTTGGAAGATTTTCTGTGACTATACATTTGGATTGTAGAGAGCCTTGGGAGAAGCTGTGGCCACTGGTCAAGTTCTTATACAATAACAACTACCAGTCCATCATAGGGATGGCTCCTTATGAAGTCCTTATACATACGAAGGTGTAGGAGTCCGCTGTCATGGATATAGGATGAGGATCTGAAGGCTTTGGGCCCGGAGTTTGTCGAGGACACTAAGGCTCAGGTGAGGCTGATACGGGACAGGATGTTAGAGGCTTAGAGCAGACATGATAAGTATTACGACGGTCGTCATCATTAGGTGGATTTTTAGGTGGGGAACCGGGTATTCTTGAAGATCCGACCGATGCATGGAGTTTCACGGTTGCGGGGTCGGAAGAAGAAGCTCAGCCCGAGATATATGGGGCATTACAGGATCTTGGAGCGGATCGGTCCCTTAGCATATAGGCTGGAGATACCACCGGAGCTGGCGGGCCTGCACGACGTGTTCCACGTATCCTCTCTTAGGAGCGCTCTACTATGCTCGGAGCAGCAGATTACGGCCACGGATGGGACGGTAGCATCTGATCGTCAGTTAACCTAGAGCCGGCCCGGATTAACGACAAGGGGATACGAGTCTTGTGTTGCAAGAAGGTTCCGTTGGTCAAGGTTCTGTGGAGGAATCACGGTCAGGAGGAGCACACCTGGGAGCCGCAGGATCTGATGCAACAAAAGTACCCTGAGCTTGCTAGGTATGCTAAATGGAGAGTCTTTAATTTAATTTCTGTCTGTGGTCAAAGAATTTATCAATATTCGTCGAAGAGAGATCGACGAGCTGAGAAATCTTCTTAAGATTTTTCGTCGACCTGAGATTGACAATATCTTTGTATGAAGTCATTTTCGTCGACCTAAGATCGATGAAATTGCTTCCAAAAATATTTTGTCAACCTAAGATCGACGAACTACTTTACCTCCTCTTCAAACTGAGATCGACGAACTTTCGGTATTCGTCGACCTGAGATTGAAAATTTTTTTTTGCAGGGCAGAGCTCGCCAATACAGATAGAGAGCTATTAGATTTTCTTGAGGCAGATCGTTCAGAATTTGATATTGAGCTCACTGATGTTGATATTGCAGAACCTTTGACAGCTACACCATTCTTTTACCTAGTCCCTTCTGTGGAATTAGCTGATTTATTAAGAGATTTTGATAATCTTTATCATTCTCTTCCTCTTCCTGAGCAAGTTTTATCCAAAGCCATTCTATGCTATTCTGCTTTAGTAAGTCCAAAGGTTATGGACCAAATAAGGGCAAGTTTGGTAGCCCCTGTGATCTCAGAAATACAAGTTGTTGATGAGGTGTGCAGTCCTCCTCCTTGAATGTGGGCTAAGTCGCCAATGCCAAACTTGGATGACATCATGTTTGCAGATATGGAAAAAGAAGATGAAAATCAAATTGTTGTTGAAAGTGTTGCTGAGCCAGAAGTTCCATAATTTCAAGTGCTACCTAAGGCTAAGAGGCAAATCTCCAAGGAAGCATTGAAAGAAATTGATGACTTATATGATAATCCTCCTAGTTCTCCTGATGATAATAATGATGATGATGCTGACTTTGAAGACTCTGATGAACGAAAATCTAAGAAAAAGATACCTAAGAAGAGAAAAGATATTCCTAAGGCTGTTCTTAAGCCTAATTCAACTACAAACACACCATATTACATATTGAACAAGATTACTCCTTAACCTGGTATGCCTCAGTGGATGTGGATATCTGAGAATGAACAAAAGGAAAGGAAGAAGAGGATAAAATACAGGTCCCCTCCTAAGCAATTCAGAAATGATCCCCCTCCTCCTCCTCCATCTACAGGGGCCTCTGGAAGTGTGTCTCACAGATTAACTCCAATCACTAAAACATATCAAAGATATTCCAAGCCAAATTCTCAGAGCAGTAGGCATCAGCACCAGCAGTAGTCTACAAGAGGCAATCCAACTTCAAATACGGAGCTAAAGAGTCCTTCAAAATCTCACAGTGAATCAAAGAAGGATAGCAGTCCTAAAAGTTCTGAATCTCCACCAATTCCCTTTGTTGATCCTGAACTGGAGAACACTACTAAAATGGCCAGATTTCAAGAGCTAATTGGACTATCTTTGATTAACAAAGCTAAAGCAGAAGGCAAGGATCCCTCTCAATATTCCACCATGTCTTCCTATAGGAAAGAAGTGCTAAAAATGTATGTTAAAGCAAATCAGTTTTTCAATGTAGATGCTTACATGAGTCTTCACCGAGAAGCTGGCTTTTCAAGAGCAACTTCTTGCAACATTATTTGAGTAGTTGATTTGACAATGTCTAAGAAAGAAGCTGTCAATCCCAACAGGTAAATCATCTTTAGACAACCTTCTGAGAAAGCTGAGAAAGACAATTCCAAGAAACCTAAATAACTTTTTGATAAGTTTATTTTCTGAACTATTTATGTTAATTTGTCACAAAGCACTTATTGTATATATCTGCTAGATTTTTTATTCGGTCAGATATTTGTTGACTTGCTTTGTGATTATTTCTTATATTTTGTTTATTAGTGACCTTACCCAAATAGGGGGAGATTGTTGGATCCCTAGTTTGGATTTTGGCTAAGGTTCAAAATTAGGATTTTGACCCACCTTGTATAGCCAGGGTCAAGTTTTTTAGTTATAGAGTTTAGGCTAGTCTTTAGAATCAAGCTTCATGGACCAGCCTGCAGTGGACTTCAGGAGACTCAAACTTAAAATAATTCAGAATTCAGATTATTAGTTCGAAGTTCTTCGAACACAGCTCGACGATTGTCGATCTCGGATCGACGAACTCAGAGTTCTCTCTCAGAGTTGAGCTCGACGATATTCAAGCTCAGGTCGACGATTTCTACCCTTAAGATTGATTCTCTTGATCGATGAACTTGGAGATCAGAATTAGCAAGATATTTCCAGATTGATGTTCACTGAGCTCAGGTCGACGAAGACGATTTCTCAGCTCGACGAACATTGAGTTCAGGTCAACGAAGTCTGTTATGAGGTCGACGAAATCTGTTAGTTCAGTATTTCCTTCTCTGCAGTTCATTTCAAGATTTAGCAAGGCTGATATGATATATTGTTGCCTATAATGCTCTGAGTAATTAAATGCATATATTCTTATGAATATACATATTCATTGGCAGCATTAATTACTGGATTTCACATAGTAAAAATTCGGCTAAATAACTGGGACAGTTGAGGAATCAAATTAATGCCCTTCTAGCCGTTTGTCCAAGTTCCAAGAATTCAGCAGTCAATCAAGGAGTAAAATTCAAATTCAGAAGAGATACAGAGAAGAATGATCTACTATCAATGACACAAGAGAGAAAATGAGAAGTTAGAGAATCTACCATGTCATACGGGCAGACACAGAAAGTTTTTGGGGAGTCTAAAAATTCATTTTGTCTTCATCATCAGCAAATCTTCTCCAAGCTTTCAAGAGACATTGAATATAATTAGTCTAAAAAGCATGTTGGAGATCAACATCAATCTGAAGACCTACACTCTGAAGCAAAGCTTACTTCTTTCCTGAACTACTTTACATCTTAGGGGGAGCTTTGACAACAAAGATCCACTTTTTTTCTTCTCTGTTGTTTAGTGAAAAAAAGAAGACATCATCAACTTTTCTTTCACTGTATAAAGGGTTTATTAACTCCCTTCAAAAGTTTATTGTTTGTTTTTGGGCACCTGATCACAAGCCTAAGGGGTTGTGAGATCTCCCTGCAAATAGATTTTGTGGTGACAGGGCACCTGAGCAAAAACCTGTGGTGGGAGTCACCTGATCAAAATCTGCTAGTGGATTCCTACCAGGGTGGTAGAAGAGTGGATGTATCCAGTTTGGGGAACCACTATAAAATTTCTTGTGTTGTCCGGTTATCCCTTTTATTTTTGTACTATGCTGTGATAGTTTATCTTTAATCTCTTTACATAATATTTGTTATCACCTATTTTACAGCTAAATCATATAAATCTGTAAAAAGTTTTTAAAGCTCTATTCACCCCCTCCCCTCTAGAGCTAATTAGATCTATCCCCTTGAATTTCAATTGGTATCAAAGGATTATCAATTGCCTAAGTCACTTTTAAGTGGTATTAGAGGTTTAACATTTCTTTCAACCTTGAACGTGGAGGTTCCATAAGCATAAACACGCTTCTCTCGAAGTCATGCCCACCTGAGTTTAGGAAGGTCCGACCGAACTCTCGTCCAAATCGGAGTCCTAAAGCTCGCTTTACGCTGGGAACCAACTATTGGATTTCACTCCAATAGTGGAGATTTAACGTCAGCCTCTCCCGAGGGGTGCGTGCAACTCTCTTTACTCTTGAGTGTTCACTTCAAACTATGAGCCTCTTGGCTAGCTAAGAGTGAAAACTGTTGGAACACCCTATTACTGATTTGGGTCAGGATCACTATGTCTCTAGGAACCTTTGCTTGACCTTCTGTATAGCTTAATAGGTCAATTAGAATTGAGTCTAAGGGTTAGAAGTCTAGGATTGGAAGCTGCCCTGAAGACCAAGTTTTTCTGTCTGGAGACTAAGTCTGATCGTCGAGCTCAGCACGACGATTCGTCGAACTCCGATCGACGATCGTCTAACTCAACTTCGACAGATCGTCGAGCTCTACTCGACGATCGCTGAGCTCAACTTCATAATATCGTCGAACTCCATTCGACGATCGGTGAGCTCAGGTCGACGATTTTGACTCTGCACTAGATCTTTATCTCTGAGCTCAGTTCGACGATCTTTGAGCTCAGATCGACGATTGTTTTGCTGCTTAAGTTTTCCAGTTCGCTGAGCTCAGCTCGACGATAGCAGAGCTCAGTTCGACGAATTCAGTTAACTTCCAGAATTCAAATTCAAATCAGACAGGAGTTATTCTGCAATTAATTCAGAGATTTGCTAGCCGTTTTCATTTACTTCTGGACCAAGTTTCAAGGGATTTTTCAAGGAATAATTCTGTGGACTTTCCTCCAGAAGAGTTTTTGCAATTAAGGATGCAATCAATGCAGACCAACGACTATCTTTGACAGAGAATGATATTCTATTCTGGAACAGAGAATAAAAAAAAAGAGAATGCTTTTTGAATCAAAAAAAAAACCAGAAGAAAGGACACACACAATACAGAATACAAAAAGATACTCAAAAGTCTTCTGTCAAAAAGAATTCTGAAGAACACTCATCAAAGAGATCAAGCTTTCAAAAATCTTCAGATCTCTCCAGCTCTCAAAGTGTTCAAGGCCAACATCATTTCAAGACTCCAGACACTCAACATTTCAGCTTGCTGAAATCATCCATTGCTGGAGTTCTATCTTTGAAGGCCTATCACCCTTATCAAAATCTCTTCTTCCTGAAGATCTCAAGGACTCAGGGGGAGCTTTGACATCAATCCACATAGTCTTCTCAGTTGGTTGAGAAAGAGAAGACTGCCATAACTCTCTCACCCCCACTCTGTAAAGGGTTTTTCAAACTCCCTTCAAAAGTTTGAATCTGGTTTTTGAGCACCTTGTCAAAAGCTCATTGGTGGCAAGACACCTGATCAAAAAATCTGCTTTGGTTTTTGAGCACCTTATCAAAAGCTCATTGGTGCCCAGGACACCTGATCAACTCATCCTGCAGTGGATTCCTACCTAGGGTGGTAGAAGAGTGGATGTACCCAAGTTTGGGGAACCACTATATTCCCTTGTGTCATCTGGTTTTGGCTTGTTTTCTTTTTGTTTCTGGCCTTGATTTTTCTGTGCTTAGTATTTGCATAGCTTAGTACTGTGATTAAATTTATTTCTGCTTCCCTGCTCACATATATTACAACAAGTGTTGTAAAAGTTTGCAAAAAGTTTTAAAGCACCATATACTCTATTCACCCCCCTCTAGAGTATATCAGATCTAGTTGCTCTTTCAATTGGTATCAGAGGGAGGTTGGTTAAACATACCATATCTGTTTGGTTGTACAGGTTAACACCTGAACCCCAAGATCCCAAACTAGATCCTTTTTGTATTTTATCATTAGATTCTGTTTGCACAAATCATGGCCCAAAACAAAGATTATGCTAGCACCAGACCTCCAGTGTGCAATCTGTCAAAGTTTGCACTTTGGAAAGCAAGGATTAGACTTTACATGAATTCTATTGATGAAGATATATTTAATTCTGTTTTGACAGTATGTCCAAGACCCCCAGAGAACACAAGCACAAATGCTGTTCCACCTCCATCAGGAACAGATGCTGACATCAAAAAATGGAAAGTAGCTGATGCCAAGGCTATGAACATCCTAGCCCAGACAATGTCAGATGACATTTTCCAAAAGGTAGCTGAATGTAATTCAGCCAAGGAAATTTGGGATAGACTCTCAGAAATAGTCTCAGGCTCAGCTGATGAGAGAAAGGACAGAAGATCCCATCTCATCACTCAATATGAGAACTTCAAGAAGGGAGAGACTGAGTCAGTGGGAGACATGTACAATAGACTGAGTCTAATTGTCAGTGAACTGAGGACATTAGAGAAAGAGATCTCTCTAACAGAACTTAATGACAAGATCCTAATGTGCTTCCCCAGCACTTGGGATTCAAGAATCTGGCCAATTAAAGATGCCAGAAGTCTGAATGAGATCACCACTGAAGCCTTGTTGGGTAAGCTCAAATCTTATGAGCTGCTCATCAAGAATAGAGAGGAAGAACAGAAGGCTGCTTCACCAGTCATAAGAAAGGAGAAGACCATAGCATTCAAGGCAACTGAGGATCTGCCTGAAGATAAAGCTACAGGCAATGATGAACTTCTCAGCTTGTTGGCCAAAAGATTCTACAAGATGGCCAGAAAGGACTTCAGAAAAAGATCATACAAGGAGCAGGATAAGCCAAGGTATGACAAGTCCATTGGTAATAACAAAGACATTATTTGCTTTGGTTGCAGGAAACCAGGGCACATAGTTCCTGACTGTCCAGAGAACAAGAACAAGGACAGAAGGGACAGAAAAGAAAGAAGAAAGGAGAAAGACTCCAAAAGGAATGGCAATAGCAAACCTTCTTCAAGCAAAAATAAGCATACAAGGAAAGGGTTTGTTGCTGAATCCTTGAGTGAGACTGAAGAGGAGTCAGAAGCCTCTTTCAGCTCCAGTGATGATGAGGATGATGCAGAAGAAAAGGAGTTCTGCATGATGGCAATTAATGCCTCACAGCACAATTCAGAGGAAGAGGAGTCAGAGTCAGACTCAGAGATTCAACCTGAAGAAGATCAGGTAATTAGCTCTTTTGATTTTACTTCAGAAGATTTTAAATATGAATTTAAAGCACTGTGTTTAGACCTACTAAAATCTGAGAAAGAGATTATCTCTCTCAGAAATCAATTATCTGAACACAATGTTTTAAAGTCAGAAAACCTCAAACTCTCTCAGGAGTTGGAGAACTGTAGGGAACAAATAGCTTCACTGAAAAGTGAGCTCTCTGAGGCCAAGAAGCTTGAAGAATCCCTTAATGGGAGAAGCATCAAGCTGATGGACATCACAAGGACAGTGAACTCTAGATTCAACAGTACACTGGGCTTGGGTGCTTCATCCAGCCAACATATAGTCCTAACAACTCCCATCAAGTTTATTTCTAACAAGGGAAAGGGAGTTGTAGAGGTTGCCAGGAAAAATTCTGATCTGCCTCAGAAAATTAAGACCCAGCAAAAATCGTCGAACGGAGATCGACGATCGCCGAATGAAGATCGACGATCGCCGAACGCAACTCGACGATCTCAGGAAAAATCGTCGAACGCTGATCGACGATCTCAGCCAGAGTCGTCGAACGCAGGTCGACGATCACATATACCTGACCTCACCCATAGTCGACCGTCGAACGGAGCTCGACGATCTGACCCAAGATCGTCGAACTCAGCTCCAAGATCGTCGAACAGAGGTCAGAACTCTGGAAACTTTTTCAAAGGTAAATCAAAATTGAATCCTAAGGGTTCTTCATCCCAAACCTTTAACCCTTATACTGAATGGATTATACCTCCAAGGAGATATCATCCTGAAGGATATAAGAGTCAACCTGGGATGTCTTTCATTTCAGAATTTAGAGGTTATCAACCTAGGCCCAAGGTAAACTGGGTCAAAAATAAATGAATTGTTTTATGTGCAGGTGAAGACCTATCCAACATCTTACCAGCAATGGTATTTGGATAGTGGGTGCTCTAAGCACATGACAGGGAACAAGGACAACCTCACTTCCTTTAGAGCCAAGCTTGGACCCAAAGTTATCTTTGGTGATTCCAACTTTGGACAAACTAAAGGATATGGTGCAGTCCAGATTGGTTCAGTAACCTTCAAGAAGGTAGCCTATGTGGAAGGACTGAAGCACAACCTAATCAGCATCAGTCAGTTATGTGATGAAGGCTACCAGGTGACCTTCAGCAAAACCTTATGCAGAATCAAGTCAGAGGACAACACAACTGTGTTGACAGGTAAAAGGAAAGGTAACATCTATCTAGTAGATTTTCTCTCAACTAATGTAGATATTTGCCTGTTTAACTCTGTCTGTAGATCAAATGTTTTATGGCATAAGAGACTAGGACACCTAAACCTTAGAACTATTGCTAGGCTCTCCAAGGACAACCTTGTTAGAGGACTACCTTCTGGCCCCTACAAGAAGGAAGGACTTTGCAGGGCTTGTCAATTAGGCAAGCAAACTAAGAACAGTTTTAAGTCACTTAATAAGAGTGATTCACCTAGGATATTGTATCTGTTACACATGGATCTATTTGGACCCATCACAGTATAAAGCCTAGGAGGGAAATCCTACACTTTAGTAGTTGTAGATGACTTCTCTAGATTTACTTGGGTGTTCTTTCTAAGGAAGAAGTCTGATAACTTTAAGTGTCTGACAGAGTTTCTCAAATGTATACAGATTGAGTTCAATACTCACATTGCCCTGATCAGAAGTGATCATGGGACAAAGTTTGATTCTCTTCTTATGCAAGAGTTCTGTCAGAGTGAAGGGATCAGGCATACTTTCTCAGCTCCTAGAACTCCTAAACAAAATGGGGTAGCTGAAAGGAAAAATAGAACCCTTATTGAATCTGCTACTACATTATTGTCAGATGCTCATCTACCTCTATCCTTTTGGGCAGAGGCAGTGAACACCTCCAACTATATGCTGAACAGAAGTCTGATACATAAACTAAAGGGAAAGACTTCCTATGAATTACTCAAAGGGAAGAAACCTAAAGTTGACTATTTCAGAATTTTTGGTTGTATTTGCTACATTCACAATAATGACAAGAAATATCTAGCAAAATTTCAAGCCAAAGCTGATGAAGGAGTGTTTCTGGGATACTCCATGATCAGCAAGGCCTATAGGGTCTATAATAAATCATCTTTGAAAATTGAAGAATCTGTTCATATTTCTTTTGATGAAACTAACATGTCTTTCAAGGAGAAGATTTCTTCTACCATAGAACCTTTGCAGGAACTCTCTCTAGTTGAAGATATGAACAAGTTACAGGTTGCTCAAGAAGAGGAAAGCAGTGAAGATGAAGGGAATGCTTCACATATTGAAGCACAATCTGAAGAGCCAGTTGTTGTACCACAAGAGGAAACAACAACACAGGTTGGTGAACAATCAACACCCCCTGTTGATTTAGTAACATCAAGAGACCATCCAATTTCCCAAATAATTGGAGAAATCTCAGCTGGTGTGCAAACCAGAAATCAGGTCAACCAAAACCTGTTGCACACCTGCTTCCTATCTCAAATTGAACCTCAGTCCATTCAAGATGCAGAGCAAGATCCACACTGGATCATTGCAATGCAAGAGGAATTGCATCAATTTGAGAGGAACAAAGTATGGGAACTAGTGCCAAGGCCTAAGGATCATTCCATTGTTGGAACAAAATGGGTATTCAGAAACAAACTGGATGATCAAGGAGTAATTATAAGGAACAAGGCAAGGCTAGTTGCTCATGAATATTCTCAAGAAGAAGGAATTGACTACGACCAGACTTTTGCACCTGTTGCAAGATTGGAAGCCATCAGGATATTTCTAGCTTATGCAGCTCACAAAGGCTTCAAGGTTTATCAGATGGATGTCAAAAGTGCTTTCTTAAATGGAGACATCAAAGAGGAAGTCTATGTCAGACAACCTCCAGGTTTTATCTCTCCAACTCTTCCTGATTATGTTTTTAGACTAAACAAAGCATTATATGGTCTCAAGCAAGCTCCTAGAGCATGGTATGAGACCCTAGCATGCTTTCTCTTGGAAAATGGTTTTATAAGGGGTAGTGTAGACCAAACTCTTTTTATTAGAACCCATAAGTCACATACCCTGCTAGTACAAATTTATGTAGACGATATCATTTTTGGTTCTACTGACTCAAAATTGTGCAGAAGGTTTTCTAACCTGATGCATTCTAAATTTGAGATGAGTAGCATGGGTGAGCTATCCTTCTTCCTAGGATTGCAAATCAAACAACATGCTGAAGGCATCTTTATTTCTCAAACCAAATATGCTAATGAACTGGTTAAGAAATTTGGTATGTCTGAGGCATCTTGTATGAAAACACCCATGCCTACCAATGCTGTATTGGATGCTGATGAACATGGGAAACCTGTTGATCAGACAACATATAGAGCAATGATTGGCTCTTTACTGTATCTTACAGCTAGTAGACCAGATATAATGTTTGCTACATGCATATGTGCTAGGTTTCAAGTAAGCCCTAGAGAGTCACACCTAACATTAGTAAAGAGGATTCTCAGGTATGTTAAAAGTTGTCCAAATCTAGGCCTCTGGTATCCAAAAGATTCAGCATTTGAGTTAACTGGATTCTCTGATGCTGATTATACTGGATGCAGAATTGACAGGAAAAGCACCAGTGGAACTTGTCAGTTCCTTGGTGATAGACTTGTCTCTTGGTTTTGTAAGAAACAAACATCTGTCTCAACTTCAACTGCTGAAGCTGAATATATGGCTGCAGGCAGTTGTTGTTCACAAATTTTGTGGATCCAAAATCAACTCCTAGACTATGGTTACAACTTAGAGAAGTCTAAAATCTTTTGTGATAACACAAGTGCTATTTCCATAGCTCAAAATCCAGTCCTCCATAGTAGGACAAAACACATAGAGATTAGGCATCATTTCTTAAGGGATAATGTTGAAAAACACAAAATTGAATTACAATATATCCCAACTGATTTACAAAGGGGAGATATTTTCACCAAGCCATTGGATGAAAAGAAACACACCTTCTTCCTAAATCAGTTAGGAATGTTAGATGGAGGAAGTCTTAAATAATATCCAAGATTTTGAAAGCTTAAAAATTGACCAATACTAGGCAAACATTCTGATTTTCCTTGGTGTCTAGAATCTTTCTGATCTCTGAACTGCGCTCGACGATTTCCCCTAAGATCGTCGAACGGAGATCGACGATTTCCAAAAATCGTCGAACTGAGTTCAGCGCCTCTCAGATAGTATGAACTATCTCTTCCGGTCAACGATCGTCGAACGGCGCTCGACGATCTTGTTCTCTGCACGATCGTCGAACGGAGCTCGACGCTCTCCAATATCGTCGAACGGAGATCGACGATGTTGAAAACTCTTCAGATTCCTTTAGAAGCCTCGATCGTCGAACTGAGTTCAACGATCTTTCCAATTCTGCGTCGAACCCTAATATAAAACTCATTTTTCGCCGTCGTTCTCTCTTGCGCTTTCGATTTCTCTGCAAGGATTTTCTTTCCATCCAAACAGTTCTACGCTTGGTCATTTTGTTTGTTGAATTTTTGCAGGTACAATGGCTGTGTCCGTTGCAGTTCTAGCCGCAATGAAGTTCGATGCTGGATTCGACATTGATATGGAATCTTTCAACACCACCGATCAAATCTTCCAAGACATACTGGATTTATTCAAGGATCAGAATCTGTCTGCCCTCATGACCACTAGAATCAAGCTTGCTTCAGATGAGATAAAGGAATGGGTCTATACTGCTCACAATCAAGACAACTCCACAATAGTTGGGTCCATTGCTGGAACTCAGGTACCTCTGACCCCCACCATTCTAACAGAGGTTTTTGGACTAAGAAATGGAGATGATACTGCTGAATTATCTGGAGAGGAGTTTTCTGACATGCTTGCCAGGATGGGTCATCCAGAGGGAAACCCTAGCAAGTTATTCAAGAGGAACCTGTCTGTTGAATACAGGTTCCTAGCAGATGTTGTAGGGAAAGTGCTACTGGCAAAGCACTCTGCTCATGATACCATATCTAGATACCAGCTCTGCCTCATGGGAGCTCTGGTGGATAAGAGAAGTTTAAACTGGGGAGAGGTCTTCTTTGACCTAATCAAGAAGAAAATCAACAAAAGCTTTGTTAACTTTGGAAGGATTCTTGGAGTCTTCCTGCAAACCAGGTGCCCTGCCTTGCTGGTCTCCTCTGGAGTGCACATAAATGCCTCCAAGAGACTCACCTGTGCCCTCTTTGGCAAGTGGGACAGGCAAATCAGCAAGCCTGGCAGGCCCTCCTCAAGTGCTCCTTCAGGCACCAGGACTCAAAGAGTCACTCCCCCACAGGTCTCTGCTCCTGCAGTTGACCTGGCTGTTGTTGTTGCTGCCTCCTCTCCTCCTCCACTTCCAACCCTTCCTCTACCATCCACCATTCCAGCTCCATCCACCATTACCATCTCTAGCCCATCTCCAACATCCATTCCATCTCCAGAACCCATTCTGCCTCCACCAGTAGACCACTTCCACCCTCTGTTCTCCTACCCTCCACCAGATGTCACCTCTTCTCCCTCCATTCCATCCTTCACTCTCCTGGATGACTCCTATATGGATGATTCCCCTTCCTCTCCTCCAGAATTACCCTCCTCCTCAACTTCTTTCCAAGATCTCCTCCACCATATAATTGACCAACCAACTTTCACTCCATCCATATTCATCTCCTTGTCCTCCATTTCCACTATCCCAACACCTGAGCCATCCATTCCACTCTCCAGCCCTCCACTTCCAGCATCCTCAGCTATCCCTATTCCATCTACCTCTTCTCCTATCATTGAGCAAGTAGACCTCTCAGCCCTAGCTGACAAGTTGTATGAGCTAATTGCCCCCAGGCTCTCCCTACTCTTGGAGACCTCATTGGCTCCTCTACACTTGTCAGTGGCAGCCCTCTCTGCCAGGCTTTCCTCCCTCCTTCCTCAGGCAGCACCACCAGCAGTTTGCCTTGATACAGATGTATCTGCATCTAGGCAGGGGGAGATGCCATATGAAGCAAGCCTTCATGCTGTTGCTGCTGCTACTTCTGCTCCTGCTGCTGATGATACTGCTGCTGCTGCTGATGTTTCTGTGTCTGCTGCCTCTTCTGCTACTGTTGCTGTGCCTCCAGAATGTCAGGCTCCTACTGCAGTTCTTGCAATAGACCTAAGGTCTTTGCTTTCTGCCTTTGATCCTGCCTTCTTCAGCTATCTCCCAGAGGTTAATGCTGTCCAGCCCCCAGAAGATTTGTCCAAGGCACTGGTGCCTGTCTATTGCTGTGACCCTAGCATTATCTCTGCATTTGTACATTCAGTGATTGCTGCTTCTGAAGATGTTGTTGCTGCTGCTGCTGTTGATAAAGAAAAGACTGACTTTGCTTTTGAACTTGTTGATACTGCTGAGATTGTTTACACTGCTGCTGAAATTCCAATTGCTTCTGATGAGCCAATTTCCAAGGATCTTCTGATGACAGAGGCCACTGTGTTTGAGCCTGCTGCAGATTCTGATGATGTTACTGCTACTGTCACTACTCCAGCATCTATTGCTCCATCTGTTGCTCCATCTGCTGCCCCATCTGCTGTTGTCCCTGCTGCTGCTACTTCTGCTTCTGCCTCATCTGCTGCTATTCAATTGAAGAAAGATTTGATGAAGAGAATTGATGCTCTATATGATGCCCAGAGTTCTGAATCTGATGAGTTCAAGACAGACTCTGATGACTCTTCTGCCACTATTGCAAGGAAAAGGAAAGCTAGGAGCAAGGCTATGAAAAGGGTTCCTCCTGCAAAAGTAAAGGATGATAATGATATTCCTTATTACATTCTGCATAACTGCCCAATCACAGAACATTGGATGCAATACTCTAAAAATCAGCTGAAAGCAATGAAGAAGAAGAGAAAGTATGAAAAGGGCTTCTCCCAGTTCCAGCACCCTCATCCTCCTCCACCACCTCCTCCTGATGCAGGTGCAGGTGGCAGCTCTGCAAGTCAAGCCACAGCTAGAAGCCAGGCTCCTTATCAACCCCATGCCAGATCCTACCAAAGGGAAAGCCAGTCTAGGGGTTCTTATTCTAGGAGAGGAGGATACAGGGGTAATCAAAGAGATTTTCAAGTTTATTCCAAAGGGTATTCCAGGCAGCACCCATATTCTAGGGGAGGACATAGTTCTTCTAATACATCATCAGGTCCTTTCCCCTACAAGCTCAAAGAAACTGTGTCTGCCAGGACTCCTCAAGATAATCCTTCCAACAGGTATGAACCACCTGTACCCTTTGAGGACCCTGAGAATAATCCATCTGCTTGGACTGCTAGGATGAAGGAACTGGCTGCACTAGATCAGATCAAGAAGGCCAGAGAGCAAGGCTTAGATTCTTCAAATATTTCTACAATGTCAGAACAAAGACAAAAGGAACTAGGGAAATATGCCTCCAGCAAATTCTTTGATGCTGAGAGATATATGGAGTTGCATCCTGCTGCTGTGGTCCCCAGGCCTTCAAAGCAAACCTATTTGGGTGCAGCAGATGACACCAGGTCCAACAAGGAAGCTCTTAATCCAAACCGAGAAATCAAACTTGTCAAAGTTAAAGAGAAGAAATGACAGTGTAAGGTGACAATTTTTGTGAATTCTGACTGCTATCTGGATGCCATACATATATATATATATCTCTGTGATGGTTCTGCAATGTCTAGCTGCTGTTGTTTTTATGATTTTCTGATTGTATGTTGTTATTTGATTTTTCCAAAGTCTGTAAATAGTAATCCTAACACAAATAGGGGGAGATTGTTGGAACACCCTATTACTGATTTAGGTCAGGATCACTATGTCTCTAGGAACCTTTGCTTGACCTTCTGTATAGCTTAATAGGTCAATTAGAATTGAGTCTAAGGGTTAGAAGTCTAGGATTGGAAGCAGCCCTGAAGACCAAGTTTTTCTGTCTGGAGACTAAGTCTGATCGTCGAGCTCAGCACGACGATTCGTCGAACTCCGATCGACGATCGTCTAGCTCAACTTCGACAGATCGTCGAGCTCCACTCGACGATCGCTGAGCTCAACTTCATAATATCGTCGAACTCCATTCGACGATCGGTGAGCTCAGGTCGACGATTTTGACTCTGCACTAGATCTTTATCTCTGAGCTCAGTTCGACAATCTTTGAGCTCAGATCGACGATTGTTTTGCTGCTTAAGTTTTCCAGTTCGCTGAGCTCAGCTCGACGATAGCAGAGCTCAGTTCGACTAATTCAGTTAACTTCCAGAATTCAAATTCAAATCAGACAGGAGTTATTCTGCAATTAATTCAGAGATTTGCTAGCCATTTTCATTTACTTCTGGACCAAGTTTCAAGGGATTTTTCAAGGAATAATTCTGTGGACTTTCCTCCAGAAGAGTTTTTGCAATTAAGGATGCAATCAATGCAGACCAACGGCTATCTTTGACAGAGAATGATATTCTATTTTGGAATAGAGAATAAAAAAAAGAGAATGCTTTTTGAATCAAAAAAAAACCAGAAGAAAGGACACACACAATACAGGATACAAAAAGATACTCAAAAGTCTTCTGTCAAAAAGAATTCTGAAGAACACTCATCAAAGAGATCAAGCTTTCAAAAATCTTCAGATCTCTTCAGCTCTCAAAGTGTTCAAGGCCAACATCATTTCAAGACTCCTGATACTCAACATTTCAGCTTGCTGAAATCATCCATTGCTGGAGTTCTATCTTTGAAGGCCTATCACCCTTATCAAAAGCTCTTCTTCCTGAAGATCTCAAGGACTCAGGGGGAGCTTTGACATCAATCCACATAGTCTTCTCAGTTGGTTGAGAAAGAGAAGACTGTCATAACTCTCTCACCCCCACTCTGTAAAGGGTTTTTCAAACTCCCTTCAAAAGTTTGAATCTGGTTTTTGAGCACCTTGTCAAAAGCTCATTGGTGGCAAGACACCTGATCAAAAAATCTGCTTTGGTTTTTGAGCACCTTATCAAAAGCTCATTGGTGCCCAGGATACCTGATCAACTCATCCTGCAGTGGATTCCTACCTAGGGTGGTAGAAGAGTGGATGTACCCAAGTTTGGGGAACCACTATATTCCCTTGTGTCATCTGGTTTTGGCTTGTTTTCTTTTTGTTTCTGGCCTTGATTTTTCTGTGCTTAGTATTTGCATAGCTTAGTACTGTGATTAAATTTATTTCTGCTTCCCTGCTCACACATATTACAACAAGTGTTGTAAAAGTTTGCAAAAAATTTTAAAGCACCATATACTCTATTCACCCCCCTCTAGAGTATATCAGATCTAGTTGCTCTTTCAAAAACAAATATGGAAATTATATATCGATGATATAACTACAAACAAGATTAATCAAGAGTAAATCAAGTTCTAAACCCTAAAAAGAAAAAAGAAAAATTAAAGCATCATAACTTAATCAACACGAACCTCAGATCTTCAAGATCAAGTATAAGGAGGATTAGTTAATCATGGAGAAGTGGAGGAAGAGAGTTGGGTAGAAGAACATTAAGAGAACAAAGATAAAGACAAAGGACACTTTATATTAATACTAAAAGAGAGGTACAACTTCAAATAAGAGATTACAAGTGCAATGAAATAAAAACTTGGCTAGTATTAACATTAAGCTACGAAAGCAATTACAAAAACTATAACAAAAAAAGTACACTAAGATAGGATTAAGAAGATTAAAATGAGAAAGTGGGAGACGATAATCATGAAAAACTCCAAGAAACAAAAGGGCAGCACCTCCCCTCTCACTCCAAAACTGCTTTTGTACACAAGGGGGGGTCTGAATTTATAGAAGATTTTCGGGTCAGTCACGCCCCCCTGTCACACCCGGGTAGGGCGTGTCAGGGGGCGTGAAATGTACGGGGTTAACATCGGGAGTTGAATTTTGACGAAAATGATGATTTCTTCTGTACATCGGTGGACATGCCCAAGGCCACGCCCAAGGACATGCCCAAGGACACGCCCGTGTAGGGTAGGCGTGTAAGGCACATCAAGCTTCAATCAGTGGTTAGAAATCCGTCAAATAACAAAAAATATGGTACACGCCCGGTGACACGCCCGTGTAGGGGGGGGGGCGTGTTAGTACTGTTGATGTACTACAATGGGAAATCTTTAAATGCTGCAGAAGGCTTCGGGAAGAGGGTGACATGCCCAAGGAGGGCGTGTCAGGGGGCGTGTCAGGTATTTTTCTCTATATTTGGGTTCTATTGGATATTGCATCCACAATAGCCCATATTTGTATGAAGTCACCCTTAAACTAAGATGAATTATGTTTGTATTTGATGCTATTTTTAGTTAATTGTTTGCAGGACTTAATTGCTAAGTGTAGACCAATGTCAGTCTATAATGAGTCTCCAAACACAGGACCATACAATGTAATCCCTCGTTGTGTGATCCATGTTGTTGACTAATGTATAGCCTCTCTATTGGGACACACTTCCTTTTCAAGCACTAAGGGCAAGAGAAAAGATGGATGTTGTGATGTAGGTCACTCCCCAAAATGGGATTAGGTTGCAAAATGGCAAAGGAACTCCTATGGGGAACTTAAGCGAACACGCGACGTGCGTGAAAAACTCAAAATTTCGGCAGGGTTTCGTTTATAATATCGCAATCTCTCGAGTGGGAAATTCCCATCCAAACCTGCATGAGCGTTCACATACACTAATGTCATTACCTAGCCACACATCTAATATAGTATCACAACATTTCCATCCACATGGAGAGCGCTCTGGACTAAATAATTTCGATTCGAAAAGTACTCCTAATGCAGCCCTCAAAACAAAATAAAATGAGGATATACCAAATCCTCTTGATCCATTTGAAACCAAAGGCTAAACCAACCTCGGTTTACAAACGTCTAAGGGGACATACCCTTGCAAATCCTTCGCAAAAATCGGATGAAAAGGCAATATAATTTCAGATTTTTGAATGCAAACTAGAGTCAAGATTTAGGATAAAATATGATATTGAAGTTTCCACAAATTCTCACAATCTAAGATGAAGCACTACACAAGTTTTAGGAGAGAAAATTCATTACACAAATCTGAAATTATAGAGGAGGAGAAAGATAACTATGGAAGAGTCGCACTCCTTGGGTCCACCGGAGTCGCATCGGATGGAGAGAACCGAGCCGGCTTCTTCGGAGTCACATCAGAGGAGGTAGGAGGTCGCCGGAGCCGCATGAATGGCCACTAAGAGGGGGTGGTGGCAGCAGTAAGGAGCGACTCCTGGAGGTCGGGTTTCGGCCTGGCCGAATAGGGGGAGGGCTGCAGCCTTGAGAATCGGTTAGGGTTTTAATTTTCTTCTTTTCATCTTCCTCTCTCCAACACCTCATACATATATATATATAACATTATATCCTCTCCATCCATCCTTCATCTTAAATCAAAGCTAATCCTAACCACTCATGTTTATTAAGAGATAAAACAACACAATGATAGATTTTATAATTTATAAATTTACAAATCTTATGACTTATAAATTCATAAAGGTATTATGAATAGAATATTATTCTAACTTGAAATAACATTATATTCAAAATGAGTTGATGCGACGACGTCGACGGCGGTGGAGATGACAGTTGCGGTGGTGGAGACGACAGTTATGGAAACGGCCATCTATGCCTACGAACATGTAACGGCGGTGATCAAAAGAGAGATCCATGTCGGCACGAGCAAATGGCGGGGTATCCTTGCCATCATGCTGATTTTAATGAAGAATTAAGTTTTTTAGATTTTCTGAATTGTCAAGTATTTTTCTCGAGCACTATATTTGTACTCGAGAGGGACTTAAGATATTCTCGAGTTAGACATGTCCTGATTTCGAGTGGCAGAAGTTGTTCTCGAGAAAGCTTAATGCTGTTCTCGAGAAGTGCTTATGTACTCGAGTACTATATGACATTTCTTCTCCGGTTGTTTCTTTTCCAGATAATTATTTTTTTAAGTCCTTTTCTCGAGAAGACCAAATTTATTCTCGAGAAGACTATGATTTGTTCTCGAGATGCAGAAGTTATTTCTCGAGACGCAGAGTATTTTTCTCGAGAGCCAGACATTTGTTCTCGAGTACTAGAATGATTCTTCTCAAGAATAAAAGTATATTTTTCTCAAGTACTTCTTTCTGTCTCGACACTGTAGATTTCCACCTCCACATATTTTCTCTAAATCATTTTCTCGAGAACTCCATTATTGTTCTCGAGAACAGAATTCATTTGTTCTCGAGTATAAATCTTCTTCTCGAGAACACCTGTAATATTTTCTGAAAATCTTCTAAGTCCAGACCGATGTGATTTTCAAATGTCATTAGGGCATGATTGGTCCACCTGGCTGTCATTAATTGTGATTATGACCGTTAGGCTAATCTTATAAAAGGTCTTCTCATTTTTACCAACCCTAAGAAGAAGTTTAACAAGCAGCCGCAAGATATTCCCAGTTTTTCTAAATCCCTAATTTTCTTTCCTTAATCGGAAGCGCCGCTCTTCATCGCCACTCTTGATGATTTCCTTCCAATTCAGATCGATTTAGAGAAGTTGAAAGAATTAGTTTCGAGATATCCTAAACACCTAGGGGGTGAATAGGTTCAATTCTTATTTTATTTTGGTAGATAAAAAATATCACAGTTAGAGAACCGATGCAACAACTATCACAGCACATGTCGAAAGAAACACAGCCATCACAGCACACACACAGATTTATAGTGGTTTCCCAAGAGATGGGTATATACACTTTCCCCCTTCGCCTATCTAGTAGTAAACTAGATTCGGCCTAACTCCCTTCTTTCTTCTTAGATCTTCAGATCATACAACTCAGAACCCAGAATGGTTCCTACAGCTCAGACTTCAGAAAGTCCCACAACTCAGATTCTATCAGAGAATCCTACATCAGAGTGAGTCCACACTCCTACCACTCAAGCAATCAAGCCCTACCTCAGCCTCTTCCACCAGGCCTACAGCTGAGAGAAATCAATCTCCTACCTCAAGCTAAAAGCTCTACCTCAGCCTTTATATATATAGGCTTACAACTCAGATTATAAAAATCCTACCTCAGATCTATAAATGATCTTACAAAATTTGATTTAAAGAATATCTATCTCTTCACCCAACAGAAAGATGACTAGATGAAGACTTCTTAATCTATTCTGGAATGAACTGACTACTTAGAATTCAACCTGTATTAGCTTCTTCAAATCTTCTTAAATCTGAACAAAGTAAGGTTGATCTTTCTTGAAAACATTGGAGTCGATCCACAATCCAGCTCTCTTCTTCTTTCAGATGTAACTCTGAATTCTTCTTGCAGACTTGTTCAGGATCTGCCTTCTCTTTAACATAGACTTGTTGATTTCTATAATGAAAATAGCTACTTCATTCTTCTCTCCTTTCTTTGATAGAACAGGTCTTTATATAGATCCCATCCGAGGTTACCAGCTGATCCAGTTTATAACTTCCTTCTGACAGATATGACAGCTTTGTTAGTTATGACAGCTGTCAAGTCTTCACTCTTGACATTTGAGCCTTTGCCACTTTTTCCTCAACAGAAAGTGTCGAGATAAAAACTTCATATGTGTCAACACAAATGGAACATGTGGCAACAAAATCCTTGATGATGTTGACATAGCTCAAGGAATATCGACACAGCTCTCCTTTACTTTCTCGACACAGCTTCTAAAGAAGTTGTCGACACAAATCATGTGTGTCGACACAATCGGCTCCCTGTCTTATCATAGTTGGTGTCGACAGAATTATTCGGTGTGTCGACACAATTCCTTTGTGTCGGCATAATTGCTGTAGACTGAATTTTTGTGTGTCGACACAATTGCTGTAGACTGAATTTTTGTGTGTCGACACAAGTACTGTGTGTCCACACAATTATTGTATACTGAATTTCTGTGTGTCGACACAAGTCTTGTGTATCCACACAATTGCTGTAGACTGAATTTATGTGTGTCGACACAAGTCCTGTGTATTGACACAATTGTTGTAGACTGAATTTCTGTGTGTCGACACAAGTCCTATGTGTCGACACAATCTGTTTCTAGTGTCGGCACATTTACTTTACAAGTGTCGACACTTGTACTTAGATTAGTTTACTGCGTTTCTTTATCCGGCACATTGAAACTCAACAACCCATCAAATACATAATGATGTATATCATTGCGTTAGGTGAGGCTTCTCCAAATCAAGTACACAGTTTCCAATGTACCCAACAATCTCCCCCTATTTGGAGAAGTCAAAACCCTTAGTCAATGATATACACCACTTATAATAAAACAAGGATTATGATGTAAACAGTCATTTCAAAGACAAGGATAACCATAAGCAGACATAGCATGTAACAATATTATCAAAATATGTTATAATATAATAATCATGCATCACATAATCTTTAGTATACAATATCAAATCAAGGCAAAAATAAGGAATTCATTTATATATGTTCAGCAATTCAGAATAACAAAGATCTAGTCCAAAATTATTACATAGACCTAAACCTATTCAATCTAACACTAGGATTGATCATGTTCCTTAATGACGATTCCTTTTCCATGCTGAATCTTAGCTTGTACTGAAGCTCCAGTATCCTCAGCCAGCTTCTTTGCTTTAATATCCTTCTTTTGGAGCACTTCTGCCTTGATCTTTTTCCTTTCAAAATAATGAAACGGCTTTGGGAAATACTTGCTAGGCTCCACAGAGTTGGCAGGTATCTTCCCAACTCTAAGGACTCTTCTGAACTGGAATATAACATCGTGCCACTCCTGATATTTGCTCCATTCCCGTTCAGAATATCACTTCCCTCTATCATGCAGATTGTCTTTAACAGCATGCCAAGCAGTCAGAATAATGTTCCTGTAGGTTGGACTCTATTTGTCAAAATCAGGCTTTAATTATGCATGTCCTCTGAACCTCTTCTTAGATAGCTGAGCTTCTCTTTTTCTTTGTAATGCAGCTCTACACATTTCTACTTCTTCAACAATAACATTATGTGCCTCCTTTGGAGGACTATACATTTGTTGTACGGCATGTTGAATTTCTTCAAAGTTTGGAGGTGGATAAATGACTTGGGGTACCTCCTGCTGAACCCCTTCAATGTAAGAAGGTTGAATTCCTGATTCAGCAGTATTGTGATCATCACAAAGTGGTGGATACCCAAGAGTTGCTCTGATGGAATCTGTTATCCATTTAGCATGATCTAAGCTTACTTTGACTAATACTTTCTCCCCCTTTATGACTTCTCTTTCTATATGGTCTCTTAGATCATAGCTAGATAATTTGTTACTTCTTTATAGTAGGATTTGAACTTCTGCATTTGATCAAAAATTGACTTTTGAGATTCCTGGATAGGGGTTCGGACAGTAGCTAAATCCGCTTTGATTTGTTTATCAAATTCATACTTTACTGTAATCATTTGGTCAGTGATAGCAGTTTCTTTACTCCTGAGTTCTGTGAGAATAACATTATGGGATTCTGTGAGATTGTCATTCATTATTATTTGATTTTCCAGGACATAACCTTGTTTTACAGCAAAGTCCTCTATTTTAGTTTGGGCCTCCTGTTGTTGTTTGGCCAAGAGGACTGCAGCATTACCTCCCTTTTGGAAGCATTCTGTCATTTTCGTCTTGTGCAAATTGACTTCAAACCTGATGGATTTGATATCCTGGGCCAAGTGAAATTGCAGATCATTATTACTCTCATCCACATATTTTCCAAGAGCAGCTCTTTGCTCATCCAATTTTAATTGCAGTGTCACTAAAAGTGAACTGAAGTCTATAACAGGAGCTAGTATTTGTGGGGCAGTTTTCAAGGTTTTCTTATAGCCTGAGCTCCTCTTCCTGAGCTCCACAAGTTTCCTTTTCGTTTCCCTGGAGGCTTCTTCATCTTCAGAGGAATCAGATGAACTATCTATATCCACTGTGACTTGTGGACTAGAGGCAATAATTGGCAGCTCCCTCTCAGTTCTTGGCATATCCCCCTCGGTTCTTGCTCCTTGTAAGTCAAGAAATAATTCTTCTAATGTTACCTCTTATTGCATTTGAACTGGAGGAACAACTTTCTTTTTCTCAACAGATGGTCCCCCTTTGAATTCGAAAGTTTCTTCCATGGTTAGGTCAGTTCCAGGAAGTTTGTCTTGGTTGTATTGATCAACATCATTCATGAGCATATCTTGTGCATCAGTCTCGGTGACTGTAGCAGCTTGATTTATGTCATGTACTACTTCAAGTATAGATTGAGTGGCTATTTCACTGTGTAACTCATCTGTTTGGACATGTGGATCTTTCTTACTAGCTCCCCCGTGAAGAGGCTCCTCCTGGACCTGATCCACTGAGATGTGGCTTGCAGGAATGTGCTCCACCTGCAACTGACCATCAGTGCCAATTTCTTAAGTAGGAGATTTTCTAGTGCTTTCTGGTTCATCTTTATCTGAGCTGAAAACAACTTCCTCCTCTAAATCACTGAAAGATTCAGCTGAACCAGTTTCAGGTCTTTCTGAGGTGTAGAGACATCCTTGGTCAACACTTTGTCCCACCTGGATAGTATTCTTAAGTCCATTCTACTCATATGATTTATTTTAGTACCAGACTTCTGGCCCAGTGTTTCTGGGATACTGGTATCCAGATAGATGCTAAGTATTCTACCCAGATTGGGCTTCTTTATCCCTTCCTTATATTCTAAACTGCAGCCCAGTCATTCTTACTTTGAATATAATCCTTGTCATGAGACTGAACATGTAGGATGAGATCCTATCATGTCCTCCAGGTTTACACAAAATTACCTTACCCAGAATTTCTGAGAGGAATTTTCCTTGAGAGTTCATCCCCTTCCGTATTATCGCTGCTACAATCTTGGTGGATGGTGATAAGCCACACCAGGTTAGTGAACTTGCTGTCATTGAAGAGTCGAGTTCATCTTCTTGTGGGACTTTGGGAAGATGAAGGATTTTCCATAGGCACTTGATTGTGACTTTGAGTTTTTGACCTTGAACAGTGGATTTGATTTTGGTGTCTGTTGAGTTTAGAGAAGCATTCGAGTAGAACTCAAGAACTTCTTTCTTCCATATTCTAGTTGGTTCCGACACCATATATTTGAAGCCAGCTATTATGATCAAATCAATTACCATCTTGATGTCTTGAGTCGTATCATCAAAATCATGTCGAACAAGCTCATAACCCTCGTTAATGTTCTCTTCCATTTTTGGCTCCATGATAGATGAGAGAGAGAGAGATTGAAGAGAAGGAAGATGAAGTTCTTGTCGACACAAATGGTTTGGTCTCGAGAATTCTGAGAGTGTAGTTGACAAGGTCTTGTTTCCACCTTTTTTTCCTAAAAAGGAAGGCCAAAAGGCGGGCGGAAAATGGCTTGGTGTGTCGACACAGTTTTGATTGTGTGAACACAGACTGCTAAAGTCTCGACAGAGAATTTAAAGTCATTACAATACTGTGTGTCGACAGCAGTTGCGATGTGTCGACACTAAAGTCTGCGTGTCGACACAGACTACTTTATGTGTCGACAACAATATCTAAGTGTCAGGAGAGCTATGTGTCGACACCAAATTCTGAGTGTCGACACAATCATCTTGATGTGTCGACAGAAATTTCCTTATATGTCGACCTAGATTTACTTAGTCATATTTATCATTCTATTCCAAGTTCAGCATCCCTAATTCAATTTTAACGTAATTGAATTTAGGTTCATCCACTGGTTTGGTGAACATGTCAGCAATTTGATTATTAGTGTTGACAAATTCTAAACTTATGTCTTCTTTTTCAACATGATCTCTAATGAAATGAAACATGATTTATATGTGCTTAGTTCTGCTATGTGAAATAGGATTTCTAGCAATAGATATGGCACTAGTAGAATCACAATATAATGGAGTTATACTTACCTTGATGTCATAGTCTTCAAGTTGATGTTGTATCTATAACAGTTGAGCACAACAACTGTCTGTAGCTACATATTCTGACTAAGTAGTGGATATAGCCACACTTGTCTGCTTTTTACTGCTCCATGACACCAATCTTACACATAGGAACTGACATGTGCCAGTGGTACTTTTCCTATCTTCTTTGCATCCTGCAATGTCTGTATCTGAATAACCCGTTAGTAGAAAATCTCTATTCTTAGGGTACCAAAGGCCAAGGTTTGGTGTTCCCTTAAGATATCACAAAACTTTTTTGATAGCAGAATAATGAGATTCTTTTGGGCAAGATTGATACCTAGCACAGACACATGTAACATACATGATGTTTGATCTACTAGCAGTTAAGTAAAAAAGGGAGCCAATTATCCCTCTATACAAATACTCATCTACAGGTTTTCCTGCATCATCTTTACCTCTAGGTATACTTGACCCCATTGGAGTTCTCATGGTGGAGCTTGACTCCATGTCATATTTCTTAATTAACTCCTTGGTGAACTTAGACTGGGATATGGACAAGCCATCATTAGTCTATCTAACTTGGAATCCCAAGAAGAATTTCAGCTCACTCATGTTGCTCATCTCGAACTTCCCTTGCATAAGTTTAGCAAACTTTCTACAAAGGTTGATTTCAGTTGACCCAAAGATAATGTCATTACATATATCTGGACTAGGATGATCTTGCCTTTTGATTCCCTTAGGAATAGAGTTTTGTCTATTTTATCCCTTGAGAATTTGTTCTCAATGAGGAAGGTAGACAATGTTTCATACCAAGCCCTAGGGGATTGTTTCAATCCATATAGAGCTTTCTTAAGCTTATACACATAGTTAGAATAAAGTAGATCTACAAAACCTGAGGGTTGTTTAACATAAACTTCCTCTTTTAAGTCACCATTCAAAAATGATGACTTTAAATCCATCTGGAACACTTTGAACCCTTGGTAAGCTGCATAGGCAAGGAACAGCCTTATTCTTCCAACCTTGCCACTGGGGCAAATGTCTGGTCAAAGTCTATTCCTTCTTCCTGCATGTAGCCTTTTGCTACCAGTCTTGCTTTGTTCTTCACTATAATGCCATTTTCATCTAACTTGTTCCAGTAGATCCACTTAGTCCCAATGACATTGTGATTCTTTGGTTTAGGAACCAACTTCCATACTTTACATCTTCTGAATTGATTCAGCTCTTCCTACATGACATCAATCCAATTTGGGTCTTGTATGCCCTCTTCAAATTTCTTGGGTTCCATCTGGGACAGAAAGCTTGAGCATAGAACTGTGTTCAAGCTCTTGCTTTTGGTCAGAAAACCATGTCTTGGATCACCAATAATCTGGTGTGGTGGATGATCCCTTAGATGTCTTATTACTAGAGGCAATCTATCCACAATTTGATTTCCTCTAATCTCCCCACCAAGCTGTACTTCATTGTCTTCATCATCAGCTTGTGGGTCTTGTACTCCCCCTGGACAACATCCATCATTTTCCTCATCATGTCTTGCAGGTTGGTCTTCACTAATGGTTAGCTTGTCCATCTTGTCCTTCAAACCTGTAGAGCTACAAGAAGTGCTTGACAGGTCACAGTTGATTAGCTTAGATTCATCAAAGACTACATGGACAGATTCTTCTACAGCTTGAGTAGTCAAGTTGTATATCCTGTATACCCTACTGTTTTTGTTGTACCCAACAAGTATCAATTCTTGAGACTTAGCAGCAAACTTAGTTAAATAAGACTTGCCATTGTTAAGTACATAACACTTGTTACCAAAGATCCTAAAATATGATATATTTGGTTTTCTGCCCTTCAGAATTTCATAGGGAGTCTTATTGTGGCTTTTGTTGATGAATGCTCTATTGAGAACATGACAAGCAGTGTTTACTACCTCATCACAGAAATATTTTGGGAGAGATGTGCCACTTAGTAGTGTTATACCAGCCTCAATAAGTGTTCTATTTTTTCTTACCGCAATTCCATTTTGCTAGGGAGTTCTAGGTGATGAAAATTCTTGATAAATCTCAAGTTCTTCATAGAACTTTGTCATGCATTCAGACTGAAACTCATGAAAGTCCACCTAGTGTCAGCTATGTGCACCTATGGGGGGGGGAATAGGTGACGTGTGATTCTTTTGCGGAATTTACGGATGTACCTGCACAATAAAAACAAAAGCACAGCACACAGAATACACAGCAAATTTATAGTGGTTCCCCGACTTGGGTACATCCACTTTCCCCCTTCGACCTATCTCCCCAACAAGGGACGACTCGGTCACTTCTCCAACGGGATTGAAATCCAATCCCTTCACTAACGGAAGGAGCCCTTCCTCACGTGAGAGTCAACACTCCCACAAAACGGGTTGTATCCAACCCTTACAATTCGGAACAAAAGTTCCTTTACAACAAAATTAAGTATAGAATGTACACGTGATACAAACTTCTTTTGGAGACTACGGTGTTCCTCTTGTTAGACGACGTGATCTTGAAGTCGATGAAGAGTCTACAACCTAGGTCTCTCTTGGAGAGGATCTCCCCGGAGCCGGCGGCGGCAACACGAGCGACGGCTAACTTCGGGATCGGCGGCTACGATGATGAGCGGCTGCTGAACTAGGAGATTCAAACTTCATAGCGAAGCAAACTCTGTCTACCAACGGTCACTCTAGGATCGGTCGTCTCGATCGATTCGGACGGGGGAGTTTTTCCCGGTCTACAAATCGAGAGACAAGAGATCTCTGGATAGACACATGAGACACAAACTTTGCTAAGCTTCTGTCGCCGGAGATCGGGAAGAAGAACGATCAGTGGCGGCGACCTACGTTCCCGAGCGTGACGGAGGCGGCAGAGAGAAGTCGCGGTTTTAGGGTTTTGTTGCGGCTCGGTTTCTTTTTCTTTTCTCCGTCCATTTACTGTTCAAAATACCCATGTATTTATACCCTGTAGATACAACAAATTTGACCGTTGTGGGACCCACAGATATAACCCCGAAATCTGGTTCAAACTGGTCCAGAGGCAGAGTCCGGTCCAGTAGCATCCTGAGAAAACGCCAAGGAAAAATCGGCGAGAATCGCATATGAATCTCGACGAATCGGCGAGAATCACCAAGTGATTCTCGACGATTCGTCGAGAATCGTCAGTGATTCTCGCCGAATCACTTATTGATTCTCAACGAATTTCACTTTGTATACATGAGCTCCTTGGCCACTGGTTCGGCGGGAATTACTAGTGATTCTCGTCGAATCTTACTTGGCACCGTTTTGAGGTGGCCAGAAGGAGTCGGCGAGAATCACTAATGATTCTCGTCGATTCGGCGAGAATCACTAGTGATTCTCGCCGAATCGGCGAGAATCACTTGGTGATTCTCGTCGAATTTGCCTTGGACGAATTTTCGTCTTCCACCCAGGAGCTGCTCCTTGATACTTCATGCTCCTTGTCTTCTCTTGCATATGAACGGCCCTGTACTTGAAAGTAAGTGCACTCCAATAGAGAGAGTGCACATAGGCCAACACACTGATCTGCTCAACGAGAGATTACGTCATGCAGACCCGTGTATATTGACCTACTGCACCCTGACATTGGTGTGCACTTAGCGTGGAGGAACTGCAAGTACAACTTAAGATGTTTCATCAAATACATTGTGAATTCATCTTAGCTTGAGAGGTGGCTTCCTCAAATCTAGGTAATCGTGGATACAATACCCAACAATCTCCCCCTATTTGACGAAGCCAAAACCCTACTAGCTAAGATGAATAACACTTATGAAATAATAAACATAGCATTCAGAAATTAAACATGCAGCACAAGAGAATATATGCAATCAGATCAGGACTTGAGTCATTCACAAAATCAAATATATATATACCAAGATAAATATATTCACATATAATCCAGAATTGTTTATATGACAGTAATAATCATTAAATGTTCTTAGGACACAGTGACAAGCTATAAAGTGTTGACTATTTGTCCTTAGCTACGTCACCCTTAAGATTTTGAGCCAAGTACTTCTTGCTTTGCCTTTCCATGTATTCTTTGGGCTTCGGGTAGTACCTAGGAGGAGCAACTTTGTCTGGATCCTTGTTGTTTCTGAAAAAGATGTTGCGTTTCGCTTCAAACGTTTTGTGCGTTTCCCACTCATACTGGCTATATACTTCGTTTCGATTGATCTCTCCTCTTTCTTGCAGCCAGAAGGTGTCTAAGATTATGTTCCTTGAAACTGGACTCCACCTTTCATTTCGTACATCCTCCTCATTCATTCGAGTTCTCTTTGCAGCCTGTGTCTCCTTGGATGTCCCTTCTTGAACTTTCCTCTTTCCCCTGGCTTTTGCTAAAGCCTCCTGGTCAAACATACTCCTCAGCTTAGATTTGGAGAGGGCCCTAGCATCAGCTTCATCTGTGAAAATATCTGCAGCACTTGCACTTACATCCTCAGCAATGTTTACTTCCTCAGCGGCCTTAGATGTCTCAGGAACCTGAATACCAGCAGGAACCTGAATACCGGCAGGATGGTCAGGTAGGACGACGCCTAACGTACCCAGTGCCTGTTGGAGCATCCACCAGCAACTCTCATAGACGTATTTGCTTGATTGTGCGAAGTTTGCATCCATGCTTTCTTGGAGCTCGGCCAGCTTAGCGATATACTCTTTCTCCCCCTTTTTGGCTTCGACAGCTATGCAGTTGGCATATGAGTGCAGGGAGTCATCAATATGCTTAGTTGTCTTGGTGAATTCAGTGATCAGGGCCTGCTGATTTGCATTTAAAGTGACCATATTACCATCAAACTTCTGAATATTGTTGGCTACAACGTGTGCGTTCTGATTTACAACAGCCAGAGTATCAGTATTCTTTTTCAAGCCGGCCATTAACAGTGTGACAGCTTCGCCGGCCGCGGTATACTTTTCTTCGAATTTCTTCTCCATCACATCCAGTTTGTGGTTGATCTCTACCATATTTTTAAGCATGAGATCTTCAGAAGTCTTAATCTTTTTCAGCAGTGTTTTCTGAGCTGTATCAAAAGAGCCTTTAAGCTCGTTCACTATTCCTTGAATGATATTGATAGTGTGGGTGGCCAGCTCATCTCGTAACGGGATGGTCGGAGGCACTTGTGGGCCTTGCATTTCTGCAGACGCATCTGTGGAGCTGGATACCATCACAGTCTCTACAGGAGGAGTGTGGACGGCCTCTGTAGATTTATTTAACTCCCCCTCCACTGGTGCAGACTTATCAGAAGGAGGGTCAACAGTATCTGGAGACTCCAACACTTCATGGCCCTCATTTACATCATCCTCTCCGTCCTCATCCAAGAATTCATCAATATCAGCAGCTTCTTCCACTTCTCGGTCAGCAGTCTCCAGCACACGGTCACATTCTTCTTGAATATCGGCCGCAGCATCCCTGGCCACCTGGGCGATTTCAGATATGCCATCCGTATGAGGGGGTAGAGTCTCCCCCTCGATTCCTGCAGTCACAGTATCAGGAATTTCACCGGGGGAGACTGCTGGAGATACTTCCTCGTGCTCTTCCACAGCAGGCTGCCCGATGCGCCGCTCCCATCGATCAAACACACTTGTATCCATCCTTTTCAAGTAGTGGAGAGGGACGCCTTTGCTCATGTCGAACTTGTCTCCGTTGAGCTGGTTGAGATATAAACTTATGATGCGGCCGAAACTCGGAGTGCCCAGAGTGTCCTTGATCTTTTGGAACAGCAACTCCCCCCAGTTGAACCTCTTGCGGCAGACCACAGCGATGAGGATTTTGAACATATCTCCGGAGATATGATCATGGGAGCCCGGCTTGCAGATTAGCACTTTTCCAATAACGTCAGAAAGGAGCTTCCCTTCTTCATTCATCTCTTTTCTCTTGATTGATTGAGTTCCTCTTGGAAGACCGCAGAACAAGAGAGTTCTGGCTTTGTCCTCGTCCTCCAGATAGTCCTCCAGCTCCGAACTTGAAAGCTGCAGGTAGCGAGTTAGCTTACTGGCAGACATCTTTACTTTTGTCCCAGCCACCTTGCTCTTGATTATGGAGTCTCTATCACGGAGTCTTGCGGTAGAGAAGAACTCCAGCACCTCTTTGTCCAGGACTTTGCAAGGGTGCTCCAAGACGAAGGTTAGCCCAGCCTCTTCCAGCATTAGAATGATATTCCGGAATTCATCCGAGGCATGAGAAAATCCAGTGCGAACCAGCTCGCAGCCAGAGACCAATCCTGCAGTCGTCCTTGGGGCCATTGTAGATCTAGAGAGAAGCCCTACTCAAAATGTTAAGGAGCTTTCAAAAAGAAAACTTCATTAGTGGATGCTTCGGGTAAGGGGATACCTAGAGGTGAAGTCGGTGAGGTGGTTTGAGCGGAGAAAAAGCTTGACTTGGGAAGATCGACGGTGCGAGCTTCGGCGTGAGTCGTCGGGAGTCTTTCGTGGAGAACTTTGCGAGACCCTTGCGGGAGCTAAGGAGGAGACTTCACGAGCTGCGGGATTCGGTGAGTTGGAGGGGGAGCTCCTGCGGGTTGCGGCGAATCGGCGGACGAGCTTGGGAGAGGGCTTGCGGGTCGTCGGGAGAACTCTTGCGGGAGAAGTCTTGCGGGTGTCGTGAAGAAGGCGAATGGGCGGAGTGACTCGTTCGGCGGGATTTATCTAAATCGTCGGGATTCAGGGTGAATGCCAAGGGTCGGCGAGCTCTTTCGGCGGGATTCCTAGCATATACAGTGAAAGTGAGGTCTTTCTTTACCACTTGTAATTTAAGGGTTTTCTTTACTAGGAATTGAAACATTTTCAAATTCTTCGGATGTCAAATTAACATAAGAGTAATAAATACATGTTTATTGTAACGACAATCTATTCGGATTTGAGCGGAACTTCTCCAGACACATCTTGATGTCAATTGTGATTTGTCGAAATTTACAATGACATATCTTTGTTAACTTTTTATTAATGTGTAATGGTTTGCATGCATAGAGATAATCTCTCCGTAAAGTGCACACATACATGATAAGCATAAGTATACGTATACACAAGGATAGAAATATATATATATATATATATATATATATATATATATATATATATATATATATATATATATATATATATATATATATATATATATATATATATTTATTTTGAATGAGGGTGCATCACGTCACAAGTCCTTGAACTGATCAAAATTACCTGGGATTTTGAGAGTCATCGTTTTAGTTCCACAGGTAGAACACATTAGAGGCTCAAGGTGAATATGCTCAGACAGGTAGCACATCCGTTATTGCAGACGCTTGTTCCACGTTAGCCTTGAGCCACCTACTGTCCAGTCCCCATCGTATTCACGGGGACCTAGACTGCCCTGCAAGACAGAATTACTTTACCTTAGGAACCCAAATCATATTGGGTCCTAGGTTTCTATTAGCATAAGCACGCAACTGCCTTCCTTCAGAAAACCTGTCTGGAAGACTACCTCTGTCCCTAGAATGTGGATAAGCCCTTGCTGTGGGCACAGAGGGGTTGTGCCAACAGTTAATGGCAAAGTGCCCCACTTTGCCGTAGCACCAACAAGGGTGAATGTTGTATCGCCGTTTTCGACCTGATCTAGTGACTGACGTAGTCACGGTCCTAGGTCTAAACGGGATAGGGCATGTTCTTGTCACACAAATTCCTCTTCCATCGTGACACGTGGAAGGGTGGAACGAATACATGTTGTGAGCGTTATGAGTCCGAGAAGGTGTGCTAATCTTTCAGGCATCTCCCTTGTTGAGGCCCCATGAAGCCTGACATCATGACCTCTATCCTCCCTATCCCGTGTCCTCGAATGGTGAGAAGTCTTCTGTGAGCTGGGACATGCAGATCCACACTGTGTTGTGGCAGTGGCCGTGAATACAAAGGGCTCAGAATGAGCCTTAGGTATTTCCTCATGGGTGGCCATGACGCCCCTTGCACTATGGACGTTTCCACGTGGGGACAAATCACCCTTGCAGTGACCACGATTACTCCTGTGGTCATACCTGAAGACATGATGAGTTGCCTTCCTGCTTGGAGTGGGGGGTCGGAACACCGTTTCCCCATTTCTCCATCCCTGAATAATCCGGGAGATCCACCCGGTTTCTTGCTTTCTCTTTATAGCATCAACTTTGGAAAAGTTTGATACTATACGTTTCTCATTATCTAGACTATTCTCTAGAGCTGAGATCTTAGAGTCCTTGACCTTGTTGGACGCCAATTGGAGAACCAACAAGATCTTCAGTCGAGCAATCTCTCGAGCTTGCTCCTCAGTAAGTAGATTGCTTTCCTGAAGTGCTCTCTTCAGGGAATCAGTATTTTCTGGAGGAGAGCAGTTTCTGTCTTTAGAAAAGTCAAAAGATATGGAGCAGGGTAAAGATGTTACCTGCTCATCTGAGTTATTGTCATTAGAATCAGTGACCATTGTTTCGTCCTCGTCAGAGCTGCTTTCCTCACTGGTCTCGTCAGTCTCTGACACGGACACGAGAGCTCTGATGCAATCCGAGGGATCCTTGCATTCATCTTCAGAAGTGATGACCCCCACATACGCTTCATCCTCTGATTGGCAGCATATTTCAGCTTTCTCTGACCCCCCCATCAGCTCTGAGATCATCATCCACAGAGATTTAGCCGTTCGACATTTTTCCAATCTAGAGCGAGAGGTTCCGGACCAGACATCCATGATAATTTGTCGAATCCTCTCGTCCAAGTGAAATAGAGATAGTTCCGTCTCAGACATCTCAGCAACGTCCATGGGCACTAGGATCCCAGAGTCGGAGGTCTTCATGGGGATAAACGGACCCTCTTCCAGGATGAAGGATGCTCGAGGGTCGATAGCGTCAAGGTGAAAGGATACTCTCATTCTCCAGATGGGATAATAATCCTTTGTGCATGCAGGGAGTTTGAGTGACGGAATCTCATAATCCAGATCCATGCTTCAGACACTGGTGGCAGGATTCTACTCAAGGTGTTAACCTCTTTGAAGAGCAACCTGCCTCTGATAACACTTGAAAGTCCACCTAGTGTCAGCTATGTGCACCTATGGGGGGGGGGGAATAGGTGACGTGTGATTCTTTTGCGGAATTTACGGATGTACCTGCACAATAAAAACAAAAGCACAACACACAGAATACACAGCAAATTTATAGTGGTTCCCCGACTTGGGTACATCCACTTTCCCCCTTCGACCTATCTCCCCAACAAGGGACGACTCGGTCACTTCTCCAACGGGATTGAAATCCAATCCCTTCACTAACGGAAGGAGCCCTTCCTCACGTGAGAGTCAACACTCCCACAAAACGGGTTGTATCCAACCCTTACAATTCAGAACAAAAGTTCCTTTACAACAAAATTAAGTATAGAATGTACACGTGATACAAACTTCTTTTGGAGACTACGGTGTTCCTCTTGTTAGACGACGTGATCTTGAAGTCGATGAAGAGTCTACAACCTAAGTCTCTCTTGGAGAGGGAGCCGGCAGCGGCAACACGAGCGGCGGCTAACTTCGGGATCGGCGGCTACGATGATGAGCGGCTGCTGAACTAGGAGATTCAAACTTCGTAGCGAAGCAAACTCTGTCTACCAACGGTCACTCTAGGATCGGTCGTCTCCATCTATTCGGACGGGGGAGTTTTTCCCGGTCTACAAATCGAGAGACAAGAGATCTCTGGATAGACACGTGAGACACAAACTTTGCTAAGCTTCTGTCGCCGGAGATCGGGAAGAAGAACGATCAGTGGCGGCGACCTACGTTCCCGAGCGTGACGGAGGCGGCGGAGAGAAGTCGCGGTTTTAGGGTTTTGTTGCGGCTCGGTTTCTTTTTCTTTTCTCCGTCCATTTACTGTTCAAAATACCCATGTATTTATACCCTGTAGATACAACAAATTTGACCGTTGTGGGACCCACAGATATAACCCCGAAATCTGGTTCAAACTAGTCCAGAGGCAGAGTCCGGTCCAGTAGCATCCTGAGAAAACGCCAAGGAAAAATCGGCGAGAATCGCATATGATTCTCGATGAATCGGCGAGAATCACCAAGTGATTCTCGACGATTCGTCGAGAATCGTCAGTGATTCTCGCCGAATCACTTATTGATTCTCAACGAATTTCACTTTGTATACATGAGCTCCTTGGCCACTAGTTCGGCGGGAATTACTAGTGATTCTCGCCGAATCTTACTTGGCACCGTTTTGAGGTGGCCAGAAGGAGTCGGCGAGAATCACTAATGATTCTCGTCTCGGCGAGAATCTAGTGATCGCCGAATCGGCGAGAATCACTTGGTGATTCTCGTCGAATTTGCCTTGGACGAATTTTCGTCTTCCACCCAGGAGCTGCTCCTTGATCCTTCATGCTCCTTGTCTTCTCTTGCATATGAACGGCCCTGTACTTGAAAGTAAGTGCACTCCAATAGAGAGAGTGCACATAGGCCAACACACTGATCTGCTCAACGAGAGATTACGTCGTGCAGACCCGTGTATATTGACCTACTGCACCCTGACATTGGTGTGCACTTAGCGTGGAGGAACTGCAAGTACAACTTAAGATGTTTCATCAAATACATTGTGAATTCATCTTAGCTTGACATGTGGCTTCCTCAAATCTAGGTAATCGTGGATACAATTCCCAACAACTCAGTTCCATGATCACTTCTAATCTTAACAACAGAACTGTTGGATTCATTCTGTATTTGCTTAACAAATATTTGGAAGACGGTTGGAGTTTCAGATTTCTTACTCAGAAAAAATACCCATGCAAATCTAGAAAAGTCATCAACAACCACAAAGGTATAGAATTTCCTACCTAGACTATGAGCTGGCATAGGACCAAATAGATCCATATATAGGAGGTACAAACACCTCACTGAATCTTTGGTATCAGGGCTGTGGAAGGAGGTCTTGGTCTGTTTGCCTTTTTGGCAAGCTGAACATACAACCTCCTTGATGCACTTGACCTGAGGACCATTCATCACTAACTCTTTACTAAAGAGTTGACCAATAGTCTTGTAGTTAAGGTAAGCTAGCCTCTTGTGCCATTTTACACAATGAGAAGCTTTCTCATCTGCAACTAGGCAAACAGGAGAATCTTTATTCTCAGCCACAAAATTTAGACAATAGACATTTCCTTTTTTATAACCTGACAAGATGACCTCTTGATCACTTGTTCTTCTAATCTGACACCCATTATTAATAAAAGAAGTGTCATAACCAAGATCACTTAGTTGACTTATGATTATTATATTTTATTTTAAACCTTTCATATAAGCCACTTGAGTGATGGTGATTGAGTTATTAGAAATTTTACAAAAACCTTTTATTACTCCCATTTCTGATCCACCAAAGATAACTTTGGGTCCATCCAATGTGGGAGTAAAGTCCTTTAACAACCTTCTAGTTCTAGTCATGTGCCTGGACATCCACTGTCCAAGTACTATATTGGGGTATGGTCACTTGGACTCACCTGCATCAAATAAAATTACCTAACCTTAGATCTCCAACAGTTATTGGGTTCTAGGTTCAGGTTATATTTAAATTTGACAAGCTTGCTTGCAGCCTTTTTGACAGGTAAGCCGACATTTTTCTTGACACTAGTGTTGTGCTAACAATCAATGGCATAATGACTCACTTTGCACAACACCAGCACTCATATCTGTTGTATCTTCTTTTAAGTACAGGCTTAACAACATTGCTGTCAGCAGTTCTTAATTCTATAGGAACAGTTGTCCTTTTATTGAGTGCTAGGGCTGGTGCATCAAACACTGTTGATTCCTGAAGAAAATGGTGTGTTTATTCATGGACTTCCCTATTGGCATTTACACCCTTATCATTCTGATCACCATGCTTACAGTGACGATGTGTGATGTCATGGTCATACTTGTTAGTAGGTTGCATCACTTTCCTAAAAGGAATAGGGGGTTTGGAGGCAAGAGGCTGAACTGGGGCTTTGCCTTTCCTTTTGGAATTAGCTACCCTTGTTCTTCCCTTCAAGCCTAATCCTTTCTTACCCTCTTGGGTAATGAAGTTATCAATTAAGGGTAAGACTGACTTTGGCTTTGAAAATTTAGCCACAAGATCCCTCTCTCATTGAAGTCTAATTTCAAGACTCTTGATATGATTATTTTTGAAGGTAATTGTTTCCATCTGAATGATTGTGATTCTATTCAGTTGGCTTACTTCCTTCAATTTCAGATCCAGCTCTTTTGCTGATTCTGAAGCAGCTTTCTTGAAAGAGGCAATTTCCTAAGCCTGCTTTTTTGCAAGGAGTCTACTTTTCTTGAAAACTTGCAATAAATCACCATATTTATTGATTAGTTGATCCACATCCCATTCAGATTCAGAATCATCCTCATCACTTGATATTGATGCTTCTGATTCTGGTCCAGTATAATAATCAGAAATTGAAGATGGACTATTTACATTACTAGGACCAGGCTGATCCTGGCATTGATAATCCTTAGACATAGCCATCAGCCCTCTATAATGATGATCATCAATCCCATTTATAGAGTTCAGTATTTGCAAGAATTTTGTCTCTTTAGAATCCTCTTCAGTTGTGAACAGTCTAATATAGTCTTCAGCTTCAGCCTCTTCTCCTGAATCTGATGATGAGGAGTCAGTCCAACTTTTCTGCTTCTTTGCAACAAAAGATCTCTCCTTCTTCCCCTTATTTTGAAGCTTCTTCTTGTCATTAGACTCCTTTCTTTTATCAGGGCAGTCATCTAAAACATGTCCAGACCTGTTGCAATAATAACAAACAATCTTAGAAGAAGTTGTTTTGCTTAGTTTAGTGTCATACCTGTCTTTCTTAGAAGATTTCTTTTTCTTGTAGTAGTCATCCTTGGATTGTGAGGAGGATGGATTGTTTCTCCACTGTTTTTTCTTCATGAATATTTGGAATTGCCTTCTGAAGGCAGCAAAGTCTTCATGAGAATTAGTATTGTCTGATGTGTTATTGTCAGAACTATCTGAGTTAACTTCAGCAGCTTTCCTAGGAGGAGATGGAGACATCCTCCTGTCCTTCTTTGTGGCTTCAACCTTGAAGGCCACAGATTTCTCTTTGTACTCAGACCTATTGCTTTTCTCTTCCTCCTTTCTGGTCATAAGCTGCATCTCATATGATAGCAATTTTCCAAATAGGGTTGGAGGAGATATGTTTGCATGTTTGGCCACTTCCTTGATGACACATATCTTGGTATCCCAGTCCTTGGTTAGTGATTTGAGAAACTTATCATTGAGCTCATATGTGCTGAAGACTCTTCCATATGTCATTTGCTCATTAACTATTCTGAAAAACTTCATATAGCACTCAGTTATGCTGTCTATTTTGATTTGTCTAAAACTTTCAAATTCTTGATTTAGCATAGACTTTCTGTCCTCCCTTACTTCTTATGTTCCCTCCATGTAGACAATCAAAGTGTCCTACATCTCCTTGGAGGTTTTGCAATGAACCATGTTTTGGAAAGTTGAGTTATCTATAACACTAATTATTATGTTATGTGCTCTCTTATCCATAGTGGCTAAGATGATCTCATCCTTTGTCATTTCAGAGTAACATTTTGGAGTCCTAAGGTTGGCATCAAGAACTGAGATGTTCATAGGAATGAATGGCCCTTCTTTAACTGTGATGTAGATTCTTGGGTCAGAAGCTTCCATGAATAATCTGACTCTCTCTTTCCATATGCCAAAGGTTTCCTTTCTACATATGGCTATTTTTCATGGATCCAAGTTACTTGTGATTTTCACCTGAACGCATTTTGGCTAACTGATAACTGCCTTGGAGATCAACTCAGACTGTTGAGTATATTCTTGAGTAACCTGGCTTTGATACCACTTGAAAGAATTGGTTTTGAGATATCCTAAACACCTAGATGGGGGTGAATAGGTTCAGTTCTTATTTTATTTTGGCAGATAAAATATATCACAGTTAGACAACCTATGCAACAACTATAACAGCACATGTCAAAACAAACACAGCCAACACAGCATACACACAGATTTATAGTGGTTCCCCAAGAGATGGGTACATCCACTTTCCCCCTTCACCTATCTAGAAGTATACTAGATTCAGCCTAACTCTCTTCTTTCTTCTCAGATCTTCAGATCTTACAACTCAGAACAGAGAATGGTTCCTACAGCTCAAACTTCAGAAAGTCCTAGAACTTAAATTCTATCAGAGAATCCTACCTCAGAGTGAGTCCACACTCCTACCACTTAGGCAATCAAGCCATACCTCAGCCTCTTCCACCAGGCCTATAGCTCAGAGAAATCAATCTCCTACCTCAGGATAGTAGCCCTACGTCAGCTTTTATAGATATAGGCTTACAACTCAGATTATAAAAATTCTACCTCAGATCTATAAATCTTACAAAATTTGATTTAGAGAATATTTATTTCTTCACCCAACAGAAAGATGACTGGATGAAGACTTCTTGGTCTGTTCTGGAATGAACTGACTGTTGAAATTTATGAAGTGAAAGTGTGTGATGGGTAGGCCGTACGGTCTGAGCAGCCTGAGCGGTCTGAGTCTGCGGCCTCGGCGGACTGCTGGTTGCGGCCTGGGTGGTCTGGCTTCCTTGTTCTTGGTGGCTTGGCTGTTCTTGAGGAGCGGCATGTGCGTCTTGTGCTGCCTTGTGAGCGGCCTGTATGTTGTATGGACAAAGAAGTCTTGTGACTTGGGCTTCAAATGGAGCGGCCTATGGGGCTTGGTGAGCGGCCTGTATGTTGGCCAAGTTTCTTGCGGAGCGGTCTGAGTGGACTATGGTTCGCGGTCTGTCGGCGGTGCTCTAATTGGTCGTCAGCTTTGCCGCTGTTATGCTTGTGGTTCCGGGTGGTTTGGAAGTTGGCGTCCGCGGAGTTCGCATCTTTTACTTGGAGATGTGCCTTGGTTCTTGCCGAGCTCTCTATGATGCGGTGGATGTCTCCTTGTGGCGGATTGTCCTGCTGTTTGGCGGTCTGGATCTTCTATGTCTGCCGTGCTCACGCCAGTTGCTTGGTGGGCTGCTGGACTTGGTCATTTTTTCTGACAATTCCATGGTGTCCGCAAAGTCCGTTGTTGACCGGGCTAACTGCATGTTGGTCATGGACTCGTGGCGTGTTGTGGCATTGATTGCCGAGATCTGCGGATTGCCTCCTGTGTCTGCATGCTATGGTATTGCGGCCTGATGCAACATGTGTTGCAAGTGTGTTAGTATTTTGTTGAGGGGTGGTCTGACGCTATACTTGTGTTGGGAGGACTGGCACAGTGCTTGTGTTATTTGCACGGTGGCAGACTGGCTTTTGTCATGGCTCCTAGTGGGTTGATGTCTGGCCAGGTCCTTGCGGACTTGGCGGACTGGTTGGGTTAGCGTGGGGGCTGGGGCAGTGACTCTATTCACTAGGGTGTTGACCACACTCCTCACCTCGCCTATAAATAGACCCCCCCCCCCCCCGACACGTCTACAGTAACTGAGTGAACAGTAAGTGGGGCTTGGTCAATTATCGCGGTATGGTTTTTTCTGTCCGCACGGGTTGAGTAAAGCTAACTATGTGCTGTGTGCAGGTCACGAGACTAGCTTCAAGGAGCTAGGAGTTTGGCTTTGACTTCAGTCAAGTTCAGTGAAGTGTGCGGTCTCTACGGTCTCAGCAGGTCGCTTCAACGGCTTGTCTGTTTTCTGCTTCAGCATTTCCAAGTTCCATTAACCTGTTCGCCGGTCTTAGGAGGGTAGGCAGTCTATTCTTCAGTTCATCAGCAATCAGGGAATAACTGTGTCCGCGTGACCTCGCAGTCTCGACAGACTTCATGTTCTATTCGGCTTGTAGCAGCATTAGCTCGGGCGGCTTCGACGACTTGGCGGACTGCGCGGTCTCGGCGGTCTCCAGTTCTGTCCACCCGACTTGTTTTTTGTGCTTTCTATTTTTAGCTTGTGTACTGGCAAAATCATGTCTCGCCATGTATACCTCACCATGTAAATAAGTGTTAATAAAAATAAGATCTGCTTGTTCCTCCATTTGCATTGGGTGTTAAACTTGCTCCTTGGGTTTCCGCATGATCAAAGTGTGAACTGGATAGTGCTGAGAATATTAATTTGGTTTTAGGCTATCTTGCTGACCGCTTTGAGAAATTTAACATGGTATCAGAGGGAGGTTCAGATGCTTGAGCGGTGATCAACGTTTATTATTGCTCTGTGCTTCTGGAAGCTTATAACAAAGTTGTTGCAATGGAAGGGAACTTTGCAAGGGGTCTTTGTATTGAACTCTTAACGCCGACTAACTTTAAGAAGTGAAAGTTGTGCATGAAGAGTTAAATTCTGGGCGAGGAGCTATGGTAGGTCGTCGGTGGTGATGACAGGCAGGAAGTTACTGCCATTTTTGGTACTGCTGAGCAGGTGAGGCTCTGAGAAAAACAAATACAAAGGCGGAGTTTGTTCTCAAGAGAGCTATTTCACCAGAACTTTTTGATCATATCATTGGATGTGGGTCTGCTACTGATATTTGGACAACTATTGATGAGTTGTTCAATAGGATAACTGTGGCCATACTTCAGTTTCTGGAGAATGAGTTGGCTATGATACCTCAAGGAGACCTGACCATCTCAAAATTCTTTCTGAAGATGAAGAGCTTGTGTGCTGAGCTTTCAACACTTGACCCTGATGAGCCTATCTCTGAGGCTAAGATGAAAAGGCACATAATCTGCGGCTTGCGGAAGGAGTATGTTGCCTTTGTGACATCTGTTCAAGGCTGGGATACTCATCCATCTCTACTGGAGCTGGAGAACCTGTTTGCTTCATAAGAAAGTTTGTCAAGGCAGATGACTGGAGTCATTGTCACTGACGAAGGCAGTGAAGCTCTCTTCTCAGGCAAGAAGAATAAGGTATGGGAAGGGAAGAAGAAGAAGACTGCTGCTGAAAATGAGCCTTCAACTTCTTATTAGTCAGAGAGGAGCGCTGCTCCTAAGAAGGATTGGAATAAGAACTTGAAGCGCTACAGGTGTCATCAGCGGGGACACTTCAAGCATGACTGTAAGGTCAAGCTATAGCCTGGGCATGCTGCAGGTAAGGAGGAAGCTTGCTCTAAGGGTGAGGAGGCTGGATGGGGCGGAGCTTTCATGACGGGCACTTGTGTCCATTCCTTGTCCACTGTCGACTTCAACGACGAATGGATTGTGGACTCCGGGTGTGGTCATCACCTCACCTGAGACAAGTCGAAGCTCTCTTCCTTGCAAGCTTACTCAGGTAACGAAGCTATCATAACTACTCATAATACTGTTTATGCAGTAGAGGAGGGAGTCGTGTATTTGACTAGTGATAAGGGGTCACTCACATTAAGGAGTGTGTATCACGTGTCAGGCATGAAGAAGAATCTCTTCTCTGTGACCAATGCGATAGACGCTGGTTATCACGTTCTGTTTGGGCCAAGATAATTGAAGTTCCTTCGCAACGTATCAACAGTTAAGGCTGATGTTGCTCATGTTTGGAGGAGAGTAAAGAAACTGTTTGTTCTTGCAACGAACTCTTATGTTGATCGGATGAGAACAAACGATAATGCTGCTATCTGGCATGAGAGGCTGGGGCATGTCGGAATGGATAAGTTGAAAGCTATGGCAAACAGAAGGCTTGTTAGAGGCCTACCTAAGCTATCTTCCTTTGGTGATGGTCATTTTTGTGCGGGATGACAGTACGGCAAATCTCATCGCCTTCCGTTTGATAAGTCACAAACGAGGAGCAAGAGACCATTGGAGTGCATCCATGCAGACTTGATGGGACCAACCGTCACTACCAGCCTTGGTGGAAGCAGATACATGCTTGTGTTGATTGATGACTACTCAAGATACACTTGGGAATATTTCTTGAAGGAAAAGTCTGAAGCCTTCCGATTATTTGTGGAGTTCAAGGAGCTAGTGGAGGGCCGGCTTGGCTTGCGGATCAAGAAGATTAGAAATGGTAACGGGGGTGAGTTTGTATCCTCCGAGTTTTCTAACTTCTGCAGGAAGCACGGGATACAAAGAGAGATTACTTGTGCTCATACTCCACAACAAAATGGAGTAGCAGAGCGGATGATCCATCATCTGATGGAGACCTGCAACTGTTGTCTTCATGCGAAAGACATTCCTAGGTCCTTCTAGGCAAAGTGGATGTCTTGTGCTTCTTACGTCATCAATCGGATGCCGCTCAGCCCGATCAACATGAAGTATCCCTTTGATATGTTGCTGAAGGAGAAGCCAAGTGTGGAACACCTTCGGGTATTTAGATCAACTTGCTATGTGCATGTCCCGGATGCTTCAAGGACCAAGATTTATGCAAAGGCAAGGAAGCTTGTCTTTGTTGGCTATGATGAGCAGAAGGAGGGATGGAAATGCATGGATCCTACGACGAAGAAGTTTATTGTATCAAGAGACGTGGTCTTTGATGAACTGACGTCATATGGAGGTGGGTCGGTTGATCTACTAGAGAGCAAAGTTGATGAAGAGCAAAAGGTTGCTGCTGAAGGTTTGGAAGAGGAGCTTGTTGTTTCACCAGCATCTCCTGTTGCTTCAAGCTCTGCTACTGAGGCTTCTGGCTCAGGAAACAGGGGGAGCATTGCTCAAATCTTGCCCGAAGTTAGAGCTGAGTCTGAAGAAGCAACGAAAGTAGTGAGCAAGGAGAAGCCTCTTTGGAGGTCAAAGAGACTTGTGAAGCCACCTGCTCGGTACTGTTATGGGAATGTAGTGAGTTTTGTCTCCTGCTTCTTTACAGGTCCTTTGGATGAGCGAGAGCCTGCAAACTTCAATGAGACCACTGGAGTCAAGGAGTGGCAAGATTCCATGAAGGAAGAGATTGCTGCTCTCAAGAAGAATGAAACCTGGGACCTTGTGCCTAAGGTTGATGGCATTACTCCTGTGACTTGCAAGTGGGTTTATAAGTTGAAGAAGAAGTCTGATGGGAGCATTGATAGATACAAAGCTCGCCTAGTTGCTCGAGGATTCTCGCAACAGTATGGAGAAGACTATGAGGAGAAATTTAGTCCAGTTGCAAATATGACTTCGGTTCGGGTGGTGATTGCCTTGGCTGCTTGCAAGGGGTGGAAGATATGACAGCTTGATGTGAAGAATACTTTTCTTTATGGAGAAATTGATAAGGATATCTTCATGGATCAACCACTTAGTTTTGTTTCTGAAGTTCATCCTGACTATGTCTGCAAACTGAGGAAGGCTCTCTACGGGTTGAAGCAAGCTCCCAGAGCTTGGTATGGAAAGATAGCAGAGTATCTTCAATTCTGCGGTTATCTTGCTTCCAACTCGGATTATAGCTTGTTCGTCAAGATGAATGGGGAACTACAAGTCTTGGTCCTGTTGTATGTTGATGATATGATCATCATACAGAATTCGGACGAGGAAGTAACTAAGCTCAGGGCTGAACTTGCTATATGCTTCGATATGAAGGACTTGGGAGATCTTCATCACTTTCTCGGTCTTGAAGTGGAGAGGAAGGAGAGCGGGATACTCATTTGCCAAAAGGGATATACGGATCGCATTCTAAATCGATTCGGTATGGGCGAAGGGAAGAGTTGCTCTACTACACTAGATCATGTGCTGAAGCCTCAACGAGATGAGGGAAGGATTCTTCTTGAACCCTTGGTGTTCAGAGCCCTTGTTGGGAGCTTAATCTACCTGACGATTACAAGGCCAGACATTACTTATGTTATTGGTCTAATAAGTAAGTTTATGGCGGAACCAAGGAAGTCTCATTTGGTGGCGGCAAAGAACATTTTGAAGTATGTCAGGATGACTTTATACGGGACTTCTTTATAGAAGGGACTCGGATTTTGCTTTGCTTGGGTACATGGATGCTGACTATGGTTGTGATTCGGATGATCGAAGGTCAACTTCGGGTTATGTGTTCACTTGCGGATCAGCTAGCATCTCGTGGCGTAGCAAGAAGCAGGACTCAGTGTCCGTCTCAACTACAGAGGAAGAGTATATTGAGATCGGACACTACTTCATAAGGGAGAAGATGTTGGAGGGATCACTTCTGGTAGGGCATGTTCGAAGTGAAGATAATCTTGCTGACATATTCACGAGGCCTCTGTCGAAGGGGCCATTTCAATGGATACGAGGCTTGCTGGGCTTGATCACCACTTCTCACTTAACGGGGAGTGTTGAAATTTATGAAGTGAAAGTGGGTGATGGGTAGGCCGGGCGGTCTGAGAGGCCTGAGCAGTCTGAGTCCGCGGCCTGGGTGGACTGCTGGTTGCGGCCTGGGTGGTCTGGCTTGCTTGGTCCTGGTGGTTTGGTTGTTCTTAAGGAGCGACTTGTGTGGCCTGGTGAGGGCCTGTATATTGTATGGCCAAAGAAGTCATGTGACTTGGGCTTCAAATAGATTGGCCTATGCAGCTTGGTGAGCGGCCTATATGTTGGCCAAGTTTCTTGCGGAGCGGTCTGAGTAGACTGCGGTTCGCGGTCTATTGGAGGTGCTCTGCTTGGTCGGTGGCTTTGCCGCTGGCATGCTTGTGGTTCTGGGCAGTTTGGAAGTTGGTGTCCGCGGAGTCCGCATCTTGGACTTGGAGATGTGCCTTGGTTCTTACCGAGCTCTCCATGATGCGGTGGATGTCTCCTTGTGGCCGACGGTCCTTCTGTTTGGCGGTCTGGATCTTCTGTGTCCGCCATACTCGCGCCAGTTGCTTGGTGGGATGTTGGACTTGGTCATTTTCTGTGACAAGTCCACGGTGTCCGTAGAGTTCGCAGAGTCCGTTGTTGACCGGCCGGACTGCCCGTTGTTCGTGGACTCGTGGCGAGTTATAGTGTTGATTTTCGAGCTCTACGGACTGCCTCCTGTGTCCGTGTGCTATGGTATTACGGTCTGATGCAGCATGTGTTGCGAGTGTGTTTGCATACTATTGAGTGGCAGTCTGACACTATACTTGTGTTGGGCGGACTGACGTAGTGCTTGTGTTGTTGGCATGGTGGAGGACTAACTTTTGTCCTGGCTCCTGGTGGTTTGATGTCTGGCCAAGTCCTTGCGGACTTGGCAGACTGGTTGGGTTAGCATGTGGGCTGGGGCGGTGACTCTATTCACTATGGTTGTGACCACACTCCTCACCTTGCCTATAAATAGACCCCCCGACACGTCTACACTAACTGAGTGAACAGTAAGTGGGGATTGGTCAATTGTTGTAGTCTTGTTTTTTCTGTCCACGCGGGTTGAGTAGAGTTAACTGCGTGTTGTGTGCAGGTCGCGTGACTAGCTTCAAGGAGCCAGGAGTTTTGCTTTGACTTCGGTCAAGTTCAGTGAAGTGTGCGATCTCTGCGATCTCAGCAGGTCGCTTATGCGGCTTGTCAGTTCTCTGCTTCAGCTTTTCCAAGTTCCATTAACCTATCTACCGGTCTCAGGCGGGTAAGCGGTCTGTTCTTCAGTTCATCAACAATTAGGGAATAATGGTGTCCGCGCGACCTTGCATTATCGGCGGACTCCGTGTTCTATTCGGCTTGTAGCAGTATCATCTTGGGCGGCTTCGGCGACGTGGCGGACTGGGCGGTCTCGGCGGTCTCCTGTTCTGTCCACCCGGCTTGTTTTTGTGCTTTCTGTTTTTAGCTTATGTACTGGCGAAATCATGTTTGTCCATGTATACCTCGCCCGGTAAAGAAGTGTTAATAAAAATATGATCTGGTTGTTCTTCCATTTGCATTGGGTGTTAAGCTTGCTCCTTGGGTTTCCGCATGATCAAAGTGTGAACTGGATAGTGCTGAGAATATTAATTTGGCTTTATGCTATCTTGCTGACCGCTTTGAGAAAATTCAACACTGACTACTTAGAATTCAACCTATCTTAGTTTCTTCAAAGTTTCTTGAATCTGAAAAAAGTAAGGTTGATCTTTCTTGAAAAAGTTGGAGTTGATCCACAATCCAGCTCTCTTCTTTCAGATGTAACTCTAAATTCTTCTTGCAGACTTATTCAGGATCTGCCTTCTCTTGAACAGAGTCTTGTTGATCTCTAGAATGAAAACAACTACTTCGTTCTTCTCTCCTTTCTTTGATAGAATAGGTCTTTATATAGATCCAATCCGAGGTTACCGGCTGATCCGGTTTATAACTTCCTTCTGACAGATATGACAGCTTTGTCAGTTATGACAGCTGTCAAGTATTCACTCTTGACATTTGAGCCTTTGCCACTTTTTCCTCAGCAGAAAGTGTCGAGACAAAAACTTCATATATGTCAACACAAATGGAACATGTGTCGACACAATTCTTGATGATGTTGGCATAGCTCAAGGAGTGTCGACACAACTCTTCTTTACTTTCTCGACATAGCTTCTAAAGATGGTGTCGACTCAAATCCTGTGTGTCGACACAATCGGCTTCCAGTCTTGACATTGTTGGTGTCGAAAGAATTCTTGAGTGTGTCGACACAAGTCCTTTATGTTGACACAATTACTGTAGACTGAATTTTTGTGTGTCGACATAAGTCCTGTGTGTTGACACAATTGCTGTAGACTGAATTTCTATGTGTCGACACAAGTCTTGTGTGTCGACACAATTGCTATAGACTAAATTTCTGTGTGTCGACACAAGTCCTGTGTATCGACACAATTGCTGTAGACTGAATTTCTGTGTGTTGATACAAGTCTTGTGTGTCGACACAATTGTTGTAGACTGAATTTCAGTGTGTCGACACAAGTCCTGTGTGTCGACACAATCTGCTTCTAGTGTCGACATATTTCCTTTACAAGTGTCGACACTTGTACTTAGATTAGTTTACTGCATTTCTTTATCCTACACATTGAAACTCAACAGCCCATCAAATACATAATGATGTATATCATTGAGGTAGATGTGGCTTCTCCAAATCAGGTACACATTTTCCAATGTACCCAACATAAGTTGATTCAGAGATCAAGTCATTCTACAATCTACAGATACAATACTTGATCTTGCTGAGTGCAGAGAATTTCAGATCCAGATATCTTGCTGATTCTTGTTCAACCATTTCTGATAAAGCCACAAAGTTCAACGAAGAAGAATAGGTAGAGGTTTTCAAGATCTGAGATAAAATCACAGTTTGTATTTGTTTATTTCAATCTATTCTTGTAGGAGATATTTCTTTGAGTTGTCGGAGCTTTGTTCTCCGAGTTCTTATAGGAAGTTTTATCTTCCGAACATAGATCTATTTTTTGGGATCGAGTTGTAGGAACATTGTTCCGAGGTGTTGGATTGTTTTCAATCCGAGATTAGTGGAGTAGCCGAGTCTAGTGCATTGCTAGATCGGTGAGTGGAAAGTGCATGTACCAAAGGTTGGAGAACCACTATAATTCTTGGTGTGGTCTGTGATTGCTTGGTTAATTTTCTATGCATCGCTCGTTAATTTTTTTATTTTGCAAAAAACGCACAACTCACCTATTCACCCCCCTCTAGGTGATATAGGTAAGACAACTAAAACATTTTCAATTGGTATCAGAGGGAGGTTGTTCATAAAATGGTTAATACCTTGAACAGATCTGTCTGAAGTAGTCTATTGAGTTATCCAAGCATGGACAAGGCCAAGGATTTTGCAAAGCTTCCTCTGTGCACAAAGGCCAACTTTCCCATGTGGAAAGAAAAGATTAATTTTTTCATAGAAGCTGTTGATCCAAGGATCTTCATGATTGTTGAAGAAGGTCCATATATTCCAATGACCGTCTCCACTATTGATCCAACCAAAAAGGTTCCTAAAAAGTTAATGGATCTTGATAAAGATGAGATTGCACTTGTCTCATTTGACAAGAAAGCTAAAAATATCATAGCAAGTGCAGTCGATGATTCTATCCTGCAGAATCTGATTCACTGACAATCCGCTAAGGAAATGTGGCAGTCTCTTATCACCTTGATGGAAGGCACTAAAGAAGTTAGGGATGACAGAAGATCCCTTATAAATCAGAAATATGAAGCATTCCGACAAGGACCTAAGGATTCAATTGCAGATACCTTTGAAAGTTTCTTCAAGATTGTTAACAGCCTAAGAGTATCTGGTCGGGTCTTCACAAATGGAGAGATGAATGATAAGTTTCTAAGGTCCTTGACTAATGAATAGGACAACAAATTTTGTGCTATCAGGGAGTTTAGCAAGTTGGCAGAGACTAACCCTCAGAATCTCTTCGGAAAGCTGATATCATATGAGCTGCAGATTAACTCAAGAAAAGTTGAGGAAGAGAAGAGTCGATGGTCATCCAAGGAGAAGTATGTCGCACTGAAGGCAGGCAGCTCAAGGAAGGTCAAAGCAACACACATTCTCCTGCACAGGAAGATAGTGAAGAAGAAACTTCAGAGCCAAGCACCTCAGGCTAAGAATTATCTGAAGTAGAGTTTTCTCTACTCTCAAGGCAATTCAAGAAATTCTTGAAAAAATAGAAGAAACAATGGAGAGGCCCAAAGATGCTGAAAGATATGGTACCTAAACACCTAGAGAGGGGGGGGGTGAATAGGTGACCTAATCCTTTCTTAACTTTTGTTTGGCAGTCAACAGTTTATAACACAGATTTCTGAATAAGTTATCACAGCACACAGCAATTCTCAACACAGTACAATCACAGCACAGAATACACAAGATTTTATAGTGGTTCCCCAATCTTTGGGTACATCCACTTTCCCCCTTCGCCTATCTAGCAGTGTACTAGATTCGGCCAAACTTCTCCACTAGCTCAGAACCCACAAGGTTCCTACCTCAGGCCCAAAGCCTTACACTCAGCCAAAAGGCCTACACTCAGCCACCCAGGCCTACACTCAGCCAATTAAGGCCTACACTCAGAGTTCTCAACTCCTACACTCAGGCACCAAGCCCTACCCTCAGCCTTTATAAAATAGGCTTACAATCACTCAGATCCAATGGATCTTACAAGTTTAAAATAGAAATTACAAATCTAACTCTACAACTCAGAAAGGATGAGAGGAGTTGAGAGTTTCTTGAAGAGTCTTGGAAGAACTCAGCTTGATCCAAACTGACTTAGCTTTCTTCAAAGCTTCTTGAGTAGAACTGAATTAGTCTGAATCTTCTGCAGTTGATCCTTGATCTCTGCTTCTTGAAATCCAGATGACTCTGAATTGTTCTTCTCAGCATTAGTTCCAAAGACTGAATCCTTGGATGGAGCTCTCTCTCTCCAATTTCTTAGATCTGCAGTTGGACTGCCTGATCTTCTTGTGTTGATCCTCAGTGTATCACTTCTTGATTTAATCTGATCAACCACTTCAGTTATTCTCACAACATGTAATGATAATGAACAACCTTCTATATATTTTTTTGTAAACTATGGGTGCCTATTTATAGGCTTCCTTCATGGTAACCGGCTGATCCGGTTATAACAGACTTTTGACTTCTCTGACAGTTGCTGTAGACCGGCTGGATTGGCAGCTGTCATGTCAACCAGTCACTTCTTGAAATTCTCTAACTGTCAGTTAGTGTCGAGACTTTCTGTTCTTAAGTGTCGACACTTATAGACCAAGTGTCGACACATGTTGTGTAAGTGTCGACACAAGTCTACAAGGTGTCGACACAATTCCTTGTATGTCTCGACACAGTTTCTTCTGCATGTGTCGACACTGAAATTGAGTGTCGACACAAGTACTTGTACTTCATTCTTAATCTGTATTCTTCTAAGTGTCGACACATCTCCTTTGTGTCGACACATCTTCATGTGTTGAAACTGTCAAGTGTCGACACTGATTCTTGGTGTCGACACAAGTCTTCATTCTTGATTCTTCAGCTGAGTGTCGACACATTCCCTTAGTGTCGACACTTATACTTAGAATATTTACAACTTTTCTGTTCTTTGCTAAGTGTCGACACAGCTCCTTGTGTCGACACTTTCTTCAAGTGTAGAGTCTTCAACTAAGTGTCGACACATTGTGCTGAGTGTCGACACTTTCTTCAAGTGTTGACTCTTCTGATTGTGTGTCGACACATTGTGCTGAGTGTCGACACATTCTTCAAATACTGAGTCTTTAGCTAAGTGTCGACACATTGTGTTGAGTGTCGACACTTACTTCCAGTGCTGAGTCTTCTGCATAGTGTCGACACACTGTGTTGAGTGTCGACACTTGTACTTAGAATCTGTAGACTTTTGCTGAGTGTCGACACTCACTTCAAGTGTCGACACTTTCTGGTGTTAGACACAGCTCTTCTGAGGTGTCGACACTTCTGCTAAGTGTCGACACAGCTTTTCTGCATTCTTCTACACTGAGTGTCGACACAGCTCCAAGTGTCGACACTTTCTGACTGGTGTCGACTCTTCTTCCCAGGTGTCGACACAATGACTCCAAGTGTCGACACTGCATGTCTGGGTGTCGACACAAGCTTTCTCAAGTGTCGACACTTTGCCTCTGGGTGTCGACACATGGACTTAGAAATTTTCAGCTTCAGTCCAGTGTATATCTAACCTGCACAAGTAACTCAAACAAACATCAAATACATTCTGATGTATATCATTGAGTTAGGTGAGGCTTCTTCAAATCAGGTACATTTGACCAATGTACCCAACAATCTCCCCCTATTTGGAGAAGTCATAACCCTTAGTCAATGATATACACCACTCATAATTAAAAATTACAAAATGATGTAAAGCATATAAATGACAACAGGGTAAACTTGAACATGTAATAAAGCACACATGTATACTTATTAAACATTGCAGAACAATTAAGAAACACACATATTTCAGAACATTCATACTATATTTATCATATACTGTTCCAATAATGTTTCCTTATACATTTTCAATGAAGTATTACAATGTTTTTCACTTAACAGATTACAACAAGCATCAAGTTAATTCCTAATCTAGTGCTGATCAGGTTCTTTAATAACAATGCCTTTTCCAGCTTTAACTTGAGCTTTCACAGCAGCAGCAGCAGCAGGCTCAGCTTCAGCAGTCTTCTTCCCTTTAGAGTCCTTCTTCTTCTGTTCTTCAGCCTTGATCTTTTGTCTTTCAAAATAATGATAGGGCTTAGGAAAGTACTTGCTAGGCTCCACAGCTGTTGGAGGTAGCTTTCCTAACTTAGCCTTCCTTCTAAATTGGACAATTGCTTCCTGCCTACTCTCATGCTTTCTCCATTCAGCCTCTGAGAACCACTTGTTCCTCTCATGGGCATTGTCCTTGGCAGCTTTCCAGGCTGTGAGAATTATGTTTCTAGAAGTAGGGCTCCATTGTTCAAAATCTGGCTTTTGCTCAGCAATTTCCCTAAACTTCTTCTTTGACAGCCTAGTTTCTTCTTCCTTGTCCAAAGCCTCTTGCATTGCAGCTGTGATAGGTTGAACAACCTTTTCCAGAATAATATTAGGCTTGCCAGCAGGTGGACTATACATTGTGCTAATATCTGCATGAATCATTTCAAAGTCTGGAGGTGGATAGATTACATCAGCCACTGCTTGTTGCTCACCTCCAAGATATGCCTTGAATACCAGATTCAGCTACTTCATTGTCATCACACAGGGGAGGATATCCAAGTGTAGCCCTGATAGAATTTGAAATCCATTTTGCATGCTCAGAACTGGCCTTGACTAACACTCTCTCCCCCTTTATGACTTCTTGGCCACATGATCTCTCACATCATCTTTCTGGAATCTGATTTGGCTATCCAAATACCTTATGCCCTCTTTAAAGAAAGGTCTAAGCTTTGTAAGCTGTTCTGATATGACCTTCTGTGAGTCTTTTATGGCAGTCTTGACAGCAGCAATCTCTGCTTGAAATAGTTTATCAAAATCAGCTTTGGCAGCAGCAGAGGAAGTTGAAGGTTCATCTGACTTATTCTTGAGTTCAGTGACTATTGCATTGTGAGATGCAGTCAGATTATCATTCATTCTCAACTGATTCTCCAGCACATAGCCTTGCTTGAGTGCTATATCATCCACTTTCTCTTTAATTGTTTCTTGATGTTTAGCCAGATATACCACAGCATTAGCACCCTTGGTAAAACAATCAGTCATTTCCCTTTTATTAAGGTTCATTTCAAACCTTATGGACTTGATTTCCTGGCCCAGATCAGATTGTAGTGCTTTGTGCCCTTCATCAACATAAGTTTCTAAGGCTTTCCTTTGTTCATCCATCTTGATTTGCATTGCAAGCAGTAGAGCACTATAATCAGTGGATGGAGCTTGTTGAACTAGTGAAGTGTTGAGCAACTGTTTGTAGAGCCTTCTTATAGCTCTGGCTTCTTCTTTTGAAAACAAAGAACTTCTTTTTCTTAGCTTGCTCAGCTTCCTCATCTTCAGATTCTGATGTACTGGCTATATCCACCCTATCCTTAGGGCTGGATTGTTTTTCAGTATGCACATCTTGTGCCTTCTCAGTATCTAGCCTTATAGGCTCTTCTTGAATATCCAAAGTCTCCCCCTCAGCAAGCAGCATCCTTTACTGCATCAGCAGCATTCTTTTCCATATCAAAATCTTCTTGATCCAAGTTCAAAAACAGATCTTCCATTGTATATTCTGCTGGAGACTGTGCAGGAGATGTACTTGGTTCTTCAACCACTGTATCAGGTATCACAACAGATGTGTCTGGAAGAACAACATCTGGTTCTTGGTTTGCTGGCTGATTTTGCTGATGGACATCAGACAAATCAGAATTTATTATAGAAAAATCTAATGTATTAAGGTCAGTAAGTACCTCTTGAATGAGGAGGGTGGCCTGTTCACTCTCCAGTGTAGATGGTTGTGCTACACCTGGAAGCTCCCCCTGGATGTCAGCTGCCTCCTGAGGAGCAGGTGTCTTCTCTGCAGCCACATCTACTGGACTTTCAGGAGTGAAGACCACATGTTCTTCACTGCCTGAGCTGCTTGAGGACTCTTGAGGCACAGCAGCAGTCTTCCTCTTCTTCCTGGGAGGAGAGTCTCTCTTAGAAGCTTGTTTCTCAGGGGTGGTCAATTCCTTTGACACCAGCACCCTTTCCCATCTAGAGAATATCCTGGAGTCCATTCTCCTCATATGATTGATCTTAGATCCTGCAGCAGTGCTCATTACCTCTGGAATTGATCCAGCCAGGTAGAGACTTATTATCCTGCCCAGATTGGGCTTTCTTCAGGCTTTCCTTTACTTTCTCATAAACCACCATTGACCAATCTGTCTTCAGAGTGAAGATGATTCTGGTCATGATATTAAACATGGAGGCTGACACCCTGTCATGCCCTCCTGGTTTGCTTAGAATGAACCTTGCCTACTACTTCAGACAGAATTTGCCTTGATTGTTCATCCCCTTCCTGTTGAAGACTGATCCCACCTTCATCTTTGGATCCAGTCCACACCAAGTAAGAGCTTCCCTGGTCTTAGAAGCAGTTACTTCCTCTTCTTCTTGAATCTTAGGTAGCTGAAGTACCTTTCTTAAAGACTTGGGTGATAGTTTGACCTTGGTGCCATGCACCCTTGACTTAATCCTGAAGCCTGAGTCATCTATGGACGCACCAGAAAGGAATTCAATGACTTCCTTCTTCCAGATTTTCGTTGGTTCTGAAACCAAGAACTCCAATCCTGAATTGGCAATTAGGGTTATCACTGATTTGAATTCCTGATCGCTGTCGTCGAATGCGCCTCGCACGAGCTCATAGCCCTCGTTGACGTTCTCTTCCAGCTTGGGAGCCATTAGGGTTTTGAGAATTAGTCTTGAGATGAGAGAAATGTCGACACAAGAGTTTAGGTCTCGAAACTTTGAAAGCGTGTCGACAATCAAAGACAGAACCCTATTTATACCTTTCTGTTTGAAGACGAACAGGCGGGATGAATTTCTAATGATGTGTCGACACTGTCAATAAGTGTCGACACTGACTTATAATGTCTCGACACTCATGTGTCGACACAAATTTAGTCAACAGATTTTATGTGTCGACACTTGGTTAAGTGTCGACACCACTATACTCGACATGTGTCGAGACTTTACTTAGAAAAATTCTGAGTAAAACTTAAGTGTCGACACTTTATTGGATGTGTCGACACCTACTCGACATGTGTCGACACTAACATTCTGAAGTGTCGACACTAACTTCCTAGATGTGTCGACACCATTTTCCTGAAGTGTCGACACTTACTATTCTGTGTCGACATAGACTTGTCTATGTGTCGACACCTTTTTACTTAGCCAATTTTTGTTCTGTATACTTAGTCTAAGTTTATCATACCTAGTTCAATTTTGAACCTATTAAACTTAGCTTCTTCTAAGGGCTTAGTAAACATATCAGCTATCTGATTATCTGTTTTAACATATTCAAGTGCAATATCATTTCTTTCTACATGCTCCCTAAGAAAGTGATATTTTATCTCAATATGTTTAGTTCTACTATGTGATACAGGATTATTAGCTATGGAAATAGCACTTGTAGAATCACAATAAAGTGGAGTTCTACTTACCTGACATCCATAGTCTTCTAGCTGATGTTGAATCCACAGAAGTTGAGCACAGCAACTTCCTGCAGCTACATATTCTGACTCAGCTGTGGAGATGGCCACACTGGTTTGCTTCTTACTACTCCATGAAATGAGTCTTCCACCTAGGAATTGACAGGATCCAGTTGTGCTCTTTCTATCTTCTTTGCATCCTGCAAAGTCTGCATCTGAATAACCTGTTAGATCAAAATCTCCATTCCTAGGGTACCAGAGGCCTAGATAAGGTGTGCCCTTTAGATATCTCAAGATTCTCTTGACTGCAGTCAAGTGAGACTCTTTAGGGCAGGCTTGATACCTGGCACAAACACATGTAGCATACATAATGTCAGGTCTACTTGCAGTCAAGTAAAGTAGGGAGCCAACTATCCCTCTATACAAGGTTTCATCCACAGGTTTCCCTGCATCATCCTTGCTTAGAGACATACTTGACCCCATAGGAGTCTTCATGGTACTGGAGGAATCCATACCATATTTCCTTATGAGTTCTAGGGTGAACTTAGACTGACATATGGATAATCCACTTTCAGTCTGTTTAACTTGGAGACCCAAGAAAAACTTCAGCTCTCCCATACTACTCATTTCAAATTGACTCTGCATAAGCTTTGCAAACTTTTTGCAAAGGCTACTTTCAGTAGACCCAAATATAATGTCATCTACATATATTTGGACAAGTATTACTTTGCCTCTAGATTCCCTAAGGAATAGAGTCTTATCTATTTTCCCCCTTGTGAACTTGTTCTCAATGAGGAAACTAGATAGGGTTTCATACCAAGCTCTAGGAGCTTGCTTTAACCCATACAATGCTTTCCTAAGTCTATAGACATAATGTGGAAGAGTAGGATCAACAAAACCTGAAGGCTGCTCCACATATACTTCTTCTTTTAAATTACCATTAAGGAATGCTGACTTCACATCCATTTGGTATACTTTGAATCCTTGGTAGGTTGCATAGGCCAAGAACATCCTGATGGCTTCCAGTCTGGCTACTGGAGCAAAGGTTTGATCAAAATCAATACCTTCTTCTTGCCTATATCCTTTTGCAACCAGTCTTGCCTTATTCTTAATGATGACTCCTTGTTCATCTAACTTGTTTCTGTAGATCCACTTTGTTCCTATCACATTGTGATCTTTAGGCTTAGGAACTAAGTCCCAAACCTTGCACCTCTTGAACTGGTTTAGCTCTTCCTGCATAGCTTCAGTCCACTGTGGATCTTGTATTGCTTCTTCAAATTTCTTTGGTTCTATTTGAGACAGAAAACTTGAATATACTGCAGCATTCTGATTTCTGCTCCTTGTCTGAACACCTTGTCTTGGATCTCCAATGATCAGCTCCACTGGATGATCTCTTAGATGCCTGTTGGCTGGAGGCATCCTTACTTCTGGTTGTACTTCTTCAGCATCTTCATCATGCTGAGTTCCTTGAACTTCTTCAGCTCCTGGTACATGTAATTCTCCCCCTGGACATAAGCCATCTTCTTCTACTTGCTGTCTTGCAGCAGGTACATCTTCCATGGTTAGCTTGTCCATCTTCTTAATAAGACCTGAGGGGCTGCACACACTACTAGACAACTCATTGTTAATTAGTTGTGACTCATCAAAAACTACATGCACAGATTCCTCTACAACTTGTGTAGTCAAGTTGTAGACTCTATAAGCCTTACTATTACTGCTGTACCCAACAAACACTCCCTCTTGGGATTTGGCAGCAAACTTAGTTAAGTAAGACTTCCCATTGTTAAGTATGAAGCATTTACAACCAAAAATCCTGAAATAGGATAGATTTGGTTTCCTGCCTTTCACTACTTCATAGGGGGTCTTGTTTAACCTTTTAGTGATGGTAGCCCTATTTATCACATGGCATGCAGTGTTTACTGCTTCAGCCCAGAAATATTCTGGCAGTGATGAATCACTTAATAGGGTTCTACCAGCCTCTATCAAGGTTCTATTTTTCCTTTCAGCAATGCCATTTTGCTGAGGTGTTCTAGGTGAAGAGAATTCTTGAAATATCCCATAGTCTTCACATAATTTTGTCATGCTTTCAGATTGAAACTCTGTACCATGGTCACTTCTAATTTTGACCACTGTACAGTTTAATTCATTCTGAATTTGCCTAACAAAACTGTGGAAGACACTAGGTGTTTCAGATTTCTGCTTTAAGAAGAACACCCAGGAAAACCTTGAGTAGTCATCAACAACTACAAAGGTGTAGACCTTCCTACCTAAGCTGTGAACTGGCATTGGACCAAATAGATCCATATGCAAGAGGTATAAACACCTCACAGCATCCTTGTTGTCAATGCTTCTAAAGGTGGATTTAGTCTGCTTGCCCTTTTGACAAGCTGAGCAAATGCCATCTTTGACACACTTAACTTGAGGACCATTCCTCACTAACTCTTTACTAAAGAGTTTGCCAATAGTCTTGTAATTAAGATGAGCAAGCCTCTTGTGCCACTTGACACATTGAGAGACTGTCTCATCAGCTACAAGACAAACTGGAGAACTATTGTTCTCAACCATAATGTCTAAACAATAGACATTTCTCTTCCTATAACCTGTCAAAATGATCTTTTGATCACTTGACCTCTTGATATGACAACCATTTTTAACAAATGAGATGTCATACCCTACATCACTTAATTGACTTATACTAATGAGGTTATGTTTCAAACCTTTAACATAAGCCACTTGAGTAATGGTAACAAGGTTAGAAGAAATGTTACCAAACCCTTTGATGATTCCTTTTTCAGAACCACCAAAGGTCACCTTTGGACCATTTTTGATAGGGATGTAGTCCTTCAGTAGTCCCCTAGTTCCAGTCATGTGTCTGGAACATCCACTATCCAAGTACCATGTAGGGGTATGGCCACTTGGATTCTCCTGCAAAACAAATTAATGAACCTTAGAACCCAAAGTAAACTTGGGTCCTTGGTGATTGTTAGTTTGCAAATTGACATAGCTACCTGCTGTCTTTCCAATAGGTAACTTGCTACTCAACTTGGCACTGGCATTGTGCCAACAATCCAAAGCAAAGTGGCCAACCTTGCCACAGCACCAACATTCAAATTTGTTGTACCTTTGCTTAGGTTCTGACTTAGCTGTCTTAACTACAGCAGTCTTGTTGAATGTTGGGGCTTTGCCCTTGGACTTGGACTGATCCTGAACAGTCCTAGCTGGATTAACAAAACCCAGTCCAGTCTTTCCTTTATGATGAACAAAATCATCAATCAAGGGTAGCACTGATTTAGGTTTTGAATACCTAGCTGCTAGCTCTTTCTCCTTCTGAAGATTAATCTCCAGTTTCTTAATTTGATCATTCTTAAATGTAATAGTACCCATCTGAATCACAGTAATGTGTTTCAGCCTGGCCACTTCATTCAGTTTTTGATCATAATTCTTCTCATAATCTATTGCAGCTGCCTTGAGATCAGCAATTTCCTTGGCCAAATTTTTGGCTAGGGTCTTGCTTTTCTTATAGGCTTGCAATAGTACTTGATATTCATCTAGGAGTTGATGAATATCTCCCTCAGACTCAGATATATTCTCATCACTTGATGAAGAATAATCTGACTCTGAACTAGAACTGGAATCAGAACTTTGAGTTAAACCTTGTACCTGACTGGGTCCTGGCTGCTCCAGGTTTTTGGTATTTTCAGTCAAAGCCATCAGTCCTTGGCTGTGACAGTCTTCTTGCTCATAGATAGATTCCATGATCTGCATAAACTCTTCTTCTTCTTCAGCAAATAGCCCAATATAGGCTTCAGCATCTGTCTCAGTGTCTGAAGAAGACATATCTGAAAGAGTCTTCTCATTCTTTGCAACAAAGGACTTCTCCTTCTTTCCTTTGAAGTGTGTTTTCTTTTTGTCACTGGATTCTTTCCTTCTTTCAGGACAGTCTGCAATAACATGGCCCTGTCTATTGCAGCAGTAACAAATTATCTTGGATCCAGTTGCCTTACTAGTCTTGGTCCTTTTCTTGTCCTTCTTTGAAGGCTTCTTTTCCTGATACTGAACCTCTTTCCCTTTGGAAGATGAAGGTCTAGACCTCCACTGTTTCTTCTTAAGGAACTTCTGAAAATGTCTGGTGAATGCAGCAAAGTCTTCATCACTTTCACTGCTTGTAGATTTTGTACTTTCTGACTCTTCAGATTCTGATTCAACTACCTCAGGAGGAGGAGTTGATGACTTGGTCTTGCTCTTTCTGGGTACATCTGACTTAAAGGCAACAGTCTTTTCTCTGTATTCAGTCCTTGTTGACTTTTCTTCTTCTTTTCTCACTGACAATTGCATCTCATAAGATAACAACTTGCCAAAAAGTGTGGGAGGAGGAATTTCTCCCAACTTTGTCATTTCTCTGATGGCACAGATCTTGGTGTCCCAGTCTTTGGTGAGGGACCTTAAGAATTTATCATTCAACTCATAGTTTGTGAACTCTCTTCCATATGACATGAGTTCATTTACAATTCTATAAAATTTCTTGTAGCATTCAGTGATGCTATCTCCTCTTCCTTGCCTAAAGCTCTCATATTCTTGATTAAGCAAGGACTTCCTATCTTGCCTTACTTCTTCAGAACCTTCCATATAGACAATGAGGGTGTCCCACATTTCTTTTGCAGTTTTACAGTGAATAAGGTTCTGGAAGGTGGCATCATCAATTGCACTAACTATTATATTCTGTGCTCTTTTGTCCATGGTTGTTAGGACAATCTCATCCTTGGTCATTTCAGAGAAATCCTTTGGAGTCCTCTGATTTGCATCCAATACTGAAATCTTCATGGGCACATATGGCCCTTCTTTGACTGTGATGTATATCCTAGGGTCAGAGGCTTCCATAAAAAGCCTAACCCTCTCTTTCCAGATCCCAAAGATCTCTTTTCTGCATATAGGTAGTTTCATTGAACCCAACTCCTTATGATTCTCTGAAGAACCCATGTTCTTGATTTTCTTGAAACTGTTTCCTGTTTCCTGACTTATACTGAATCTGCCAAACTGGATCTCCTCTGACAGTTAGTCCTGATTTTGAGGAACCTGGCTCTGATACCACTTGAAAGATATGGTACCTAAACACCTAGAGGGGGGGGTGAATAGGTGACCTAATCCTTTCTTAACTTTTGTTTGGCAGTCAACAGTTTATAATACAGATTTCTGAATAAGTTATCACAGCACACAGCAATTCTCAACACAGTACAATCACAGCACAGAATACACAAGATTTTATAGTGGTTCCCCAATCTTTGGGTACATCCACTTTCCCCCTTCGCCTATCTAGCAGTGTACTAGATTCGGCCAAACTTCTCCACTAGCTCAGAACCCAACAAGGTTCCTACCTCAGGCCCAAAGCCTTACACTCAGCCAAAAGGCCTACACTCAGCCACCCAGGCCTACACTCAGCCAATTAAAGGCCTACACTCAGAGTTCTTCAACTCCTACACTCAGGCACTAAGCCCTACCCTCAGCCTTTATAAAATAGGCTTACAATCACTCAGATCCAATGGATCTTACAAGTTTAAAATAGAAATTACAAATTCTAACTCTACAACTCAGAAAGGATGAGAGGAGTTGAGAGTTTCTTGAAGAGTTCTTGGAAGAACTCAGCTTGATCCAAACTGACTTAGCTTTCTTCAAAGCTTCTTGAGTAGAACTGAATTAGTCTGAATCTTCTGCAGTTGATCCTTGATCTCTGCTTCTTGAAATCCAGATGACTCTGAATTGTTCTTCTCAGCCTTAGTTCCAAAGACTGAATCCTTGGATGGAGCTCTCTCTCTCCAACTTCTTAGATCTGCAATTGGACTGCCTGATCTTCTTGTGTTGATCCTCAGTGTATCACTTCTTGATTTAATCTGATCAACCACTTCAGTTATTCTCACAACATGTAATGATAATGAACAACCTTCTATATATGTTTCTGTAAACTATGGGTGCCTATTTATAGGCTTCCTTCATGGTAACCGGCTGATCCGGTTTATAACAGACTTTTGACTTCTCTGACAGTTGCTGTAGACCGGCTGGATTGGCAGCTGTCATGTCAACCAGTCACTTCTTGAAATTCTCTAACTGTCAGTTAGTGTCGAGACTTTCTGTTCTTAAGTGTCGACACTTATAGACCAAGTGTCGACACATGTTGTGTAAGTGTCGACACAAGTCTACAAGGTGTCGACACAATTCCTTGTATGTCTCGACACATTTTCTTCTGCATGTGTCGACACTAAAATTGAGTGTCGACACAAGTACTTGTACTTCATTCTTAATCTGTATTCTTCTAAGTGTCGACACATCTCCTTTGTGTCGACACATCTTCATGTGTTGAAACTGTCAAATGTCGACACTGATTCTTGGTGTCGACACAAGTCTTCATTCTTGATTCTTCAGCTGAGTGTCGACACATTCCCTTAGTGTCGACACTTATACTTAGAATAATTTACAACTTTTCTGTTCTTTGCTAAGTGTCGACACAGCTCCTTGTGTCGACACTTTCTTCAAGTGTAGAGTCTTCAACTAAGTGTCGACACATTGTGCTGAGTGTCGACACTTTCTCCAAGTGTTGACTCTTCTGATTGTGTGTCGACACATTGTGCTGAGTGTCGACACATTCTTCAAATACTGAGTCTTTAGCTAAGTGTCGACACATTGTGTTGAGTGTCGACACTTACTTCCAGTGCTGAGTCTTCTGCATAGTGTCGACACACTGTGTTGAGTGTCGACACTTGTACTTAGAATCTGTAGACTTTTGCTGAGTTTCGACACTCACTTCAAGTGTCGACACTTTCTGGTGTAGACACAGCTCTTCTGGGTGTCGACACTTCTGCTAAGTGTCGACACAGCTTTTCTGCATTCTTCTACACTGAGTGTCGACACAGCTCCAAGTGTCGACACTTTCTGACTGGTGTTGACTCTTCTTCCCAGGTGTCGACACAATGACTCCAAGTGTCGACACTGCATGTCTGGGTGTCGACACAAGCTTTCTCAAGTGTCGACACTTTGCCTCTGGGTGTCGACACATGGACTTAGAAATTTTCAGCTTCAGTCCAGTGTATATCTAACCTGCACAAGTAACTCAAACAAACATCAAATACATTCTGATGTATATCATTGAGTTAGGTGAGGCTTCTTCAAATCAGGTACATTTGACCAATGTACCCAACAGATGCCTCGCACAGAAGATCACGTCATGATGTTGACCGACATAAGAAAGGCTCAAGTAACCAAGACAGGTATAATACTAAACAGAATAAACATATTTCTTCTGACATCGTTTGTTATTGTTGTAATAAGTCGGGTCACGTCGTCGCTGATTGCGCTCACAAGAAGGAGGGTGGAAAGAGAGAGGAGAAGAAATCTTTATATAATATGAAGATAACTGAAAGAAGCCTTCTAGCACCACGAAGGGCAAAAATCTTAGCGACTCTGACTCATCTGAGACAAGTGAAGAAGAGGAAGCATACTTTGGTCTAATTTCACAAACTGATGATGAACAAGAACCCCAGTTCACGGGGAAGGTAAATTCTCACACCCCTCTTTCTGAATCTGATGCTTCTGATCATGATCATGAGGACAACAATTCTTACGATGAGTCTGAACTCATGGCCCAGTATAGAGTTAATCAAGGCTTATGACAAATGTCGAAGAGTCGTGAAAACTCAAGCCAAGGAGATAAAGTCTCTGAAGGATGAAGATAGTACTCTGAGAGAGGAAGTCACCAAGACGGACTCACTCAGAGAGGACTTCAATGTTTTTATGGAAGAGTACAATAAGGCTCTCAAGCACCTAGATCTGAAGGAGAAGATCATCAAAGAATTGGAAGAATAATTTGCTACGGAGAAGAAACATGTTGAAAGCTTCTCCAAGCCTAAGACTATCCTTCATTTCGTTGCTTAATTCTTAGCTCAGGCCAAAGGTGATGGTCTAGGCCATGTTGTTGCCCCTAGTATATCCTCTAGCAGAAATAAGGCTCAAAGGAAGAATATGGCCGCCAAGAAGGCTTTGGCCAAGGAGAAGGGGAAAGCTCCTCAAGATCAGACTTCTTTTAAGTAGGTTATAATTCCAACGAACGAGTTTAATGTTGATTCGTCCTACGGTCACTTTGATAGGCCTACTTATGTAGATCCCAAGTTTCGTTACAAAGGTTGGACTCATCCCCGGAACTTTGGTGAAGTTGTTGATGCTCGGAAACAGAAGGGGGAAGGTTGTTGCGGGCAACAGTAGCTAACGGTGTGTGTTCGATCTCACGGGCAAGGTGATTGAAGAAGATTGCGTGGATAGAGTAGAGAAGGAAGCTACTGAGTGCTCGAGACTCGAGCAAACGCTTGTTTAAGGGTTTCCGGAATAGAGGAGAGAAGGGCGTTGATCCGACTATGATGGTTAGGAAGGTTGATCAATAGCTGTCGAGCAGACGGTTGACCAGTGGAGAAGCGTAATAAGCAGCGAAGAAGCTTGCTTAGCAGAGAAGAAGCTTGCTGAGTAGAGAAGAAGCTTGCTGAGTAGAGAAGAAGCTTGCTGAGTAGAGAAGAAGCTTTCTGAGCAGCAAAGAATCTTGATCAGCAGAGAAGAAGCTTGTTGAGCAGAGAAGAAGCTTGCTCAGCAGAGGAGAAGCATGCTGAGGAGAGTATAAGCTTGCTCAGCAGAGAAGAAGCTTGCTCAGCAGAGGAGAAGCTTGCTGAGCAGAGGCGAAGCTTATTGAGCAGAGAAGAATCTTGCTGAGTAGAGGAGGAGCTTGCTCTGCAGAGGAGAAGCTTGCTCAGCAGAGCAGAAGCTTGCTGAGCAGAGGAGAAGCTTCCAGAGCAGAGGAGAAGCTTGCTCAGCAGAGGAGAAGCTTGCTGAGTAGAGGAGAAGCTTGCTTAGCAGAGAAGAAGCTTGTTCAGCAGAGGAGAAGCTTGCTTAGGAGAGGAGAAGCTTGCTCAGCAGAGGAGAAGCTTGCTCAGCAGAGGAGAAACTTACTGAGCAGAGGAGAAGCTTGTTGAGCAGAGAAGAAGCTTGCTTAGCAGTGGAGAAGCTTGCTCAGCAGAGAAGAAGCTTGCTCAGCAGAGGAGAAGCTTGTTGAACTGAGGAGCTAAAGAGAGGGGCCACTAGCAGCGGCAACAACAGACTTCGCCCATCGCGGCTTAAAATCCACTCTTGCGACGGGCTTTCCTTTAATCAAGAAATAATATTATAGCTTGCTAGAGTACCTTTACATGAGAATGCAATAAAAGGTACAATGGGGGAAGCTGGTGGTTAAGGAAAGAATAGCCAGAGGCTAAGGAAAAGACGCTGCTGGCAGGCCGCGGGTCTTGCTGGAAAGCTGTGGAGGACTGGAAAACTGAGTCCGCAGGTGTTGGGTACATTGGTCAAATGTACCTGATTTGAAGAAGCCTCACCCAACTCAATGATATACATCATAATGTATTTGATGTATGTTGAGTTTACTTGTGCAGGTTAAGTAATCACTGGACTGAAGCAAAAAGTTTCTAAGTCCATGTGTCGACACCTAGAGGGAAAGTGTCGACACTTAAGAAAGCTTGTGTCGACACCCAGACAAGCAGTGTCGACACTTGGAGTCATTGTGTCGACACCTGGGATGCAGAGTCGACACCAGACAGAAAGTGTCGACACTTGGAGCTGTGTCGACACTCAGTGAAGAAAAGTGCAGACAGAAAGTGTCGACACAAGGAGCTGTGTCGACACCCATTGAAGATGTGTCTACACCAGAAAGTGTCGACACTTGGAGCTGTATCGACACTCAGCCAAAGTCTGCAAAGACTAAGTTAAAGTGTCGACACTCAGAACAATGTGTCGACACTCAATAGAAGAGTCAGCACTTGAAGTATGTGTCGACACCCAGCACAATGTGTCGACACATAACCAGAAGAGTCAACATATGAAGTAAGTGTCGACACCCCGCACAATGTGTCGACACTCAGTTAAAGACTCTACACTTGAAGAAAGTGTCGACACAAGGAGCTCTGTCGACACTTAGCAAAGATCAGAAAGATCAACAAAATTATTCTAAGTACAAGTGTCGACACTAAGGGAATGTGTCGACACTCAGCTGAAGTCTCAACAAGAAGAAGGTGTGTCGACACAAGGAGCTGTGTCGACACTCAGCAAGTATCGACATTAAAGACTATGTGTCGACACCAAGAAGCAGTGTCGACACTTGACAGATTCAACACAAGAAGTTGTGTCGACACAAAGGTGATGTGTCGACACTTAGAAGAATTCAGCTACAGATTGAAGATCAAGTACTTGTGTCGACACCTAATTTCAGTGTCGACACCTGAAGAAGAATCTGTGTCGAGACATACAAGGAGTTGTGTCGACATCTTATAGACTTGTGTCGACACTTACACAACATGTGTCGACACTTGGTCTATATGTGTCGACACTTAAAGACAAAAAGTCTCGACACTTTCAGACAGTTAGAGATTTTCAAGAAATGACTGGATGACTTGACAGCTGCCGTTCCAGCCGGTCTACTACACCTGTCAGAGATATCAGAAATCAGTTATGGACCGGACCAGCCGGTTACCATGAAGAAGGCCTATAAATAGGCACCCACAGTTTACAGAAACAAGAGTTGTTGAAGTGGTTAAAAGAGTTCAGTTTGTTGAAAAACAAATTATTGAAGTGGTACCAAGAGTATCAACACAAGAAAATCTTGCAGTCCAAGTGCAGATCTAAGAAGTTGGAGAGAGAGGGCTCCATCCAAGAAATCAGCCTCTGGAACTAGGCTGAGAAGAAGGATTCAGATTCATTCTGGATCTTAAGTGGCAGAGGTCAAGGAACAACTGCAGGAGGATTCAGTCTTATTCAGTTCTACTCAAGAAGCTTTGAAGAATGCTAAGTCAGATTGAATTCAGCTGAGTTCTTCCAAGAACTCATCAAGAAACTCTCAACTCCCCTCTTTTATTTCTGAATTGTAGAGTTAATATCTGTAATACATTTTTAACTTGTAGGATCCTTTGGATCTGAGTGAATTGTAAGCCTATAATTATAAAGGCTGAGGGTAGGGCTTGTGAGCCTGAGTGTAGGAGATTGAGATCTCTGAGTGTAGGCCTTGTTGGCTGAGTGTAGGCCTTGATTGGCTGAGTGTAGGCCTTGATTGGCTGAGTGCAGGCTTTGGGATAAAGCTGAGTTGTAAGGCCTTGGGCCTGAGGTGTAGGAACCATTTTGGGTTCTGAGACAGTGGAGGAGTTTGGCCGAATCTAGTACACTGCTAGATAGGCGAAGGGGGAAAGTGGATGTACCCATATCTTGGGGAACCACTATGAACCACTGTGTATACTGTGCTGTGCTGTGATTGTTGTTGTGTATGTTTTGTGTTTGCTGTGATAGAATAGTTAGAAATCTGTGATATAAACTGTTGGGTGCCATTAAAGTTGAAAAAGGAATAGGTCACCTATTCACCCCCCCCCCCCCCCCGCTAGGTGTTTAGGTATCATATCTTTCAAGTGGTATCAGAGCCAGGTTCCTCAAAAATGACTAACAGTCTGAGGAGATCCTGTTTGGCAGATTCAGTGTAAGGCAAAACACAGATTCAAGAAATTCAAGAAAATCAAGAAACATGGGTTCCTCTGAGAATCACAAGGAATTGAGTTCCATGAAATTACCCATATGCAGGAAAGAGATCTTTGGGATCTGGAAGGAAAGGGTAAGGCTGTTTATGGAGGCCTCAGACCCTAGAATCTACATCACAGTAAAGGAAGGGCCTTATGTGCCCATGAAGATTTCAGTTTTGGATGCAAATCAGAGAACTCCAAAGGATTTCTCTGAGATGACTAAGGATGAGATTGTCCTAGCCACAATGGACAAGAGGGCACAAAACATTATAGTGAGTGCCATAGATGATGCAACATTTCAGAATCTTATACACTGTAAGATAGCCAAGGAGATGTGGGACACTCTTATAGTGTACATGGAAGGATCTGAAGAAGTAAGACAAGATAGAAAATCCTTGATAAATCAGGAGTATGAGAGTTTTAGACAAGGTAAAGGTGATAGCATAACTGAGTGCTACAAGAAGTTCTACAGAATAGTTAATGAACTCATGTCTTATGGAAGAGAGTTCAGTAACTATGAACTAAATGACAAGTTCCTAAGGTCCCTAACCAAAGATTGGGACACAAAGATCTGTGCCATAAGAGAAATGGCTAAGTTGGGGTAAATTCCTCCTCCTACACTGTTTAGCAAGTTATTGTCATATGAAATGCAATTGACAGTGAGGAAGGAGGAGGAGAAATCAACAAGGACTGAGCACAAGGAAAGAACTGTTGCTTTCAAGACAGAAGTTCCCAGAAAGTGCAGGAATAAGTCATCAACTCCACCTCCAGAGGTAGTTGATTCAGAGTCTGATGAGTCAGTCAGCACAAAGACTGAGAGCAGTGAAAGTGATGAAGACTTTGCTGCCTTCACTAGACACTTTCAGAAATTCTTGAAGAAGAAACAATGGAGGTCAAGACCTTCTTCTTCAAAGGGAAAGGAAGTCTTTTATCAGGAGAAAAAGCCTTCAAAGAAAGACAGGAAGAGGACAAAGTCAAGCAAGGCAACTGGTTCAAAGATAGTGTGCTATTGCTGCAATAGACATGGCCATGTTATTGCAGATTGTCCAGAGAAGAGAAAGGAATCTGGTGACGGGAAAAAGACTCACTTCAAAGGCAGGAAAGAAAAGTCTTTTGTAGCCAAGAAAGAGAAGACTCTATCAGATATCTCTTCTTCAGAAACTGAGTCTGAGGCTGAAGCCTACATAGGGCTGTTTGCTGAAGAAGAAGAGGAAGAATTCATGCAGTTAATGGAGTCTATTTATGAACAAGAAGACAGTCAATGCCTACGGCTAATGGCTTTGACAGAGAGTGCCAAAATCCTGGAGCAGCCAGGACCCAGTCATGTACAAAGTTCAAGTTTAAATTCAGGTTCTTGTTCTAGTTCAGAATCAGATTCATCTTCATCAAGTGATGAAAGTGCATCTGAGTCTGAGGATGATATTCATCAGCTTATAGATGAATATAAGGTGCTGTTGCAAGCTTACAAGAAAAGCAAGTCCCTAGCCAAAAGTCAGGCAAAGGAAATTGCTGATCTTAAAGCTGCTGCAACAGATTTTGAGAAGCAGTTTGATCAAAAGCTTAATGAGATAGCTAGGCTGAAACACATAACAGTGATTCAGATGGGTACTATATCATTTAAGAATGATCAAATTAAGTGTCTGGAAATCAATCTTCAGAAGGAGAAGGACTTAGTTGCTAGGTTTTCTAAACCTAAGTCAGTGTTACCTTTAATTGATGATTTTGTTCATCATAAAGGCAAGGCTGGACTGGGCTTTATTAGACCTGCAAGGACTGAGCAGTCCAAGTCAAAGTCTAAGAGCAAAGCCCCAACATTCAACAAGTCTGCTGTAGATAAGACAGCAAAGGTTGTACCTAAGCAAAGGTACAATAAGTTTGAATGCTGGTGCTGTGGCAAGGTTGGCCACTTTGCAGTGGACTGTTGGCACAATGTTAGTGCCAAAGTGAGTACCAAGGTACCTGGTGAAAAGCCAGTAGGTAGTTTTGTCAAGTTGCAGACTAACAAGTACCAAGGACCCAAGAATTCTTTGGGTTCTAAGGTTCATTAATCTGTTTTGCAAGTGAGTCCAAGTGGCCATACCCCTATATGGTACTTGGACAGTGGATGTTCCAGACATATGACTGGACCAAGAGGATTACTAAAGGACTATATTCCAATAAAAGATGCTCCAAAAGTAACCTTTGGTGGTTCTGAAAAAGGAATCATCAAAGGGTTTGGTACCATTTCTACAAACTTAGTTACCATTACTCAAGTGGCTTATGTTAAAGGGTTGAAACACAACCTAATAAGTATAAGTCAATTAAGTGATGTAGGGTATGACATCTCATTTGTTAAAAATGATTGTCATATCAAGAGGTCAAGTGATCAAGAGATCATTTTGACAGGTTATAGAAAAAGGAATGTCTACTGCCTAGACATTATGATTGAGAACAATGGTTCTCCAGTTTGTCTTGTAGCTGATGAGACAGTCTCTCATTGTGTCAAATGGCACAAGAGGCTTGCCCATCTTAACTACAAGACTATTAGCAAACTCTTTAGCAAAGAGTTAGTGAGGAATGGTCCTCAAGTTAAGTGTGTTAAAGATGGTATTTGCTCATCTTGTCAAAAGGGCAAGCAGACTAAATCCACCTTTAGAAGCATAGAGAACAAAGATGCTGTGAGGTGTTTGTACCTCTTACATATGGATCTCTTTGGTCCAATTCCAGTTCACAGCTTAGGTAGGAAGGTCTATACCTTTGTAGTTGTAGATGACTACTCAAGGTTTTCCTGGGTGTTCTTCTTAAGACAGAAATCTGAAACACCAAGTGTCTTCTATAGCTTTGTCAAGCAAATTCAGAATGAACTAAATAGTACAGTGGTCAAAATTAGAAGTGACCATGGTACTGAATTTCAGTCTGATAGCATGACAAAACTGTATGAAGACTTTGGGATATTTCAAGAATTCTCTTCACCTAGAACACCTCAGCAAAATGGCATTGCTGAGAGGAAGAATAGAATCTTGATAGAGGCTGGTAGGACCCTACTAAGTGATACATCACTGCCAGAATACTTCTGGGCTGAAGCAGTTAATATTGCATGCCATGTTATAAATAGGGCTACCATCACTAAATGGCTTAACAAGACCCCCTATGAAGTTGTGAAAGGCAGGAAACCAAACCTATCCTATTTTAGGATCTTTGGTTGCAAATGCTTCATACTTAACAACGGGAAGTCTTACTTATCTAAGTTTGCTGCCAAGTCCCAAGAGGGAATTTTTGTTGGGTACATCAATAATAGTAAGGCTTATAGAGTCTACAACTTGACTACACAAGTTGTAGAAGAATCAGTGCATGTAGTTTTTGATGAGACTAAACTTATTAATGATGAGTTGTCTAGTAGTGTATGCAGCCCCTCAAGTTTGACAAAGAAAATGGACAAGCTTACTATAGAAGAAGTGTCTGCTGCAAGACAGCAAGTAGAAGACAGTAGCTGTTGTCCAGGGGGAGAACTACATGTGCCAATTGCTGAAGAAATACAAGGAATACAGCATGATGCAGATGCTGAAGTGGTTCAACCAGAAGTTAGGATGCCTCCAGCCCACAGGCATCTTAGAGATCATCCAGTAGAGCTGATTATTGGAGATCCAAGACAAGGAGTTCAAACCAGGAGTAGAAACATAAATGCAGCAATCTACTCCAGCTTTCTGTCACAAGTTGAACCTAAGAAGTTTGAAGAAGCAATACAAGATCCACAATGGACTGAAGCAATGCAAGAAGAGCTTAATAAGTTCAAGAGGTGCAAGGTCTGGGAATTGCTTCCTAAACCTAAAGACCACAATGGAATAGGAACTAAGTGGATCTACAGGAATAAGATGGATGAACAAGGGGTCATCATTAAGAATAAGGCTAGATTGGTTGCTAAAGGATATAGGCAAGAAGAAGGTATTAATTTTGATCAAACCTTTGCTCCAGTAGCCAGACTGGAAGCCATAAGGATGTTCTTGGCCTATGCAACCTATCAAGGATTCAAGGTGTTAACCCAGAAATCGGCGATCCTTCCCAAGATGGCCAGCTGGCTCATCATGACCCTTAGATTATCCCTTTCGATCGCGATGGGTCCCAGCGTAGGCGGACAGTCTTCCCTATCCGCCTAGGTCTCCTAGCAACCGCGTGCCCTGCGGGACGGCGAGCTATTCCCATGGCTCACCCTCGCAGGACATGCGGTTAGGTCCGCTAATCGTGCAGTCTTTTCCTTGCAGGAGTCCGCCAACAGCAGTACCAGTAGCGGCCTCCTATTTCGCCCAAGGGGCGGTGGTCTCCTACCGCCGTCCTCCGAGGAAGCCCGCCAGGGGAGACCTCCCTGCTGCCCGAGGGGCGGCGGCCTCCTGCCGCCGTCCGCCGAGGCCGCCCACCCCGGGCGGCCTCTGCCCGTCAGCCGGGCGGACTCCACCCGGAGTCCGCCCGGGCCGCCCGCTAGGGGGCGGCCCCGGCTCCAGCCGGGCGGACTCCACCCGGAGTCCGCCCGGGCCGCCCGCTAGGGGGCGGCCCCGGCTCCTGCCGGGCGGACTCCACCCGGAGTCCGCCCAGGCCGCCCGCTAGGGGGCGGCCCCGGCTCCAGCCGGGCGGACTCCACCCGGAGTCCGCCCAGGCCGCCCGCTAGGGGGCGGCCCCGGCTCCAGCCAGGCGGACTCCACCCAGAGTCCGCCCAGGCCGCCCGCTAGGGGGCGGCCCCGGCTCCAGCCGGGCGGACTCCACCCGGAGTCCGCCCAGGCCGCCCGCTAGGGGGCGGCCCCGGCTCCAGCCGGGCGGACTCCACCCGGAGTCCGCCCAGGCCGCCCGCTAGGGGGCGGCCCCGGCTCCTGCCGGGCGGACTCCCCCTGGAGTCCGCCCAGGCCGCCCGCTAGGGGGCGGCCTCCGGCCTGCCGGGCGGACTCCTCCCGGAGTCCGCCCAGGTCGCCCGCTAGGGGGCGACCTCCAGTTCTCTGCAGGTGGGTCCTTCCGCTTGCTTCCTCAGGCAACAGTGGCGGACGCAAAATCTCTGTCCGCGGAGTCCGCGCAGGTCGTCATGCTGATGTCACTGGGCCCCGCTCCTAGAAGAACTCCCCTGGGCCTATAAATAGCCCATGGTGCCTCTCATTCGGCACAGCTGATCACGCCAGACGGTTGGAGGATCCTGCAAGTCCTGCCAGCAAACCCTGCGGACTCCGTTTTCCAGTCCGCGCAGTCCGTCATCGCCTTCTCCAGCAAGCTCTACGGACTCAGTTTCCTGTCCGCGCAGCTCTCCAGCAGCTCTTCAGCAGCTTGCCAGCAGACTCTGCAGACTCAGTTTCCCAGTCCTCCAGCTTGCCAGCAGACTCTTTTACCTAGTCTCTGGCAGCTTCTCCTCTGCTTTCTGGCACTTTCTTCTCTCTTAGCCGCCAGCTTCTCCTTGTACCCTTTAAGTGATTTTGTTGTAAAGGTGTACTTGTAAGCTTGTAATCTCTAGCTATTAATAAAAGGAAAGCCCGTCGCAGGAGTGGCATTTAGGCCGCGGCGGGCGAAGTGTGTTGTTGCCGCTGCTAGCGGCCCCCTCTTCTCTCCTCTGCTTAGCAAGTCTTGCTCCTCTGCTCAGCAGACTTCTTCTCAGCTCAGCTCTCCTCGGCCTCCAACCTGCAAGCACAACCGTCCCCTTAGCCGTCTGCTCGACAGCTCCTGGTCATCCTCCCTCTCCTCTCTTGGTCAACCTGCTCTGTTGATCAAGCTTCTCTCCTCTATCCCCGCAACCCTCTTTGACAAGCCGTTTGCTCCACTCTCGAGCACTCAGAGGCTTCCTTCCTTCCCTCCTCTCCTCCTCTCCTAGCTGTGAGACCGAACACCCCCTCCGTGTTAGCTGGCTGGTGCCCCGCGACGTTTTCGCGCATCAACAGTTAACACGCGGCCTTCAGATCCGGTCAGACGGTGAACAGCGACAGTTAGCCATGTCAGATCAATCAGCCGAGAACTTTGCCCCAAGTCCCAGTGAAGATCCTCTCTGGGAAGCTTTTGAGCAGTCGCGCCGTGAGAATGCTCAACAGTTCCAAGCCATCAACCAAGTCCTTGCTGCGATCACGCAGCGGTTAGGCTCCCATCCAGCAGCTGCTCCAGCTGCTCCAATCAACCCAACGCCAACATCGGAGCATAAGCAAGCTTTTTCTCAAGCTTGCCCGCCGTTCTACCCGCCTTACACCCCAACCTTCCCACAAGGTCCTGCTGCTCCTTTGCGAACTCAAGATGAAGAGTTTGCCGCTCGCCAAAACTTCTTCCGGCAAGCAGCCCGGGAAGTCCTACTAGATTTCTCAACTTTCAAGGAAGTCATCCTTGCCCCCCAGCTCCTGCCTCTGCTCCCCTGCAGCAACCTTTCCTTTCTACCCCCCTGCTTCTTTTGCAGCTGCAGCCTATGCTCCCTTTGATCCCTATGTTGTGGGAGAGCAGGAAGAGCCGTCGCCCTTTATTGAGAGCGTTCGCCTTGAACCTACTCCAGCGAACTTCAGAGAGCCTCGACTGCCAATCTATACAGGAGAGACTGATCCGGTCAAGCATCTTCAAGCCTTTGAATCAGCCGTTGCTCTCAAGACTCTGTCAGATGCAACCAAATGCAAGCTCCTTGTGACAACCTTTGATGGGCAAGTGAGGGATTGGTTCTATGGCCTCCGTCCCCACTCCATCTCTTCCTTCCTTGATCTTCGTAGAGAATTCCTTCTCAGATTCTCTACCTCCTCCAAGAGAAAGGGCGGTCCTGAAGCCCTCTTTGAGATCAGACAGCGCAGTGATGAAACTTGGTCTCAATTTGTTGATCGATTCCAGAGAGAGATTCTGGACATCGAAATCGTTGATCAAGAAATGTACCGAGTGGCTCTTATCCACGGTCTTCGTGAAGGGCCTCTCAAATTTGAAGCCAATGTCCGTGCTCCAAGGACATACCAAGAGCTGATCGCTCTAGCCAACTCTTACATCCGAGGCGAGAAGAGCAATCCAGGCTTCGTCTCCAAGCTCGTATCAGAGAAAGATCCGTTTCGCAAGCAACCTCCAAGGTCTCCTTACAATCGTTTCCCAGCTCACTCAAGGAAGGAGAGAAGGCTTCATCGCCAGCGATACTCCTTCCCGAGCCGTGATGCTCAAGATCCTATGCTCCCGCTAGCTCCTTCTCAAACAGCAGCTGTCCAACAGCAGCAAGACGATGACTTGCACGAGTCTGATCTCGCCGACGCCGTGCAAGAAGTGATCCAGATCATGAAAGACAGGGCGAGCTACAAGAAGCCCTATCGACCAGCAGATCAGAGGTCTAGAGACTCAGAGCCTTATTGTGAATTCCACAAAGAGCCAGGCCATCGAACGGAAAACTGCCGAGCATTCCGTCAGCTTGTGCAAAGGATGCTCCGGCAGGGCAAGATGCATGACTTGCTCCCTAAAGAAGATCGCCCTGACCCATCAACGTCAAAGGGCAAAGAAATTGCAGACGCTCCTTGCCCCTCAAGAGGGGTGAGCCAGGTCGAAGATTATCCTCTCCTCGTTGTTAACAAAGAAGTCGAATGCTTCGATGCCAATGACGAGGGTATACTGGGAAGGCTATTCTGAACTAGCAAGGATTTCACAGTCCTCCAAAGCGATGGGCTTCACAGTCCTCCAGAGCTCCTTACAACCTACAGGGGTTATCTCAACCCTTACTCCCTCTTTCAAACATTTTCATTACAACACTTCTCAGTGTTTTATTCTTGCTTTTCTGCAAAGCTTTTATTCAGAGATCCTGTACTGACACAGTTCCCTTTTTGTTGCCTCTCTCTCTCTCTCTCTCTCTGGATCAATACGCCAATGAGATTTCGCCGAGTCTGAAACGTTCCCTCCGTAGTTTGTTCTCGCACTACCGCTTCGACCACATATGGCGGGAGTATACCCATGTGTGTAGTGGGAGCAGTTCATCTACGATTATGGGCTTCAGTCTTAGGATCCTAGCCAGCATCTGACACAGAGTGCGTGCTAGGGGAGCCCCATGTGTTAGCTCTGCTGTGCGTCTTATAGGAAACACTACGGTTAGGATGATCTTCGCTGGACAAGCAATGGCAATCAAGCGTAGCCTTGTCTCTTGGATCATCCTTCAACTGTGGTGGCCGAATAACTCTCTCCGGTATCCTCGATCCATGCCTCTCGGGTTCTCACAACTCCACTGATCAACACACAGACAATATAGGCCTCTTGGCGCAACCTGTCTCCTTGATCAGTGATGCTTGTGCCCAGGGCAAGAGAGCAGAGTCTCTAGCGATCCTTCTCAGGATCTCCCTTGCTTCTAGCGATCCTTCTCAGGATCTTCCTTGCTTCCAGCGGTCCTTCTCAGGACCTTCCCTTGCTTTGTGCCCTCCTTGAGGATGCGCGGCCAGCCCGCTTTGAGCAGGACCATACTCGGAATGACTTTCTCAGGCCAGTGATGCATAAGGCCCACGGGGAACACCTGTGGCAGCATTCAACCTTCTTTAGTCATTCCGAACAGGGACCTCTTTTTCCTTTCCCGCTTCGAGCAGGACCATACTCGGAATGCTTTTTTCGGGCAAGTGATGCATAAGGCCCACGGGGAACACCTGTGGCAGCATTCAACCCTCTGTAGTCATTCCGAACATGGACCTCTTTTTTCCTTTTTCCCCCCTCCTTGAGGATGCGCGGCCAGCCCGCTTCGAGTAGGACTATACTTGGGATGATTTCTCGGGCAAGTGATGCATAAGGCCCACGGGGAACACCTGTGGCAGCATTCAACCCACTTTAGTCATTCCGGGTGCAGCCCTCCTTTTTCTCTCTTGCCTTCTTTCACAGGTGAACAGGTTAATCCGACCTACCAAAAGGATTTCCAGCAATCACTTTGCTCGTGCTCATCCTATATGAATTGCTTATTCAAAGCTCTATCAGGATGATGACTCTTACTCTACCTATATAAGTTTTATTGCTCTCATCTCCTCTACATTGTTTGCTCAAGCGCTATCAGCCATACTATCGCAATCCAGTCATATCTGTCAGCAGTCAACACTCAGTTTATTGATCTGGGCTTCATAATAGTATTCATCAGACATCCTTCTTGCTAATTGGTCATATCGGCCTTATCTTGTCAACAGTTAACTTATCAACAGTTAACAGTCTACAGTTAACACTTGCAAGCCTTCTCTTCACAGGTACTTGCAAGTTATTTTCATATCTTATTGGTTCCTAACTTCTCTTCTTGCAGAGATTAGCAAACACCTGCAAACCTCATCCAGGTACTTGCAGCTTGTTTTTATATATAATACTGCTCTTAACTCTCTTCTTGCAGAGATCCTCAAACCCTTGCAAGTCTCTTCACAGGTACTTGCAAGTTACTCTCATATATTGTGCATTCTCCTAACTCTTCTTTTGCAGAAACCAGCAAAGACTTGCAGGTCCCTTCCAGGAAAATTGACAGGAAACATCAAGCTTCTAAGGAGAGTCTTCAGGTTCTGTCTCTCCTTGCTCCTCTTCTTCCGTTGGGGTGGATCACGATTTTCGTGGGTCTCCAACTTTTTCGAAGTTCTTTTCGGAACTTAAAAAAGTGCGGGGATTATGTTAACCCAGAAATCGGCGATCCTTCCCAAGATGGCCAGCTGGCTCATCGTGACCCTTAGATTATCCCTTTCGATCGCGATGGGTCCCAGCGTAGGCGGACAGTCTTCCCTATCCGCCTAGGTCTCCTAGCAACCGCGTGCCCTGCGGGACGGCGAGCTATTCCCATGGCTCACCCTCGCAGGACATGCGGTTAGGTCCGCTAATCGTGCAGTCTTTTCCTTGCAGGAGTCCGCCAATAGCAGTACCAGTAGCGGCCTCCTATTTCGCCCAAGGGGCGGTGGTCTCCTACCGCCGTCCTCCGAGGAAGCCCGCCAGGGGCGACCTCCCTGCTGCCCGAGGGGCGGCGGCATCCTGCCGCCGTCCGCCGAGGCCGCCCACCCCGGGCGGCCTCTGCCCGCCAGCCGGGCGGACTCCACCCGGAGTCCGCCCGGGCCGCCCGCTAGGCGGCGGCCCCGGCTCCAGCCGGGCGGACTCCACCCGGAGTCCGCCCGGGCCGCCCGCTAGGGGGCGGCCCCGGCTCCTGCCGGGCGGACTCCACCCGGAGTCCGCCCAGGCCGCCCGCTAGGGGGCGGCCCCGGCTCCAGCCGGGCGGACTCCACCCGGAGTCCGCCCAGGCCGCCCGCTAGGGGGCGGCCCCGGCTCAAGCCGGGCGGACTCCACCCGGAGTCCGCCCAGGCCGCCCGCTAGGGGGCGGCCCCGGCTCCAGCCGGGCGGACTCCACCCGGAGTCCGCCCAGGCCGCCCGCTAGGGGGCGGCCCCGGCTCCAGCCGGGCGGACTCCACCCGGAGTCCGCCCAGGCCGCCCGCTAGGGGGCGGCCCCGGCTCCTGCCGGGAGGACTCCCCCTGGAGTCCGCCCAGGCCGCCCGCTAGGGGGCGGCCTCCGGCATGCCGGGCGGACTCCTCCCGGAGTCCGCCCAGGTCGCCCGCTAGGGGGCGACCTCCAGTTCTCTGCAGGTGGGTCCTTCCGCTTGCTTCCTCAGGCAACAGTGGCGGACGCAAAATCTCTGTCCGCGGAGTCCGCGCAGGTCGTCATGCTGATGTCACTGGGCCCCGCTTCTAGAAGAACTCCCCTGGGCCTATAAATAGCCCATGGTGCCTCTCATTCTTGAGAACAGCTGATCACGCCAGACGGTTGGAGGATCCTGCAAGTCCTGCCAGCAAACCCTGCGGACTCCGTTTTCCAGTCCGCGCAGTCCGTCATCGCATTCTCCAGCAAGCTCTGCGGACTCAGTTTCCTGTCCGCGCAGCTCTCCAGCAGCTCTTCAGCAGCTTGCCAGCAGACTCTGCAGACTCAGTTTCCCAGTCCTCCAGCTTGCCAGCAGACTCTTTTACTTAGTCTCTGGCAGCTTCTCCTCTGCTTTCTGGCACTTTCTTCTCTCTTAGCCGCCAGCTTCTCCTTGTACCCTTTAAGTGATTTTGTTGTAAAGGTGTACTTGTAAGCTTGTAATCTCTAGCTATTAATAAAAGGAAAGCCCGTCGCAGGAGTGGCATTTAGGCCGCGGCGGGCGAAGTGTGTTGTTGCCGCTGCTAGCGGCCCCCTCTTCTCTCCTCTGCTCAGCAAGTCTTGCTCCTCTGCTCAGCAGACTTCTTCTCAGCTCAGCTCTCCTCGGCATCCAACCTGCAAGCACAACCGTCCCATTAGCCGTCTGCTCGACAGCTCCTGGTCATCCTCCCTCTCCTCTCTTGGTCAACCTGCTCTGTTGATCAAGCTTCTCTCCTCTATCCCCGCAACCCTCTTTGACAAGCCGTTTGCTCCACTCTCGAGCACTCAGAGGCTTCCTTCCTTCCCTCCTCTCCTCCTCTCCTAGCTGTGAGACCGAACACCCCCTCCGTGTTAGCTGGCTGGTGCCCCGCGACGTTTTCGCGCATCAACAGTTAACACGCGGCCTTCAGATCCGGTCAGACGGTGAACAGCGACAGTTAGCCATGTCAGATCAATCAGCCGAGAACTTTGCCCCAAGTCCCAGTGAAGATCCTCTCTGGGAAGCTTTTGAGCAGTCGCGCCGTGAGAATGCTCAACAGTTCCAAGCCATCAACCAAGTCCTTGCTGCGATCACGCAGCGGTTAGGCTCCCATCCAGCAGCTGCTCCAATCAACCCAACGCCAACATCGGAGCATAAGCAAGCTTTTTCTCAAGCTTGCCCGCCGTTCTACCCGCCTTACACCCCAACCTTCCGCAAGGTCCTGCTGCTCCTTTGCGAACTCAAGATGAAGAGTTTGCCGCTCGCCAAAACTTCTTCCGGCAAGCAGCCCGGGGAAGTCCTACTAGATTTCTCAACTTTCAAGGAAGTCATCCTTGCCCCCCAGCTCCTGCCTCTGCTCCCCCTACAGCAACCTTTCCTTTCTACCCCCTGCTTCTTTTGCAGCTGCAGCCTATGCTCCCTTTGATCCCTATGTTGTGGGAGAGCAGGAAGAGCCGTCGCCCTTTATTGAGAGTGTTCGCCTTGAACCTACTCCAGCGAACTTCAGAGAGCCTCGACTGCCAATCTATACAGGAGAGACTGATCCGGTCAAGCATCTTCAAGCCTTTGAATCAGCCGTTGCTCTCAAGACTCTGTCAGATGCAACCAAATGCAAGCTCCTTGTGACAACCTTTGATGGGCAAGTGAGGGATTGGTTCTATGGCCTCCGTCCCCACTCCATCTCTTCCTTCCTTGATCTTCGTAGAGAATTCCTTCTCAGATTCTCTACCTCCTCCAAGAGAAAGGGCGGTCCTGAAGCCCTCTTTGAGATCAGACAGCGCAGTGATGAAAACTTGGTCTCAATTTGTTGATCGATTACAGAGAGAGATTCTGGACATCGAAATCGTTGATCAAGAAATGTACCGAGTGGCTCTTATCCACGGTCTTCGTGAAGGGCCTCTCAAATTTGAAGCCAATGTCCGTGCTCCAAGGACATACCAAGAGCTGATCGCTCTAGCCAACTCTTACATCCGAGGCGAGAAGAGCAATCCAGGCTTCGTCTCCAAGCTCGTATCAGAGAAAGATCCGTTTCGCAAGCAACCTCCAAGGTCTCCTTACAATCGTTTCCCAGCTCACTCAAGGAAGGAGAGAAGGCTTCATCGCCAGCGATACTCCTTCCCGAGCCGTGATGCTCAAGATCCTTTGCTCCCGCTAGCTCCTTCTCAAATAGCAGCTGTCCAACAGCAGCAAGACGATGACTTGCACGAGTCTGATCTCGACGACGCCGTGCAAGAAGTGATCCAGATCATGAAAGACAGGGCGAGCTACAAGAAGCCCTATCGACCAGCAGATCAGAGGTCTAGAGACTCAGAGCCTTATTGTGAATTCCACAAAGAGCGAGGCCATCGAACGGAAAACTGCCGAGCATTCCGTCAGCTTGTGCAAAGGATGCTCCGGCAGGGCAAGATGCATGACTTGCTCCCTAAAGAAGATCGCCCTGACCCATCAACGTCAAAGGGCAAAGAAATTGCAGACGCTCCTTGCCCCTCAAGAGGGGTGAGCCAGGTCGAAGATTATCCTCTCCTCGTTGTTAACAAAGAAGTCGAATGCTTCGATGCCAATGACGAGGGTATACTGGGAAGGCTATTCTGAACTAGCAAGGATTTCACAGTCCTCCAAAGCGATGGGCTTCACAGTCCTCCAGAGCTCCTTACAACCTACAGGGGTTATCTCAACCCTTACTCCCTCTTTCAAACATTTTCATTACAACACTTCTCAGTGTTTTATTCTTGCTTTTCTGCAAAGCTTTTATTCAGAGATCCTGTACTGACACAGTTCCCTTTTTGTTGCCTCTCTCTCTCTCTCTCTCTGGATCAATACGCCAATGAGATTTCACCAAGTCTGAAACGTTCCCTCCGTAGTTTGTTCTCGCACTACCGCTTCGACCACATATGGCGGGAGTATACCCATGTGTGTAGTGGGAGCAGTTCATCTACGATTATGGGCTTCAGGCTTAGGATCCTAGCCAGCATCTGACACAGAGTGCGTGCTAGGGGAGCCCCATGTGTTAGCTCTGCTGTGCGTCTTATAGGAAACACTACGGTTAGGATGATCTTCGCTGGACAAGCAATGGCAATCAAGCGTAGCCTTGTCTCTTGGATCATCCTTCAACTGTGGTGGCCGAATAACTCTCTCCGGTATCCTCGATCCATGCCTCTCGGGTTCTCACAACTCCACTGATCAACACACAGACAATATAGGCCTCTTGGCACAACCTGTCTCCTTGATCAGTGATGCTTGTGCCCAGGGCAAGAGAGCAGAGTCTCTAGCGATCCTTCTCAGGATCTCCCTTGCTTCTAGCGATCCTTCTCAGGATCTTCCTTGCTTCCAGCTGTCCTTCTCAGGACCTTCCCTTGCTTTGTGCCCTCCTTGAGGATGCGCGGCCAGCCCGCTTTGAGCAGGACCATACTCGGAATGACTTTCTCAGGCCAGTGATGCATAAGGCCCACGGGGAACACCTGTGGCAGCATTCAACCTTCTTTAGTCATTCCGAACATGGACCTCTTTTTCCTTTCCCGCTTCGAGCAGGACCATACTCGGAATGCTTTTTTCGGGCAAGTGATGCATAAGGCCCACGGGGAACACCTGTGGCAGCATTCAACCCTCTGTAGTCATTCCGAACATGGACCTCTTTTTTCCTTTTTCCCCCCTCCTTGAGGATGCGCGGCCAGCCCGCTCCGAGTAGGACTATACTTGGGATGATTTCTCGGGCAAGTGATGCATAAGGCCCACGGGGAACACCTGTGGCAGCATTCAACCCACTTTAGTCATTCCGGGTGCAGCCCTCCTTTTTCTCTCTTGCCTTCTTTCACAGGTGAACAGGTTAATCCGACCTACCAAAAGGATTTCCAGCAATCACTTTGCTCGTGCTCATCCTATATGAATTGCTTATTCAAAGCTCTATCAGGATGATGACTCTTACTCTATCTATATAAGTTCTATTGCTCTCATCTCCTCTACATTGTTTGCTCAAGCGCTATCAGCCATACTATCGCAATCCAGTCATATCTGTCAGCAGTCAACACTCAGTTTATTGATCTGGGCTTCATAATAGTATTCATCAGACATCCTTCTTGCTAATTGGTCATATCGGCCTTATCTTGTCAACAGTTAACTTATCAACAGTTAACAGTCTACAGTTAACACTTGCAAGCCTTCTCTTCACAGGTACTTGCAAGTTATTTTCATATCTTATTGGTTCCTAACTTCTCTTCTTGCAGAGATTAGCAAACACCTGCAAACCTCATCCAGGTACTTGCAGCTTGTTTTTATATATGATACCTGCTCTTAACTCTCTTCTTGCAGAGATCCTCAAACCCTTGCAAGTTTCTTCACAGGTACTTGCAAGTTACTCTCATATATTGTGCATGCTCCTAACTCTTCTTTTGCAGAAACCAGCAAAGACTTGCAGGTCCCTTCCAGGAAAATTGACAGGAAACATCAAGCTTCTAAGGAGAGTCTTCAGGTCCTGTCTCTCCTTGCTCCTCTTCTTCCGTTGGGGTGGATCACGATTTTCGTGGGTCTCCAACTTTTTCGAAGTTCTTTTCGGAACTTAAAAAAGTGCGGGGATTATGTTAACCCAGAAATCGGCGATCCTTCCCAAGATGGCCAGCTGGCTCATCGTGACCCTTAGATTATCCCTTTCGATCGCGATGGGTCCCAGCGTAGGCGGACAGTCTTCCCTATCCGCCTAGGTCTCCTAGCAACCGCGTGCCCTGCGGGACGGCGAGCTATTCCCATGGCTCACCCTCGCAGGACATGCGGTTAGGTCCGCTAATCGTGCAGTCTTTTCCTTGCAGGAGTCCGCCAACAGCAGTACCAGTAGCGGCCTCCTATTTCGCCCAAGGGGCGGTGGTCTCCTACCGCCGTCCTCCGAGGAAGCCCGCCAGGGGCGACCTCCCTGCTGCCCGAGGGGCGGCGGCCTCCTGCCGCCGTCCGCCGAGGCCGCCCACCCCGGGCGGCCTCTGCCCGCCAGCCGGGCGGACTCCACCCGGAGTCCGCCCGGGCCGCCCGCTAGGCGGCGGCCCCGGCTCCAGCCGGGCGGACTCCACCCGGAGTCCGCCCGGGCCGCCCGCTAGGGGGCGGCCCCGGCTCCTGCCGGGCGGACTCCACCCGGAGTCCGCCCAGGCCGCCCGCTAGGGGGCGGCCCGGCTCCAGCCGGGCGGACTCCACCCGGAGTCCGCCCAGGCCGCCCGCTAGGGGGCGGCCCCGGCTCAAGCCGGGCGGACTCCACCCGGAGTCCGCCCAGGCCGCCCGCTAGGGGGCGGCCCCGGCTCCAGCCGGCGGACTCCACCCGGAGTCCGCCCAGGCCGCCCGCTAGGGGGCGGCCCCGGCTCCAGCCGGGCGGACTCCACCCGAGTCCGCCCAGGCCGCCCGCTAGGGGGCGGCCCCGGCTCCTGCCGGGCGGACTCCCCATGGAGTCCGCCCAGGCCGCCCGCTAGGGGGCGGCCTCCGGCCTGCCGGGCGGACTCCTCCCGGAGTCCGCCCAGGTCGCCCGCTAGGGGGCGACCTCCAGTTCTCTGCAGGTGGGTCCTTCCGCTTGCTTCCTCAGGCAACAGTGGCAGACGCAAAATCTCTGTCCGCGGAGTCCGCGCAGGTCGTCATGCTGATGTCACTGGGCCCCGCTTCTAGAAGAACTCCCCTGGGCCTATAAATAGCCCATGGTGCCTCTCATTCTTGAGAACAGCTGATCATGCCAGACGTTTGGAGGATCCTGCAAGTCCTGCCAGCAAACCCTGCGGACTCCGTTTTCCAGTCCGCGCAGTCCGTCATCGCCTTCTCCAGCAAGCTCTGCGGACTCAGTTTCCTGTCCGCGCAGCTCTCCAGCAGCACTTCAGCAGCTTGCCAGCAGACTCTGCAGACTCAGTTTCCCAGTCCTCCAGCTTGCCAGCAGACTCTTTTACTTAGTCTCTGGCAGCTTCTCCTCTGCTTTCTGGCACTTTCTTCTCTCTAGCCGCCAGCTTCTCCTTGTACCCTTTAAGTGATTTTGTTGTAAAGGTGTACTTGTAAGCTTGTAATCTCTAGCTATTAATAAAAGGAAGCCCATCGCAGGAGTGGCATTTAGGCCGCGGCGGGCGAAGTGTGTTGTTGCCGCTGCTAGCGGCCCCCTCTTCTCTCCTCTGCTCAGCAAGTCTTGCTCCTCTGCTCAGCAGACTTCTTCTCAGCTCAGCTCTCCTCGGCCTCCAACCTGCAAGCACAACCGTCCCCTTAGCGTCTGCTCGACAGCTCCTGGTCATCCTCCCTCTCCTCTCTTGGTCAACCTGCTCTGTTGATCAAGCTTCTCTCCTCTATCCCCGCAACCCTCTTTGACAAGCCGTTTGCTCCACTCTCGAGCACTCAGAGGCTTCCTTCCTTCCCTCCTCTCCTCCTCTCCAAGCTGTGAGACCGAACACCCCCTCCGTGTTAGCTGGCTGGTGCCCCGCGACGTTTTCGCGCATCAACACAAGGTATACCAAATGGATGTCAAGTAGCATTCCTAAATGGTAATCTTAAAGAAGAAGTCTATGTGGAGCAGCCTTCAGGATGCAAAGAGATAGAAAAAGCACTACTGGAACCTGTCAATTCCTAGGTGGTAGACTAATTTCATGGAGTAGCAAGAAGCAAACCAGTGTGGCTATCTCCACTGCAGAGTCAGAGTATATGGCTGCAGGAAGTTGTTGTGCTCAACTTTTGTGGATACAACATTAGCTAGAGGACTATGGATTTCAGGTAAGTAGAACTCCACTTTTCTGTGATTCTACAAGTGCTATTTCAATAGCTAATAACCCTGTATCTCATAGTAGAACTAAACATATTGAAATTAAATATCATTTTCTTAGGAGCATGTAGAAAGAGAAGATATTTTACTGAATATGTTAAAACTGATAATCAAATAGCTGATATGTTTACTAAGCCCCTAGAAGAAGCTAAGTTCAATAGATTCAAAATTGAACTAGGAATGATAAACTTAGAATAAGTTTACAGAATTAAAATTGGCTAAGTAAAAAGGTGTCGACACATAGACAAGCCTATGTCGACACAGAATAGTGGTGTCCACACTTCAGGAAAAAGGTGTCGACACATCTAGGATGTTGGTGTCGACACTTCAGAATGTTAGTGTCGACACATGTCCAGTAGGTGTCGACACGTCCAATATGGTGTCGACACTTATGTTTTACTCAGTATTTACTAAGTAAAGTCTCGACAATGTGTCGAGTTATGTTGTGTCGACACATAAACAAGTGTCGACACATAAAATCTGTTGACTAAACTTGTGTCGACACATGTGTGTCGAGACATTATAAGTCAGTGTCGACACTTATTGCCAGTGTCGACACATTTTAAGTTAGCTATCCCGCCTGTTCATCTTCAAAATCAGAAAGGTATAAATAGGGTTCTGTCTTTGTTTGTCGACACGCTTTCAAAGTTTCGAGACCAAAACTACTGTGTCGACACCTCTCTTTTCTAAAGACAAATTATACAAACCCTAATGGCACCTAAGCTTGAGGTGAACGTTAACGAAGGATATGAGCTTGTGCGCGGCGCCTTCGACGATGCTGATCCAGAACTCAAGGCAGTAGTAACCCTAGTCGCCGATTCAGGGTTAGAATACTTAGTTTCTGAACCTACTAAGATTTGGAAGAAAGAGGTTCTTGAATTTCTTAATGGAGCTGCAGTTGATGAATCTGGATACAGAATCAAATCCAGAGTTCATGGAACTAAGGTCAAGGTTTCACCTAAAAATCTGAGGAAGGTGCTCCAGCTACCAAAAACTCAAGATGAAGAAGAAATTACTGCATCCAAGACCAGGGAAGCTCTAACCTGGTGCGGACTTGATCCGAAGATGAAGCTGGGTTCTGTTTTCAACAGAAAAGGCATGAATAATCAAGGAAAGTTCATGTCTGAGATTGTGGGTAAGGTCTTACTCAGTAAGCCTAGAGGGCATGACAGAGTGTCTGCCTATATGTTTGGAATCATGACAAGGATAATATTCACTCTGAAAACAGACTGGTCTATCGTGGTTTATGAGAAGATTAAGGAGAGCTTGAACAAGCCCAATCTGGGCAGGATCATTAGTCTCTACCTAGCTGGTACCATACCAGAGGTAATGAATACTGCTGCAGGCAGCAAGATAAACCACATGAGGAAGATGGATCAAAGGATCTTTTCAAGGTGTGACAGGGTGTTGTCCAAGGAAATGCCAACCCCAGAGAAGACAATTACTGAGAAAGATACTCCTCCAAAGAAGGAAAGGAAGACAGCTCCTGTGGAACAAGTGTCCACAAGTAGTTCTGGAAGTGAAGAACAGGTTGTTTTCACTCCTGATGACCATGAGGAAGAGCCTGCAGTGAAATCTCCTGCTGCTCAAGAGATTGCTAAGATCCAGGGGGAGCCTCCAGTTGTAGAAGAACCATCTACACTGGACAGTGAGCAAGCAACCACCATCATCTAAGAGGTACTCACTGACCTAAATACTTTAGAATATCTTATAGAAGATGCTGATTTGTCTGATGTTCCTCAGGAAACTCAGCTGCATAGTCAAGAACCAGATGTTGTTATCAAAGACACATCTGTTGTTCCAGTAATTCCTGATCCAGCAGTTGAAGAGCAAAGAATGTCTCCAGATCAATCACCCCCTGAATACACCATGGAAGATTTATTTCTAAATCTAGATCAAGCAGATTTTGACATGGACAAGGATGCTGCTGTTGAGGGGGAGCAATTGCAAGTTATGGAAGAGCCTTTAAGGCCAGAAACTGAGAAAGCACCTGATGTGCAAGCTGAAAGACCTCCAAGCACTAAAGATAGGGTTGACATAGCCAGCACTTCTGCCTCTGAAGATGAGGAGAGTGCTAGGGCAAAGAAGAAGAAATTATATGTCTTTAAAAGGAGAAGTCAAAGTTATAAGAAAGCTCTACAATCTATAGCCCCACAGCCTATAGTTCAACAAGCTCCAACTGTTGATTATAGTGCATTAATGATTGCAATGCAGATAAAACTGGATGAACAGAGACAAGCTATAGAGGCTTATATAGATGAAGGGCACAAAACTTTGCAGTTTGATCTGGCACAAGATATAAAGTCTATAAGGTTTGAAATGAACCTTAACAAGAAGGAGATGAATGAATGCTTCCACAAAGGTGGAAATGCAGTGGTGTATTTGGCAACACACCAAGAGAAGATCAAAGAACAAGTTGATGATATAGCATTGAAGCAAGGATATGTACTGGAAAATCAGATAAGAATGAATGACAATTTGACTGATTCTCATAATGCTATAATTACTGAGTTGAAGAACAAGGCTGCTGAACCTTCTACATCTACTGCTGCTGCTAAAGCTGACTTTGACAAAGCCTTTCAAGAAGAACTTACTGTTGTAAAGACTGCTATCCAAGCATCCCAGAAAGCTATATCTGATCAAATTCAAAATCTGAAACCATTCTTTAAAGAGGGAATCAGATACTTGGATAGTCAAATCAGGTTTTCAAAAGGATGATGTCAGAGATCATATGGCTCGAGAAGTCATAAAGGGGGAGAGAGTTTTAGTCAAAGCTAGCTCTGACCATGCCAAATGGATATCTAATTCCATCAGAGCTACACTGGGCTATCCTCCACTCTGTGATGATGACAATGTTGCTGAATCTGGGATTCAAACTGCATATCTTGGAAGTGAGCAACCAGAAGTAGCTCAGGTCATTTATCCACCTCCAGACTTTGAAATGATTCAAGCAGATGTGAGCACAATGTATAGCCCACCTGAGGGCAAGGACCATGTCCATATTGAAAAGGTTGTTCAACCTATATCTGAAGCCATGCAAGAGGCATTACAGAATGAGGAAGAGACAAGGTTGTCCAAAAAGAGGTTTAGGGAACAAGCAGAACAAAAGCCAGATTTTGAACAGTGGAGCCCTACCTCTAGGAATATAATTTTAACTGCCTGGAAAGCTGCCAAGGACAATACTCATGACAGGAACAAGTGGTTCTCTGAAGCTGAATGGAGAAAACATGAAATAAGACAAGAGGCCATTGTTCAATTCAGAAGGAAGGAAAAGATGGGAAAGCTACCTCCTACAGCCCTGGAGCCTAGCAAGTACTTCCCTAAGCCATATCACTACTTTGAGAGGCAGAAGATCAAGGCAGAAGAACTAAAAAGAATGATCTAAAAGGCAAGAAGCCTGCTGATGCTGAAACTGTTGAAGGCCCTGTCAAAGCTAAAGTCCAAGCTGGCAAGGGAATAGTTATCAAGGAACCTGATCAGAAATAGATTAAGATTTTACTTGAAGATTATTTTGTAATCTTTTAAATGTAAAACATTTTTTGTAAACTACTGAAAATGTATAAGAAAAATGTTAGAACAATATATGATAAATATATTTCATGATTGTTCTGTGAATGTGTCTATATCTTGTTTGTTCTGAAATGATGAATGTGTATACATGTGTGAATTAATACATGTTTATGTTTACCCTGCTGAATATAATCTGCTTTACATCATTTTGTAATTTTTAATTATGAATGGTGTATATCATTGACTAAGGGTTATGACTTCTCCAAATAGGGGGAGATTGTTAGGTACATTGGTCAAATGTACCTGATTTGAAGAAGCCTCACCCAACTCAATGATATACATCATAATGTATTTGATGTATGTTGAGTTTACTTGTGCAGGTTAAGTAATCACTGGACTGAAGCAAAAAGTTTCTAAGTCCATGTGTCGACACCCAGAGGGAAAGTGTCGACACTTAAGAAAGCTTGTGTCGACACCCATACAAGCAGTGTCGACACTTGGAGTCATTGTGTCGACACCTGGGATGCAGAGTCGACACCAGACAGAAAGTGTCGACACTTGGAGCTGTGTCGACACTCATTGAAGAAAAGTGCAGACAGAAAGTGTCGACACAAGGAGCTGTGTCGACACCCAGTGAAGCTGTGTCTACACCAGAAAGTGTCGACACTTGGAGCTGTGTCGACACTCAGCAAAAGTCTGCAGAGACTAAGTTAAAGTGTCGACACTCAGAACAATGTGTCGACACTCAACAAAAGAGTCAGCACTTGAAGTATGTGTCGACACCCAGCACAATGTGTCGACACACAACCAGAAGAGTCAACATATGAAGTAAGTGTCGACACCCCGCACAATGTGTCGACACTCAGTTAAAGACTCTACACTTGAAGAAAGTGTCGACACAAGGAGCTGTGTCGACACTTAGCAAAGATCAGAAAGATCAACAAAATTATTCTAAGTACAAGTGTCGACACTAAGGGAATGTGTCGACACTCAGCTGAAGTCTCAACAAGAAGAAGGTGTGTCGACACAAGGAGCTGTGTCGACACTCAGCAAGTATCGACATTAAAGACTATGTGTCGACACCAAGAAGCAGTGTCAACACTTGACAGATTCAACACAAGAAGTTGTGTCGACACAAAGGTGATGTGTCGACACTTAGAAGAATTCAGCTACAGATTGAAGATCAAGTACTTGTGTCGACACTTAATTTCAGTGTCGACACCTGAAGAAGAATCTGTGTCGAGACATACAAGGAGTTGTGTCGACATCTTGTAGACTTGTGTCGACACTTACACAACATGTGTCGACACTTGGTCTATAAGTGTCGACACTTAAAGACAGAAAGTCTCGACACTTTCAGACAGTTAGAGATTTTCAAGAAATGACTGGATGACTTGACAGCTGCCGTTCCAGCCGGTCTACTGCACCTGTCAGAGATATCAGAAGTCAGTTATGGACCGGACCAGCCAGTTACCATGAAGAAGGCCTATAAATAGGCACCCACAGTTTACAGAAACAAGAGTTGTTGAAGTGGTTAAAAGAGTTCAGTTTGTTGAAAAACAAATTATTGAAGCTGTACCAAGACTATCAACACAAGAAGATCTTGCAGTCCAAGTGCAGATCTAAGAAGTTGGAGAGAGAGGGCTCCATCAAAGAAATCAGCCTCTAGAACTAGGCTGAGAAGAAGGATTCAGATTCATTCTGGATCTTAAGTGGCAGAGGTCAAGGAACAACTGCAGGAGGATTCAGTCTTATTCAGTTCTACTCAAGAAGCTTTGAAGAAAGCTAAGTCAGATTGAATTCAGCTGAGTTCTTCCAAGAACTCATCAAGAAACTCTCAACTCCCCTCTTTTATTTCTGAGTTGTAGAGTTAATATCTGTAATACATTTTTAACTTGTAGGATCCTTTGGATCTGAGTGAATTGTAAGCCTATAATTATAAAGGCTGAGGGTAGGGCTTGTGAGCCTGAGTGTAGGAGATTGAGATCTCTGAGTGTAGGCCTTGTTGGCTGAGTGTAGGCCTTGATTGGCTGAGTGTAGGCCTTGATTGGCTGAGTGCAGGCTTTGGGATAAAGCTGAGTTGTAAGGCCTTGGGCATGAGGTGTAGGAACCATTTTGGGTTCTGAGACAGTGGAGGAGTTTGGCCGAATCTAGTACACTACTAGATATGCGAAGGGGGAAAGTGGATGTACCCATATCTTGGGGAACCACTATAAACCACTGTGTATACTGTGATGTGCTGTGATTGTTGCTGTGTATGTTGTGTGTTTGCTGTGATAGAATAGTTAGAAATCTGTGATATAAACTGTTGGCTGCCATTAAAGTTTAAAAAGGAATAGGTCACCTATTCACCCCCCCCCCTCTAGGTATTTAGGTACCATATCTTTCAGCAGGTATTGCTAGCAAGTTGTGGAGGAATGGAAAACTGAGTCTGCAGGTCTTGCTGGCAAGTTGTGGAGGACAGGAAAACTGAGTCCACAGATCTTACTGGCAGCGAAAGTTTTCCTCCTACGCGTCGTTCCCCCCAAATGAGAGGTATCAGGGGCTATTTATAGGCCCGGGGAAGATCTCCTGGAAGCAGGGCCCAGTGACATCATCAACATGGTTTTGGCAATAGGAAATGGAGTCCGCCCCTACTGGGCGGACTCCGCGAGCAGGCAGCCCCTTGTCGGCGATCTAGGCGGACAGGCCGCCCGTTGCGGTCTGTCTCGGCGGACAGGCCGCCCCTTACGGGCGGTCTCGGCGAGCAGGACATCCCTTGAGGGCGGTCTCGGCGAGCAGGCCGCCCCTTGCGGGCGGTCTCAGCAAGCAGGCCGCCCCTAGCAGGCGGTCTCGGCGAGCAGGCCGCCCCTTGCATGTCGTCTAGGCGAACAGGCCGCCACTTGAGGGCAATCTCAGCAAGCAGGCCGCCCCTTGTGGGCGGTCTCGGCAGACAGGACGCCCCTTACGGGCGGTCTCGGTGGACAGGCCGCCACTTGCGGGCGTTCTCGGCGAGCTGGCCGCCCATTGCGCGAGGTCTCGGCGAGCAGGCCGCCCCTTGCGGGCGGTCTCGGCAAGCAGGAAAGTGAGTCTGCCGAGCCCGTGACGGTTAAGTTGGTCAGGTTGACGTCGGCTGGGCGAACTGACAGACTGAAGGAATAGATCGCACAGATCTCCCCATATTGCTACTGCAAGGAAAAAAAGCTGCGCGGTTAGCAGGCCTAACCCCGCGGACTGCGAGGGTGAGCTGTGGGAACAGCTCGCCGTCCCGCAGGACACACGGTTGCTATGAGATCTGCGCGGACAGAGAAATCTGTCCGCCTACACTTGGACTTGTCGCGGACTCCATGGAAAATCTGAAGGTTGCGACTTGCCGGCTTGCTACCTTGGGAATGATCTCCGATTTCTGGGTTAACATAATCCCCAAACTTTTTTAAGTTCCGAAGGGAACTTTGAAAAAGTTGGAGACCCACGAAAATCGTGATCCACCCCAAAGGAAGAGGATACAAGGGGAGATAGAACCTGATCTCTCTCCAAATAAGGTTGCTACTGCCTATCTTTTTCCTGCGAAGGAAAATTCTGTGTAGGCATGTATGGAATGTACACTTCACGCGTACCTGAGTTTGCCTTTGCAAAACGAAGAAAATGTGTCTTCTACTGAGTTCTGTAAATTGAAGATGAGGGGAAAAAATGGATGCATAATAACTTGCAAGTACCTGATGGAGGCTTGCAAGCACTTGTTATTCTCTGCAAAAAAGAAGAGTAAGCAGCATTCGTGAAGAGGAAAGCACGTTGCAAGTACCTGAAGGGGGATTGTAAGCGTTTGCTGCTTCCTACAAAATAGATGTTAGAAGAAAATATGTGATATAAAAGTAGCTTGCAAGTACCTATGAAGAAACTTGCAAGTGTCTGCTGATCTCTGCAAGAAAAGAGTTAGGAGCAGGCAAAACATGTGAAAGTAGATTGCAAGTACCTGTGAAGAAGCTTGCAAGAATCTGCTGAACTCTACAAGAGAAGAGTTAGAAGCAGACAAAACATGTGAAAGTATCTTGCAAGTACCTATGAAGAAGCTTGCAAGCATCTGCTGAACTCTGCAAGAGAAGAGTTAGAAGCAGATATAATGTATGGGAGTATCTGTGAAGAAGCTTGCAAGCATCTGCTGAACTCTGCAAGAAGAGAGTTAGAAGCAGACGTGATGAAAAAATTATGCTGCAGGTATCTGGATATGACTTGTGGTGCCTGCTAATCACTACAAAGAGAAGAGTGAGCAATAGACATTATGTAATGAGCTAAGCTGCAAGTACCTGGACGGAACTTGCGAATGCTAACTGTTGATGAGATGAGATAGATATGACCAAATAGCAGATGGGATGCCTAGTGCACTCTGCTGATGAACGAATGGAGATCAAACCAGAGTAGTGATCTTCTTACTATATTAGAGATGTCTTCAACATGGAGTCCATATCAACAAGTTGAGTGTGGACTGTTGATGTACTAGGATAGATATGATCAAATAGATGAGGAGATTCCTGGGGCACTCTGCTAATGATCGAATGAAGATCAAACCAGAGTAGTGATCTTCTTACTATATTAGAGATATCTTCACCATGGAGTCCAGATCAACAAGTCGAGTGTTGACAGTTGATGTACTAGGATAGATACGATCAGATTAGCAGAGAAAAAGCTTGATGCATTCTGTCAATCTGTACTAGATTCCAATGGTAAGGCTTGATGATCAACGAGAGTTAGATTATTTGATCAAAGTTTGATGTCATTAACAATTGATAAGAGTAGTGGAGCTTTATATAAGTAGAGAGCTTGTAAGTCATCATCTGATAGATATTATGCAGATAACGCGTATAATATGAGCATAAACAAAAATGATTGTTGCAAATCCTTTTGGTAGGTAGGATTTAACCTGTTCACCTGTGAAAGAGGCAGTTGATAAAAATAGGTCTAAACTCGTAAATGACCAAAGGAGGCTGGATGCGGCCACAGGTGTTCGCCGTGGGCCTTATGCATTGCTTGCCTGAAAAAGGTCGTCACGAGTATAGTCCTACTAAAAGCGGGCTGGCCGCACATCCTTTAGAAGGGCACAAAAGAGAAAAGAACGTGAAATCGTGAGAAGGATTGCTAGATACTCTGCTCTCTTGCCTCGGGCACAATTATCACTGATCCATGAGACTAGTTGTGCCAAGTGGCCTATTGCTTGTAACACCCCCTATCCGTCGCATAGCATATAGCAGTAGGTCCGGCCGGGGCCCGACGCCATATACCACAGACAGACCGGGTGGTTACGTATGGAAACCATCCAACCAATCTCAACGTCCTACACAGAGCATTCTAGCGGAAGAAGTTTATATAAGTTGTAAACAAGAACCCAGCATAAGAGCACGAATGTCCACTATTACAATATTTAGGAATGTATACAAAATACCCAAAAAAAATCGGCCTTAAGGCCTTACAGAGTGTTCCACTTGTTTAATACATGATTTACAAACCGCGGCACGCAGGCCGGTCATACATGAATAAAACAGAAAACATTTCCACTCGGGCCTTCGAGGGCCAGCTTCGCAAAAAGGGCTTTAGCCCGCTATTGACCGCTTGGTCCAGCTGCACCTGCAAGCAACAAACCACCGCACGGTGGCAAACAAAGCAACGGTCAGCAATGCTGACCAAATTATAACGATCCCGCCCCCAACTCGGGGCGGCGATGCTCCTTCCCTGCATTTCATTAGCACAAGCGAACAATGCATATAACCATAGCCATTTCATCACAGACGTTGGCTCGTACGGCCACACGTCCCGTGCACTCAGGGCACATTCTCGGTGAACCGGTCGATGTCACGTCAATCAAAGCCATTAACATTCCGGACTCACCACCGCCACTTAGACGGCCATTCCTATGAGCAATTCGTCTTCCTGGCATTGGTCACGTCAATTTAAGCCATTGACCGCCGAAGACTCACATCTATGCCAACGACGAGTGCCATGTAACTTTAGGTCTCTTTAACCCGAACGACATAGAGCGGGTACGGCTCCATCTAACCCGTGCTCACATCGCAACGACAATTTAAGCCATATGCGCGGGTCAAACTTTCACCGAGTCCCATTCTAACACAAGTCACATAACCCCGTTATGTTCAAGTTGGCACTCAGGCCACCAAGTTGGCAAGATCTCGTATCCGCCCAGTTTTCCGGGTGCACCTTTGGGTTAGTCCCCAAGGCTCCCTGCTGCAATCTACCGCGTAGAAAACCCGAAAACACCCAATAGCACGGAGTCTTCTCCGGCCTTATGCAATGCAACATCACCGATCCGGACTAACATGTCCGGGTAGGCTTCAACCAAAATGCCTATGTCCGTTCTCGCATACGGACTCTAAACAACGGGGACTTTACATATCTACCCGAAGGAACGCCTCCAACTCTCCGCAAACTCGCGAGAGCGGGCTTCCTATGCTAAGAAAGAGAGCTATTAGTGCTCATGATGAGGATCGTTACCCTTGCGTTCCTCTTTGGCGCCATCGAAAAGTAATCGGATAGAAATCACCGCACTTGCGTTGCCTCCGTGGATCCGGAGTCGGCTTGCGATTCGGAGCTCCGAAGCTCCTCCAATGGCGGATCTAGCTCTTCTTCCTCCAAGGGCTCTCCTCTTTCTCCAAGGGTTTGGAGAGATGAAAAAGGTAAGAAAGAATGGATTTTTCTAAGTCAAACCCCGGGTATATCCTCCCAGGAACCATCCCCAGCCGTCGGATCTCAACCTAAGAAAACGAGCGGCTTTGATTCGGGGCTGAAATGCTCAAACTGGACCGAACACGGCCTGGCACACGCCCGTGTCCAGGGCCGTGTGCCGCATTCGCCGTCAAAATCGAATCTTTTGAACACGCACACGGGTATCGAACACGCCCGTGTTCGAGCTGACACGCCCGTGTTCCAGCTGACACGGCCGTGTAGCCGGCCGTGTACACCATGATTTTCCCCCGTTTCCAACCCGAGCACTGCACGGGTTCTAGGACACGCCCGTGTCCTTGCCCGTGTCACCTTGACACGCCTGGGCCCCCAGGCCGTGTACACGGGACATTTCGTCGAGTGGAGATCGACGACTCGATGACACGGCCTTGGACACGCCCGTGTCCTAGGCCGTGTGCCTTGTCTCGACGATCGTCGAGTGAATCTCGACGATTTCACCTTGACGATCGTCGACACGGGTCGACACGCCCTGCGACACGCCCGTGTCGCAGGCCGTGTGCCCATTCTCGACGAATCGTCGAGTACATCTCGACGATTTCACGGCTAAGTGTCGACACGGGTCGACACGCCCTGCGACACGCCCGTGTCGCAGGCCGTGTGCCCTTTCTCGACGAATCGTCGAGTATAACTCGACGACTTCGCGACTAAGTGTCGGCACACACTTGACACGCCCTGGGACACGCCCGTGTCCCAGGCCGTGTGCCTTCAGCCAGAAACCAAAACTGGCCCAAAACGTCCCCCTTTGCTCCTTTGAGTTCCGGGGCGTTACAACTCTCCCCCTCTTAAAAGAATTTCGCCCACGAAATTACATAAAGGAAAGATATACAAAAACAACATTTGTACCTGAGCGGAACAACTCCGGATACTCGTCAAGCATAGTCTGCTCTCGTTCCCAAGAGAGTTCCTCACGACCGCAATTGTCCCACCGGACTTTGACCATCCTGATCTCTTTATTGCGTAGCCGCTTGACCTCCGAGTCCTCAATCCGCACGGGCTTGACCTTTGTCGTTAGCCCACTTTCCACCGGCACTTGATCGACCGCGATCACTTGCGTAGGCTCTTGCATCGCCTTCCGAAGCACCGAAATGTGGAATACATCGTGTAAACCACTTAGCTCCACTGAAAGCTTCAACCTATAGGCCGCTTCTCCAACTCGCTCCAGAACCTCAAACGGTCCAAGGTACCTCGGGCTTAGCTTTTTCAATCGTCGCACCCGCGAGACACCCTTGAACGGCTTGATCTTTAGGTACACATAATCACCCACAGCGAACTCCACGTTCCTGTGCTTGGCATTATAGTATTTTGCTTGCCGGTCCTGAGCGATGAGCAACCTCTCCCGAATGGTTCTTACCAAAGAAGTAGCATCCTCCACTTCCGATCGCTTATACAACTTTGACTCACCCGTTTCTAACCAAGACAACGGCGTGCGACATTTCCTACCATAAAGGGCCTCGAAGGGCGCCATCTGAATACTTGCTTGGTAGCTATTGTTGTATGCGAACTCCACCAAATAAAGGTGGTCTTCCCATTGCTTTCCAAAATCCAAGACACACATGCGGAGCATGTCTTCCATCGTTCTATTGACCCTCTCGGTCTGCCCATCCGTTTGCGGATGGAAGGCTGTGCTAAACTTCAGCTTTGTTCCCAACATTTGCTGCACCAGCCTCCAATCATTGGACGTGAACCGCCCATCTCGGTCACTCACGATGCTGCGGGGCACACCATGAAGCCGTACTATGTTATCCACATATAGCTTTGCCAGCTTCTCCACCGGATCATCCTTCCTATGCGGAATAAAATGCGACACCTTCGTTAATCGATCGACCACCACCCAAATGGCGTCGTTCCCCTTTTGCGACCTTGGCAAACCATGCACAAAGTCCATAGAGATGTCGTCGAATTTCCACTCCGGAATAGGCAAGGACTTAAGAAATCCTCCCGGCTTTTGGCACTCCGCCTTTACCAAGGCGCAAGTTTGGCACTTCGCTACGTATAGCGCCACATCCTTCTTTAAGCCCGGCCACCAAAACAGTTTCTTGACGTCGCGGTACATCTTCGTGCTCCCCGGGTGAATCGAGTACTTGGTATGGTGCGCCTCGTACAACAACTCCACCCGTAAATTGCCCACACAAGGGACGCACAGACGACCGTCTTTTCAAAGCAATCCGTCCTCCACGACGAATTGGGAATTTGACCCATCCAGAGCCTCTATCATGAACTGCTTCATATGAGCATCCATATCCAAAGCCTGCCGAATCCGATCAGCCAGGTCATATTGGACTTCAGTCCAATTCAGCACTGCTTCAGCACTAGATTGTCTATCCACACAAACAACCTCCAACGCTTCCAACTCCCGCACCAACCGCTCATCATGCACCGATAGCCAGTTGGCTTGAGCTGGGGCTCGGCGACTCAACGCGTCCGCAACCGCATTCCCTTTGCCAGGCACGTAGTGGATCTTGAAAGTATAGTCCCCCAGGAACTCCATCCACCTACGCTGCCGCATATTCAGATCCTTCTGATCAATCAGGTACTTTAGACTCTTGTGATCGGTGTAGATATCAATCTTCACACCGTACAAATAGTGTCTCCACAGCTTCAAGGCAAAAATCACGGCCGCTAACTCCAAGTCATGGACCGGATAATTCCTCTCGTGCACTTTTAGCTGTCTCGAGCCATAAGCTATCACGCTTCCGTGCTGCAGTAGCACGCAACCCAAACCGCTGCCCGAAGCATCGCTATATATCTCATAGCCTTCGGTTCCAACCGGCGAACTCAGCACAGGCGCCGTGGTCAAACGACACTTCAGTTCCTCAAAAGCTCGCGCGCACTCCGGCGTCCAAACGAACTTATGCTCCTTCCTCGTCAAAGTAGTGAGAGGTAGCGCTATCCGCGAGAAGTTCTCTACGAAGCGCCTATAATAGCCGGCAAGCCCCAAAAAGCTCCGGACTTCTGCTACCGTAGCAAGCTCAGGCCACTCCCGTATCGCAACAATCTTCGCCGGATCCACAGCGATACCCTCTCCACTCACTATATGCCCGAGGAACGCCACTGAGGATAGCCAAAACTCGCACTTCGAGAACTTGGCATACAACTGGTTTCTCCTGAGTGTCTCCAACACCAAATGGAGATGCTTGAAGTGATCCTCCTCACTTTGCGAGTACACCAAAATATCGTCGATGAAGACGATCACGAAATGGTCCAGGTACTCCCTAAACGTCCTGTTCATCAAATCCATGAATACTGACGGCGCATTAGTCAGCCCAAACGGCATGACCGTAAACTCATAATGCCCGTATCTCGTACTAAACGCTGTCTTCGGGATATCACTCTCCCTTATCCGCAGCTGATAGTACCCCGACTTGAGATCTAACTTCGAGTACACCGTCGACCCGACTAACTGATCAAAGAGATCATCAATCCGGGGGATCGGGTACTTGTTCTTCTCAGTCAGCTTGTTTAGCTCCCGATAATCAATACATAATCTCAAGCTTCCGTCCTTCTTCTTAACAAAGAGGACCGGTGCGCTCCAAGGCGAAGAACTCGGGCGCACATACCCTTGCTCCAACAACTCTTGCAGTTGAACTTTCAGCTCCGCCATTTCCTTAGGCGCTAGCCGATACGGAGATCGTGACACAGGCTTTGCACCTGGCACTAGCTCGATCGTAAAATCTATCTCCCGTTGAGGCGGGGCTCCAGGAAGATCTGCAGGGAACACATCAGGGTATTCCGATACCACTGAAATACAATCCAAAGCAGGCTTCGGCTTTGCAACCTCCACTAGTGTAAAGAACAGTTCAGCACCAGCACGAACCGCCTTCACCACCTGAAGAGCAGACATCAACGTCTTGCTCGACCCCTTTAAGCCCGTAAAAGTCGTCCCACGACTTGCTCCCAGCTTGACTTCCTTGCTACCGCAATCTATATGGGCCTGCTGCTCCGAGAGCCAGTCCATGCCAAATATGACGTCAAACTCCACTAACGGAAGTAAAGACGCCCGCAGGTCGAACTCCTGCTCCCCAATACGAATCTTAACATCGCAGATCCTAACCGCTCGCATCGAACACCCATTGGGCAACAACACATCCAACTTATCCTTCGCCATCGAAGAAGGGACTCCGATGCGTGATATAAATCCTTCGGACAAGAAGGAGTGTGAAGCTCCCGTATCGAAGAGTGCTCGTGCCGGATTTTCACAAATCAATACGAATCCTAAACAAGCAGTGGTAAGGTAACATGTGCATAACAAGCATATAAAGAAATTGACTTGCTATAAATTAAACCGTACCTGTCACCACATCAGCTTGTTTAATGGCCTCCTGTTGGCCAAGATTGTAGACTCTTGGTTGGGCCGGAGCATAATGGGATGCGGTCGACTCCACCGCCTTGCCCTTCTCTTCATAAGTAGCTCCCGGCTTCCTCTCGGACTTAGGACGTCCGCTCCAACAGTCACGGGCGAAATGCCCCGTCTTTCCACATGTAAAGCACGCACCCGGGGTCCGACCCGTAGTCGCCCCAGAAGCGCCAGAAGGAGCTGGACCCGAAGTCCTATGCTTCTTGAAAGACTTCCGATAGCCGGACTTTGAAGTAGTCGGCACTCTGAACTCAGATTTCTTTTCACCCAAGCTTTTCTTCGCTTGCACGCTCTTCATGTCCTTTTCCAATGACCGGGCAGTATTGACCAAGGTTAAGAAACCCTGCGTCATCGGCCCCGACAGTAACAATCTCAGCTCATCCCTCAAGCCTTCATAGAAACGATTAGTCTTGCGCTCCTCATCCATGATGATGGAGCTAGCATAACGACTCAACCGCGTAAACTCGTGGAGATATTCATCCACGCTCCTCTCACCCTGCACCAACTTCAGGAATTCATTCTCCATTGAAATCCTCTGAGTAGAAGGGAGGTATCTTGCCAAGAACAATTCCGAGAACTCTTCCATCGGAACGTCTATCAGTTGTCTACCTCTCAGGTGATGCAGCTCCAAACCTTCCCACCACATCCTCGCTTCACCGTCCAGCAGGAACGTAGCGATGGTGGTCATCTGCCACTCCTCCGTCTCCGTCGCTGTCATGACTCTCTTCACCCTAGAGAGCCAGTCTTCAGCCTGAGATGGGGTTCCCAAACCCGAGAATAACGGAGGGTTAAAGCTCATTACATGCTTCAACTGCCTCTCAGTCGCCCTCCTTGGCACTATTGGTTCCACAACCCTTTGCTCCATCCTCCTCGGCTCAGCCTCTTGAAGAGGTACTTGCTCCATCACAGGAGCGGGCTGCTGCGCTTATCTTCCAGGCTGCGCATTAATCACGGCCAACACCGCTTCAGCCACCAATCGTATATTTTCAGCCGACAAAGGTGTTGCGGGAGCAACTTCCGGTGCACTACTAGCCTCAGAACCTCGGCGTTCTGACGGCCCAACACCACTTCTGGTCACCTATAGTGGTACAAAACACCGTTAAGCGACCAAATAACATTGCAAACAGCAATTATAGGAACACGCAGGTTCCTCAAACACGAGTATTTTCATTCCTAAGTGGACATTCATGGGTTCTTTTACCGTTATAATGATGACGCACACAATGTGCTCACCACCCCTTAAAAAGAATTCGGCCACGAATTCAGTTTAAGCCCGACCAAAACCAGTAGTCTGATACCAAATTGTAACACCCCCTATCCGTCGCATAGCATATAGCAGTAGGTCCGGCCGGGGCCCGACGCCATATACCACAGACAGACCGGGTGGTTACGTATGGAAACCATCCAACCAATCTCAACGTCCTACACAGAGCATTCTAGCGGAAGAAGTTTATATAAGTTGTAAACAAGAACCCAGCATAAGAGCACGAATGTCCACTATTACAATATTTAGGAATGTATACAAAATACCCAAAAAAAATCGGCCTTAAGGCCTTACAGAGTGTTCCACTTGTTTAATACATGATTTACAAACCTCGGCACGCAGGCCGGTCATACATGAATAAAACAGAAAACATTTCCACTCGGGCCTTCGAGGGCCAGCTTCGCAAAAAGGGCTTTAGCCCGCTATTGACCGCTTGGTCCAGCTGCACCTGCAAGCAACAAACCACCGCACGGTGGCAAACAAAGCAACGGTCAGCAATGCTGACCAAATTATAACGATCCCGCCCCCAACTCGGGGCGGCGATGCTCCTTCCCTGCATTTCATTAGCACAAGCGAACAATGCATATAACCATAGCCATTTCATCACAGACGTTGGCTCGTACGGCCACACGTCCCGTGCACTCAGGGCACATTCTCGGTGAACCGGTCGATGTCACGTCAATCAAAGCCATTAACATTCCGGACTCACCACCGCCACTTAGACGGCCATTCCTATGAGCAATTCGTCTTCCTGGCATTGGTCACGTCAATTTAAGCCATTGACCGCCGAAGACTCACATCTATGCCAACGGCGAGTGCCATGTAACTTTAGGTCTCTCTAACCCGAACGACATAGAGCGGGTACGGCTCCATCTAACCCGTGCTCACATCGCAACGACAATTTAAGCCATATGCGCGGGTCAAACTTTCACCGAGTCCCATTCTAACACAAGTCACATAACCCCGTTATGTTCAAGTTGGCACTCAGGCCACCAAGTTGGCAAGATCTCGTATCCGCCCAGTTTTCCGGGTGCACCTTTGGGTTAGTCCCCAAGGCTCCCTGCTGCAATCTACCGCGTAGAAAACCCGAAAACACCCAATAGCACGGAGTCTTCTCCGGCCTTATGCAATGCAACATCACCGATCCGGACTAACATGTCCGGGTAGGCTTCAACCAAAATGCCTATGTCCGTTCTCGCATACGGACTCTAAACAATGGGGACTTTACATATCTACCCGAAGGAACGCCTCCAACTCTCCGCAAACTCGCGAGAGCGGGCTTCCTATGCTAAGAAAGAGAGCTATTAGTGCTCATGATGAGGATCGTTACCCTTGCGTTCCTCTTTGGCGCCATCGAAAAGTAATCGGATAGAAATCACCGCACTTGCGTTGCCTCCGTGGATCCGGAGTCGGCTTGCGATTCGGAGCTCCGAAGCTCCTCCAATGGCGGATCTAGCTCTTCTTCCTCCAAGGGCTCTCCTCTTTCTCCAAGGGTTTGGAGAGATGAAAAAGGTAAGAAAGAATGGATTTTTCTAAGTCAAACCCGGGTATATCCTCCCAGGAACCATCCCCAGCCGTCGGATCTCAACCTAAGAAAACGAGCGGCTTTGATTCGGGGCTGAAATGCTCAAACTGGACCGAACACGGCCTGGCACACGCCCGTGTCCAGGGACGTGTGCCGCATTCGCTGTCAAAATCGAATCTTTTGAACACGCACACGGGTATCGAACACGCCCGTGTTCGAGCTGACACGCCCGTGTTCCAGCTGACACGGCCGTGTAGCCGGCCGTGTACACCATGATTTTTCCCCCGTTTCCAACCCGAGCACTGCACGGGTTCTAGGACACGCCCGTGTCCTTGCCCGTGTCACCTTGACACGCCTGGGCCCCCAGGCCGTGTACACGGGACATTTCGTCGAGTGGAGATCGACGACTCGATGACACGGCCTTGGACACGCCCGTGTCCTAGGCCGTGTGCCTTGTCTCGACGATCGTCGAGTGAATCTCGACGATTTCACCTTGACGATCGTCGACACGGGTCGACACGCCCGTGTCGCAGGCCGTGTGCCCATTCTCGACGAATCGTCGAGTACATCTCGACGATTTCACGGCTAAGTGTCGACACGGGTCGACACGCCCTGCGACACGCCCGTGTCGCAGGCCGTGTGCCCTTTCTCGACGAATTGTCGAGTATAACTCGACGACTTCGCGACTAAGTGTCGGCACACACTTGACACGCCCTGGGACACGCCCGTGTCCCAGGCCGTGTGCCTTCAGCCAGAAACCAAAACTGGCCCAAAACGTCCCCCTTTGCTCCTTTGAGTTCCGGGGCGTTACATTACTTGTATGTGAAAAGATCAGTGGAATTAAGGGATCCCGCGAAGGAATGGATCAGGAGTACCAGAGAGTGTTGGGCCATCACAGTTGTGAGATGATCGAAGAGACAAGGCTACGCTCCATTCCTTGTCAAGCAAAGATCACCATAACTGTAATGTATCTTTTGCGAAACACAGCAGAGCTAACACATGGGCCTCCCTAGCACACACTCTGTGTTAGATTCCGGCTAGGATCCAAAGTCCCATATTCCACTGCATGAGAGTTGGATAGCTCCCACTACACATATGGGAACACTCCCCGTGATATGTGGTCATTGTGGTCTTACGCCGGAATCCAATCTCAAGGGGGCATATAGCAAGACTTGGCGATATCTCATTGGTGTAGCGATCTCTTCGGCAAAGTGAAAAATAGAGGAGGAAGCATCACAAGATGGGAACTGTGTCAGTATGAGATCCCTGATAAAAGCTTTATTGAAAAGCAATAATGAACACTTAGAAGTTTTTTGAAGAGAAAAATGTTTGAAAGAGTAAGTGTAGAGATAACCCATCATGGTTGTAAAAAAAATTGGAGAACTACGAAGTTCTTTTTTGTCTTAGAATAGTCTTCCAAGCATGCCCTCGTCATCGACATCGAAGCATTCGACAATTTTATTAACAATGAGGAGAGGGGGTTCTTCTCCTAGGCTCACCCCTCTTGAGCTGCAAGGAATGTCTGCAACTTCTTTTCCCTTTGAGGTTGCTGGATCAGGGCGATCATCTTTGGGGAACAGGTCATGCATCTTACCCTGTCGCAACATCTTTTGCACTAGTTGGCGGAGTGCTCGGCAGTTCTCAATCAGGTGGCCTGACTCTTTGTGGAACTCGCAGTATGGTTGTGGGTCTCTTGATCTTTGATCAGCCGATCGATAAGGCCTTTTGTAGTTAGACCTATCCTTTAGGATTTGGCTTACTTGTTGCATGGCTTCATCTACCTCATACTCATGCAAGTCATAGTCTTGCTGCTGATGAACTATAGCTGTTTGTGGAGATGGAGCTGGTGGTAGTAGCAGTTGATCTTGAGCACGATCACGGCTTGGGAAGGGGTATCGATGGCGTTGAAATCTTCTTTCCCTCCTTGAGTTATTTGGGAAATATTTCCAAGGAGATCTCAGAGGTTGCATGTGGGAAGGAGGATCTTTCCCTGATACAAGCTTGTAGACGAAGTCTGGGTTGCTCTTTTCACCTTGGATGTATGAGTTGGCTAAGGCAATCAACTCTTGGTATGTTTTTGGGGCATGAACATTGGCTTCAAACTTGAGAGTCCCTTAACGGAGACAGTGGATAAGAGCCACTCGGTACATTTCTTGAGCCACAATTTTGATGTCCAAGATTTCTCTTTCGAATCGATCAACAAATTGAGACCAAGTTTCATTCTCTCGCTGCTTGATCTCAAAGAGGGCTTCTGAACCGCCCTTTCTCTTAGTGGAAGTAGAGAATCTGAGCAATAACTCCCTTCCCAGATCAGCAAAGGAAGTGATGGAGTGAGGGCGAAGACCATAGAACAGGTCCCTCACTTGTCCATCAAAGGTAGTTACAAGGAGCTTGCACTTGGTTGCATCTGAGAGAGTTTTGAGAGCAACGGCAGATTTGAAAGCTTGAAGGTGCTTCACTGGATCAGCCTCTCCCGTGTATATTGGTAACCGTGGCTCTCTAAAGTTTGCTGGAGTAGGTTCAAGCCGAACATTCTCTGAAAAGGGGGACGGCTCCTCCTACTCTACTACAGCATAAGGATAGAAGGGAGCAAATGTGCAAAAGAAGCAGGAGGAGGATAGAAGGGAGCAGCTGTTGCAGGAGCAAAGGCATGAGCTGATGGGTAAGGATGACTTCCCTGAAAGTTGAGAAATATTGCAGGACTTACCCAGGCTGCGGCCCAAAAGAAGTTTTGACGAGCTACAAACTCTTCGTCTTGAGATCACAAAGGGGCTGCAGGCCCTTGCGGAAAGGTTGGAGTATAAGGTGGATAGAACAGTGGGCAATCCGGAGGATAAGCTTGAGGAGTCTCGGATGCTGGATTGATTGGAGCAGTTGGAGCAACTGGAGCTACTGCAGGATGAGTGTCTAATCACTTTGTGATTGTAGTAAGAATTTGGATGATTGCTTGGAACTGCGGAGCATTTTCATGATGCGATTGCTCGAAGGCCTCCCAGAGAGGATCTTCACTGGGACTTGGAGCAAGGTTCTCGGCTGGTTGATGGTCTGACATGAGTAACCGCTGATTTTACTGTCTGTTCGGATATGAAGGTCCCGTGTTAACTATTTATGCTCAGAAACAGAAGGGGGCAGGTTGTCGCGGGCACTAGCAGCTAACGGGGTGTGTTCAATCTCACAGGAAAGGTGATTGAAGAAGGTTGTGGGGATAGAGGAGAGAAGGAAGCTTCTGAGTGCTCAAGAATGGAGCAAATGCTTGTTCAAGGGTTGTGGGATAGAGGAGAGAAGGTCGTTGATCCGAGTATGATGGTTGGGAAGGTTGATCAGGAGCTTTCAAGCAGACGGTTGAACAACGACGAAGCTTAATGAGCAGTGAAGAAGCATGTTGGGCAGAGAAGAAGCTTGCTGAGCAGAGAAGAAGCTTGCAGAGCAGAGAAGAAGCTTGCTGAGCAGAGAAGAAGCTTGCTGAGCAGAGAAGAAGCTTGCTGAGCAGAGAAGAAGCTTGCTGAGCAGAGAAGAAGCTTGCTCAGTAGAGGACAAGCTTGTTGAGCAGAGTAGAAGCTTGCTCAGCAGAGAAGAAGCTTGCTCAGCAGAGAAGAAGCTTGCTTAACAGAGGAGAATCTTGCTAAGCAGAGGAGAAGCTTGCTGAGTAGAGAAGAAGCTTGCTGAGCAGAGGAGAAGCTTGTTGAGCAGAGGAGAAGCTTGCTCAGCAGAGAAGAAACTTGCTCAGCAGAGGAGAAGCTTGTTGAGCATAGGAGAAGCTTGCTGAGCAAAGGAGAAGCTTTCTCAGCAGAGGAGAAGCTTGCTGAGCAGAGTAGAAGCTTGCTCAGCAGAGAAGAAGCTTTCTCAGTAGAGGAGAAGCTTGTTGAGCAGAGGAGAAGCTTCCTCAGTAGAGGAGAAGCTTGCTCAGCAGAGGAGAAGCTTGCTGAGCAGAGGAGAAGCTTGCTGAGCAGAGAAGAAGCTTGCTGAGCAGAGGAGAAGCATACTCAGTAGAGGAGAAGCTTGCTCAGCAGAGGAGAAGCTTGCTGGGCAGAGGAGCTAAAGAGAGGGGCCGGTAGCAGCGACAACAACAGACTTCGCCCGTCATGGCTTAAATTCGGCTCTTGCGACGGGCTTTCCTTTAATCAAGAAACAAGATTACAGCTTACTAAAGTACCTTTACATGAGAAAGCAATAAAGGTACATTGGGGGAAGCTGGCGGTTAAGGAAAGAGTTGCCAGAGGCTATGGAAAAGAGGCTGCTGGCAGGACGCAGGTCTTACTGGCAAACTGTGGAGGACTGGAAAACTGAGTCCGCAGGTCTTGATGGCAAGTTGTGGAGGACTGGAAAATTGAGACCGCAGGTCTTGCTGGCAAGCTGTGGAGGACTAGAAAACCGATTCCGCAGATCTTGCTGGCAATGACAGTTTTCCTCCTGCACGTCGTTCCCCCCAAATGAGAGGTATCAGGGGATATTTATAGGCCCGGGCAAGATCTCCTAGAAGCATGCCCTAGTGACGTCATCAACATGGTTTTGGCGATCGGAAATGGAGTCCGCCCTGCTGGGCGGACTCCGCGAGCAGGCAGCCCCTTGATGGCAATCTAAGCAGACAGGCCGCCCCTTGCGGGCGGTCTCGGCGAGCAGGCCGCCCTTGCGGGCGGTCTCTGCGAGCAGGCCGCCCCTTGCACGCTGTCTCAGAGAGCAGGCCGCCCCTTGCGGGCGGTCTCGGCGAGCAGGCCGCCCCTTGTGGGAGCTATCAGCGAGCAAGCCGCCCCTTGCCGGCGCCCTCGGCGAGCAGGCCGCCCCTTGCGGGCGGTCTCGGCGAGCAGGGTGCCCCTTGCGGGCGGTCTCGACGAGCAGGCCACCCCTTGCGGGCGGTCTCGGCGGACAGGCCGCCCCTTTAGGGCAGTCTCGGCGAGCAGGCCGCCCCTTACACGCTGTCTCGGCGAGCAGGCTTCCCATTGCGGGCGGTCTTGGCGGATAGGCCGCACCTTGCGGGTGGTCTCGGCGAGAAGGCCGCCGCTTGCGGGAGGTCTCGGCGGGCAGGCCGCCCCTTGCGGGCGGTCTCGGCGAGCAGTCTGCCCTTGCGGGCGGTCTCGACGAGCAGGAAAGTGAATCCGCCGAGCCTGCAATGCTTGAGTTGGTCGGGTTAACGTCGGCTGGGCGACTTGACGGATTGATGGAATAGATCGCACTGATCGCCCCATGTTGCTCCTGCAAGGAAAAAATGCTGCGCGGTTAGCAAGCCTAACCACGCAGCCTATGAGGGTGAGCTGTGGGAACAGGCCGCCATCCCGCAGGACACACGGCTGCTACGCGACCTGCGTGGACAGAGAAATCTGTCCGCCAACACATGGACTTATCGCGGACTCCATGGAGAATCTGAAGGTCACGAGTAGCCAGCTGGCTACCTTGGGGAGGATCGCCGATTTTTGGATTAACAAAAGTGTCTTTAAGTCACCTTATGAAGAGATTACTCTTTAGAGCTATGGCCCTTATAATTATGGTCATAACATCAAGAAAGCACCAAGGGAAAAACCTATTGTGGAAAAGCCTCTTCAGGAGAAGAAGCCATGTGAATGCCATCATTATGAAGCTTATACCTCAAAGAGTGCTGCCCCTGCTTTACCACAATCTCAAAAGGTCAAGCAGGAGAATTTCAGGCAAAGATACAATAGGTTTGATTGTTGGTGCTGCAGCAAAATTAGTCACTTTACCATTGATTGTTAGTTTAATTCCAGAAATTATGTAACTCCTCAAGTGACCAATGTGAGAAAGACCACTCACAATATTAATACACGTAGGGGGAGTGTTCTAACTAGAGACTAAGGACCAAACGAGTTTGGGTTCCTAAGGCAAACTGACTTGTCATTGCAGGTATGTACAAAGGCCACCAAAACTCCTATCTGGTATTTGGACAATGGATGTTCTCGGCATATGACCAGGACAAGAAGCCTTCTCCAGAATTATTCTCCAGTCTTGAACGGGCCAAAGGTTATCTTTGGAGGTTCAGACCAAGGAATTACTAAAGGTTACGGTATGATTACTAACGGTAGTGTATCCTTTTCAGATGTGGCTAATGTTGAAGGATTAGAACATAATCTCATAAGCATAATCCAGCTCTGTGATAAATGATACATAGTAGAATTCCATGCAGACAAGTGCTTGATAAAATCGGTAGATAATTTTGAAATGATTCTATCATGCACTCATAGTTGAAATATATTTTGTTTGAATTTTATTTGCATAGACTCTTCTACACCAGTGTGCTTTTAGCTAAAGATAGTGCGTCTCTTGGTGACCAATCGCACAAGAGACTAGCACATATTAATTTCAAAACTATAAATAAATTATTTTCTCTTAATTTAATACATGATGCCCCAAATATTAAGTGCGCTAAAGATACACCTTGTCACGCATGTGTAAAAGGCAAGCAAATAAGGGCTACCTTTAAAAGCATCATTGGGAAAGACTCTAATAAATGCTTACATCTAATTCATATCTACTTGTTCGTTCCACTGCAAGTTAGAAGTTTGGGAGGTAAGGACTATATATTGGTTATTGTTGATGATTACTAGCACTTTGCGTGGGTGTTCTTTATAAAACACATGTCAGATACTTTTGACATCTTTATTAGTTTTGCCATGCAGGTCCAGAATGGATACAACTGTTCCGTAGTCAAAATCAGAAGTGACAATGGAGCAGAGTTCAAGTCTGGGGCCATGACAGAATTTTGTGAAAGTCTAGTTATCTTTCATGAGTTTTCCACTCCTTGCACTCCTCAACAGAATGGAGTAGCTGAGAGAAGGAATAGAACACTCATAGAGGCTTGCAGGACCATGTTGAGTGATGCCTCACTACTAGAATATTTCTAGGTTGATGTCGTCAACACTATATGCCATGTGCAAACTCGAGCACTTATAAAATAGAACCATAATAAGACACCTTATGAACTACTAAAGGGCCTGAACCAGCTATTTCATATTTTAGAATCTTTGGTTGTAAGTGCTTCATCCTTAACAATGGCAAGTATCACACTACTAAATTTAGTGAAAAGAGCTTTGAAGGTATTTTTGTAGGGCATAGTAGCCATAATAGGGCATATAGGATTTTTAATAAGAAAACTCTGGTTGTAGAAGAATCTATTCATGTTGTATTTGATGAGACGAGCTTGCTGCAAGACAGCTCTTCTAGTATGTTTATTGAAGATGGAGGTTCAAAGATAAAAGAATTGAACTTGGATGGGCCAACTGAAGAAAAAGGTAAAATGTTCATCAAGATCACCACTCCAACCCCAATTGGAGAGGTTCATGATCAAAATGAAGAAACCATTCAAGTTGATAAAGTCACTCCTGTGGTTGAAGAAACTCCAGATGCAAGGACCTTAGAGCTCAGACACTTGAAGGATCACCCAATGGACCAAATCATAGGAGATCCCTGAGATGGTGTCAAAACTCGAAGAGGTACAACTAATGAGAATTTATATTTGAGTTTTCTATCACAGGTTGAACTGAAAAAGTTTGAGGAAGCAAACTCAGACGCATTATGGATAATGGAAATAGAAGAAGAATTGAATCAGTTCAAGCATTGCCAAGTCTGGAAGCTTGTTCCAAGACCCAAAGGTAAGAATGTCATCGGGACAAAATGGGTCTACAGGAACAAGATGGACGAGGATGGGACAATAATAAAGAACAATGTCAGAATCATCGCCAAAGGATACAGACAAGAAGAAGGAATCGACTTCGATTAGACTTATGCACCAGTGTCAAGGCTGGAGGCAATCAGGTTGTCCCTAGCATATGCTGCACATAACGGCTTCACTGTCTATCAGATGGACGTGAAGTATGTCATCCTTAATAGTGACATAAAGGAAGAAGTTTATGTGGAACAACCTACAGGTTTCATTGATTCTAACTTTCCTAATCATGTCTATCTTTTATTTAAAGGATTATATGATTTGAAACAAGCTCCTCGAGCTTGGTACGAGACGCTATCTAACTTTCTTCTTGAGAACAAGTTCACGAGAGGAAATATAGATAAGATATTATCTCTTAGGGAAATAAGAGACAAGATTTTGCTAGTGCAAATCTATGTCGATGACATCATTTTCGGCTCTACTGATGACAACCTCTGTAAAAAGTTCTCCAAACTTATGCAAGGGAAGTTCGAAATGAGCAGTATGGGAGAGCTGAAGTATTTCTTAGGACTTCAGGTGAAACAATCTGAAGATGGAATTTTCATCACTTAGATGAAATTCACCAAGGAGTTTATTAAGAAATTCGGAATGGAGAACACAACCTCTATGAGGACTCCAATGGGTTCTACTATGTCTCTGGATAAGGATGAGAAAGGGAAACCTTTCGATGAAACCAAGTATAGAAGCATAATTGGAGCTTTGCTTTACCTTACTCATAGTAAACCGGATATAATGTTTTCAACATGTGTGTGTGTGTGTGTGCTAGATTTCAAGTGAACTCTAAGGAATCTCACCATGCTACTACAAAGAGGATTTTGAGATACCTTACAGGTACACCAAATCTTGGCTTATGGTACCCAAGAAGTAATGACAACGAACTAATTGCTTTCTCAGATGCAGATTTTGTAGGAGGTAAAGATGATAGAAAGAGCACTTCTGAGACTTGCCAATTCCTTAGAAGGTGGCTCATATCATGGAGCAGCAAAAAGCAGAATTGTGTCGCAATCTCAACTGCCGAGTTAGAATACATTTCTGTCGGTAGTTGTTGCGCACAATTGTTGTGGATAATGAACCAGCTTGAAAATTACAACCTGCAACTCCAAAACATTCCTTTATTTTGTGACTCCTCTAATGGGATTGCAATAGCCAACAATACAGTCTCTCATAGCCAGAAAAAGCACATAGAGCTGTGATACCATTTCATCTGGGAGCATGTGGAGCATAGGGACATAGATCTACAATATGTCCCAGGTGACAGGCAAATTGCAGATATTTTCACGAAGCCGCTAGATGAGGCCAAGTTCTCGTTCTTTAAAATAGAACTTGGCATTTTCAACAAGGATGAAGAAGAATGAAGACAAAGGTAACAAGCAAAGTCAAGATCTGGTTTTACTTCAAACATCAGAAAATTTCAGAATTTGGACTTTATTTCTCGAGTACAACACTTGTATTCGAGAGCAGCAGACTTGCCTCTCGATAACAGCAGACCTACTTCTCGAGACTAAATATTCTACTTGAGAACAAGGTGTATTCTACTCGAGAACATGGCTCATTCTACTCGAGACCAAGGCATATTATACTCGAGTGGTGACAAACTTGTTCTCGAGAATAACTAGCCGTCTCGAGAAATATGATGTCAAATTTTTCTTCAAGTTCAATTTTTTATATTGGCACCCAGGCACTTAACTGCCTCATTTCAGGTACTTTTAATGATTATTTATATGTTTTTATCATCAAAATTAGAGGTAACTATAAATAGAAATAAGTCCAAGAAATTTTTATTCTCGATTTCAAAACCCTTCCTCACGAGAAAAGCTATTTTGTCTTCCTTCGTCTCTGTCGTCTGCAACAATCCACTTTTCCCATTTGTCGGCTAGCCAAGATCGATTTCTAGACATTCATGGCTTCGTATTCAAAGGTTGGGATCGGGAGTGAACTCATTTCTATAGGGATTGCAGAGATCTCAGATGATTTCAAGAATGTTCTCCTCTTGCTCGAAACCGTCGGGTTGTCTTTTATTCTGGAACACCCTTGCCGAATTCTAACCTCTGATGTTGAAGAGTTCTTCCAGCACGCCAAATTTAAAGGGAATGGCATGGTACTCAAGTCAATGATTAAAGATACTAAGGTAAAGATGTATTCCCTCTCTATTTCTCAATTCCTACATCTTTCAGTAATAAATGAAGAAGATGCTCTGGTGGTCATTGACTATGAGAGATATTATAGTTTATGTGGGATTACCCAATCCTCTCACACAATAAGAAGGCAGTTCATGAATGCTGAAAGTAAGTTACTAGCAGACATATTGGTCAAAGTGCTTCTATGCAAAACAAGTTCTATCAGCTATATTTTCCCAAGGTTCTTTGATTTAATGACTGCAGTTATCTGTAGAAAGAAGTTATAGTGGGGTCTGATGTTATTTGACAAGATTAAGGCCAGCATTAAGAGCCCAAAATATTGTAGAATAATTTCTCTTTATCTCAATCAGATGAATCAAGAAGCATTTCCCATGAAAAAGGGCATAGCATTCCACCACATGAAGAAGGTGTCCATTACCTCCATCCAGAGATGGGAGGTTAAATTACAGAAGACAGATAAAGCTCTACAGGAAATTGAAGATGTGGATAGGACCCCATCTCCTCCTTCACATCAGATAATTGATTCAGTTATTGAGGGGGAGCCTGCCCCATCTATCTCACCCCAGCCAACTCCAGCTCCAGCACCAATCTCCTCAGAAATTCCAACTCCAGTCAATCCACATGTGCTACAGAAATTCCACCCCACTTTACTGCTGCTGCTGCCAATCTAATTTTAGAAGAAATTCCATCTACATCTGTTGTTGATCCCACTTCCCCTCTACTGCATACAGATATTCAAGATTCTCATGTTGCTGACTTTCCTGACTCAGAAAATCTGACAGATGTTCAGACTCATGAACAGCTTATGTCCACTGATAAAGACATAAACAGGATGATAGAGGAACTCACTTTGCAAGAGCCTCTATCTCGTATACATGCTGATCATCCTTCATCTCCAGCAACATCTCCAAAGTCTCCTGAACCACCATTAAAGTCTCCTCCTCAAACATAAAAATCTCCCGAAGCTGAAAAATCACATATACATGAACCTGAGAAATCTCCTGAAGATATTCATGATGATGTTGTCTCTATACATGATTCTGATGATAACACTCCCATTGAAGCTGCTGAACCACCCCATCCAAGTCTTTATTTCTAGATTCCAACCATACTGCCCACAATTAAAGAAGATGAAGACAGCACTGTAAACAAGAAGAAAGCCTCTACCTCCACTGTTGTACTTGAAGAAATTCTTGCATGGACTGTACCTGCTCATCCAACACCATCTAATCAGAAAGAAATCTTCCTTGAAGTTACCATTCTACATAAAATTAAAGCTATGCTTACGTATCAGAGAAAATACCTTGATGATTCTCTGAAAGTCGTAACTGAAAAAGTAACTGCATTAGAAAAGGAAATGAGTCGAAGATTTGCTGAAATCAAAAACAATACAGGTGAATTTAAAAGTCTCCTGCAAATAGGTGGAAAAGCAATATATCACATAATCACTAGCATTGGTACAGTCATGGACCAGTCAGTCACTCTTGCCAATAATCAGATTCTACTAGACAAAAGAGCTGATGAAAGGAATTTCAAAACCTGTGAAGAAGTTGGGAAATTTAAAGAAGATGTCATCAGCACCCTCTCCCTAGAAGTCAGAAAGGGGGAGGATAAAGTGAAAGAGCTATTAGAAAAACAAGCTCAGTCAATGAAAATTCTATGGGAATATCAGCTGAAATATATTCAAACATCCATGCTTAAAGAAATCAAAAGTACTAAGTTATATACATATGATACATCTATATGGATGCATAATCAACTATTTCATGAACTATCCAAGGATCCTAATGCACCCCCTCCTACAAACCTGGATGTAAACAAGCCAATATTTTCTCCACCTCTAGAATACTTTGAAGGACCACCTCCAAATTTTTTTGAAGGTCCCCCTCCTGACGTTTATTAACAGGTGTGGAAATCAAAACAAACAGGTATGTCACCTCATCCTCCAGAAGTTCAGAAAGACAAGAGAAGGAAATATGGTGATGGAGCCTCAACAAGTAGATCAACTCCACATCCAGAAGCTGAAGGGAAAAGACCTCAAGAATATACTAAAGCTTGGAGTCCTACTTCCAAGTCTCTAATTCTTGAAACTCTGAAGCTTGTAGTTGATTACAATAAAAAGAGAAGCTTGCATTACAGCTCAGATGAAGAGAAGGATTTATGATAGAATATATAGCAGAAATAATCCCAAGGCACCACCTAGACCTCCTAAGTATTTCCCCAAGCCATTCAGCTACCAAAAGAGACAACAAGAGAAGCTAGAGAGACAGGAAAAGCAACGTCAACAAGATCAGTAAATTGAGGATGCTAGAAGTTCTCATTATGTTTGAAATTATGGAATTTAAATTTTCTCTTGCACAAATTTCTGTTTATATGAACTTATAATTCTGCTGATCTGATTTTTACATATTACTGCATTTCTCCCAAATATCATGTAATTAGCTTCTTTATTTGTTTTTCTCTTGATGTAATTCACCTTAGTGTAGAGAGTTCTGACTTCTACAAATAGTGGGAGATTGTTGGGTATTGCATCCACAATAGCTCAGATTTGTATAAAGTCACCCTTAAACTAAGATGAATTAAGTTTGTATTTGATGTTATTTTTAGTTAAGTGTTTGCAGGACTTATTTGCTAAGTGTAGACTAATGTCAGTCTACAATGAGTCTCCAAACACAGGACCATACAATGTAATCCCTCATCGTGTGATCCATGATGTTGACTCATGTGTAGCCTCTCTATTGGGACACAGTTCCTTTTCAAGCACTAAGGGCGAGAGAAAAGATGGATGCTGATTTTAATGAAGAATTAAGTTTTTTAGATTTTCAAAATTGTCAAGTATTTTTCTCGAGTACTATATTTATACTCGAGAGGGACTTAAGATATTTCTCGAGTTCGACTTGTCTTGATTTAGAGTGGCAGAAGTTGTTCTCGAGAAAGCTTAATGTTGTTCTCAAGAAGGGCTTATGTACTCGAGTAGTATATGACATTTCTTCTCGGGTTGTTTCTTTTCCAGACAATTATTTTTCTAAGTCCTTTTTTCGGGAAGACCAAATTTACTCTCGAGAAGACTATGATTTGTTCTTGAGATGCATAAGTTATTTCTCGAGATCGTGAGTATTTTTCTCGAGAGCCAGACATTTGTTCTCTAGATATTTATCTATTCCCGAGTACCAGAATGATTCTTCTCGAGAACAAAAATATATTTTTCTTGAGTACTTCTTTCTGTCTCGACACTGCAGAATTCCACCTCCACGTGTTTTCTTTAAGTATTTTTCTCGGCAACTTCATTATTGTTCTCGAGAACAGAATTCATTTGTTCTCTAGTACAAATCTTCTTCTCGAGAAAACCTGTACTATTTTTTGAAAATCTTCTAAGTCCAGACTGACGTGATTTTCAAATGCAATTAGGGCATGATTGGTCCACGTGGTTGTCATTAATTATGATTATGACCATTAGGCTAATCCCATAAAAGGTCTTGTCTTTTTTGACCAACCCTACGAAGAAGATTAACAAGCAGCTACAAGATATTGAAAGTTTTTTTGAATCCCTAATTTTCTTTACTTAATCAGAAGCACCGCTCTTCATCGTCATTCTTGCCGATTTGCTTTCGATCGAGATCGATTCAGAGAAGTTGATTAAGAGATCAAGTCATTCTACTATCTACAGATCCAATACTTGATCTTGCTGAGTCTAAAGTTTTTTAGATCTATAGATCTTGCCGATTCTTCTTCAACTATTTTTGATAAAGCCGTAAAGTTCAAGGATGAAGAACAGGCAAAAGTTTTCAAGATCTGACGTAAAATCATTGTTTGTATTTGTTTATTTCAATCTATTCTTGTAGGAGATCTTTATCTGAGTCATCGGAGCTTTGTTCTCCGAGTTCTTGTAGGAAGTTTTATCTTCCGAGTGTAGATCCAGTTTTTGGGATCGAGTTGTAGGAACGTTGTTCCGAGGTGTAGGATTGTTTTCACTCCGAGAGTATTGGAGTAGCCGAGTCTAGTGCATTTCTAGATCGTTGAGTGGGAAGTGCATGTAGCCAAGGATGGGGAAGCACTATAATTCTTGGTGTCATATGTGATTTCTTGGTTAATTTTCTGTGCATCGCAAGTTAAATTTTTATTCCACAAAAAGACGCACAACTCACCTATTCACCCCCTCTAGGTGATTTAGGTAACACAACTAAAACATTTTTAAGTTCTGGTAGGAAGCTTCCTCTGGATCGGGTTACACGCCCATTGACACGACCTACTAGAAAGAAGAATGAGAAAACCTGCAAAAAGAAGAGAAAACATTAGTGGCAACAAAATATACAAAAGGAGGTCAATATATAAGCTTACAAGACATGATTCGTGTATTAAAAACCTAAAAATACCCTAATAGTTTAGACTACAAAATGTATTATCAACTATAGAAGAAGACACATTCCTTCTACTGTAAGTGGGCTGGACTGATATCTGCTCAGTCCAGCAACGTATACTTAGAGATTTATCTCTGAGTCAGTTGTTTGAAATTTATTTCATCTTGTATGAAATACTATAGGATTCAGTTTACCTGAATCTGAGTTGTAGGGACTTTTGGCCTGAGCTATAGGTGACTAATTAGTCACTGAGGTAGGTGCCCTGCTGGGGTACTGAGATAGGATCCAAGTGTGGATATGAGAGTAGGGCTATCCTCCCAGCCTGGGAAGTAGGACTTAGAAATAAGGCTGAGGTAGGTGACTGGTGAGTCACTGAGCTGTAGGTGACAAGTGTGTCACTGACTTGTAGTCCTTGGAGGAGGTTGAGCTGTAGGTGCCTAGAAGGGCACTAAGGTAGGTACCTGGAAGGTTACTAAGTTGTAGAAGTGTTGTAGCACTTTGAGAGTAGGGCTTTGTGCCTGAAGTTGTAGGGCTGAATAGCCTGAGCTGTAGGCCTTCAAAATAAGGCTGAGGTAGGTGTTTAGTGGACCACTAAGCTGTAAGAGCTCTACAGGGTGCTGAGGTAGGAACCCTTGTGGTTCTGATATTAGGTTTTGAAGAGAACCTATGTGCAAGGCTAAGGGAGTGAGGTGTAAGCTCTGAGGAGCATATTGGTGGATTTTGTGCCTAGTCCGACAAATTAGTTGGATATGTTGGAGGGAATGTGGATGTACCCAATTGGGGAACCATTATAAACAACTGTGTGCTTGGTTGTGGTGTTTGTTTTGTTCCTATATTGAAGGTGCTAAGGACAAGCTCTAGACCACCTAGTAAGAAACTAGTGAAAAGACTTCAAAATTTCAAAGACCTATTCACCCCCCCCCCCCTCTAGGTGACTAGCTAACCTTAAGATAAAAAAACTTTCTTGTGTCGACACTTTTGTACTTATCCATTTTTCTACATTACCAGTTGTTAAATGTTGATTGTGCTGAGTTCACTCAGCATTGTGCAGACTTTGCTCGGTACTGTGCAAACTTTACTTGACGCTTTTGTTCTTAGAGAACCTTCTTCACTTTCTAGTCAGCTTCATTGATTCCACCTGTCAATATAACTTGGATCACCTGTTCAATCAATATGACATAGGCAACCTGCAAGCATGAACTAAAACATACATCAAATACATATTTGTATATATCATTTAGTTGAAAGGGCTTCTTCAAATCAAGTACATTGTTTCCAATGTACCCAACAATCTCCCCCTATTTGGAGAAGTCATAACCCCAATTCAATAATATACACCACAATACCAAAATATAACAATAAAGATGTACATTAAAAGTTCTGAACAAAATTATAAAGAATAGCAATGAAAATACAGATATCACACAGTGCTACAAAACTTTTTCATTAAAATTTGTCAAAAGATTACACTTTTTAGTTTGTATAATGTTCTAAAAACAAAATTACATAATTCTTAAAAAAAATAATATCCTAAGGTTGTTCTGGCTCCTTGATGATAATGCCTTTTCCTAATTAAATTTTAGCTTTGACTTATGGCATCTTGTCATCAGCCACCTTCTCTTTCCCTTGTCATTCTTGGCTTTAGAAATCTCTTCTTACTTGATCCTTTGCCTTTCAAGATAATGATAGGGTTTGGGGAAATATTTGCTGGTCTCTATTGAATTAGCTGAATCTTCCCTGCCTTCAGATCTTTTCTAAATTTTTGGATGATCTCTTGTTGCTTTGTTTGCTTAGCCCACTCTTGTTCAGAATACCATTTCCCACAGTCAGTTGTATTATTATGAACTACTTTTCATACTGTGAGTATAATTGATCTAGAAGTTGGAATCCACTCCTCAAAATCAATCCTACCTTCAGCTTGTTCCCTGAATCTTTTTTTAGATAGTTGAGCGTCTTTCTCTTTTAACAATGCAGAATCAGTCATCTCCACCTCCTCACATACTATATTATAAATTTGTACTGGAGGACTATACATGGATTGGACAGCAGTTTGAATTACCTCAAAATGAGCTGGTTGTTGGCAACCAGACTCAGTAGTTTGATCTTCATCATACCATACGGGAGGATGGCCTAAAGTTTCTCTGATGCTATTTGATGTCCAGATAACATGCTCATGGCTTTCCTTTATCATCACTCTCTCCCCCTTTATGACTTCTCTTTCTATATGATCACTTATATCATTCTTGTGAAATCTTACTTGACCGTCAAGATAATAAATTCTTGAGGAGAAAGTATTCTTTACTTTAAGAAAGTGTTCATCTAGTTATTTGTCAAAAGGCTTGATATCCTTAATCAAAGAGGCTAAGTGAGTTGTTAGCTAAGCTTCAATATCCTTGGATGTAAAGGCTATCATTGTTTCCAAAGCAGTAGTTTGTTCAGCCAGCTTAACTAGTGAAGTATTATTCAATTCAATCATGTTTTCATTCATTCTATTTTGATTCCCAAGGACATAGCCTTGTTTTACAGCTGTTTCATCTTGAGTTTTCTTTAACTCCTCCTGCTATTTAGAAAAATACACTACAATATTAGTTCCTTGTCACAACCCGCATATCCTCAACGAGCATATCGTGTCAGAGCAAGAGGAACTACGGGTTATGATGCCACGTCGTGCAGGGGATAACTGCACACGCTAAGGCAACTCTTGACGCTGACTTTACACGTTGAAATTCAACAGTTACATGCAGGAAAACTTTTGGTTTGAATGGCCGTATCCCTCGGCCTTAGGTAGGAAAACTACATTTGTACGCGGCGGAAATACTTTGTGGATTTATGATGAGCTCCTATATGCAGTCTATAGTGATACTACTATAAAAACTCCTCTTTGTTTACATTATTTGGAAAGTATGTGTTAGTTAAACAAAACATGTATGCATGATATAAAATTGTAGATTTTAGTAACTTCAAAATATCTAATGCAACCTACTAGAAAACCATCCCAAAAGCAAGTACATGCCATTCCATCCACGTGAGTTACATTAGCAGTCTAGTTCATATTTACACAAAAGAAAACCACCAATGGGCGCCAACAAGCTGACACGAACCCATTGGGGCACATGTATGTCTGTACAACAAAAGAAGAGCTACCTTGTTATGTATGCTCGGCTAGCTCCCAAGGAACACCGCCAACCAACCTAGCCGCTCAACCGGCTACAACCTGCACCTGAGGCATTCAAGAAAGAATACCTCAGCAATCAACCAAGCTATACAAAAAAAGAGCATAAATCTCATAATCAATAAAGAAGGGGCTTACCGACCCCACAGAGATGTTTCATCAGGTAATATGAATGAACAAAACAAGTGGAAACGCACCACAATCCATGCCAAACGCACCAAGTGCGTACAAATTCATCATTTCCTGCTCAAACCGCAGGAACAAAAGGCAAAACACATGCCCATTCCATCATTCATAGGCCAAGAAATTACGATACCAGTGAAGCATAAGCAGCGGTTAAGTTCAATTTCGCAAGGGTCTTACCGGTGGCGGCCCTAAAGTGGAATGCACCAAACAAAACCAGCCCAAATCGGGGCCAAAGTGGTCTCTCTAACCACAAAAACAAAACCCGGTGGCCACAGGCTGAAACCACACCACCCCTTGCAAAATTCTCACACAAACGCTCCTGCCATGGTTCACAAATTCGCCTCGCAAAACGCCCCATAACCCAAGGTAACACGCTCCTTTCATCGCCCTTACACATGACTACCAATTGCCAATGTAGCGTTTGATGCCTTCATCCTATAAAAATCACATGCTTTGTAGCAAAATAAAATCACATGATAGAGTTTAAATTGACCAAGGAAAAATCACCTCTACTAGATAGGTTACATGAATATGAACCGAATTAGCTACATGAATTAATCTAGCATAGACTTGATACCAACAAAACTAAACATGGGAGAGCAAGGTCATTAGCATAGGGACTTAGCATAGGGAATTAGCATAACACAAGAGTATTGATCATGGGAAAACAAGAGTATTGATCATAATTTGAATCACGAAGAACAAACTAAGGGTAATTGAAAGACTAAGGCTAATAAAGAAAATTCAACACAAGATCTCAAGGTAGGAAAATGGAAAATTGAATCAAGTACGAAGATTGGCAAGGGTGGAGAACACCGCTTGCCTGAACCGAGACGATGCCGCGACGGCTGCTCTCCTCTTTCCTTGCCTTGCTTGCTCCCTTGCTCTCTTGCTTTCTCTTTGGGAATGAAGATGAAGATGAAATGAGAAATACAAATCTTTGTTTCGGACTTATTTCCTCCAGAACAAAGCTGAACCGTTCGATGCAGGATCAAGGAAATGAATGGCACAAAAAAAACTGGAAAAAGTCAATTTTCGGGCCGGTCACGCCCTGTGTCATGCCCGTGACACAGGGCGTGTACCATAAGCGGCGCCGAAAAGCGGCAAATTCCAGCTTATCCACACGGTACACGGCCGGGTACACGCCCGTGACGGGTCGGTCACGCCCGTGACCTAGGGCGTGTAACCCGTGTCTCGACACCTCGTCGACAAAAAGTGTCGACACTCGACCCAGCATGACAAGCCCTGTGACACGCCCGTGTCACAGGCCGTGTCCCCTCTCTCGACGACTCGACACTCGATACTCGACGCTCGATACTCGACGATCGACACTCGACACTCGACGAAGCGGGACACGGCCCGTGACACGCCCGTGTCATGGGGTGTGTACCCCATTCGTCGAGCTCAACTCGACGCAAGAAAAAATCGTCGAGTCAAGGAGGTCACGCCCAGGTCACGGCCTGGGTCACGCCCGTGTCAGGGGGCGTGTCTAGCACAAAAACGACCATTTTTCCCTTTTGTGAAAAATGATTCTGAGACGTCCTAGACCATTTTTGCCTTAAGCACTTTTTACCCTTTTTTATTATTTTTTTGTTTTGTTTTGTTTCCTGAACCAGCAACTTATTTTGAGCAACATTCCCGGGCGCGAAAAAGTGCAAGCATTCCCTAAGAGGCCGCACCGAGTCCCGCATTTGGACTCCGGTTTGCTGGGGAATCGTGCAACTCGGCAATCAAAACAGCCACTCGCAAGCCCGCGGGAAAAACTATGCTCAACTACAATCAAAGCCAATGTAACGCCCATCATGCGTACGTAATCAAAAATCCGGGGCGTTACAACCACTCCCCCTAACAAAAAGTTTCGCCTCGAAACTTTCACAAAAACAAACACATAAGCAAACCAAAATATGAATGCAACCAAACACCAAGTCACATACCAGCTTGTCTACGGGAACAAATGAGGATGAGCCGCCCTCATTGTTGCCTCGAGTTCCCACGTCGCGCTTCCCACATCCTGATTTTTCCATAGCACCTTTACCATAGGAATCTTCTTTTTCCGCAACACGCGATCTTGGGAGTCCAATATCCGGATGGGCATCTCCTCATAAGAAAGGTTGGGCGCAAATTGCGGCACAGCGTCTAACACTTGCTTGTCATTCCGCATACACTTGCGCAGTTGGCTAACATGAAACATGATGAACTGTAAATATGTGTATTTTTATGCACATTAATTTAGTCATTTTCATTTATTTTCGTCGTTTTTACTTATTTTTGTTCAATAAAATGTTCCTATTCTTGTAAATTTTCTCCTAACTTGTTTTATTTTATTTTGCAGAAAAATTCCAAAATCTGCCAAAATTTGGGAAGTACACGCCCGTGACACATGGGTCACGCCCGTGACCGAGCCATGACTGTGCATTTCCCGTGAAATTACAAAATTTCTGAAGTTAAAGCTTGACACGCCTGGCGACACGCCCGTGTCACCCGACACGGGGCGTGACCCAAGCCCGTGTCCTCTCCTCTCGACGAATTCCGCTCGACGATCGTCGAGTGTCGACACCAACAGTCACGCCCAGTGTCACGCCCGTGACCAAGGGCGTGACCCAATTTCAGCTCAATGATTTCGACTCGACACTTCCCGCTCGACATTCGTCGAGTGTCGACCCCAACTGTCACGCCCATAGTCACGCCCGTGACATGGGGCGTGACCTTTCCAGCTGGCCCGACAAGATGCTGCCGAGGACATTTGACGCAACCCGCGCCCGGTTCTACCTCCCCGACACGCCCAGAGTCACGCCCGTGACCTAGGGCGTGACTGCTGCGAACTCAGCCCGAAGTCAACTTTGCTGTCCAATCGCCAGCCGCCTTCATGAATAGTACTGTCACGCCCCCCCTACACGCCCGTGACCGAGGGCGTGTACTTAGAAATTTTTTCCTATAAATAGCCCAGTTCTGTAAGGTCCAAGGGTTCAGATTTTTGGGCCAAGTTAGTGTCTTTTTGTGGGCTGCATCCGTGATTTTCAAGGCTATGTAAGGAGATTTCTCCCTTTTTTATTTCATTTCTTGTTTTGTCTTAGCTTTAGCCCTTGTAATAGCTTGTAATAGTTTCATTTTAATCAATAAAATGTTAAATTTTCTCTTCATATACGGCTTTGGAATGAACACTTGTGCCCCACTTTCCTTCTCCTTTTTATTCTTAGTTTCATCTTTGTTCTTCATTTATGAAAAGTGTGTGTGTGTGTGTGTATGAGTATAATTTGCTTACTTTACATGTCTTTTACTTGTCTTCATGCTTAAGCATGATAGTTTTCTTTCTTTTTCTCACCTTGTCTTTTTCCTTTAACTAGTTTTCATGCTTAGATTTTGATTTCATCCTTATGATTCTATAAAAGAGATTTTAAAAAGTGAATTTGTTCTTTTTTTACTTAGTTTTCTTTTAGGATTGTAAAACCTCTTTTGTTCTTTTCATCTTCTTTTTCACCTTTTTTATCACTTTCATAACATCATAAGAATGAAAACGTTGGTATTTTAATTTTCCAAAAACTTTGATTTTTAATTTGCTTTGAAAAAACTTTAGTCTTCTAAAAATTGTTATTTTCTCTTTTTATTTGTTTTTGGCAAAACCTAACAATGAAAAAGTCTTAATTTTAATTTTTGAGCACCTTTGATTTTGACTTTATTTTGTAAAACTTTTTGCTCATTCTCTTTTTGTTTGTTCTTTTTATGTGTTTTGGGTAAGTTTTAGGAATAGAAATCTTGTTATTTTCATTTTTAGGTAACTTTAATTTTTTCTTTGTTATTAGTGTGTGTGAGTGTATGAGAATAAACTTTCTTTTGTTCCTCTTATATTTTCATGTTGAGTGTGTGAGTGTAGGTGTAGAATTTTTATGCTTTGTTTTAATGCTTTCTTTTAATGCTTTGTTCAATTTTGTAGAGTGTGTGAGTGTAGGTGTTAGCTTTATTGCTTTCTTGAAATTCATATGGGGTGTGTGTGTTTGTGTGCATTTATTTCCGCCTACTCGTTAAGAGTTAAATGGCGCATCGTTTTCATTTTCAGTCCTACTCGTTTGAGTAGGACTTCTAATTTTTCTTTCTTTATTTTTCCGCCTACTCACTTGAGTTTAAATGGCCGGACCTTATTTCAGTTCTACTCGTTTGAGTAGGACTTGCAATTTTTCTTTCTTTATTTTTTCCGCCTACTCACTTGAGTTAAATGGCCGGACTTTTTAGCCCTGTAATCGCATTTATTTTCTCCTACTCATTTGAGTAGGACTCGCTTTCATTTCAGTCCTACTCGTTTGAGTAGGACTTGCAATTTTCAGCCTTTATTTACCGCCCCCACTCGTTTGAGTGGGACTCGCAAATTTAAATTATGCAAATTTCATTCATGTGTAACTTAGTTTTTGTTTAATTTATAATTTGGAGTGTGCGTGAGTTCTCGTTTAGTTAACTTTTTAGCTTTCTAAATGTTGTTATTTTTCTTTTGTCCCTTTCTTATAAACGTTTAGTGTTTAATTTCGAACTCGCGCCTCACTAAATTATAAGCCGTCCCCATACCGATGTGTGGCTAATCGCTATTAGCCTCGGCATCGAAGAGCATTGGGACATTTAAAATGATTTATAATAATTAAAGTTCTTTATTTTCATTTTAATTTAAGCACTTAGGGTTTACCCCGGGTTTACGACGCGTAGGACCACATAATCGATGTGTGGGCCCTATTTCCGTAGTCCATATGCTAGCTAGCCGAGAGGCCGTGCATATGGACCGATCACCCCTGGGTAAATAGAGTTGCGTGCATACCCTCGAGAGAGGACAAGCGTAATTCTACCGGATTGGGTTCCCCACCCAATAGCGGGGTTCTTAGCGTAAAGCGGGCGTTAAGAGGAATCCTTCGTCGGACTAACGTTCGGTCGAATAGTCTTAACGTTTAGGTGAGCGATATCCCTATAGCTAGGTGAGCTCACATTTGTGGAACCTCCACGGCCAAGTTGCCTTATTATTAATTTGAAAACTAAGTCTTTTTATTATTAAAAATTGTTTTAGTCTTAATCCGATTCGATGCCGAGCGTTAACCCTTCATCGAATATTTTCTAAATCGTTTTTTCGCTCCTTTGCTTTTCCGACTTTTCTTAAAGTAAAAAATCCACCTTTTCTTTCAGTAAAATAATAGTCCTCCCGGAGGAGTAAGAATAGTCAACGCGACCCCGAGAACAATACGACCTCGGTATTCCCCCGAATATCGAGTACTACTTGCGATAGGTGCACTTGCCTACCCGAGCAAGCCCGCGGCGATCGACTCACCGAACCAACCACAGTAAGAGTCTGTTCGCGGGTCCATCAAGTTTTTGGCGCCGTTGCCGGGGACTCTCTTTTCGAGTTGCTATTTCGAATTCCGGAGTCTATTAATTTTACTTATTTTCTATAAAAAAAAAACTAAAAACTTCATTTTAAAAAACAAAAAAAAAGAGTTTATTTTTGTTTTCTTTTTGTTTGGGTGTATGACCCGAGGACAACCCTCAGAGTCTGAAGATTTAGACTTCGACCCTGAGATCGAACGCTCTCTTGCGCGTATCCGATCTCATCGCCGAAATCCTTCTTTAGATCCTGAGGAATCTATCGGAGAACCCACTGTTGTAGTTATGGCCGCCCCTAACCTTCCCCCGACGGCCGAGCGTACTATGTCTTATTACGCCCGGCCTAACCTGGATGATTCTGGGTCGAGTATTGTTCGCCCTGCGGTGGCCAACAATAATTTTGAAATAAAGTCAAGTGTCATTCAAATGGTCCAAAACGCCGTGCAGTTCGATGGACTGCCGGATGAGGACCCGAATGTCCACTTGTCCAATTTCTTGGAGATTTGCGACACCTTCAAGATCAATGGCGTCACTGATGACGCCATTCGTTTGCGCTTATTTCCTTTTTCCCTTAAGTCCAAAGCCAAGGCGTGGTTGAATGCCCTCCCGCGAGGATGTATCACCACGTGGGCTGAGTTGACGGAACGGTTCCTAACGAAGTACTTTCCGCCCGCAAAAACTGCAAAGTTGCGGGCGGACATTTCTTCGTTTGTGCAGAACGATCCTGAGTCTCTATACGAGACTTGGGAACGGTTTAAGGAATTCCTCCGCCGTTGCCCGCACCACGCGCTGCCAACGTGGTTGCAAGTTCAAATTTTTTATAATGGGCTGAATTTTCAGACGCGTCAAATGATTGACGCGGCTGCCGGGGGAACGCTTAACAACAAAACCCCCGAGGCCGCCCAGGCTTTATTCGAAGAGATGGCTATGAACGCCTATCAATGGAACGTCCCGCGGGGACGGCCAAAGCCGGCGGCTGGTCTTTTTGAAGTGGATGCCACTGCTCTCTTGACCCTTCAAGTTGAAAGGTTAACAAAGCAGGTGGCGGAGATGTCTGCTGCCTCCTCCACTTCGCCTTGTTTTATTCCCCCTAACGTCTGCGTAGCTGAAGAGTTCGTGGACTTCATGGGAAATTCGGGTCGTCCTCCCTTCAACCCCAACAACAACCCTTATAGTAATAACTATAATCCGGGTTGGAGGAATCACCCCAACTTCTCGTGGAGCAACCCGAATAATGCTCAGCGTCCCCCTATTTCTTATGCGCCCGGATTTCTTCCTCCCCCTCCTCTTCCGAAACCCTCCCCGATGGAGGAAAATTTTTCGAAGTATATTGCGTCCAACGAGTCAAATATCCGGAACATCACCGGATCGCTAAAAACACTCGAACAACAGGTTGGACAGCTGGCGAGGATGATGTCCGAGCGCGCGCTCGGGGCACTGCCGGGAAACACGGAGCCCAATCCGCGGGAGAACGCCAACGCTATAACCCTCCGTAGCGGAAAGGAGGTGGTCGATCCAAAACGGACCGACCCTCAGGTACATATTTCACCTCCGACCCCTCTTCCCCTTTCTTCGCTTACGCCGCCTTTACCTATTATAAAAGAAAAAATTATTTTAAACAAGGCTCTTCCGTATCCGCATAAGTTAGAAAACGAGCGTAAGGACGCGCAATATGAAAAATTTATTTTATTACTAAAACAAATTCACATTAATGTTCCTTTTTGCGAGGCTATCTCGCAAATGCCCAAATATGCGAAATTTTTAAAAGAACTACTTTCTAATAAACGTAAATTAGAGCATATTTCGCATGTATCTCTCAACGCTGTCTGCTCGGCGGCCCTTACTAATAAATTGCCCGCAAAACAAAACGACCCGGGACGGTTTTCCATCCCGTGCCTTTTTGGCGATATATTAGTAAAGTACGCCTTAGCTGATTTAGGGGCTAGCATTAATCTGATGCCGTTCTCGCTCTTTTCGCGTTTAGGTTTGGGTACTCCTAGTCCTACGAATATGCGCATCCAATTAGCGGATCGCTCGGTTAAGTTCCCTATCGGGGTAGTGGAGGACGTCCTTGTCCGAGTCGACAAGTTTACCTTCCCGGTAGACTTCGTCATCTTAGATATCGAGGAGGACGCCGAGGTACCAATAATACTCGGTCGCCCTTTTCTCGCCACCTCCCGCGCACTAATAGATGTTAGTAATGGTAGCCTTCTCCTCCGAGTAGGCGATGACCAAGTTACTTTCTCTATTAATCCCTCGATGGACAATTTGTCATCGAGCGACGATTTCTGCTATTCTTTAGATACCTTTTTCGGAGATCGTTCTTCTCCCATTTTCGAGTCCGTATTTTTAAATGACGATATTTATGCGCTCGAAAATTTTAACTGCGATGAGGATACGTCTATAGACTTGCCTTTCGAACCAATTGGTAAGAAAGACATAGGAATTAAAACCTCCCTAGAAGAACCGCCCATCCTAGACCTCAAACCCTTACCCGCCTCGCTCAAGTACGTTTTTTTGGGAAAAGGTGATACGCTCCCCGTTATCATTTCTTCGGACTTGAGTGATTCGGAGACTTCCGATTTATTGGAAGTTTTATTTAAACATCGCCACGCAATTGCGTGGCAAATCTCTGACCTAAAGGGGATTAGCCCCTCCTTTTGCACCCATAAGATTTTTCTTAACGATAATTGCCGCAAAACGATACAGCCGCAAGCGTCGTCTTAACCCAAACATGAAAGACGTCGTTAAACCGAAATCATTAAGTTATTAGATGCGGGGATTATCTACCCTATTTCGGACAGTGCATGGGTTAGTCCCGTGCATGTCGTGCCCAAGAAAGGCGGTCTTACCGTAGTGGCGAATGAGCATAACGAGCTTGTCCCAACTCGTACTGTTACGGGTTGGCGAGTGTGCATCGACTATAGGAAACTTAATGATGCCACCCGCAAGGACCATTTCCCTCTGCAATTTCTAGACCAGATTTTAGAGCGTTTATCCGGTCATCCGTATTATTGTTTTCTTGATGGTTTATCGGGGTTTTTCCAAATCCCCATTTCCCCCGATGATCAAGAGAAAACAACTTTTACTTGCCCGTTTGGCACCTTCGCCTATCGAAGAATGCCATTTGGACTCTGCAACGCGCCAGCTACATTCTAAAGATGTATGCTAGCGATCTTTGGCGAGCTAGTAGAAGACATTATGGAAGTCTTTATGGATGACTTTTCTGTTTTCGGACGCTCTTTTCCCGATTGCCTTAACAATTTAGATCGTGTCCTTCAACGGTGCGAGGACACAAGCCTTGTTTTAAATTGGGAAAAATGCAACTTTATGGTTCGAGGAGGTTTGGTCCTCGGCCATATGATTTCGTCTAAGGGGATAGAGGTGGATAAGGCCAAGATAGAAATTATAGAAAAACTTCCGCATCCAACGAACGTAAAATCTATTAGGAGTTTCTTAGGCCATGCGGGCTTTATCGACGCTTTATTCAAGATTTTTCAAAAATAACAAAGCCGCTAACTCACCTCTTGGAAAAGGAATCACGTTTCATCTTTAGTAGCAAATGCGAGTCCGCCTTTAATTTGATAAAACAAAAACTTATCTCTTCACCAATTTTAGTGGCCCCTAATTGGTCCCTTCCGTTCGAAATAATGTGCGACGCTAGTGATATTGCTTTAGGTGCCGTTCTTGGCCAACGCGTAGAAAAACATTTTCATCCTATTTATTACGCTAGCAAGACGCTCACTTCCGCACAAGTAAATTACACGACAACAGAAAAGGAACTCTTAGCCGTCATTTTCGCTTTCGATAAGTTTCGCTTGTATATAACGCTTTCTAAAGTTATCGTTTTTACCGATCACTCCGCGCTTAAGTATTTATTAGCTAAAAATGATGCGAAGCCCCGCCTTCTTCGATGGATTCTCCTCCTACAAGAGTTTGATTTGGAGATCCGAGATAAGCGGGGAGCGGAAAATCTAGCGGCGGACCACCTCTCCCGTTTAGAAAATCCGGGTGCGGAAGCGCTCGTCGAATCTGAAATAAATGACAGATTCCCCGAGGAACGCCTTCTTGCCATTAATAAATCTTCGTCATCTTCGCCTTGGTTCGCAGATTTTGCAAATTTTTTAGTAGCGCGGGTCCTTCCAAAAGAGTTTTCCAGTCATCAAAAGAAGAAATTCTTTTCTGACTTGAAAAATTTCTTTTGGGAGGACCCATTTCTTTTTCGTATCTGCGCGGACCAAGCGGTCCGAAGATGCGTTGCGGGTGTGGAGTGCTTACAAATTCTTAAGCACTGCCACGAGGGTCCAGCCGGTGGGCATTATCAAGCCAACCGGACCGCTCGGAAGGCGCTAGAGGCGGGCTACTTTTGGCCCACTCTCTTCAAAGACGCGCATAATTTTGTGCGCGCATGCGATAGCTGTCAGCGGTCGGGTAACATCTCTCGTCGCGACGAGATGCCCCAAAACATGTTTTTAGAGTGCGAAGTCTTCGATTTGTGGGGCATAGATTTTGTTGGCCCCCTACCTCCGTCTTTCAAAAATATGTATATTTTAGTGGCGGTCGACTACGTATCGAGGTGGGCGGAAGCGCAAGCTCTCCCCACCAACGATGCGCGAGTCGTCGTTACATTTCTTAAAAAATTATTTTCTCGCTTCGGCACGCCTCGCGCTATTGTTAGTGATAGGGGAACGCATTTCTGTAACGCTCTTATGGCTAAGACGTTAGCTAAATACGGAGTCACGCACAAGCTTGCCACCCCCTACCACCCGCAAACAAGTGGCCAAGTCGAGGTAGTAAATCGAGAGATTAAGCGAATTTTAGAAAAAACCGTTTCGCTAAATAGGAAAGATTGGTCTGTTAAACTCGACGATGCGTTGTGGGCGTATCGGACGGCATATAAAACCGCTATCGGATGTACGCCGTTCCGGTTAGTCTACGGCAAAGCGTGCCATTTACCCGTAGAATTAGAACATCGCGCACTTTGGGCTTTAAAACTTTTAAACCTCGACTCCAACTTAGCCGCTCAGAATAGAAAACTGCAACTAAACGAGCTCGATGAATGGCGTGCGAACGCTTACGAGAGCAATAAATTCTATAAGGAGCGCTCTAAGTTATATCACGATCGAAAAATCAAGTCCCAAAAATTATTTTCTCCGGGCGATCTTGTCCTTCTTTACAATTCACGCCTTAGGCTTTTTCCAGGTAAATTAAAATCTAGATGGTCTGGTCCCTTCCTAGTTGAAGAAGTTTTTCCCTATGGAACCGTACTCGTCTCCCACCCGGACAAAGGCTCTTTTCAAGTAAACGGTCATCGGTTAAAGTCTTACATCGCGGGCGACCCAGTGATCGGTTTTAGCGAAACCATAACTTTCCTCCACATTATAAACCCGCCAAAATAGTCAAGCTACACGACTATAAACAAAGCGCTCCTGGGAGGCACCCCTCGCTTATCTTTTTCGCTCTTTCCTTATTATCTTTGTTATTTTTTTCTAATAAACGCAGGGTTTCTGATCGGCCTCCCCCTACGCGTTTCAGGGAAGCTTCTACCCCCTTCCCTTTCTTTTCTTTGTACATATTGTCTTTCTTTTCTGTTCCGCATACTTACGATACAACATTGGGGACAATGTTGGACTTAAGTATGGGGGTATTTTTGTGCTTTATTTTCTGCACTTCATGCTTTATTTTCTACACTTCATTTTTTTTCTGCATTTCAAAAAAAAAAATATACAAAAAAAATACATATAACAACAAAACAAAAACAAAAAATTTTTAAAAAAAACATCTTAAAATGAAACAAAAAAAATTTTAAATGAAAAAAACAAAAATCCAAAAATTTTTTTTGTTTTGTTCTCTTTCTCTTTTCCAAAAACTCAAAAAAAAAACAAAAAATTATTTTGTTTAGTTTCACTTTGTATATATTTTATGTTTTTTTTCTCTCTCCCCCTTCCTCATTCTTGTACAAACCTTTTTCTTTTTCTCCCTTATTTTTGTACATATTATGAAAATTCTCTTAAAAAATACAAAAAAAAGATAATAGTTCAAAAAAAAAATTTTCAAAAAAAAAAAAATTGAGAAAAACAAAAATACAAAAAAAAGGATAATAAATGAAAAACAAACAAAAAAAATGATAACAAAAACTATAAAAATCAAAAAAAAATGTTTTGAAATAAATAAATTAAATATTCCATACTTAACTTTTCTGCTATCCAAAAATTCTGTTCTGAGTTTATTTATATGTGAATACTATTAATTCTCTGTTTGCTACCCGTTTGTTAATTATAGATTGAAACATTTAAATAGCCGGGGTTAAGTTTTAAAGAATTCTTTATGCTTTGTTAAAATTAGCGGACTCGTTTTAGGCACTACTTCTAAATTTTCATTAATAGGAGCACGTATATTATGTTAGGAAATAACGACTATAGAATTCAATTATACTTACTTTTAGCTTTCTGAAAAAAATTGGAACGTACAAATTATTAAGGTTGCTCTCAAAAATTTTTAGGATTACAATCTAGTTTTCCTTTCTCCACTTACTTTTCATGACCTACTTGGCATGAAAAATTTTATCTTTAAAAGATCTTATATCAATGGGAACAAGATTTCGTTCCGTAAACATAGGCACCCAATAATTTTAAAAGATTATATAGGGAGTAAGAGGATAAAATTCATTACTCCTACAAATATACATTGAGTTAATTTTTCTTATGAAGTTGAAAAACAAAAATCATATTAGGAAAATAAGATTTCGTTTTCCTAATAATCCAAAAGAAGAAAAACATGGAGGTTCGAGAAAAAATTACCTCACCTCAAATATCAAAACCCTCTTCATAAACCACACTACCCCCTTAGCCAATTACACGATTCTAGAATTAATTCAAAAATCTTTTTGAGAGCATAATTAGTAAATTGTATTATTTCCGGTAGCACTCGTATAAGCTAGAGTTCTTATAATTCCAAACTATTTTCGTTAATCTAACCATTACAAATGTTGGCTTCTATTTGATTACATCAAGAAGTCTTTAGGCCAAAACTTTTGCGCTATTTAAATCATCTACATAATTTTAGGACTTAACTCTTACACCCCGTATATTTATTTCGATCTCTCTTATAATTGATTAAGCGATAGCCAAAACTTAGAGTTTTTTTTATTCCTTATAGATTCACCTCAAACTTTTGCTCTGGAATAGCAAAAGCCTAAGTATGGGGGTATTTGATGAACTGTAAATATGTGTATTTTTATGCACATTAATTTAGTCATTTTCATTTATTTTCGTCGTTTTTACTTATTTTTGTTCAATAAAATGTTCCTATTCTTGTAAATTTTCTCCTAACTTGTTTTATTTTATTTTGCAGAAAAATTCCAAAATCTGCCAAAATTTGGGAAGTACACGCCCGTGACACATGGGTCACGCCCGTGACCGAGCCATGACTGTGCATTTCCCGTGAAATTACAAAATTTCTGAAGTTAAAGCTTGACACGCCTGGCGACACGCCCATGTCACCCGACACGGGGCGTGACCCAAGCCCGTGTCCTCTCCTCTCGACGAATTCCGCTCGACGATCGTCGAGTGTCGACACCAACAGTCATGCCCAGTGTCACGCCCGTGACCAAGGGCGTGACCCAATTTCAGCTCAATGATTTCGACTCGACACTTCCCGCTCGACATTCGTCGAGTGTCGACCCCAACTGTCACGCCCATAGTCACGCCCGTGACATGGGGCGTGACCTTTCCAGCTGGCCCGACAAGATGCTGCCGAGGACATTTGACGCAACCCGCGCCCGGTTCTACCTCCCCGACACGCCCAGAGTCACGCCCGTGACCTAGGGCGTGACTGCTGCGAACTCAGCCCGAAGTCAACTTTGCTGTCCAATCGCCAGCCGCCTTCATGAATAGTACTGTCACGCCCCCCCTACACGCCCGTGATCGAGGGCGTGTACTTAGAAATTTTTTCCTATAAATAGCCCAGTTCTGTAAGGTCCAAGGGTTCAGATTTTTGGGCCAAGTTAGTGTCTTTTTGTGGGCTGCATCCGTGATTTTCAAGGCTATGTAAGGAGATTTCTCCCTTTTTTATTTCATTTCTTGTTTTGTCTTAACTTTAGCCCTTGTAATAGCTTGTAATAGTTTCATTTTAATCAATAAAATGTTAAATTTTCTCTTCATATACGGCTTTGGAATGAACACTTGTGCCCCACTTTCCTTCTCCTTTTTATTCTTAGTTTCATCTTTGTTCTTCATTTATGAAAAGTGTGTGTGTGTGTGTGTGTATGAGTGTAATTTGCTTACTTTACATGTCTTTTACTTGTCTTCATGCTTAAGCATGATAGTTTTCTTTCTTTTTCTCACCTTGTCTTTTTCCTTTAACTAGTTTTCATGCTTAGATTTTGATTTCATCCTTATGATTCTATAAAAGAGATTTTAAAAAGTGAATTTGTTCTTTTTTTACTTAGTTTTCTTTTAGGATTGTAAAACCTCTTTTGTTCTTTTCATCTTCTTTTTCACCTTTTTTATCACTTTCATAACATCATAAGAATGAAAACGTTGGTATTTTAATTTTCCAAAAACTTTGATTTTTAATTTGCTTTGAAAAAACTTTAGTCTTCTAAAAATTGTTATTTTCTCTTTTTATTTGTTTTTGGCAAAACCTAACAATGAAAAAGTCTTAATTTTAATTTTTGAGCACCTTTGATTTTGACTTTATTTTGTAAAACTTTTTGCTCATTCTCTTTTTGTTTGTTCTTTTTATGTGTTTTGGATAAGTTTTAGGAATAGAAATCTTGTTATTTTCATTTTTAGGTAACTTTAATTTTTTCTTTGTTATTAGTGTGTGTGAGTGTATGAGAGTAAACTTTCTTTTGTTCCTCTTATATTTTCATGTTGAGTGTGTGAGTGTAGGTGTAGAATTTTTATGCTTTGTTTTAATGCTTTCTTTTAATGCTTTGTTCAATTTTGTAGAGTGTGTGAGTGTAGGTGTTAGCTTTATTGCTTTCTTGAAATTCATATGGGGTGTGTGTGTTTGTGTGCATTTATTTCCGCCTACTCGTTAAGAGTTAAATGGCGCATCGTTTTCATTTTCAGTCCTACTCGTTTGAGTAGGACTTGTAATTTTTCTTTCTTTATTTTTCCGCCTACTCACTTGAGTTTAAATGGCCGGACCTTATTTCAGTTCTACTCGTTTGAGTAGGACTTGCAATTTTTCTTTCTTTATTTTTTCCGCCTACTCACTTGAGTTAAATGGCCGGACTTTTTAGCCCTGTAATCGCATTTATTTTCTCCTACTCATTTGAGTAGGACTCGCTTTCATTTCAGTCCTACTCGTTTGAGTAGGACTTGCAATTTTCAGCCTTTATTTACCGCCCCCACTCGTTTGAGTGGGACTCGCAAATTTAAATTATGCAAATTTCATTCATGTGTAACTTAGTTTTTGTTTAATTTATAATTTGGAGTGTGCGTGAGTTCTCGTTTAGTTAACTTTTTAGCTTTCTAAATGTTGTTATTTTTCTTTTGTCCCTTTCTTATAAACGTTTAGTGTTTAATTTCGAACTCGCGCCTCACTAAATTATAAGCCGTCCCCATACCGATGTGTGGCTAATCGCTATTAGCCTCGGCATCGAAGAGCATTGAGACATTTAAAATGATTTATAATAATTAAAGTTCTTTATTTTCATTTTAATTTAAGCACTTAGGGTTTACCCCGGGTTTATGACGCGTAGGACCACATAATCGATGTGTGGGCCCTAGTTCCGTAGTCCATATGCTAGCTAGCCGAGAGGCCGTGCATATGGACTGATCACCCCTGGGTAAATAGAGTTGCGTGCATACCCTCGAGAGAGGACAAGCGTAATTCTACCGGATTGGGTTCCCCACCCAATAGCGGGGTTCTTAGCGTAAAGCGGGCGTTAAGAGGAATCCTTCGTCGGACTAACGTTCGGTCGAATAGTCTTAACGTTTAGGTGAGCGATATCCCTATAGCTAGGTGAGCTCACATTTGTGGAACCTCCACGGCCAAGTTGCCTTATTATTAATTTGAAAACTAAGTCTTTTTATTATTAAAAATTGTTTTAGTCTTAATCCGATTCGATGCCGAGCGTTAACCCTTCATCGAATATTTTCTAAATCGTTTTTTCGCTCCTTTGCTTTTCCGACTTTTCTTAAAGTAAAAAATCCACCTTTTCTTTCAGTAAAATAATAGTCCTCCCGGAGGAGTAAGAATAGTCAACGCGACCCCGAGAACAATACGACCTCGGTATTCCCCCTAATATCGAGTACTACTTGCGATAGGTGCACTTGCCTACCCGAGCAAGCCCGCGGCGATCGACTCACCGAACCAACCACAGTAAGAGTCTGTTCGCGGGCCCATCAAAACACATTGTGAACACCAGGAAAGTTCACGGGTAATTCCAGTTTGTAGGCGGATGCTCCAACTCGCGCAAGAATCGTGAAGGGACCCACAAATCTTGGGTCTAATTTGCGCTCCTTTCCAAACCTTTTAATCCCAACCATTGGGGAGACTTTCAAGAAAACAGAATCCCCCACCGCAAATTCTAATTCCGACCTTCGTCGGTTGGCATACTTTTCATATCGCTCTTGGGCGATTCGAAGTTTCTCCCGAATAAGTCGTACTGCAACTTCCATATCCTCGAGCGCCTCTGGACCCAACAAAGGCCGCTCGCCAACCTCAGTCCAAAAGAGTGGGGTCCGACATCGTCGCCCATATAATGCTTCGAACGGAGCCATTTGCAAGCTTTCTTGATAGCTATTATTATACGCGAACTCCATAAGCCGCAAACGTTCATCCCATGCTCTGCCATACTCAAGAATGTAACATCGAATCATATCTTCGACAATTTGATTTACTCTTTCGGTTTGGCCATTCGTCTGAGGATGATAAGCCGTGGAATATCGCAAATCTGTCCCCAAACCCTCTTGTAAACTGCGCCAAAAATGAGAGGTAAAGCGGGAATATCGGTCTGAAATGATATTCATAGGTACACCATGCAGTCGGATGATCTCGTTCAAATAGAGCTCCGCTATGGTCTTCATCAGGTAGTTGACCTTAAAGGGTATAAAATGAGCACACTTGGTCAACCTGTCCACGATCACCCACACGGAGTCATGTCCTCGTGGAGATCTTGGTAAACCGGTAATAAAATCCATTGAGATACTTTCCCACTTCCAGGTTGGAATCTCCAATGGTGTCAACTTGCCACCAGGCTTCCAATGATCAGCTTTCACACGCTTGCAGGTATGACATTCTGAGACAAATTGCGCTATATCTCTTTTCATTCCATACCACCAGACAATTTATTTCAAATCACGGTACATTTTTGTTGAGCCTAGATGGTAGGCCATACTTGCGCCATGTGCTTCCTTACACACCATCTCGCGAATATCCCCAACCGCGGGAATACAAAATCGTCCACGATACTTTAACGTGACTGCATCATCAATCGCAAAATCTGGTAATTCATCCTTTTCAGTTCGAAGAAATAGATGTACAAGATCAGGATCATCTTTTTGATGTTGTCTTGCAAGCACCAACCATGACGGTTCTTCTATTGCCGAATGACTTTGCGGATCATATTTGCCCACCGCAATATCCATCAATAGAAATTCCTCTACAAGACGGTCGACGGAAAGATGAAATAATTTCCCCGTCTTCCGACTCAAAGCATCGGCTACAACATTTGCTTTCCCCGGATGATACTGAATGTCCACATCATAATCAGCTACATACTCAAGCCATCGCCGTTGGCGCAAATTAAGTTCTTTCTGCGTGAAGACATACTTCAAGCTTTTATGATCTGTAAAGATTTTACACTGTGCACCATATAGCAAGTGTCTCCACAACTTCAATGCAAATATCACCGCTGCAAACTCCAAATCATGCGTTGGGTAATTCTTTTCATGAATTTTCAACTGCCGAGACCCATACGCAATCACCTTTTTGTCTTGCATTAACACACATCCAAGTCCAACGTGCGACGCATCCACGAACACTTCATAATCCTTTCCTTCTGTTGGCAAGATTAACACAGGAGCGGTACATAACCTGTTCTTGAGTTCCAGGAATGACGCCTCACACTTGTCATTCCACTCAAACGCCACATTATTCTGGGTTAATCGAGTCAATGGTGCGGCCCACGTCGCAAAACCTTCGACAAATCTGTGATAATAGCCGGCTAAGCCCAAGAAGCTTCGAATTTCCTTGGGTGTTTCCGGTCTTCTCCATTCCATAACTGCCGCAATCTTTTCGGGATCCACTGAAATTCCTTGGTGATTAATGACATAACCCAGAAAGGCAACTTGCGGCAACCAAAACTCGCATTTGCTTAGCTTGGCGAATAACCGTTGATCTCGCAACGTGGCCAATACCAATCGCAGATGCTGTTCATGCTCCTCAGCACTGCGGGAGTAGACAAGAACATCATCAATAAAAACCACCACAAATTTATCCAAGTAGTCCTTGAAAACCCTGTTCATCATATCCATGAAGGTTGATGGTGCGTTGGTCAAACCAAACGACATCACAAGGAATTCAAAATGACCATGTCGTGATCGAAATGTAGTCCGCGGAATATCCGACTCCCGGACCTTGAGCTGATGATAGCCCGAGCGGAGATCAATCTTTGAAAATACAGAACTGCCACGCAATTGATCAAACAAATCATCAATTCTTGGCAGTGGGTACTTATTTTTAATTGTCACCTTGTTCAACTCCCGGTAATCGATGCAAAGGCGCATCGACCCATCTTTCTTCTTCACAAATAACACTGGGGCACCCCAAGGTGATGAACTCGGCCGGATAAACCCTTTTTCCAATAAGTCATCCAACTGTGTACGCAACTCTGCTAACTCACGCGGGGCCATCCTGTACGGCGCTTTCGCAATCGGTCGCGTACCCGGCTCTAAATCAATAACAAACTCGACATCACGATTCGGGGGTAGACCAGGAAGGTAAGTAGGAAAAACATCTGGAAATTCACGCACAACAGGAATCTCCTCTAAACGCGGCAAAACAGCACTCATCCCCACAACGGAGACAAAACAAGCAAAACAGTCGGAAACAAACAACGTCCGAACACATACCACCGAAATCCCTGGAGAATCCTGGCAAGAATCACCATACACACTTCCTGGTTGACCATCATCCTTAATAAAATCCAAGCGCTTTCCTCTGCACTGGATGACGGCATCATAACGGGCTAACCAGTCCATGCCCAGAATGACGTCAAAATCGTCCAAATCGATCACCTTGCAATCAACTCTTGCTATGAAATCCCCCAACAAAATGGGAAAATCAAGAAGACCCCAGTCAGCCACCACAGAAGCGTCGGAAGGAAATTTCACCAAAAACGCATTCCCCACTCGCTCTGGTGTCAAATGATATCGATCCAGAAAGGTTCGAGCCACAAATGAATGGGTCGCGCCAGAATCAAAGAGAACACGCGCCCAACGGTTCTTTACCTTAAAGTTTCCTATAAGGTATATATGTTATGCTAAGAACTACACATAAGAGGCATATACAAAACGAGAACCAGAGGACTGAATCGAACCTGAGATAACCTGCGGTGATGTATGCGCTTCCTCTACAGAGACCACATTCAACTTCCCTTTGACTTTGTCCAAGCGCGGAGGCGGAGGCAAAGCCTGGAGTGGTGCGGGTTGCAACACAGCTTGAACCTGTGGGCACCTTGCACGAAGATGTCCTGGTCTGCCACACTGGAAGCATACCTTGTCTTTGGCCCAGCAGCGGCTCACATCATGACCTCTTCTCCCACAAAATGTACACTCCAAGTCTCTGGTTGGCGCACCTTGAATGGCGTGCACCTGCTCCTTCTTTTGCATCCCCAGCCGCTTGAAACATTTTTCAAACGGGTGACCGGCTCGGCCACAGAAGCTACATAGTTCCTTCTTCTTCTTTACGTCTGACTCGTGGGACATTTTCTCTCCCACCAGCTGTCTCTTGCCCTGCCTCATCTGCTGCCCTCTTTGTTTGGCATTTTCGATAGCTTCTACCTTCAACGCCGCCTCAACCACCGCAGTGTAACTTGTCGCTCCATACGCACTTGCGAACTGCTGTACGTCGCTGCGGAGTCCGCCCAAAAATCTCTTGACTCGATCAGCTTCTGTAGTCACCAAGCTCGGAGCGAACCGACTTAACTTGCTAAACTCGATTTCATACTCACTCACTGTGAGTTTCCTCTGCTTCAAGTACAAGAAGTTATTCATCAGGCAGTCCCTTTCCACTGCCGGTAGAAACTTGCGCCGTACCAGTTCTTTGAACACTTCCCACGAACAGCCCGCCCCTAGGCCTTCCTTTTCTCGTAACCACCATCCTTTCGCCAACCCTTTAAGTTGATAGGCAGCAAGCATCACCTTCTGGTCCTCGGTCACACCAGCATACACAAACATTTCTTCCAACGTCATCACCCAATCATCCAAGATCACGAAGTCTGCTTTTCCATCATACGTCGGTGGTCCAAGTCGCTGAAACTGCGAGATGAAAGTCATCGCAGGAGGAACCACAACTGGGGGTGTCACTGCCACTGAAGGAGTCGAACTAGTGGGGCCTCTAACCGTCTCTTGTCCTCTTGGTGCCAGCCCAGACATCGCGGAAGACATAGCTTGAAGCTGGGACTGCACTTCCTGCACCTGCCTCGTCAAAGCCTCATTACTTTGGCGAAGACTATCTATCAGCGCATTATTCTGCGCGCCCGAAGACTCACCCTCGGATTGGGGAGTTTGCCTTTTCACTGGACGCTTCGACATCCTATAACACGTTCACTCTTATCAAGCTCAAACCCAACAAAACACACAACAGCTATGTACAGACCATACATGAACAATAAATATGAACATCAACTGCTAACTTGCTTTGGGAGTTTAAGAATGATGGTATGCCTAACCTAAAGATGACTCACCATCATCCCACTAACTTGTGCCTAAACCATGAATGCATGACTTTCTTTGACCCAAAACCATGTGTGTCCAGGTGTCATCATGTAAGTCTTAGCTTGGCACGTTGTGCTCATGCAATGTTATGTTATGCATGCTGTGCTATGCAATCTAGAAAAGGCCTTAATGCATGCCATGAGCGGTCGTACGCATCCCAATGCTATGCATCCAATACTACATAGCATTGCATGCAACGAATAAAATAAAACGTGCTAGTCGTATCCATGTGGTGAGGTTATGCATCCCATACTACATAACCCTCACATGTTGCCCCTATGGTGGATCCATATACAACCACATATTATGCATCCCATACTACATAATATGCCCCGTATACTTCTGTTCATGCCATGAGTGTAGTGTACGTGCTTCGGCCAAGACATACTGATGGCAACTCGGTGTGTGTATGAGATGATGCTTACAAACACAAAAGACAAGGAAAAGTTTGCCCGACCTAATGTCAAGCAAACCTGACTCTGATACCAACTGTCACAACCCGCATATCCTCAACGAGCATATCGTGTCAGAGCAAGAGGAACTACGGGTTATGATGCCACGTCGTGCAGGGGATAACTGCACACGCTCAGGCAACTCTTGACGCTGACTTTACAAGTTGAAATTCAACAGTTACATGCAGGAAAACTATTGGTTTGAATGGTCGTATCCCTCGGCCTTAGGTAGGAAAACTACATTTGTACGCGACGGAAATACTTTGTGGATTTATGATGAGCTCCTATATGCAGTCTATAGTGATACTACTATAAAAACTCCTCTTTGTTTACGTTATTTGGAAAGTATGTGTTAGTTAAACAAAACATGTATGCATGATATAAAATTGTAGATTTTAGTAACTTCAAAATATCTAATGCAACCTACTAGAAAACCATCCCAAAAGCAAGTGCATGTCATTCCATCCACGTGAGTTACATTAGCAGTCTAGTTCATATTTACACAAAAGAAAACCACCAATGGGCGCCAACAAGCTGACACGAACCCATTGGGGCACATGTATGTCTGTACAACAAAAGAAGAGCTACCTTGCTATGTATGCTCGGCTAGCTCCCAAGGAACGCCACCAACCAACCTAGCCGCTCAACCGGCTACAACCTGCACCTGAGGCATTCAAGAAAGAATACCTCAGCAATCAACCAAGCTATACAAAAAAAGAGCATAAATCTCATAATCAATAAAGAAGGGGCTTACCGACCCCACAGAGATGTTTCATCAGGTAATATGAATGAACAAAACAAGTGGAAACGCACCACAATCCATGCCAAACGCACCAAGTGCGTACAAATTCATCATGTCCTGCTCAAACCGCAGGAACAAAAGGCAAAACACATGCCCATTCCATCATTCATAGGCCAAGAAATTACGATACCAGTGAAGCATAAGCAGCGGTTAAGTTCAATTTCGCAAGGGTCTTACCGGTGGCGGCCCTAAAGTGGAATGCACCAAACAAAACCAGCCCAAATCGGGGCCAAAGTGGTCTCTCTAACCACAAAAACAAAACCCGGTGGCCACAGGCTGAAACCACACCACCCCTTGCAAAATTCTCACACAAACGCTCCTGCCATGGTTCACAAATTCGCCTCGCAAAATGCCCCATAACCCAAGGTAACACGCTCCTTTCATCGCCCTTACACACGACTACCAATTGCCAATGTAGCGTTTGATGCCTTCATCCTATAAAAATCACATGCTTTGTAGCAAAATAAAATCACATGATAGAGTTTAAATTGACCAAGGAAAAATCACCTCTACTAGATAGGTTACATGAATATGAACCGAATTAGCTACATGAATTAATCTAGCATAGACTTGATACCAACAAAACTAAACATGGGAGAGCAAGGTCATTAGCATAGGGACTTAGCATAGGGAATTAACATAACACAAGAGTATTGATCATGGGAAAACAAGAGTATTGATCATAATTTGAATCACGAAGAACAAACTAAGGGGAATTGAAAGACTAAGGCTAATAAAGAAAATTCAACACAAGATCTCAAGGTAGGAAAATGGAAAATTGAATCAAGTACGAAGATTGGCAAGGGTGGAGAACACCGCTTGCCTGAACCGAGACGATGCCGCGACGGCTGCTCTCCTCTTTCCTTGCCTTGCTTGCTCCCTTGCTCTCTTGCTTTCTCTTTGGGAATGAAGAAGAAGAAGATGAAGATGAAATGAGAAATACAAATCTTTGTTTCGGACTTATTTTCTCCAGAACAAAGCTGAACCGTTCGATGCAGGATCAAGGAAATTAATGGCACAAAAAAAAACTGGAAAAAGTCGATTTTCGGGCCGGTCACGCCCTGTGTCACGCCCGTGACACAGGGCGTGTACCATAAGCGGCGCCGAAAAGCGGCAAATTCCAGCTTATCCACATGGTACACGGCCGGGTACACGCCCGTGACGGGTCGGTCACGCCCGTGACCTAGGGCGTGTAACCCGTGTCTCGACACCTCGTCGACAAAAAGTGTCGACACTCGACCCAGCATGACACGCCCTGTGACACGCCCGTGTCACAGGCCGTGTCCCCTCTCTCGACGACTCGACACTCGATACTCGATGCTCGATACTCGATGATCGACACTCGACACTCGACGAAGCGGGACACGGACCATGACACGCCCGTGTCATGGGGCGTGTACCCCATTCGTCGAGCTCAACTCGACGCAAGAAAAAATCGTCGAGTCAAGGAGGTCACGCCCAGGTCACGGCCTGGGTCACGCCCGTGTCAGGGGGCGTGTCTAGCACAAAAACGACCATTTTTCCCTTTTGTGAAAAATGTTTCTGAGACGTCCTAGACCATTTTTGCCTTAAGCACTTTTTACCCTTTTTTATTTCTTTTTTGTTTTGTTTTGTTTCCTGAACCAGCAACTTATTTTGAGCAACATTCCCTGGCGCGAAAAAGTGCAAGCATTCCCTAAGAGGCCGCACCGAGTCCCGCATTTGGACTCCGGTTTGCTGGGGAATCGTGCAACTCGGCAATCAAAACAGCCACTCGCAAGCCCGCGGGAAAAACTATGCTCAACTACAATCAAAGCCAACGTAACGTCCATCATGCGTACGTAATCAAAAATCCGGGGCGTTATATTCCTCTCCGAAATAAATCAGTTATGTCTTTCTTCAGTAGATTGCTTCAAATCTAATAGATTGGATCTCCTGAGCCAGCTATAGCTATGACTCCTTATTACTCTCACCTACATACTTCTCAAATTGATTTCTTTGTTGATCTAGCATAATCCTCATTTTAACTTGTAGTGAACTTAAATCCACGTCAGGAGAAGGAGTTTTGCCAGACTGAATAGCTTTCTTTTAGCTTTTACTTCTCTTTTTATGTTCAGACAATTTTATTTTCTTTATCTGAGAGGCTTCTTCCTCCTCAGATTCTGATGAACTCACTACTTCAAAAGATTTTGGCTTTTTAGCAGCTTCATTACTTGGGGCTAGATCTGCCAACTCCCCCTCAACCCATGCATATTCTTCACCAATATTGGTGTTTTCCATGATTACCACATCTTTCAGATCTATAGCATCAGGAGCATGGTCTTTTGGAAGAGCAGTTATCTCCTCCTGGATATCTGTATCTTGATGCAGAATGATTTCTACTTTAGTTTCATTGGATACTGCATCCTCAATCTGCCTATCAGCCATTTCCTGGTCAGGAACTTCTACATGTTCTACAACAGTGTCTAGCTCATGGACTACTTCCATTATAATAGTATCTATAGTATACATATTTATATCTAGAAGAACATTGATGTTCTCCCCCTCAATTTGATCCATCTCTTGTATTGTCTCCCTTGCACCTGATCACCAGTTCCAGGTGAGTCCCTTGGAGATTTTTTTTAGGTGTTGTATCATCCTATTTCTCTGAGCTTGAACTTTCCTATCCTTCTGATTCACTATAAGAATGTTCTTCCATAACCACTGCCTTCTTAGTTTTCTCTTTATCTTTCTTAACTACAGATGTTTCTTTGGATAAGACTCGATCGAACATTGCCAGTATCATCATGTCCATTCTCCTCATGTGATTTATCTTAGATCCAATCTTGAGGTTGAGGCTGTCAGGAATGGCATGAACCAGGTACAGACTTAGAATTCTACACATATTACGCTTCTTGATGCTCTATGTTATTCTAATAAAGACAACTTTGCTCCAGTTTGTCTTTACTTTAAAGATTACTCTTCTTATTAGGTCAAACATCTGAGCAGATATCCTGTCATGTGCTCTTGTTTTACATTGCAGCACCTTCCCAATTATCTCAGACAGAAATTTTCCTTGAGAATTCATACCCTTCATGTTCAGGGTGCTTCCAATCTTTATGGTTGGAACTAATCCACACCATTCCAATGCTTCTGTAGTCTTGCTAGAGTCTAATTCATCTTCTTGATCATTTTTTAGTAAGTCAAAAATCTTGGTCAATCTCCTGGATGTGAGTTTAACCTTTGCTCAATTCAGTTTACACTTAATTTTGTCAGAGTTTGAATTAAGATGAGCATTTGAGAAGAATTCTGACACTTCTCATTTCCAGATTTTTGAGTGTTCTGAAATCAGATATTCCAGACCTGCTTCATTTATTAGGTCTATTGCAGTCCTAATTTCTTATGGCGCCGACTCAAATCCATTGTGCACGAGTTCATATCCTTCAAAGATGTTGTCGTCATTCTTGGGCGCCATTGGAGTGGAGAGAAATTGTTGACGAGTGTCTACTAATAAGGATTCTAGGTCTAAACACTCTGGAATCAAAAGTTCAAGAGATCAAGAAAGCTTAGTCGGTTTCTACTCTCACACCCAATTTATAGTCTAAACTTTCCTGAAGACGAAACGATGCGCTGCATTTAGACTATTTTAAATTTTTAGGTAAATACCTAGTATCAACATTGGGAAAAGTTGTCTATCGAGATGTGTCAACACAAGTCGACACAAGGATTATGTCTCTCGACAAATACCTTAGGGTCTCGACACCCTTGATGTCTCCACACTTACTTTAGTGTCTCGACCATTGTAGTATGTAGTGTCAACACAATTTCTGGTGTCTCGACACATTCCAGTGTCGGAAAATTTCTTATATCTCGACACTTTCTTTGATGTCTCGACACCTTGTCTGGTGTCTCGACACAACTTTTGACATAGTCAAAATTTTATTTTCTAAAATATAGACAATTGACATTTTTAAGGTCTATTCTTGATATTTAGGTAAGTAAACTTAATTACTGACATTTAGATTGTATTCTTATTTTATATTAGTTTTTATATGTGCATAAATTACTCAAGATTCAACATTCCAAGTTCAAACTTAAAGAAATTAAACTTCTCTTCTTCTGGAGGCTTAGTAAAAATATCAGCAATTTATTTAGTTGTTGGAACAAATTCTAAACTAATATCTTCCTTTTTAAGAAGCTCTCTAATAAAGTGATATCTAATTTCAATATGTTTTGTTATACTATATGATTCATGATTGTTTGCAATTGAGAGAGCCCTAGTAGAATCACAAAATAAAGGAATTTTACTTAGTTGTAAGTTGTAATCTTGTAATTGATGCTTAATCCAAAGTAATTATGCACAACAACTTCCAACTGAAATGTACTCAGCTTTAGTTGTGGATATTGCTACACTTGTTTCCTTTTTATTGCACCATACCAGCCTTCTTCCAAGGAATTGATATGAACCTGAAGTACTTTTCATGTCTTCTTTATAACCTACATAATTTACATCTGAAAAACCTATTAGTTCAAAATAACTATTCCAGAGATATAATAGACCAAGATTAGGTATGCCCTTTAGATATCTCAATAATCTTTTGACTACTGTATAGTGATACACTTTAGGGCATGTTTGATACCTAGCACAGACACAAGTGGCATACATTATGTCTGGTCTACTAGTTTTTATATAGAGCAGTGATCCAACTATGTCCATATACAAGGTGATATCAACTGGCTTGCTAGCATCAACCTTGTCTAAATACATACTGGACCCCATAGGATTTCTCATGAAAGTGGATGTTTTCATGTCATACTTCTTGATTAACTCCCTTGTGAACTTAGATTGACTAATGAAAAGTCCATCCATAGTTTACTTAACTTGGAGAACCAAGAAAAACTTGAGTTCACCCATGCTACTCATCTCATCAGTAGAAATAAATATAGTGTCATCATCATATATTTATTTTGATGTTGGATGTTGACTGTTGGTTCTTTTGCCACCATTGGGTGGCCTGTCCATGTGCAAGTGTTGGAGAGCCAAGCGGGACGCATAAGAGCTGAAGTCCTTGTTGTTGCTGTTGCTGCCACCGCTAGCCCTCGAAGGCTAAAGAAATGAAAGTGTGATGTTTTCTTTTATGTGTCCGGCCTGTGTGCCATTGTTTATGACCACTTGTATGAAATCCATGTAAGGCCTTAAGGCCAACTCTTTGTCTTGTATGTGTTGTAAGACATTACTATGAAGATATAAAATATGGGGTTTTATATGTCGGACATTCAGGTGTGGAGTTCAAATGTACTGTATAGGCTTCTCCTAGAATGCAATGGGTTAGGGTGCGCTGCGCTACTCTGGTGCCATACCGTGACTTCACCGCTCATTTTGTGGTATATGCTGTGGGGCCCCGACCGGATATTCTAGGATATACGATATGAATGGATGGGGTTGTTACATATTTGTACTAAGATGGTCTTGCCTTTGACTTCCCTTAGGAATATTGTTTTGTCTATTTTCCCTCTTGAGAATTTATTGTCTGGAAGAAAGTTAAACATAGTCTCATACTAAGCCCTTGGGGTTTGTTTTAATCTATAGAGAGATCTTAATAACAAATAACCATTATTAGGTTTAGTAGAATCAACAAAACCTAAGGGTTGCTCAACATAGACCCTTTCTTTGAAGTTACCATTAAGGAAGGCTGACTTCACATCCATTTGGTAAACCTTGAATCCATTTTATCTTGCATATGCTAGGAAGAGTCTAATAGCCTCTAATCTAGCCACTGGTGCAAAGGTTGTATCAAAGTCTATGTCCTCTTATTGTTTATAGCCCTTTGCAACCAGTCTAGCCTTGTTTTTGACTATAACACCATTCTTATCAAGATTATTCATTTAGATCCACTTAGTTCGTATGATGTTACAGTCATCTGTTCCGGGAACCAGCTTCCAAACATTGCATATTTTGAACTGGTTCAATTCTTCCTCCAGAGCCCCTATCAAAATGGATTTAGATTGGCTTCTTCAAACTTCTTTGGTTCTGTTTGAGACAGAAAACTTGAATACATCACAGTGTTGTGATGTCTACTTCTTATGGTCTCACCAAGTTCTGCATCTCCAATGATCAGTTCCCTTGGATGATCCCTTAGATGTCTGACAGCAACAGGTAATATGATAACTTCTCTTTAAACAACTTCAACTTGTTGCTGAGTTTCTTCTTCTAGTTGTTCTTGTTCAAGCACTTCCTCAACAATATTGACTCCTTCTAGTATAATTTGGCTTACTAGAGCTGAGACTTCTATTGAAAGCTCATTTAGCTTCAAGTCTTCTCCTGTTGTGCTTGATGTTCCTGAATTATCAAGGTAATACATAAAACTTTCATCAAATACAACATGAACAGACTCCTCCACAACTTTATCCTTCAAGTTGTAGACCCTAAAGGCCTTATTGTGGTTATTATAACCAACAAATATGACATCATAGGACTTCTCAGCAAATTTGTTATATATGTTTTCCCATTCTTTAGGACATAACATCTATATCCAAATATTCTAAAGTAGGCCAAATTTGGTTTTATGCCCTTCGTTAGTTCATATGGATTCTTATTCAACCTTTTGTTGATTGAAGCTCTATTAAGAACATGACATAATGTGTTAATAGCTTCAACTCAGAAATATTCTAGGAAAGAAGAATCACTCAGCATGGTTCTTCCAGCTTCAATGAGAGTCTTGTTCTTTCTCTCAGCAATTCCATTTTGCTGGAGTGTTCTTGGAGAGGAAAACTCTTGTTGAATCCCAAGTTCATCACAAAACTTAGCCATATATTCATATTGAAACTCAGTTCCATGATCACTTATGATTTTGACCACAGATCTATTCAATTCATTCATTATTTGTTTGACAAATGTCTTCATAACATCTGAAGTTTCAAGCTTTTTCCTTAAGAAGAAAACCCAAGTTAATCTGGAATAGTCATCAGTAATTACAAAGGTGTAGACTTTCCTTCCTAGACTATGAACTGGCATAGGACCAAACAAGTCCATATGAATGAGGTATAAACACCTCATAGAGTCTTTGGATTCAATGATTTTGAATGAAGCTTTGGTCTGCTTGCCTTTTTGGCATGCATAACAAATGCTCTCCTTAGAGCATTTAGTGTTAGGACCATTCCTAACAAGCTCTTTGCTAAAAAGCTTGTCTATGGTCTCATAGTTCAAATGAGCTAGCCTCTTGTGCCCTTTGATACAGTGTGAAGCTTTCTCATTTGCAACTAGATAAATGGGTGAGTCTGACTTTAGACATAGAAAATTTGAGCAATATACATTCCCACACACAGTGCATGTTAAGATAACCTCATGGTCACTTGACTTCTTTATGAGGAACTCATCCTTGTGGAACGAAATGTCATAGCCAAGATCACAATGTTGGATTATGCTTATAAGGTTTTTTTGCAACCCTTCCATATAAGCTACATTGGTGAAAGTGACTAAGCCATTTGAGATCTTATCATACCCTCTGGTAATGCCTTTGTCAGCTCCACCAAAGTTCACATTTGGTCCATTCCATTCAGGGATATACTCCCTCAAATTGATCCTTATTCTAGTCATGTGTCTGGAACATCCACTATCCAAGTACGAGATTGGTTTATATCTAGAGCTTGGACACCTAGTGCTTGTTAAGATAACCTCGTGGTCACTTGACTTCTTTATGATGCACTCATCCTTGTGGAATGAAATGTCATAGCCAAGATCACAAAATTTGATTATGTTTATAAGGTTTTGTTGCAACCCTTCCATATAAGCCACTTTGGTGAAAGTGACTAAGCCATTTGAGATCTTACCATACCATCTGGTAATGCCTTTGTTAGCTCCACCAAAGATCACCTTTGGTCCATTCCTTTTAGGGAAATACTCCCTCAAATTGATCCTTATTCCATTCATGCATCTGGAACATCCACTATCCAAGTACCAAATTGTTTTATATCTAGAGCTTGGACATACCAGTAAAATAATAATTTATTTTTCCTTAGTAACCCAAATTATTTTGGTTCCTAAGTTCTTGTTAGTTGTGGCTCCATTGAGACCACCTGTAAACTTCTTAACTGGATACATTTTCTGAACATGAGACATAGTGTAATTGAACTAACATTCCAAGGCAAAGCGTCCTACATTTGCACAAAACCAGCATTTATATCTGTTGTACCTCCTCTTTGGAGGAACAGAAGGGACTTTGTGCTGACATTCCTTAGGACATGAATCAACAAACTTCATAGTTGTATTTTGAATGGGAGCAAAATGATTGTTTTGTCTCTAAGTTACAACAGTCCTCCTTGGAGCAGGCACATTAGGAATAGCATTCCTATTCACATATGAACTTGCTCCAACTAGTCCAGACTTCTAGTTTTCTTTTCCCTTAGTCTAAAACACAGGTTGTGGAATGAATAGACCCTTTTGTCCTGTCAGCTTTTTTGCTTCTTTTCCTCTTGGGTTTAACATACCCAAGTCCACTTCCAGGTTTTCTTGAGAAGGTATCAATAATGGGAAGCATAGTTTTAGGTTTATAAAAGTGATGTACTATTCTTTTCTCATTCAGGAGTTTGAGTTCCAACTCCTAAATGGTTGCATCCTTTTGCTTTATCAACAAAATTTGATCATCAATGATTTTAGTTAGCTTTGCCAACTTAAAACTTTGAAGACCAATCTTCTAAGTATCCATCTTATGATGATACTAAATATCTTTTAGTGATGCAATTTTTATAGCTTGTTCTTTGACAAGCTTCTTCCTCTTTACAAGAGCTTCCAGTAATTTTCCAAATTTCCCTGTGAGCTACAGTAGTTCAGTCTCAGGGTTAGACTTATGTGAATCAAAGTCTCATCAGTAGAATCTGTAGAACAACAGGAATTGTCAAAGATTACCTGAGTATCGTGATATTCAGCAGTTTCTATATCTAGATTATCAGACAGAACCATCAAATTAACCTACATATCTTCTTCAGAATCACCAGAGTGTGATGAAGTTGTGGAGTTTTTGCCCTTGTAGATGGCCTTTTAGATGAACTCCTCTTCATAGGAAAATAGTCCAATATGTGCATGTTCTTCTGATTCAGTTGAATCAATATCACTATCAGATAAGGTCATTGGCTTCTTGGCCATCAGACCCTTTTTTTGATTTCTTCTCTTTATAAAATTTCTTTTCATTAGACTTTCTGTTCTCTTTTCTTTTTACTGAACACTCAGCAATGACATGTTCATGCCTATTACACAAATAGTAGATAATATCAGTCTTAATTTCTTTATTCTGATGAGAATCATACCTGACCACAGAGGTGTTTTCGTGTTTGTCTTTGCTTTTACTGAAACTTGATCATGTCGATTTCATCTTATTACACCGCTTCCTTCTTCACATGATTTTCTTGAATTGCCTGGTAAATAGTGCTAATTCATCATCTGATAATTCTTCTGATGAAGAACAGGTTCCAGTACTATCTATATCTTCATCCATTCTTGGTGATGATGGGATTTCTCTTTTAGCTTTCTTTGATGTATCTGCTTTGAAGGCCACAGATTTGGTCTGAGTAGAACTTCTAGTAGATTCAACTTTAGCTTTTCTAGAAATTAGTTGAGACTCTGTTTGGGATAGCTCTTGGGGATTGAAAAGCTGCTATCCGGATAGAGCTTTTTTAAAATAGATCTCTGGGGTGCGGTTTTGAAAAGTTGAAGAGTGTTTGGGTGTTCTGTGCAGAAGTGTGCTTTGAAAAGCGACTTTCTATTTTTAGATGTTTGGAGAAACATCTTTTGGAAGCTGTTTTTTAAAAACTAAAATATATAAATATATAAAAATAACTGATAACAGGAGTCTTTTACATAGTTCTAGAAAATAGAAAAAAGGTCTTCCAACATCCGACGACTACTTTTTCCAATCCTTCCGATCACCTGTTCGAAAATAAATTGATATGAATCAAACTTTTGATAATTTAAATCCTTTAGATTTTTAGTAAAAGATGTATCAAATTTTTACCTCTGCGTAATGTATATATTTCTTCGGCAATGCTATCTCGTACTGTAGATATATGTTCTGCTCCAACAGCATCACACATATCGCCTTCAATATCATCCTCTACAGCAGGGTCTTCATCCTCTGAGGGAACGAAAGAAGACTCATTAGCATCACAAGCATTAAACTCAGGTCCCAGCGAGACGGATGTCTCCGAATGAAGTTATGTAAGGTCATTGTCGCTAGCACTATGGAACGTTGTTTCTTGAAGTTGTACTGTGGCATTTTGCTCAAAATGTGCCACTTTTTTTCACACTTCAAACGTTCGCTCGATCACACTGCGAAGAGATGAATGCGCCTTATTGAAATGTTCTTGCCTTCCTTGTACAGTCCGACTCCCACAGGCAAAGTCTACCAAGTGATATCTTGTTTCTGGATAGGTCTTCAAATAAACCATCTTGAACGAGTATCCAGCATCCACTTAGTAATATTTACCTGCATTTATTTGGTTTGTTAAATAGGTAAACATTATGAAATACGAAAAATTTGAATGAATGTAAACATATTGATTAGTATACCTTGTGGGGGATGCGGAAAATACAATCTATCGTCTGCCAATGCGCGCGCAAATATGTGACTATCATGAGCAGATCCCTCCCATCCAGCCAGGGCAAATGTAAAACACATGTTAAAATCACAAACTGCCATTACATTTTACGTTGTCATTCCATATGGTCCTATGTATCGTACTTTATCTTCTATGGTTATCCTTGCATCAACATGTGTACTGTCAATGGCACCAACACAATCCTTGAAGAATGGCATGTAACGAGGATCATACCTTTTCTCAGCTGGAATATCTCTAAACTGATGGTCAATAGGCTTTATAGCATCAATTGAGAGTAAGAAAGGAGATCTAAGCCATTTCAAAAAACATCTACTAATTGCTTTGGTCGAGTGATGGAACCATTCTTTCATTAATCTAACGGAACCTCGTTGTGCTAAGATATACAATGTAATCCCTAGGACTTCTCTTGAGGACGTCTGTTGTGATCCTTGAAGTTCATGATCTACTTCCAGTTTATGAAGTAAATCTATGAAAATGCATTTCAACGTCCTAAATGCATCATGAATCCTATCTGGATGTCCTTCTAGTAACTCTTTGATCCATTTCGCACCTGTTTGGGTAGATGTCATGCATGGGCATGTGTCTCGAACATGATAATTCATCCTCTCGATCGATGACATAACTACACGATAATACTCTATATATTGCGTCCACTCTGGCGAAAGACTTGTTGAATCCCCAGTATCTTTAGGGTAGGAGTCATGCTCTTCCATTATCGTACCTACATTTAAAGCATCACAGAACATTTATCATAATCTATATAAAGATAGTAACAAAATAGTTATTATAGTTTCGAGGTCCAATAGTAATCATCATGAGGTACAATATCAAAAAGTAAACAAAAACATCATAGTGTTCTCCATGAAAAATACAAAAGGAAATATAGATTGAGGTATGCCTGTATTACTGAGCCATCTTCTCGTACGCCTTCATAATCCACCAAACCCACATATCTTCTGGGATACTCATGATGATCTCCCTAGTGGTCTTGTCCCTGATGTGGTCGAGAGTAAAGTAATATAGATCCAGGTTTGCTCATAGCTTTGGGCTACTGGAAATCAACTCCACCACCTCTTTGACTGTGATAAATAGTGGAGGCTTCACAGCGAGAGTGCATTGATGTAAATCTGACATCAAAGAAAATGTCATTGCTTTGTTCTTCCCGATCTTTCTTCTTTTACTTGCCGAGGAAGACGCATTCACAGGAGGTGTTGAAGCACCTCCTATATCTTCAGGACCACCATGATTGTTTTCCATGTTATCTGCTACATCATCAACATCCAACTGGATCCTCCACACATCCGGTGGCAAACTCCCAATTGAAGGAGCCCATGACTCTTCTCTAGTTGAGACAACCTGACTGAACATGGTATTCAGTTTCTCCTCCAACTCAGGTGTGATACCTCCGTATCGAAATTTTTTCTCCGCTGGAACAACCTGTTATAATCAATATATCAATATTAAAATATGTCAAAATAAAAACTAATTTTATGAAATCAAACATGAATTTATCCTGACCATAATCTTCTCTGCCCACCATTCTTCTGATGCAGCAATAGTTCTCTTCTCTGGATCCCAACCTAAACCAGTCTCGCCATGTTTCAGCTCCTTCCATAACTTCCAATACTTCTTCAAATGATCTCATTTATTTTTCATTTGCAATCGATCGTAGCTTTTCCCGGTTCGTTCTTAAAACCCCGCAATCAAATTTTTTCACCCTTCTTTGCTAAAGTGGGTGGTGGACCAATTCCCCAAACCAATCTCTTTTATGCAGAGATCACAAAATAACATCACTTCGACTTACTCCCAACTCGCTATGATTCCTCCTTTCTTTGGTTTTACCATTATACTATAAACTAATAAAATTAAAATAACAATTACTAATCAAAATCCTAGCCCAAAAGTTATATACACAAAATTGAACAAAAAAACCAAACACAAAAAAATCTCACACACACCACACACATACAAATCCCAAAAAAATCACACAAACTCAAACTCAAATTCACACACACACACATCCATATTCATACACATTCATAAACTCAAATTCACACACATACATAAAAACACACACACACATTCATATACACACACACGCACATACACACATATTCATATACATACCCAACCAAAAATACAAACACACACACACATACAACCATACACACATATAAAAACCAAACAAACATACACACACACATACTTACTCATTCGCAAACTCATTCTCATCCACAAAGTCATATACACACACTCATACTCATCCACAAAAAAACACGCACATAAACAAACTCAAATTCACACACACACACACATCCATACTACACATTCACAAACTCAAATTCACACACATACATAAACACACACACACACACATCCACAAAACACACACACACACATACACACACACACACACACATCCACACCAAGAAAAACAAAAAAAATAACACAAACACACATACACACATCCATCCATATACACACAAAAACATACACAAAAACACACACAAACACACACACACACAACCCTACAAAATTAAAAAAACACATAAATCCAAGCACACATACAAAATAACACATTCCTAGCACATATAAATCCATAAACATAAATACCTAAAAGGAAGCGGGTGAACTGGAATCGGAGAGTTTCAAGTCGCGACGAGCTTCTATGGGAACTACTGGCGAACCGACAAACTAGAATCGGGAGGAGCTTTTCTGAGAACCGGTGAACTGGAATCTTCAATGCGATGTGAAAGTGCAGGTTAGATCTGAAATACTCTAAAGGGGTGGTGAATAGAGTATTGTGGTCACTAAAAAATTTTTACAACTTTTGTTGTAAGCCTAGGTGAACAAATCAGAGAGTAAATAAAACTAAGCACAACAAATAAAGCAATCACAGAACAGCAAAGCCAAAACACAAAGAAAAGGGCAACCAGACGACACGAGAATTTTTATAGTGGTTCCCCAACCTGGGTACATCCACTCTTCTACCACCCTGGTAGGAATCCACTCAGGTTTTTGATCAGGTGCCTGACACCAATGAGTTTTTGTTCAGGTGCTCAAAAACCAAAACCTCAAGTCTTTTGGAGGGAGACTTGCAACTAGAATAATTTTGAAAGGAATTAAAACCCTGTACAGGAATTGGAAATAAAGAGATGGTGTCTTCTCTTTCTCAAAACAGCTGAGAAGACTTGTGGATTGATTGTAGCAGATCTTGCTCCCCCTGAGATCTTGAATTAATCAGGAATGCTGGAGCACTGCTTCAGGATGATAGGTCTTCAAAGACCTAGAATGCCTCGACCAGAATTTGTTTCAGGAACTACTTTGACAGATTGAAATTTGTTATCCTTTGAAGTAGTCCTGTAGAGTTAAAGGAAGAAGACTCTTGATAGTATTTTATTGTTCTTCTTCTCCTTCTTGAAGATGTTCTCTGGTCAGGCTGATTGCAGTAGAATTTTTGATTTCAGTATGATTATTCTTCTGTGCAATCTAAGAGTGTCTGTCTAATTGTCTGTATTGCTTCTGGTACTACTACTGATTGATTCTACTTCTTTCAGTATGTATCTCTGACTGAAGAACATTCAAATTTTGAATGAATGAGCAGTAATGGCAGTCGGCCTTGGAAGGAAGCGGCAATCAATGATTTCCCCAACTGTCCCATGGAAAAATGGCATATAATCGTCCATAGTCAATGCACGTTCTAACGGTAACATTCCGAGAAGATCTTGCATTAATAACTCCGGATTCATCGCCAAGAAAGGGGATGGGAAACTTGAAGAAAACCTAGTCTAGAATCGTCGAACGGAGAACTCAATTCGTTGAGTTGAGTTTGAGTTTGTCGAGCTGAGCTTGAGTTCGTCGACCAGACAATCTTCATTCGTCGACCTGAGAAGCTGACTTCGTCGACCTGAGAAGTTGAGAACTTGAAGTCCAAGTTCATCGAGCTCAGAATCTAATTCATCGACCAAAGCTTGAAGCTGGACTTAGAAAAATTCTGAAGTTGTCCTGAATTTGGATTGATGAAGAACCTCAACATTCGTCGAACAGAGAACAAAGATCGTCGAGCTCAGCACCAAGAAATGTCTTACGATCGTCGAGCGCGGAACACCTTTCGTCGAGCTGAGTCAGACGAACGTCGAACTCATTTTACTTAGTATTGAAAACCTCTAAATCTGAAGTCTCTGATGGTCTTATTAATAGCTAGTCCATCTGAAATTGAACCTAAGGAGTTGGTCTAGATTCTAGGACACAAACTTGACCCTGGCTATACAAGATGGGTCACATCCTAAGTCAGTGAACCTAGCCCAAATCAACTAGGGATCCAACAATCTCCCCCTATTTGGGTGAGGTCACTAACAGAGACTGAAAAATAGAAATAAACAGAGAAAACAAAGCAAGAAAAGATATATATCTGGCAGAGAATTACCTACACATACAGCAGATATATATACAAAGCTTTGTTTAAACAGATAACACAGTTTGAAAAACAAAAATAGACAGAAAATGAAATAACAAGAAGATTACTTCTTTTGCTTCTTCTACTTAGATTTGTCTTCAGATGTCTGCTCTCCTGGCTTCTTGAAAATGATTTCTCTCTTTTGATCTTGAGCTTGAGCTTTTGTCATAGTCATATCAGGTGCCCCAATCATATTCAATGAAGTAGCCCTGGGGACAACTGCTTCTGGATGAAGTTTCATGTAGTCATCAACATTAAACAATTTATTTCCTTTGTTAAACCTTTTCGTTTTTCTTTTCTATACTTTGACATTGTTGTGAATCCAGAAATATCTTTTCCTTTAGCCTTGGATTTATTAATCAAAGATAGTCCAATTAATTCCTGATATCTAGCCATTCTTGCTGTATTTGCATTTTCAGGATCTTCAAAAGGAGTTGGAGGAGTGTAAGGTCTCTTTGGACTTTAAGCTTTTGAACTTCAGATGATTGTTGTTGTTGTTGCAGATGCTGTTGTTGACTACCTGGGGAAGGATACCTCTACTGGCTGCTTCCAGATGATTTCCCTGACTGTCTCTGATATGTTTGCATTGGGGCAGATCTCTGGGAGCTAGAGCCACTGGCACCAGCTGCTGGAGGATGAGGAGGAGGATCCTTCCTGAATCTGTGCACTGGAGGAGGGGAATATCTCATGCTTCTCTTTATTTCTTTCTGTTGGTTCTTTGATAGCCACATCCATGCAGGCATCCCTTTGTATCGAGCAACATTGTGCAGGATGTAATAGGGGGTGTCTGCAGTGGGATTGGGCTTAGGAGCTGAAGGAGGAGGAGTCTTCCTTTTCTATTTATAACATCTTATTTTTCTTACTGGCAGCATCTTCATCAGAATCATCATCATCATCATCTTATTCTTCACTATCTGAACCCTGAGGGTTATCATACAAGGCATTCAGAGCTTTTAAATCTTTTTCAGAAATAATAGCCTTTTATGGAGGAGGGGCAGAAGGTTTAGGAACTGAGGTTTCAGTAACAGGAGAGGAGGGAGCTACACAGGAAACAGAAACAGCAGGGACAGATCTTTCAGCTACTGCCTTATTTTCTTCTTCAATGTCAGCTAGAATAAGCTCATCCAAATCTGGTAGGTGAGAGTCATCCATAACAAAAGTTGGGGCTGGAATGACCTCTGGACTAGAAGCTGAGATGGAAGCTGAAGTTGATATAGCAAAATTGTCACAGAGTTGCTTGGCAACTTCTGGACTTACTGGAGAGGTGTATGGTACAATAGCCAAATGTGGCTTAGAGGAGGGTAGCTATACAGAAATAGTATCAAAACTTTTCAACAAAGCAGACAAATTAACTGTGGGATTTAACTGGAAATCACCAACAGGTTTTATTTGTTCAACTGACTCATCTAGATCATTGTCAGTATCCATAAAATGAATTAACTCAATCATCTCAGAATCAAAATCTGTCAAAATTTCTACATCTGTGTCTGAATCTGCATCTGCTGTAGAGAGAACTGCTGTTGTGACTGCTGCTGCTGCATCTGCATCTGCTCCAGCATCTGTGTCTGAATCTGCATTTGTTGTAGAGGGAACTGCTGTTGTGACTGTTACTGCATCTGCATCTGCTGCAACTTCATCACTGAGCATCTCCCCCTTCCTGGGTTCAGGAGAACCTAGAGCCAGGCCCCTCGATGAAGAGGGGGAAGCAGAGAGAAGAGAAATTTGGGCAGATAAGGAATTGATGGAGGTCACAAGAGGTGTAATGGCCTCTTGGATGAGAGATTTGATGAGGGGATTGAGCAAGGATATGATGGTGGATGGATCAAATGGGAAAGGGGAAGAGGATGGAATGGAGTATAGAATAACATGAGTGTGATGAGTGGCTGTAGATGAAGATGGAAGGTTGACATCTGGCATGACAGAGTTTGAGGGTATGTTGTAAGATGGAATGGATGATAAATAAGGGTGAAGTGGAGACTGAGGAGGTGTAGGAATGTGGGTGTCATGAGGTGAAGCTGGAGGTGTTGGAATATTAGTGATGTCCAGAGGTGGAGATGGAGGTGGAGTAGGCACATGAGTATGTTGTGGAGATATAGGTGTGGTAGCAGGAATAGAAGAGGAGGGGAGTTGTTTGGCTGGAAGTGCAGGAAGAGATGATGGAGATGGAAGGACATCTTCTGCAGGGTGGGGAGCGACTTTTACAGCCCTGGTGCTCTCAGAAGTTTGGATGGAAGAGAATGAAGCCTTTGAGGGCTTTGAGATAGTCCTCTGCCACCTGCCAAACATAGCACATGTGAGGCGCTTGCTGGCATTTATGAAGATGGTCGGGGAGACCATGCATTCAGCAGCCTTCTCTTGGAGAAAAATTCCCAAAATTCTGTCGAAGTAGACTTCCTTCTTGCTATTATTTTTCTTTATCAAATCAAAGAAAATTGTACCCCAGTTGACACATCTCTTATTCACCACGGTGCACATAACCAGGAATTGATGCCAGGATATGTAGTCATGCGCTGAGTGCTTTCCCATCAGCACTTTCCCTACAATGTCCGCCAGGAACTGGTAGGCGGCGGAAAGTTGTTTCTTCAACAACTTATTAGGGTTGCTTCCTGAAAAACCCATTAACTTCAGCATGTCACCAAACTCTTCAGAGTCCATTTCCATGTTATCTTCTCCATTTACTAAGCCAAATATCTCAGAAAGAATTGCGGGAGATAACGGAACAGCTTGACTCCCGATATTGCCTGTCAGAACATCTTCCTCAGAAACCGTAGATGTGTATACCCATTCTCGTATTTCAGTCGCATGTAGTTTAATCCGCCTGGTCATGAAATCCTTTAAATTGAGTTCTTCCAGGAGTTCCAAGATATAGAGGAAAATAGGGTCAGAATGCTGGAAAGACTCAAAATCCATGTCGAATCCAGCATCAAACTTCATCGCTGCTAACGAGCTTGCTGGAATCACCATTGATGATCGGCAGGAAAAACACAGAGAAAAACGGCGATCAAGAGCAAACGAACTAAAAGCGCGGGACAGAGATCGAAGAAAACATAGATATAAGATTTTCAGAATATGAATCGACAAACTCCATTCCATGAAAAAGAAAAATTCTTCGAACAGAGCTCGACGAAATAAATTATAGACAGATAATTCGTCGATCTCATCCAGAATAATCGAAAACAGTTCGTTGAACTCCGTTCGACGAAATGGCTTCTGAAGTAAAGTTCATCGATCTCTGGTCGACGAAAGTTGTTTCCACACATAGAGAATTCATCGATCTCTGTTCGACGAGAATCTCTCAAACTTTCCCTAATTCGCCGAACTCCGTTCGACGAACTCTGGAAAATTCATCAAATGCAGACAGAAACTAGGTTAACTCTTCTCCATTAATCATTCCCAGTTGATTTGTAAAGAACAGATGGGTTTTCTCATCCAGTGGCTTGGTGAAAATATCTGCTTTCTGTAAATCAGTAGCAATATGAATTAAGTTAATTTTCTTTTTGTCTACATTATCTCTAATGAAATGATGTCTAATTTCAATATGCTTAGTCCTAGAATGGTGAACTGGATTCTGTGTTATAGTAATAGCAGTAGTATTATCACAAAATAATGTTGAATTATTTAAGTTGACACCATAGTCTAGGAGTTGGTTTTGTATCCATAACATTTGTGAACAGCAGCTGACAGCAGCCATGTATTCTGCTTCTGTAGTTGATTTAGA